>CAKNUP010000004.1:0-600000 GCA_931305995.1 Torulaspora indica | reverse complement strand
GTCTTTTCAGATGTTCCACGCTTCTCATCCGGCATGCCACTCAAACCAACCAGTACAAGACAGTAGCCAAACAATCCAACCCAACCGAGACGGCAACAAGACCTCTAGCTGGTGCTATTCCTTCTTAAGCTTAACTCATCGCACCAGTTAAAGGCTTAAATTCCGTCACGGTGAACGTCTTATTATCATTTATTGAAAAATTTTGGCCTTGATGAGCTCGAGATGAGCTTGAAGACGCAGATCAGATCAACAGAGAGATCCATTTGTGCCGGTATGACACTTCACACGGAGCCATTGGACCAGGAGGACCAGGATGCCATTATACTAGACGCGAGAGCCGGGGATCTGGAGTCCCTGCGGGATATTTTCACTACGTTGATTCATCCAAAACTGCTGAGGACATGCAGGGATTCGGGGTCCAACTCCACTGCATTGCACATGGCATGTGCCAACGGCCATGTAGAGACCGCAAGATATATCATGGAACTGGTGAAGGAGAATTCCGCGAGCGACACGGAAGTCACAGAGTTTGTGAACCAGCAAAATGAAACGGGTAACACGGCATTGCACTGGGCCTCGCTAAACGGCAAGCTTGAAGCCGTGAAACTGCTGTGCGACGAATACCAAGCGGATCCCTTCATCAGGAATAAATTCGACCAGGATGCGATCTACGAAGCGGAGAACAATGGAAAGGAAGAAGTTGAAGGGTATTTCCTTGAGAAGTACGACGTGGAGCCGGTGCGAGATGAAGAGGACCAGGACAATGGTACAGCACCGGCAGTCCACGTGACCGAGGGCACAGAGATCGAGCAGGTCACCAAAGACGCGACAGAGGCTCTCAGACAAACCACCGAGCAATTGAACATCAACGATTCGTAGCCGGCCGGCGAGTAGCAGCGCAATTGCATATCTTGTACACTATAATAGTCAAATAGAGCCAGATTGGGATTACCCGGCCTGATAAGAGCGATCACCTTGGACGGTGAAAATTTTTGAAGGTTTGTCTAAGATGGGTTAAGTTGAAGGCGTTTAAGACTCTTAGGATTTGGTGTAATAGGCTAGGAAGGTGTACTTACGGGACTCCAAGTGATCAGGATGTCGTCAGAATTGGCTGCTGAATTGGGGTTTGATCCCTCTATGAAAAAGAAGAAGTCTTCCAAGAAAGTGGCACCAGAAAACCTCGATGCGACCGTTGCACAACCTGAAGCGGATGTTAACGATGATCTATTTGCTGGATTGAAGAAAAAGAAGAAGAAGAAGAGTAAAGAAGCCTCGCAGGAACTCACGGACTCGACAGATGACATTACCGAGGCGTTGGGCGAACTTAAATTGAAGAAAAAGAAGAAGAAGGCAAAGGAGACGGATTTGGACGATTTCGAACAGCAGCTAGCTAAGGCTGGTGTTAAGGTGGATGAGACTAACAGTAAAGAAAGCACGCCTGTGGTCGAATCGACACTTCAACAGGAAGTTGGTTTGGGGTATCCCGATTTACTTCACAGATTCTTTGAAATCCTGAAAGCTAACAACCCAGAACTGGCTGGCGACAGGTCCGGTCCAAAATTCAGAATTCCACCTCCTGTGTGTCTCCGTGATGGTAAGAAGACCATTTTCTCTAATATCCAGGATATCTCTGAGAAATTGCAGAGGTCCCCAGAGCATCTTATCCAATATCTATTTGCTGAATTGGGTACTTCTGGTTCCGTGGATGGACAAAAGAGACTGGTCATCAAGGGTAAGTTCCAATCTAAACAAATGGAAAACGTTTTGAGAAGATACATCTTGGAATATGTCACCTGTAAGACATGTAAGAGCATTAACACAGAGCTGAAGAAGGAGCAATCCAACAGACTGTTCTTCTTGGTCTGTAAGAGTTGTGGTTCGACAAGATCCGTGTCGTCTATCAAGACTGGTTTCCAGGCCACCGTCGGAAAGAGAAGGAGGATGTAACGTTCCGTTCCATGTATTTCACCGTTTGTCATGTTTTAGCACCTTAAAAGAATGTAATTATTCCCATTATCTGCTTATTACTATTAGTAGATTATTTAAATAATTGACGCATTTTCATATATCTTGAGAAATGCTGGGCACCAACTACAGATTGTAACGTCAGAACTCAGCCAGTCTCTCAAGATGCGTGCGCATTTGTCCTTATTCCCCAATTCTTCCAAGACAGTGGTCAACACGCGCCTTGTCGACTCGGACTCCAGACTTTTCGTCATATTCAAGTCTACTTTCCGCCTGTAAAACTCTAATTCCTGGGCAGACAGCTTACTCTGGGCATTATACACATCTCGAACTTTCTCAAGGACTTGTTCTTTCGACAAGATCTGTAATTGCGTTTCCTTATCAGTTTCTTTCACGCTTGATTCTGTCATCGGAGGAGGCATACTTGCCGCTGTAATATTTCCACAAGTGTCTCGTACTTTTGCCGCTATTCTATTCCTTCTGCCACGCTTGGCGGACGCTCTGTTCACCTGGTACAAGAACGATGGACAGTCATTATAACCTGGCACTTCAGTTTCCAAGCAATTTTGAAAGCTCTTGACGCTAGAGTTTGTCGACATGGATTCGCTCAATTACAACAATTGGAAACCATCAGAAGATGCAAGGGTCCACAATCAAACTCATCTTTACTTGTAGATCTGACCATACTAGGTCTTGTGACAACCAGGTACTGTAGAGAATCACTATCACTCAGGACGACGTCTGTAGATCTTGCAACGTGTTAAGAAGCTCGTTTATGTCTGGACGAGCGGCTGGATCAACCTGGATGCAGGACTTTATCATTTGAATCAGGCTCTCTGAGTATCTTGTATTTGGTGGGAAGCCGAATTTGGCATTGCCGATTGCGTAGATCAGCGACAGTCCACTAACTTGTAGCTCGCGCTCGAACGGCGATATGCCAAAAAGCATTGTGTAGCATGTACAGCCCAGTGACCAAATATCTGCCTTGCAGTTAATGGAGCTGTCGAGCGTGATATTGAGCAGTTCGGGCGCTGTATAGGGAATTGCACAGTTTTCAGCGACCCATTCTTGCAACTCGCTGAGTTGGTGTCTTGTCGTAATGGTGACATCGGTCTTGCAACAGGAACCTAGGTCGGATATGATCGGGAGACCTTCTGCAGAAAATAGAATGTTGGATGGCCTGATGTCTCTGTGGATGTATGATTTCGTCGCAACGGTGTTGTGAGACGATAAGATGTCGAGCTCGAGCGGCGTGTCGTCAAGCAGCAACGCCGCTTCATCGCTGTAGGACATGGACACGGTGTCCGGCGCCGTCTCCGCATCGCTAGTTTGCTCTCTCGCGGTGGGATCGTGCAGACAACGCAGACCTCTGGCAATGCCCAGTAGGATCCTCAAACACTCGCTCTCGGATATAAAGGTGCCCTTGAGCAGGTGGCGGTCTATGCTGTCCTGGAGGGACCCCAGCGGGAAAAAAGGTAAAAGAATGCTCACCGTCTTGGATCCATCCTTCTCCTGGGTCACTTGCGAATCTATCAGGGAAATGATATATGGACTCTGGAACTTTTTGTAATTCTCCACCTCCCTCATCGCGTTCGATATGCTCTCTACGTTACCAAAAGGACATCTTATCCTCTTCAGAGCATAAAGCTCCTGAACAGCTCCAAGACCGCTAGCAGCGCCGCTGCTAGCGCTGCCTGCTTGCTGAACTAGGTACACAAACGACAGACTGCTTTCTCCCAGCAGTCTCTTGATGTAGTAACGCCTCCCATTCACCGACACGTACGATTCCGAGTACGTAAAGCAACAGCAGCACAAGTTACAACATGATTTCACGATCTCCCTGATCGTTTCCATCACAACCAAGCTGCCTCGTTCTGCCAACCGGTTTCCGTTTCCTTAGGGTCTATACCTCCAACCAAGGCCTCTAAACCAAAGCAGCCAAGGCAGTCCAATATCAGGCACTCACACAGGGAGCCAAATAGCCACTCCAGCTGCTAGACACTGCCACTAGCATCGATCCATCGGCAGATCTCACTAGAAGAGCTCTCTTATAGCCTCTTTATATGATGGAGTTTGTCCACGTGAGCTCCGTATGGCTATGGGAATGGCAAATCAATGAAAAAAGTCGTCTTTAAGACCAATTGAGATGAGTTGTAGTGGGCTTTTGGTGGTCTAATCAGGGTTCAGTTGAGTTATCTGAGGTTTGCGTGATGTCAATTCAAACTATTGATCCAAATGAAGGTCCAGATTCTTTGAAATCTTTATCGCTGATTGCAGCTCACTCGCATATTACAGGTCTAGGTCTCGATGAGCATCTGCAGGCGAAGGAGTCGTCCGAGGGAATGGTAGGGCAGTTGCAGGCTAGACGTGCAGCTGGTGTGCTTTTGAAGATGGTTCAAAATGGAACGATTGCAGGAAGAGCAGTTTTGGTTGCTGGTCCGCCTTCGACAGGTAAGACTGCGCTGGCGATGGGTTTGTCGCAGTCTTTGGGCAAGGATGTGCCCTTCACTGCCATAGCAGGTTCAGAGATCTTTTCGTTGGAGTTGAGTAAAACGGAAGCGCTGACGCAAGCGTTTAGAAAGTCTATTGGTGTGAAGATTAAGGAGGAAACCGAGCTGATTGAAGGTGAAGTTGTGGAGATTCAGATTGATAGGTCGATTACGGGCGGGCATAAGCAGGGGAAGCTAACCATTAAAACCACTGACATGGAGACTATCTATGAGCTGGGTAATAAGATGATCGACGGGTTGACCAAGGAGAAAGTGCTAGCTGGAGATGTGATTTCTATCGATAAGGCCAGCGGTAAGATTACTAAGCTAGGTAGATCCTTCGCCAGGTCTAGAGACTACGATGCCATGGGTGCTGACACGAGGTTCGTGCAATGTCCAGAAGGTGAATTGCAAAAGAGAAAGACTGCTGTTCACACGGTGTCCTTGCATGAGATCGATGTGATCAACTCGAGAACGCAAGGTTTCCTAGCACTGTTTACCGGTGACACGGGAGAGATTAGATCCGAGGTCAGGGACCAGATCAACACCAAGGTTGCCGAATGGAAGGAAGAAGGCAAGGCGGAGATCGTGCCTGGTGTGCTTTTCATCGACGAAGTCCACATGCTGGATATCGAGTGCTTTTCATTTATCAACAGGGCTCTGGAGGACGAATTTGCGCCAATTATCGTGATGGCCACAAACAGAGGCATCTCCAAGACCAGAGGAACCAATTACAAATCCCCACATGGTCTGCCACTGGATCTACTGGACAGATCGATCATTATAACCACGACCAACTACAATGAACAAGAGATAAAGACGATTTTATCGATCAGGGCTCAGGAGGAAGAAGTGGAGCTAAGCACTGAGGCGCTTGATCTTCTCACAAAGATCGGCACGGAGACCAGTCTACGTTACAGCAGCAACCTAATCTCCGTCGCACAGCAGATCTCGTTCAAGAGAAAGAGCAACGTGGTCGACGTTGTGGACGTTAAGAGGGCCTACTTGCTTTTCCTGGACAGCGCAAGGTCCGTGAAATGCATCCAGGAGAATGATACACAATATATCGATGACCAAGGTCATGTGGACATCTCTAGCGGCAGCCATGCCGCTCCAGTAACCACTGGAGGCGAACCCATGGACACCACCGAATAATCTGACTTGTAACTTTTTCGCGTAATACGTATATATACAACCATCCCTCGACTGAACAATTCAAAGAGACTGTCTATTTCTCTGAACCTCTAGTGTTCAAAATCAATGCAATAATCATTCCATACAATCCCAGCACCTCTGAGAAGATAAGAATCAGCACAATCCCAACAAACAGCCTTGGTTGATGCATAAATTTCCGCACCCCTACGTCCCCCACTATCCCAATCGCATATCCGCTGCTCAAACACGCAAATCCAACACATAACCCGCAACTCAAATGCATAGAACCGCTGAAAAGCGTATATTCCTCCGTAGGCGACAAATTACCAGCGATCAGCACCGCGACGACTAGACCGTAAATCGCCAAGATACCACTCATAACCACAGGAATCAACGACTTCATAATCAGCTCCGGCTTGAACGTACCAATACCAGAGATCCCAATCCCAGACTTGGCAGTACCGATAGCAGCGCCCAGACACGACAGCACCATCGCAGCAGCACAACCTGCAAAACCAAAAAATGGAGCATAAAGAGGAGCAAACTCGTTGGTTTCCACCATAACGGACATATCGCAGCCAAACTAAATCACAATGCCCTCGCCAATGGCAACTTCTTACCTATCTATCACCCTCTTCACCACTACTTACAACCACTCTCTATTACTATGGGCTCCCTTCTTGCAGCGCTAGGCATTCCATATCCGGGTAACCCCCGTTTTTAGATCTACAACAAGACTGTAGATCTTGTTTACAGTTCAAGACCACCACAAGAGACGGTGAATAGAGGATGCCGAAGGTGGATGTGACTGTAGAGCAGCTGCGGAGTATCTATGGACAGCTTTACGATGCGTTGGACGAAAAAATGGGGCTGCATCTGCCCGCGGAGGCCGCGGAGGGGAAAGATCACGTACGCCGAGAGGTTGGGCTGCAGTTGCAGGATTTTCTGTCACAGGTGATGGAGATGGCGTCGAGTTCTGTGAGAGTGGTCAACTCGGACGATTCCAGCGGTAAGATGAGTGTGAGCGAGCTGATTTCGAAATCGCAGGAGAAATACGTTGAGCCCTTCGACTTGGAGTTGAACGAGAAGGTGCGACAGGCATACCAGGAGTGGGAAGACCAGACCGTGCAAGTGGCGCTGCTGCGGAGGAACGCTCCGCAGCAGGTGAATCAGGCGTACGCGGCCGCAAGGGACACGTTTCTGTCGCGTCTGGACGCGAGAATCGAGCAATTGCAGGCGGAAGACCACGCGGGCGTGGATCCAGAGCAAGAGCTCGACGCGGCTGACAGCGTCGACCCCGGCATCGACGACGGTTACTGGGAAGAAGCTGCAAAACAGTATGAAAAATCGCTTCTGACCCTGCGCGACGCCCAGGCAAGGATACCGCAGACAAGATCAGACATCACCAAGATGAAGAACCTAGTGGCGTACCTCGACGACCAGCTGGAGTAAGAGCTCTTCGGCTCATTTCATAGCAAAGGTCACGTGGCCCCACCGTGCATAGCGAGCGACAGCAGCGACGTTACAAGGCTTGGCTTTCTAGCTGCTGGGCAGCGAATGTAAATACGAGCCTTGAAAGATAGGAGGTTTCAAGAACTCTGAGTTTGGTCTAGTATATTTATTTGCACTAGGTGCTCGAGCCACAGGCAGGCAGGTCTTTTGAAGCGGTTCTCTGTCGCAGGTTTTTATTTTGTGTATTTTTTTCCTTGTGGTTTTTCCCTCTATAAGTCGCGGAACGAAACTATAAGCATTTAAGCCTGTAATCTGTACTTGAAACGAGACGGATAGTTCAGAAAGGACAGTTTATCAGGCCAGTATGAGCTACAATAACAATCCTTATGGGTCGCAGAACCCTTATGAGTCGCAGGGGACAGCTCCGACTGAGAGTTACGAAATGAAGACTCAAAATGGATACGGTAACGTGCAGGGTGGTGGTGCTAGTGGTGGAGATTTTGTGCAATTCATGGGTAAGATCAATGAAATCAATGGTGAATTGGACACGTACGAGCAACTTATCAACAGTATCGATACGTATCACAAGAGGCTTTTGGCTGAAGTGAACGAGGACCAGGAAATGGAATTGAGAAGAACTTTGGATGATATAGTGTCTCAGGCGTCGGATTTGCAGTACCAGTTGAGAAACAAGATCAAGAGTGCTCAGCAGGACGGGTTGCACGACGCCAGCAAGCAGGCACAGGCGGAGAATTCGAGACAGAGATTCTTGAAAGCGATCCAGGATTACAGAATAATAGAGTCGAACTACAAAGAGGAGAATAAGGAGCAAGCGATGAGGCAGTATCGAGTGGTTCAGCCCGATGCGACCGATGAAGAAGTGGAAAACGCGATCAGCGACGTGGGTGGACAACAGATCTTCTCGCAGGCGCTTTTGAACGCAAACAGACGTGGTGAAGCCAAGACCGCGTTGGCCGAGGTGCAGGCAAGACACCAGGAACTGCTCAAATTGGAAAAAACGATGGCTGAATTGACCCAGCTGTTCAACGATATGGAACAACTTGTCGTGGAGCAACAGGAAAACATCGAAGTGATCGAGAAAAACGTCGAAGACGCGCAACAAGACGTCGAACAAGGTGTCGGACATACCAACAAAGCAGTCACGAGCGCCAGAAGAGCCAGAAGAAACAAGATTAGATGCTGGATCATTGTGTTCCTGATCTTTGCCGTGGTCGTGGTCGTTGTTGTGGTCCCCTCAGTCGTGGTGACCAAAAAATAGGAGATCTTAACCAAGATGTGTATTGTAACTTCTCTAATGTAATCGAAAAAAGAAAACAATGTGGCCCGATTCATTTAGTCCCAATGGTGCAACAAAACTGTTCACGACGGAACTCGCACATCGGGGTGGAAATTGGGAACTTTTTCTTCCAAAAACAAGTTTTCCCAAGACCTTAAAGAACAATCGGTGCGGTCGCAACCGCGGTGATGGCTCCAAGGCAGTCAAAGGAAAGGCTTTGAATGTTTTTGGTACACATGACAAGACGTGTTACACCTATAACACAATACGTGTCAACGCCGGCGCTTCTGCAAGCGAACTTCGCTCCTGATAAACAATCATAACCACTACTACAGTCCATAGCTTTATACCAAGGTCTTTATAGTACTTGAGAAAAACTGCTCATTCCGCACGGCCCTTCTAAATTCAAGTCTATTAGGGCTTCAGCTCTATGAGAGCTACGCTTTCAAGCCAATTGCAAGAACGGACCGCCTACTGTCTATTGCTGGAGCACTAGCCCAACCTGTAGCTGCAATTGCGCCTGCGCTTGCAGCTGATCCAACTCGACCAGACCGTACTTGCCGGATTTCCTCGATTCCCACCGGATCCTGGCTCGGTTCTCGGGCTGGCAGGCGCTCGAGCACGAACACTCATCAACAATGCGGCCCATCGACCGACAAGACCGAAAGCAGGGCAGCTCCGGGCGTCGCAGTCTTGAAGTTCAAATCCAACAATTTTTCACGAGCGAAAGGTAAACACGAAGCCAAAAAGTTTGTTGAGGGACAAGGCGGTGGCGAAAGCGACCTTCAGCGGGAAAGGAGACCACACTGGGAGTATATAAGAGAAGGTGTTACGGTTGTCTCGGGGGTTCCAGGAGTGTTGTAGGAGGGCATTGCAGTTATACAAGAGGATAGGATGGTTATGAAACCGGAAGTTGAGCAGGAACTTGCTCACGTGCTATTGACCGAGCTGCTAGCTTACCAGTTTGCTTCGCCTGTGAGATGGATTGAGACGCAGGATGTGTTCTTGAAGGACTTTAACACCGAGAGAGTCGTTGAGATCGGTCCTTCTCCCACTTTGGCCGGTATGGCGCAGAGAACGATGAAGAGCAAGTACGAGTCGTACGACGCGGCGCTTTCGCTGCAGAGACAGGTTCTTTGCTACGCCAAGGATACCAAGGAGATCAACTACACGCTGGATCCCGAGGAACTAGCCGCCAAGAAGGCGGCTGCAGATGGTGCAAACAGCTCGGCGGCTCCGGCAGCCGCCGAGGCCGCCGCCGCGGCTGCGGCTCCTGCCGCTCCAGTGGCAGCTGCTCCCGTGGCGGCCGCTGCTCCTTCAGGTCCAGTCGCTGAAATTCCAGACGAGCCGGTCAAGGCTTCGCTGTTGTTGCACGTGCTCGTTGCTCAGAAATTGAAGAAGAGCCTGGATGCAGTGCCATTATCCAAGACCATCAAAGATTTGGTCGGTGGTAAATCTACTGTTCAGAACGAAATCTTGGGTGATTTGGGCAAAGAATTCGGTGCTACTCCTGAAAAACCGGAGGAAACACCTTTGGAAGAATTGGCAGAGACGTTCCAGGAGAGCTTTTCGGGCTCTTTGGGGAAGCAATCTTCGTCTCTGATTTCAAGATTGATGTCCTCCAAAATGCCTGGTGGTTTCACCATCACATCTGCAAGAAAGTATTTGCAAACCCGTTGGGGTTTGGGTAGTGGAAGACAGGATTCTGTGTTGTTGGTCGCTTTGACCAATGAACCCGCTTCCCGTTTAGGTTCCGAGCCAGAAGCAAAGGCTTTCTTGGACTCTGTTGCTCAAAAGTACGCATCCATTGCAGGTGTCGATTTGTCCGCAGCTTCTGCTGGTGTTGGTGCTGGTGCCGGTGCCGGTGGTGCAGGCGGTGCAACCATCGACGCTGCAGCATTCGAAGAGTTGACGAAGGATCAAAAGGTCTTGGCACGCCAACAACTCCAGGTCCTGGCTCGTTACTTGAAAATGGACCTAGACAGTGGCGAAAGGAAATTGCTGAAGGAGAAGGCCAACGCTGCAGAGTTACAAGCACAATTGGATTTCTTGAATGCAGAACTTGGTGAATACTTTGTTAACGGTATTTCCACCTCTTTCTCCAGAAAGAAGGCAAGAGTTTTCGATTCCTCTTGGAATTGGGCTAAACAGTCATTGCTGCAATTATACTTTGAAATCATCCATGGTGTTTTAAAGAACGTGGACAGAGAGGTTGTCAGCGAAGCAATCAACATCATGAACAGATCTAACCAAACATTGATCAAATTCATGGAATACCACGTCGCTCACACTGACGAATCCAAGGGTGAAAACTATAGATTAGCAAAGAGCCTTGGTGAGCAGTTGATCGAGAACTGTAAGCAAGTTATAGACATGGATCCAGTTTACAAAGACATTGCTAAGCCAACTGGTCCAAAAACCGTCATCGATAAGAACGGTAACATTAAATATTCCGAAGAACCAAAAGAAAAGGTCAGAAAACTATCTGAATACGTCCAAGAAATGGCCATGGGTGGATCCTTGGCAAAGCAAGCACAATCTACCATTGAAGAAGATTTGACTCGCGTTTATAAAGCCATCAGTGCACAAGCTTCTAAGCATGACATCTCAGGCTCCACTGCTTCTGAGTTTGAAAGAATCTATGGTGATTTGATGAAGTTCTTGCAAAACTCGAAGGAAATCGACGCTTCTCAGACCACTCAACTGGCTGGCGAAGTCGACGATGCTTTGGACAAGGACTCTACCAAAGAGGTTGCGTCCCTACCAAACAAATCCAAGATCTCAAAGACAGTTTCTTCCATCATTCCAAGGGAGACTATTCCTTTCTTGCATTTGAAGAAAAAGAGACCAAGCGGTGAATGGGTATATGATCGTCAGCTATCATCTTTGTTTTTGGACGGATTGGAGAAAGCCGCTATCAACGGTGTTACCTTCAAAGACAAGTATGTTTTGATTACCGGTGCTGGTAAAGGCTCCATCGGTGCTGAGATTCTGCAAGGTTTGCTTCAAGGTGGTGCCAAGGTTATCATTACCACTTCTCGTTTCTCCAAGCCCGTCACCGATTTCTACCAGTCCTTGTACGCTAAGTATGGTGCCAAGGGTTCTACTTTGATTGTCGTGCCATTCAACCAAGGCTCAAAGCAAGATGTGGAGGCCTTGATCGACTACATCTATGATGATGAAAAGAATGGTGGTCTAGGCTGGGATTTGGATGCAATCATTCCATTCGCTGCAATTCCAGAGAATGGTATTGAATTGGAGAATATTGACTCCAAGTCCGAATTCGCTCACAGAATCATGTTGACCAACATCATGAGAATTATGGGTAACGTCAAGAAGCAGAAGTCTATTAGAGGCATCGAGACTAGACCAGCACAAGTCATCTTACCAATGTCGCCTAACCATGGTACCTTTGGTGCTGATGGTCTGTACTCCGAATCCAAGTTGTCTCTGGAGACCTTGTTCAACAGATGGCATTCTGAATCTTGGGGCAATCAGCTAACTATCTGCGGTGCTATCATCGGTTGGACCAGAGGTACAGGTTTGATGAGCGCTAACAACATCATTGCTGAAGGTATCGAGAAGGCTGGTGTCCGTACTTTCTCTCAAAAGGAAATGGCTTTCAACCTTCTAGGTTTATTGATACCAGAAGTTGCTGAACTGTGCCAAAAGTCGCCTGTTATGGCTGACTTGAATGGTAGCTTGCAATATTTGACTGATCTAAAGGATTTCACCAGAAAATTGCGTAGCGAGTTGACCGAAACTTCAGATATCAGAAAAGCTGTCTCTATTGAAACTGCCCTCGAGCATAAGGTTGTCAGCGGGGACAAAGCTGATGCGGCTTATGCACAAGTCGAAGTTCAACCAAAGGCTAACATCAAATTGAACTTCCCTACTTTGAAATCCTACAGAGATGTCAAGAAACTCTCTTCACCAGACTTGGAAGGATTGCTTGACCTTGAGAAGGTCATTGTTGTCACCGGTTTCTCGGAAGTCGGTCCTTGGGGTTCCTCTAGAACCAGATGGGAAATGGAAGCTTTCGGCGAATTCTCCTTGGAAGGTTGTGTTGAAATGGCCTGGATTATGGGATTGATTAAGTACCACAATGGTAATCTAAAGGGCCGCCCATACACTGGCTGGGTTGACGCTAAGTCCAATGAACCTGTCGACGATAAGGATATTAAGACCAAATACGAAAAGAAGATCATTGAGCATGCTGGTATCAGAATGATTGAACCAGAATTGTTCGATGGCTATAATCCTCAGAAGAAGCAAATGATTCAAGAAGTTGTCGTGGAGGAAGATTTGGAACCATTTGAAGCATCTAAAGAAACTGCTGAGCAATTCAAGCATGAGCATGGGGACAAGGTTGATATCTTTGAAATTCCAGAAACTGGCGAGTTCTCTGTGAAATTGCTCAAGGGCGCTACACTCTTCATTCCAAAGGCTCTGAGATTCGATCGCCTGGTCGCGGGTCAAATTCCAACCGGTTGGAATGCCAAAACTTACGGTATCTCTGATGACATCATCTCACAAGTGGATCCAGTTACTTTGTACGCTCTAGTTTCTGTCGTTGAAGCATTTATTGCTGCTGGTATCACTGACCCATATGAAATGTACGAGTATGTTCATGTATCTGAAGTCGGTAACTGTTCAGGCTCTGGTATGGGTGGTGTCAGCGCTCTGCGCGGAATGTTCAAGGACCGTTACAAAGATCAGCCTGTTCAGAACGATATTCTGCAGGAATCCTTCATCAACACCATGTCTGCATGGGTTAACATGTTGCTGATCTCTTCTTCTGGTCCTATCAAGACTCCAGTGGGTGCTTGTGCTACTGCTGTTGAATCTGTTGATGTCGGTGTTGAGACCATCGTATCTGGAAAGGCTAAGATTTGTATTGTTGGTGGTTACGATGATTTCCAGGAAGAAGGCTCTTATGAGTTCGGTAACATGAAGGCTACTTCGGATACTTTAGATGAATTTGAACATGGTCGTACCCCAGCCGAAATGTCTAGACCTGCTACTACCTCCCGTAACGGTTTCATGGAGGCCCAAGGTGCAGGTATTCAAATCATTATGAGTGCTGCTCTAGCTCTAAAGATGGGTGTTCCTATTTACGGTATCGTTGGTCTTACTGCCACTGCTACTGACAAGATCGGTAGGTCTATCCCTGCACCAGGAAAAGGTATCTTGACCACCGCCAGAGAACATCATGGCAGCTTAAAGTTCCCAACTCCTTTATTGGACATCAAATACAGAAAACGTCAACTCGTTAATCGCCAAAAGCAGATTAAACTTTGGGTTGAGAACGAGTTGGACATGTTGGGAGCTGAAGCCGAAGATATTCCAGCTGAAGATCAAGAAGCGTTCTTCGCTGAACGTACCGAAGAAATCAAGAGAGAAGCTGCAAGCCAACTCAAATCTGCTCAAGCTCAATGGGGTAATGAATTTTACAAGAATGATCCTCGTATTGCTCCTTTGAGAGGTGCATTGGCAACTTATGGTTTGACGATTGATGATTTGGGTGTTGCTTCCTTCCACGGTACTTCCACTAAGGCTAATGATAAGAATGAATCTGCAACTATCAATGAGATGATGAAGCACCTGGGCAGATCTGAAGGTAACCCAGTCATTGGTGTTTTCCAGAAGTATTTGACCGGTCATCCAAAGGGTGCAGCTGGTGCTTGGATGTTGAATGGTGCCATTCAAATTTTGAACACTGGTATTGTGCCAGGTAACCGTAATGCTGATAATGTCGACAAGATCTTGGAGCAATTCGAATTCGTCCTATACCCATCTAAATCTCTGAAAACAAACGGTATCAAGGCAGTTTCGGTCACTTCTTTTGGTTTCGGTCAAAAAGGTGCGCAAGCCATCGTCATTCACCCAGATTACTTATTCGGTGCCGTTGACCAAACCACTTACGAGAAGTATGTTGCTAAGGTCACTGCCAGGGAGAAGGCTGCTCACAAGTTCTTCCACAATGGTATGATCTACAACAAGCTCTTCGTCAGCAAGGAACACGCTCCTTACGCAGACGAATTGGAGCAACCAGTTTACTTAGATCCATTGGCTCGTGTTTCTCCTGAGAAGGCCACTGGTGAGTTGACTTTCGGTGCAAAATCTATTCAGAAATCCAACAACTTTGTGTCTGACGTCAACAAGCAAACCGCCACAATCGTAAGTGACCTTGCCAAACAAGCCGCTGCTGGTGCAAAGGGCAGTAGCGTCGGTGTCGATGTCGAACTGATTTCAAGTGTCAACATCGACAATGAAACGTTTATTGAGCGTAACTTCACCGAGAGTGAGATTGCGTACTGCAGATCTCAGCCATGTGTTCAAAGCTCCTTTGCCGGAACATGGTCTGCTAAAGAAGCTGTCTTCAAATCCTTAGGTGTTAAATCCCAGGGAGGCGGAGCATCCTTGAAAGAAATCGAGATTACCCGTGAGGGCGGAAAGGGTCCTGAGGTCAAGCTCCATGGTAGCGCTAAGAAGGCAGCTAGCCAGGCTGGTGTTTCTGATGTTAAGGTTTCGATTTCTCATGACGATTTCCAATCTGTCGCAGTTGCAATCTCCAGTAAGAAATAGTTTGTGAATGTTACATAGACCTATCTAGATTATTATTACAGTTATAGCGTAAGATAATGTCATTTTAAATGCGACTGATTTTCCTTCAGTAGTAGAACCGACGTGCATTAAAGATCCCACAGCAGGATCACATATCATCATCTCCAGAAAATTCGTCGTCATACCAGCCGTACTCGTAAGAGGACTTCATTGAAGCCAATTTGTCTTTCAATTCTTCCCTATCAGAATCGTGGCGGAAGTATTTACTGACAACATCTTCGTATTGCATAAAGACATTTCGAGCTATTTCAGTAGAAGAAAACTCCACTGTAAAGGATCGCTCTTCGCTGTATTGTTCGGGTATTGTATCTGATGGATAGTACGCATAGGTTTTCATTGTCTTGTCCTCAGGATTGGGTCTTGCTTCAAGCGGTTCTGAGCATCTGGAGATGCGACACGAGCTGAAAACATGTTGATGGCCAGGTTGACTTTTCGTTAAGGCAATTCTGGAGAAGAAAGAGCTGTCGACTGGCTCAGCTCCCAATATCGACGAAACGAACTTTCTGGAACAGTCGCTGAGAGTGAGACAAGATATTATATCCTCTAATGAACGCCTCTGCTGTGTATTTGACTGTGATGCGAGAGCATTCAAAGTGTCAAAGATTTTGCAGCTCAAACCTGCCTGCTCCCAGTTTGATACTTCTGCATTCGCATATAAGGGAATGACAAGGTCTGATTCCTCAGCTAAACCAACAGTGCTTCGAATCTTGTTCTGTAAAGTAGTGATGTTGCCTTTGGTTATTCTTGAAGAAACTGGATCTTTCGCTGTCAATGGGTCGGCTTGGTAATAGCCCCAGGTAATGAACGAAGCCTTCGGCAGCTCATTTCGCAATTCGAGAAGCATCGAAGAGGCAAAGCCTCCCCAGCTGCTGTCCACATCAGCAATGATGTTTAAACCTTGCAGAGTATCACACTGCTCCAATTGGGCATGCAGATTACCATCGAGAAAGTCGCTAGCATACTTGTCGTCAAATTCCTGACAGCCCATCTCGTAATTATCAAACCTTCTGCTCTCAAACTTTTGGAAGTGAGGCAAGTTCGGATTGGACACATCATGATACCAGTCAGCCAGACTGTTAAAGCTTGTTGCAGGATAGATGAGTTTTGCGTAGTCTGACCAATACTTCGTCGTCTCATGGCTCAATTTAGGTAATTCGCCAGTTCCTGAGTCGAGTGCCGACTGGTATTCAGCTCTTGCAATTCGTGGTTGAGTCATTATCACCTCAGATTGGGGTTCTTGCCTAGTGTCATCAGCATAGTAGTAGTCACCGGATCCATGGTACTGATAAGTGCCCAACGCACCACATCCAGCTTTTGCATCCCAAAGCAAAGCCCGTGGTGCATATGAGACCGTCTTGGAGATTCTGTCGATAGTTGGTTGTAGGAATATGGATGGGTCATTGACTTTTCCAGTTAAGTCTGATAAAAGCTGTTCTTGGCAGTTGAAGAATTGAGTAGCTAGATGGTTCGGCCTGTGGCCAATGGATACGGTCAATATCTCATGCATTGCCTCTAGTCGATTTCAGATCGCTGAAGGTCACTTCAGATTTAACGTTTATGTAGCCATTTATCAAATATCAATCAAGAACAAAGCTGCCCTAATGGCGAGCGAAGCAACGATTAACATGGAAGTCTTCGATCTATTCGTAAAATGACAATTTTAGTCTCAAATTATGTACATAAGCTGATTCTAAAGTTTGGTGGCCTCTGTGAGTTTACAATGTTGAACCGGCTTCATTCGTAGAAATATCATGAATTTTAATAGGGTCAGTGCTACTATTATGCCTCTTGCAGAATCAAAATTCGAGAATAGTTGTCATCACTGGCCCAACGTTATTATGCGGCAGTTCTTCAGCGTCTACCACAACCTTCAAGTTTTTAAGAACGATTTGTTGGTGGAACGCACTTAGGAAGCGACACAGCGGATCGGTGTACCATCTCTTGCCCTTGGAGTTCTCGAACCATGCCACATGGCCACCTTTGGTCGTCTCGATCAATAGAGTATAAGGGTTAGCTCTTATCTCTTCCTCGGGCATCGCTTCATAACCGACTATTGGATCATCGAGCGAGTTTATGGCCAGGAACGGCGTTCTGATGGAAAGTAAGCGGTTGCAGGATGAAGCGTTTCTGTAATACTCGGTCGCAGTGTTGTAACCAAACATAGGGGCCGTGAAGAGGTTATCAAAGTGCTCAACGGTGCGTATATTGATCATCTTTGTCTCATACTTTTTACCTAACTTCGAATGAGTCTTTAGCACTTCTATGTGGGTCTTGGAGAGATCTACCAAATTTTGTGCCAAAGCAGGTGAATAGAATTTTGCCCCCATCTTGGTATTGTTTATGTAGTAGGACGAGTGTGCCAGATCCCAAGGATTGCCCAACGCTACGGCGCACTGTATCTGAGAATTCTCTGCCTGTTCGCCGATATAGTTGCTCATCACGGATGCCCCCATAGAAAAACCAACCATGTAGAGTTTTCTGTTAGGGAACCTAGACCGCAGCTCATTCACACAGAACCGTATATCGTTGGTCCAACCGGCATTGTACATTTGCGGCGTGGTGATGGTCGACTGACAACAGCCTCTGGCGTTGAAAACGCATGCTTCGAAATTGTAATGGGTTGTAATTCTATTAACCAGTGTCCGAGCGTAGCTCTCGGTAGATCCGCCGGTGAGCCCATGCAGCACGATAAGCATCGGCTTGTCGTCCGAGGAGAACTGCCGTGGATCATCGGGATCGAAATACGAGTAGTTCTTGGGCAACTCATGAGCTCGTTGCGACGGCGGAACGTAATCGCCGTCTCTCTGCGGGTCAAAACCCTTCACAGCAAAGTCCACTGTTCCCTCGCCCTGATCGGGAAATCGCAGCGTCAGCCGCTTGTAAGTAACACGATCCACAGTCTTAAAAGGCTTATAAGCGGCGTACGCCGTCTGCAAATGGCCGTTGACCAGCATAGGATGCAGCAGACACGCTGCTCCGTTCGAAAACTCGGGACTATACCGATCGATCAACTCCTGCATCGAGATCATGCCACCTTTACTCGCCCCATCCGCCTGCCACACGATCGGATGGTCCGGCACCACATGCTTCACCCTCAAGCAATTGGGCAGTATGTCTCGCAACATGCGTGGACGAATCCCGCGCTTCCTACCGTTAGAACTCGTTTCTTACCACTTAAAAGACGACAACCCTTCAGCTTCCAACGCCAAAGTGAAGTCACAGCGAAAGTTCCCGACTGGACCCTTTAACCATAAGCTTCCCAGCCATCTTTAACTCATACTATCTTCGACCATACGTATCCACCTCGGAAAAACTATTTTTCCGTGCATAGCCCCACCTTGCAAAAGTTGTTCCGTCTCGTTTAAGTTTCCCCTTCCGTGCCCCTCCATCCGTTCCGTCCCTTCCGTCCTTCCGCCCTTCCGTCCCGGTTGCTACCCCCACTACCGGAAAAACTCATATAATCCCCGAGCAACGCTAAAAGATTCAGATCTTCGGATACTAAATATTAACACCGGGCAGTTCAACCGCCAGTTCATATATATGGCTAGCTGCATAGTAATGTGCGTAGGATACGGGTGGCTTGAGCATCTTGATATCCTTATATATATAAGGATATGTACGTTGGCAGTTGAACTGCAAGGGACCATTCTTGAGTTATAGCAATTGCGTTGCGCTGGTAGTTACAATGGAAGGTTCACGGAATGAGGATGGCGTGCAACTTGAAAGTTCTAGTTCTTGTGAAGATTATAAGCAAGGGTCTGAGATTGAAGAGCCACAGTTGAAGGGCAAGCAATTGGGTGAGGTAGACGCAGAGAAGAGGGCAGAGAAGAAAGTTGAAGAGAGTGACGAGCCGGTTGATCCTCGAACACTGGATTGGGACGGTCCCGATGATCCGGAAAATCCGCATAATTGGCCGGGTTGGAAGAAGTGGTACACGACAATGGTAGTGGCGATGTTATGCCTGGTGGTTACTATGGGTTCTTCTTTGTATGTGTCTGGTGTTCCGGAAATGGTGATGCGTTACCATGTAAACCAGACTTTGGCACTTGCGGGTCTTACTTTTTACTTGCTCGGGTCTGCAACGGTTATCGGGGCGCCTTTGAGCGAGGTTTTTGGCCGTAAACCGGTTTACTTGTTCTCGCTGCCTCTCTCGATGCTGTTCACGATGGGGGTGGGTCTCTCTAATGGCCATATGAGGATGATTTTGCCCTTGAGATTTTTCTCTGGGGTTTTCGCATCGCCAGCCCTGTCTGTTGGGTCCGGTACCGTGATGGATATCTTCGACATGGACGAAGTGTCGGTGGCAATGACGTTCTTCTGCCTGGCGCCTTTCCTGGGGCCGGTGATCAGTCCGATCATGGGAGGCTTTGCCACGAAAAGCCAGGGATGGCGCTGGTCGCAATGGATCCAATTGATAGCTGGCGGGTTGATCTTGCCTTTCATTGCCCTCATGCCAGAGACGCATAAGGGTGTCATTCTGAGGAAGCGGGCCAAGAAGAATAACGTGAATTTGAAGAAGTTCTCGAAGGAGGACCAGAAGGCGTTTTTGAAATTGACCTTGACCATCACTATTTTCCGTCCCATCAAGATGCTGTTCGTCGAACCAATCGTTCTTGTGTTCAGCGTCTACGTGGCCTTCATCTTTGCTGTGCTTTTTGGGTTCTTCGAGGCTTATCCTGTCATCTACCGCGGAATCTACCATATGGGTTTGGGAGTATCGGGCTTGCCTTTCCTCGGAATCGGTATTGGCTTGTGGTTGGGATCCATCTTCTACCTATACTTGGACCGCAAGTATCTATTTCCCAAGGCACCAGAGGGTACTCCAGATTTGACGCCAGAAGAACGCCAATCAAAGAGGACAGCTCCTTATAGAGGACACCGTGATCCGGAAACCAACGAGCTGCTGCCCGTCGTCCCAGAGCGATTCTTGCTGGCCTGCAAATTCGGCTCGGTTGCACTGCCCATTGCGCTGTTCTGGCAGGCTTGGACCGCCAGGCCCGATGTTCACTGGATGGCACCTATTGCCGCAGGTGTTCCGTTCGGTTTCGGACTAATCCTTATTTTCTTCACCATCATCATCTATTTCTCACTGTGCTACCCTCCATTGTTCGTCGCGTCATGTCTGGCTGCCAATACACTGCTGAGGTACGTTACTAGCAGTGTGTTCCCGCTATTCACAATCCAGATGTACGAGAACCTGAAGGTGAAATGGGCCAGTACGTTGTTCGCTCTAATATGTGTCGTGATGGTACCAATTCCTTGGATCTTCGAGCGATGGGGTGCGCAGATTAGAAGGAAATCCATGTTTGGTTATGCTGCTCTGATTAAGCAGCAAAGCGAGGCAGAAGACGCTGGAGAAGAAGGATCAGATCATGCCACAATCACCAGAGTGAGTACCTTGAGGATGTACGATGACTCGCACTCAATACATCCCAGCGAGAGAAGGCATAGCGTCTCTCACGGCCCAAGACCACCAAAAGATACCCGTGTTGCTCCAAAAGATGAAATATATGACCAGGCTGACAAAGGTGACAGTGCAGGCGAATTTGCTGACGTAGTTTCGGACATGGTATAATACTCATTCATAGACATTTTCACTATTAATCTTTTACTTTCTAATCAAACCTCTAATCCTCGGTACTATGCAAACTGTTCAGTAGCTCGAAGAGTATCTAAGAACATATCTAGTGACACGACCAAGGTCGTAATTGGCTTATTCTTTGTTTCGTTCAATCAAAGACCATCTTAGTTCTTTGACTATATCAAAGCTCATCGGAAAAACATCCAAGACACTAAGAACAGAGAGTAAGCATCCATGGCGTCCAGCTTGCCGACCATCGTCTTTGCATGCATTGCTGTGGTGATGTCGTTTCTTAGAAGATACAAGCCCTTCAGGAATTGGGCTGCCTCTTTGTTGCAACATTCACTTTCAGACTATCTTCTGCCAAGCAAACAGGTTGCCGTGGCAACGCCCAATTTCAAGATAGCCAAAACTGTACCCAGCTTCGAGGACTCTGGAAGCACCACACTTTACGAGCTAACACAATGCCTTGGGCAATTGCAAGAGTACAGCGTCCGAGCTCAGCGTCAGAACGCTACGATCTTCAACAGAACAAGGGAGCTGGACGAGACTTGTATTGAGCAATTGAGAGAGCTCGAATATTTCTCGAAGATTCAGAAGGTGAATAGCTGCATTGAAGCGAATTACAAGGTTTTACAGGCGGTTATTCGTCATATTCTTGCAAAGATTGTTAAGGCCAACTTGGAAAATAGGCAGGATGAAAGTTTACTTGATCAGTTGAAGACGATTTGTGCCGAACTAGGTTACACGCTCAAAGATGACGGTTCACTCGAGTTTGTCGGCGAGCAGGTCGTGTTGGCTGCGTCACCGTCCAACCAGAGTCGAGTAAACGAGGCTATAGGTCATTTGTGTAGAGACTGGAGCGACAGTTTCCTGTGTGAGCGAGAGCCACTGATTGAGTTTATTTCCAAGAGCTTAAGCCATCCTTGTGTCGACAGTAGCAAGAGAACCTTGATTGTTATTCCCGGGGCAGGAGCAGGACAGATTCCTTACTCTACGGCCAAAAAATTTCCACATTTTGATGTTGTTTCCATTGAGCTATCATCTCTCATGTATGTGTTCAATGAATTTGCTTTGGATCACGGAAGAGATGTTGGAATTAGGCCATTTTGCCAGCACTACTCTGGAAGCTCCAGCGTGCAAAATCAGACGAGGAAATTTAATATTCAACTAGCTGGCGTCAGGAGGCCCTCGAATTTGACAGTTCATTGGGATAATTTCCTTCAATACACTACCAATGGTCAGAAATATGACCAAGTCATTGTCTGTACAGCTTTCTTCATTGACACGGCCGAGAATTTATTCGATTACATCAAGGCTATTGAATCACTCGGTGACTGCTGCAACGAATTGCAGTGGATCAACATTGGGCCGCTAAAATATGGTACCAGACCGTTAGTCCAATTTACAGCAGATGAATTACGAAAACTGCGTGAGCTTCGAGGCTGGCACGACATCGTCGAAGAAAGAGTTACTGACTATAAGAGTGGACTGAATGGATACATGACTGATCGCGAGTCATTATACCAGGGTTACTATGGTTTACTTAAATTTCATACTCGGTTTCAGAAAGAGAAAAGCACGACACGAGATGACTAGATCTCACTGCGTCTTGAAAATATTGTCACCCTTGTTTATCTGAAGCTTCTTATCCTGGCCACCACTTATGATGCCCACGTCTTTTGCCCATTTCACAGCGAAAACTTTATCATTGACACCTTTTTGGACGGTAGGATCTTCTCTTGTGATAGTGTACATAGCAGAATTGGCCCTCACGTCCCAAACTTTCACGGTCCCGTCATGGGAACCAGAACACAGCATATATTCGTTTTCCGGACACGTATCCAGAGAAACCACAAAGTTTTTATGGCCAACAAGCTGCTGTTGAGTTATTTTGGCTGAAGAGTTTGCACGCAGATCATGAAGGGTGATGTGCCTTGCGCTAGAACCGCACGCAAGTAGATGCAAACTTGGTAGTTGAGCCATTGACAGTAATGAATATGAAGTAGTCTTTGTGTCGACACAACGTGCAGTCACTAAATCCCAAGTCTTAATTGTATGATCCTGCGAAACCGAGTATCCAACTGTATTATCAGTAGCATCGAATATAGCCTGCTCCACCGGACCTGTGTGTGACTCCAGAAGCGCCAGTGGACCACGTCTTCTGATAGACCCATCCTTCAACGCCATCTTTCTTCTTTTCCTTGCGGCTGTGGATACTTTGTTGTTGGTGCTATTGTTTAGTTCTTCCATAGGATCAATTGCGATCATTTCCCTATAAATTGTGGACCAGAAACCAACCGTATTATCATACGAACCCGACAGTATTCTTGAGTTACTGGCCACGTCGATGGACACTACTGGCGCTTTGTGACCTTCTAAAATTGCCAACGTCTTTCCCTCTTCTATATCCTCGTCGTCAGCCTGCTCATTGGCCAACTTATCGTTCTTAGTCTTCCACAGACGCAAAGTACGATCGTTACCTGCAGAAACCAACCTAGTATTGGAAATATATTTTACAGCTCTAATATGCCCTGAATGTCCACTGTACTGTTTATCGATCTTCCCCGACAGGTTCCATGTCCTGACGACACCGTCGTAGGACCCGCTAATTATATGCTTGTCACCGACGTCGATAGAACTGATCCAGTCCTCGTCGTTGAAACTAGCCAGATACGATGGCGGAAGAACCGCTCTGGTATATTCCACGTTCAAAGACGTCTCGCTCGACAGTCCCTTCCTGGTCAGATAATCCTGAAGCGAAGTACGCAACAATTCGCCATCAATCAAGAAATCAAAAGGCACAGGCTTTTCCAACCCGAGCAAATGGTTCACAATCTCCGACAGACCATACCGTTTCAGCGAGATTGGCGCATAGATCGGCGTATCCTGGACATGCAACGTTTCGTCCTGCTCACGGGTGAAAAGTTTCACTTTAACTTGCGATTTATCCTCTGCCATGTTTCAATTGCCCGATAGCCACCTCAAGACCGCTACTAACGCCTCCTAACCCTACAACTACACGGTTTTAACCATCCGAGATGAGATGAGATGAGCCCATCTCGTCAAAATTTTTCAAAATTAGCCCAATTTTTTCAAGACTCCAGAGAAAAGCCCGTAGCTCTCCCGTAAATCCATCACATTACAAGCCATTCAAGCTACCAAACGCTACGTATCTAGTCTGATCTACCGTCAAGCGATGTCTCATTTGCGCAGTTACCGACCAGAGCCGTGGGAGAATAGCCTGGACAGTATGAGGACGCTCATGAGTGTAAGTTAGTTTACGTTTATCTAGCGCTTCTTTTCCCCTCTGGTCATCTACGGTCATCAAGATGGCACAGTGAATAGAAGGCATTCGTATCACCCTCCTAAAAGACCAAGAGACGTGTGTAAAACAGCACTAAACTTTGACCAAACCACTCGCCTTTTATAGTTTTTCGCTGCTGGGCGCTCAAGTGTTACCCGCCCTAAGGAGTGGTATATAAGGATTTGCCGCCGATCTTGAGGTTTACCACTCCTAACCACCACAGGAGACACGGCGACGGTGAAGGTTATAGCTTGTAGCAGTAGGTGGATAGGCCAGAGGACACAGAGGGAGCTGTACACTTGTTTTAGAACGCTTTAGAACTGCTTTTCGAGAATATGTTTTCGGTCAAAGACTCGTAAGAGAGTTTGCTTGGACTCCGACTATACGAACTTGTGATGTTTCAATGGTGAAGACTGGCACCGGCCGCTGATGCCGACCGGCCATCAGATGACAGTTTACTGCAAATCGCTCTGTGGCACGTGACCGGAGCCGGTACCGGTGATCTGCCGCTTTTCTTTTAGTGAAAAATTCTGTATGACGAGTACAAGGTTGATAAGATCTTAAGTTGCCGCCTTGGCTATTACTCGATGGTTACTAGATTTTGGGTAAATCAGCAGTCCAAATATGGCTTCTTCAGTACCAGGTCCAGTTGCACTACCGGAATCGCGTTATGATCTGTCTACCTACTGGGGCAGAGTGCGCCATTGCATGGAGATCGTCGATCCCAGCATGTTGCTGACTACTTCCAAAGATCTGACTCGTGCTAGAGAGATCGTGAGCTCATATCGCCATGGAGAGTTGAAGGAAACCACGCCGGAGTTCTGGCACGCAAAGAAACAGCTCGATTCTACGGTACATCCAGATAACGGCGAGACCGTGCTCTTACCGTTCCGTATGTCGTGTAATGTTTTGTCGAATTTGGTGGTCACCGTGGGTATGCTGACGCCAAATCTCGGTACAGCTGGTACTTTGTTCTGGCAGTGGGCAAACCAGTCGCTGAATGTCGCAGTGAACTCTGCAAACGCCAATAAATCGCACCCAATGTCCACCAAGCAATTGATGACGAATTATGCCGTTGCTGTAAGTGCTTCTTGTGGTGTTGCTGTTGGTCTGAATAAACTGGTACCCAGATTGAAGAATTTGAAGCCGCACACAAAGTTGATCTTGGGCCGCTTAGTGCCTTTTGCTGCTGTGGTCAGCGCTGGTATTGTAAACGTTTTCCTCATGAGAGGCAACGAAATCAGGAAAGGTATCTCAGTGTATGATGAAAATGGTGACGAAGTGGGAAAATCTAAAAAGGCCGCTGTCATTGCGGTTGGAGAAACCGCTTTGAGTAGAGTTATCAATGCTACGCCTATCATGGTCGTGCCACCACTGGTTCTTGTCAGATTGCAAAGATCGGTACTCAAAGGTAAGTCATTTGGTGTTCAAACAGCCGCTAATTTGGGTGTCATTGCTCTAACGGCTTTCACTGTCTTGCCGTTTGCTCTGGCCCTCTTCCCTCAGAAGCAAGCCATTCATTTGAGCAAACTGGAGCCAGATTTGAGAGACAAGAAAGATAGAAATGACAAACCGATTAATTTGGTCTACTTCAACAGAGGTATGTAAGTCATGTCCAAGATGCCGTAACGTTACATTAACCAAAAGTTTATAGAGTGAATAAATCGCTAAGGCGGATATCACAATGAAAAATCAAAGTCTATCAACTAAAAGTACACTTATTAATCGCTGACACATTACTTTAGAGGATCCAAGGTAATGCACACTCACCTGGTAGCAGAACCTGGTCCAAATGCTTGTTATCGAAGTCCTCAGTGAATAGGACGTAAATTCTTTTGAAATCGTGGTCACTGATCGCTTCACTGGGCAGGAGACTGCATCCGATACCACCCAATTGAGTCTGGTAAAGAGCGTAACCATGCTCACGTTCCAATGTGTCCTTGAATTGTTTGAGCGCGGATTGCTTGGCATCTTTCTTCAGAATTGTTAGGGCACAACCACCACCACCTGCTCCGGTCAATTTTGTTGAGCCAATTTCCAAAGAATCGCTTAGCGACCTTACAGCTTCGAGTCCTGGATGAGAAACGCCAAGTCCAACTAATAGTCCGTGGTTTACACGCACCAGTTCTAACAATTCGTGATAATTCGCCTCGCTCAGAGAATCTAAGATCTCGGCGCCTCTCGTGGCTAATTGTCCCATCGCCACAAGAATTGGTTTTACAATGTTAGGATGCTTGGAGACCAGCTCTCTAACATTCGAAACAAGGGTCTTGGTAGAGCGCGGGATCTTTGTATAAGTCAACAGCATGGGCACCTGAGGGAAATCTTCAACAAACTCAAAGTTCGTGGTGCCATCCATCTCCCGTTTGAACAGAACGGCGTTTCCATGAGTAGCCACCGCATTATCAATACCAGATGGAGTGCCGTGGATGCATTTTTCACCAACGAACGACCATTCCTCGACCAATTTCTTGTCTTGAAGCGATAACTCGCGGTCGGAAGTAATCGCACCACTTAGCTTGTTCATCGCCAGAGCTAGCGACACGGAAAGTGACGCACTGGACCCCAGACCTGCTCCAATCGGTAAAGTAGACCTGACAGAGAATCTCACACCTTTAACTTCAGGACAGAGGCAGATATACAGATACGAGAACGAAAAAGCTGCATGGTAAAACAGTGTTTTCTTCAGATCTGAATGCAGTCTCTCCAAAGAGTCAATCAAGTATTGAGAAAGCTCCCGAGTATTCGTTCGAGCCTTCTCCAAAGCTCTAGAACTCGCCTCATCCTTCAGAATATAGCCAAACTCACTGTGAGACCACTTGTGCTTAAACTGAATATCAGGAAAATCCAGCTCCACTGCCTCGGGATCCTCGTGTTGCGATACCAAAAGATATGTCCTCAACGAAGAGACACTAGCAGCAACTGCAGGCTCATTGTAAACCGCGGAATGCTCACCAAATATGATAACTTTACCTGGAGCAGACGTGATGAAAGGTAGCGACATAACAACCCAAAAACGAAAATCAGCGGCTGCCCAACCTGCAGAAGCTCTAGTGGCCCAATTGATAGCCAAAGATGATCCTACCTGGCTCAATTGATGTCTTGAAGCCCTCTTCAACCTCGAGATTCTGACCGATTTGAATAGCTTAATTCAAGATCACTATTCACGGGCCTTGAATGTTACCCGACTTTGGAGATGTTACCCGACTTTGGCTCACAGAAGTTACCCGACTTTGGACTTAGCTGGCTGCAAAGTACGAAGGAATAGCAGTAATAAGAGGTAATGGCTTCATAACCAGTAGTTTGAGTGAAGAAGGTCCTTTGGGTGTCTTGAGAACGTGTTAGATTGCTGGAATTGATTGCCTAGAGCTGGCAGAGTGAGAATGTCGGGTTCTTTGCAGGTGCTAGAGAAACAGGAGGCGATCTTCCGCTCTGCGGATATGTCGCTTATCCAGCTGTATATCCCACAGGAGATTGCTAGAGAGACGGTTTATACACTGGGACAACTTGGCTTAGTGCAGTTTCGTGACTTGAACACCAAGATTCGGGCTTTTCAAAGGGCATTTGTGGATGATATTAGGAGACTGGACAACGTGGAACGACAATATCGGTATTTCTTTAAGCTTTTGAAAAAGCATGATATTCGGTTGTATGAGGAGATTCCAGAGGAAAGCTCTTTAGTGGAGCTTGCGCCCGGAAGCGCGAGGATTGACGATCATATCCAGAATGCTTCGTACTTGGAGAATCGCTTGCTGCAGATGGAGGAAGCGTCCGAGCAGCTGGAGCTGCAAAAAGCAGATCTGGAGCAGTATAGATTTGTGTTGAAGTCCGGTGAACAGTTTTTTTCGAGAGATATGCAGCCGGCAGCCGGTGTCGTCTCTGACAACGATGAAGAGATGAACATTGGCTCGACGGTGCCTTCTTCGGTCAACTACGTTACCGGCGTCGTCGCTAGAGAAAAAATAGCCGTACTGGAACAGATCCTATGGAGAGTTTTGCGTGGTAACCTTTACTTTAGACATCTTGAGCTGGAGGAACCTGTTTATGATGCCAAAACAAAGGAAAAAGTTGTCAAGAATGCGTTCATTGTGTTTTCTCATGGTGATTTGATTATCAGGAGAATCCGCAAGATTGCTGAATCACTAGATGCCAAACTCTACGATATCAGTCCATCAGCCGAAGCTAGATCCAAGCAACTACAACAAACGAACCAAAGTTTGAGCGATCTGGCCACCGTTCTGGAGAGCACATCAACCACATTGAACAGTGAGCTGTATGCCATTGCCAAGGAATTGAACTCGTGGTTTCAAGACATCTCTCGAGAAAAATCCGTCTACGAAACTTTGAACAAATTTATCTTTGATGTGAACAGGAAAACCTTGATCGCCGAAGGTTGGGTGCCGGAGGATCAGGTGGCCATTTTGCAGGAGAAACTGGGTCAAATGACGAACAAACTCGGTGTCGACGTTCCATCGATTATTCAAGTTCTTGAAACAAACAAAACACCCCCAACCTTCCACAGAGTCAACAAATTCACTGCTGGTTTCCAAAATATCTGTGACTGTTACGGTATTGCCCAATACCGTGAGGTCAATGCTGGTTTGCCAACGATTGTGACTTTTCCCTTCTTGTTCGCGATCATGTTTGGTGATCTGGGTCATGGAGCGCTTATGGCTATGGTGGCATTAGTGCTGGTTATGAACGAGAGAAAGCTAGATAAGATGAAGAGGGGCGAAATTTTTGACATGCTATACAGTGGGCGGTATATCGTGCTTCTAATGGGTTTATTTTCCATGTATACCGG
The DNA here is from genome assembly GCA_931305995.1 of Torulaspora indica. NCBI lineage: Eukaryota > Fungi > Ascomycota > Saccharomycetes > Saccharomycetales > Saccharomycetaceae > Torulaspora > Torulaspora indica. Next base: position 571,323 of record CAKNUP010000004.1, on the reverse strand, counting down.
TTTCCTGTACAACGATATCTTTTCGAAATCGATGACCATTTTCAAGTCTGGCTGGAAATGGCCCGACCACTGGGAACTGGGCGAAACCATTACTGCTCGCCAAGTTGGCACGTACCCGATCGGTCTGGATTGGGCATGGCACGGTACCGACAACGCATTGCTGTTTACCAACTCCTACAAGATGAAGCTGTCTGTGCTTATGGGGTTTGTCCACATGACCTACTCCTACTTCTTCTCGCTGGCCAACCACATCTACTTCAAATCGTGGATCGACATCGTCGGCAACTTCATCCCCGGTCTTCTGTTCATGCAGGGTATCTTCGGCTATCTCTCCCTGTGCATCGTCTACAAATGGGCGGTCGATTGGATCAAAGACGGCAGGCCCGCTCCGGGCCTGCTGAACATGCTGATCAACATGTTTTTGGCGCCAGGCAAGATTGACGATGAGCTTTACCCACACCAGGCCAAGGTTCAGGTGTTCCTGCTAGTGATGGCGCTAGCCTGCGTCCCCTGCCTGCTTCTCATCAAGCCGCTACACTTCAAGCTCACCCACAAGGACAACGCGCACCAGCCGCTCGCCACCACGGACGAACTAGAGGTCGAGCATCTGCTCGGCACCAGCGGTGACGACACCGAGGACCAGGACGACGACGCTCCACCCCACGCCGAGCAGTTCAGCGACGTCATGATCCACCAGGTCATCCACACCATCGAGTTCTGCCTCAACTGCGTCTCCCACACCGCCTCCTACCTGCGTCTGTGGGCCCTATCGCTGGCCCACGCCCAGCTCTCGAGCGTCCTGTGGACCATGTCCATCCAGATCGCCTTCGGTCTCACCGGCCTCACCGGCGTGCTCATGACCGTGTTCCTCTTCGCCATGTGGTTCGCGCTGACCTGCGCCGTGCTTGTCGGCATGGAGGGCACCTCCGCCATGCTCCACTCGCTGCGTCTCCACTGGGTCGAGTCCATGTCCAAGTTCTTTGTCGGCGAAGGTACGCCCTACGAGCCGTTCTGCTTCCAGGTCGCAGACCTGGAAGCAGACACGGCCGTCGCCACAGCAGGCGCCGCCGCCACAGCAGCCCCGAGCCCAGCAGTCTAGCGCTCAAACGCCATATAAACTGCCTACACTGCCTATACTACTCATCATTACCGTTGCCTGGCAACCAAGAATAGATCACGTGACACTATTACTCACCATTATAAAGGTCTGTCTACAAGACTCTCGACGTCTACCACTAGTAACTCCGTCTACAAGACCCTGCTGTCGCCATTGCGACGCCGTAAGCCTCTTGAATCTCGCCAGCGACCGTCACGAGACACCGGCGTGAGTGCTTTAGCGAGCAACGCACGCGTACCATTCTTGGCCCGTAAATGACTCGGAATCAACGGCGAGTCTTGCTTCCACTGGCAGGTGGAGGAGCGGCAGCTGCAGCGGTGTCGATCGCAGCTGGTCGCGAGTAATCGGCTCTTGGGTCTTGTTGTGTAGTGTTCATCGGTGTGCGGTGTTACTTAGAATTTGCGCTAGAGGGTCTCGAGGTGGACACTTGTCGAGTGAATACGGTTTTGAGTCGGGATCTTGAGCTGTAGTGAGCTTTAAGGTAGCGAGTAGTACCTGGTGAAGTGTCAAGAGATCTGTGAGGAGAGCAATTGGCGTTTTTGTTGCAAGAATAGTGAGCTATCGAGAGGTATCGTTTGAACGGGAGGTAGGATGCCGAATTTGCTGTCGAGAAATCCGTTCCACCACCATGATCAGGGCTCGAAGAGCGGGGGAGGCCAGCATTCGTCTCCCAGCAGAGGTAGTTCGCCCTCGGGAGGGTCTGTGACGAGGAACTCACGGTCGTTTTTGAACTTTATGAATAGAAGGCAGAGTAATGATTCTGTGAGGAGTGAGAGGTCTACGGATTCGCTGCAGACGACATTTACGCCGTCACACGTTGCTTCTCCGCATGGGAACCTTCAGGAGAGCGCAATGGCGACGACGACGTCGCCCAAGCCGTCGCACTCGATGGCGGAGCTGAAACGGTTCTTTAGGCCCGGTTTGCACCGCAAGAACACTGGAGCTGGCGGGCACGGCCCGCAGCGGTCCTCGTCGACGATCAATTTGAACTTGCCGTTCACACACCACCAGGCGGGACAGTCGAAGCACCATGTGCAGGCCCAGGGACACCACCGGCACCACCAGCCGCACTCGCATTCCGAGCACCACGTCCACACGCAGTCAGCGATACCGCCGAGCTCGGACTCGACACTGTCGCTGTCGAACAACATCAATATCTACCACGACGATGCGATCCTGGCTCAGAAATACGGGAAACTAGGCAAACTGCTGGGAGCGGGTGCCGGGGGATCGGTGAAGGTGCTCGTGAGACCCACCGATGGAGCCACTTTTGCCGTGAAGGAGTTTAGACCACGAAAACCCAATGAATCAGTCAACGACTACGCCAAGAAATGTACCGCCGAGTTCTGTATTGGGTCGACGTTGCGCCATCCCAACATCATCGAGACGCTGGATATCTTCTCGGACTCCAAGCAGAACAAGTACTACGAAGTTATGGAATACTGCCCGATAGATTTCTTCGCCGTGGTTATGACAGGCAAGATGTCCCGTGGTGAGATCAATTGCTGCTTGAGACAGCTGACGGAAGGTGTCGAGTATCTGCATTCGATGGGGCTGGCTCACAGAGACTTGAAGCTGGATAACTGTGTGATGACTTCTAATGGGATCCTTAAGTTGATCGACTTTGGGAGCGCCGTGGTGTTTAGATACCCTATGGAAACTGAAGTGGCGATGGCCCATGGAGTGGTTGGAAGTGATCCTTACTTGGCGCCGGAAGTCTTGACGTCCACGAAAAGCTACGATCCACAATGCGTCGATGTCTGGTCCATCGGTATCATCTACTGCTGTATGATGTTGAAAAGATTTCCCTGGAAGGCTCCACGAGAATCGGACGAGAATTTTAGACTGTATTGTCTTCCAGATGATGTGGAACATGATTACGTTGCTTCTGCAAAGCATCACGAACAGCTACTTAAAGAAAGACGAGAAAGGCACGAGTCTCATGAGCACGTAGATGAACAGCCCAACAATGATCCAGTTCCCGATGGAAAAGATGTACCACATGAACCAGTCGAAGATAAAGCGGTGAGACCTAAAGTGGAGGAATCGGGAAACGATGAATGCGATAAGCAGTCCCAGAACCAAATACCGGAGAATTCGAAGGAGGATGTTCAACCAAAAGAAGCGGAAGAATCGAAAGAATCGAAAGAATCGCATCCCAACAACATCAAAGCGGAACACACAGAATCCCACACACATGATCTGAAATCTGTTGCTTCTCATAAATCTAACGGACCCCATCACAGGAAAGTCATTCATGGACCATACCGTTTGTTACGTTTATTACCCCATGCTTCGCGGCCTATAATGTCCAAAATACTTGAGGTAGACCCAACCAAGAGAGCTACCTTGGCTGACATGTATAAAGATGATTGGTTCGGTAAAATTCCCTTCTGTACAATGGATACGAAAAAACAGGTAATAAGAGCACCAGGTCACCATCATACTCTGGTAAAGGAAGAAGACGCTCATCTGGAAACTTACAAGGTCTGAGCTAGCACTTTCTGATTTTTTTCAATGTATAATTCTAATGATTCTCTATCAAGGCACGCTATTTACACATTTTCTTCTAAAGCTGATAGATCTTCCACGCCCAACAGTCGACATCCGTCAAGACCCGTGTAGTTCAAGATCGAAACATTGTTCACTCCCCATTTTTCGGAGAACAGTTGGTCGTCGCCAGTAGTAACTGTTTTGTCGAACCTGAAAGACCAATACAGAAATAATCTCCAAATCAAAATCCGCCTTCCGATCTCATCATTAACCATTTTGTTTAGATCTTCATTTTTCGAATATAGCTGTCTTTCCCATATGCAATTAACTAATTCTCGGTAACTTAGTCGAGCTTCCTTTCCACTCAAGATACTCTTCAGTAGCAGCCAATCGTCAACAAATAAATACTGGTGAATTTGCACCAACGTTTCGCAGGGCTGTCTTTTATTATCAATCAATTCATAAACTCTCAATCTCCAGCTTGGGGTTTGAATTACCGGTGACGTTCGCAAAATCTGCAGTAGCTGTTTCTTAGCCAAATTATACGGTGACTTGTACTTGGCAGGATTTGTAAAATCACTAATCCTGGCGTGGGATCGACAGATCTTGAGATAGCCGCCTGGTGTCAGACAATTGTGAGGAGCCACCTTGGGAAAGAAGTAACATAATACCGCGGTGAACTCTTCGAGCACCAGAGCTATTAGAAAGAACGTCGGAATCTTCCAAACCTGACCTCGTCTATAATATTCCACAAATTGCCTTCTGGTTAAGGGCAAGCTGCTCGGAGCCTTGTCTAATCGGGCTTGAATCTCGTTGAACTCAATTAACTTGGTCATTTGTGTCGCCAGAGATGACTTGGAATCCAGCTGGTTATCCGCTATAAGGTGTCTTGTATTCTTAGCCACTCTATAAGTGTTCTGCAGGCCATATCGGTAGTATTTCATCATATGAACACCCAGTCGAAACCATTTCACGATACCCTTTCGCCAGCCAGCTATGCCATTATCGCTAGCAACTTCGGTGAAGATCCTCTGCTTGGGAAATACGGTCATCGGTAGAGATCTGTCGCTATTAATGCCACCATCGCCATTATCTAGTTCCACAAGCTGCAATTCACCAGTTTTCAGTTTCAAACCAAGCTTTTTCAGCAGTTTATTAGCCTGTATGCTCTGTCCTGCAGTATCGATGCTAGTTAGCGACAGTGGAAGCTGCCGTTGGGCTCGAGTGGAATACTGTAGCGACTTCAGCGCCACGTTGCTACGTAGCATACAGCCCTGAATGAACCAAGAACCCATAGACGATCTATCTTATCCAAGATTTGGCGATGAGCTGCTATAATTTTTCACTTTTCCATATAGCTCGAGCTTGAAGACTTACAAAGTAGAACCACTAACTAGCTGCTATAAACTATCTTCTGGGCTCTGCCACCCAATTGATCTCCTCTTCATCCCAGGCTTTATTGCTTAGCGAAAGCTGCGGTTTCAGCGAGTCCCGGGCGGTCTTCAGCAAACACCAGCAAATTACTCCCGAGAACATGCCATATCATTTATCCTGGGCCTTCAGAAGCGCATTGGCACTGTCAATGGCAGACTTGGCGCCCTCTACGCTCTCGCTGCCCTGGTAAGACGCCAAAAACTGCTCCAGGTTCTCCTTGAACTCTCTGATCTTCTGGTACAACGTAGGCAACAGCTTCTCGGTGTCCTTCTGGACCTCTTCTTGCTTTTTCAGGTCATATGGATCGAAATCTTTGTCCTTTTTGAGCTTCTCTACCAGTTCAGTCTGTTCTTTCAATTCCTGTTGATAGTAGCTCTCTTCCTTCACCAGTCTTTGCAGGGCCCTGACCTTGATCTCTAGCTGAGTAGGAGACATAGTAATGCAGAGAGATGGTATTTACTATTGCGTTTGGTGCTGTAGATCTAGTAGACTAAGTAGTATCAACAGTTAGATATAGATCAACGTGACTAATGATAGGTATAGGTGCTTGCAAGGTCAATATGTAGTGTAGGCCGTCTATCACGGGCTGTGCTCGTCGTAGACGCTGCTGCTAGAGCTCGCTATGTCTATGGCTTCGATCTTTTCCGACAGTAATCCGATATCGGAAGGTTCTGACATCTGGGGATCTTGGATGTGCTGGTCGTCATGCATTGCTTTGCTGAGAAGCGAGTGGTTATCTTGCAAAAACAGCTTCACGGGTGCTATTCGGCTCCTCCGTAGCTTGACGGGTTGTATTTGGTGCTTTGTGCTTATGCGCTCGCCTGACGATGATGAACAGTTGGTGGATCGCAGAGAGTTTATAGCGGTGACGTAGTGGTCACCATCTGAGCCAGAAATCTCGGAGAATTCGTCTCCGGAGCTCCAATGATCTGAGGAACTGCCGGTGTATTCGGGACTCGAGATTTTTTCCACCATTGCTGGCGACTCAGGGTCTAAAACAGGTGATGCGGGATGCAGACTTTCAGCATCGTATATCCTGGGTAGCGCGCTCCCGGCACGCTTCTTTGATACTTGCTTGTGACTTAAATGCGCCAGCACGCGGTCGATCTCCGTATCGAGCTGTTTGGGAATTCTGCGTGCGCCGCTGTATGCTGAAATGATTTCTTCAAAGAGCAAATCGCTACTGCTCGCGGATTTATTAGCATGTTCAGTCAAAGGATGACTGTCGGACCCGACCATCACAGGCATAACAGTAGGTTTTGAGACAAAAATCTTGTCGAGGTCGCAAAGCGAATCATCTTCCTTTAACGTGGGAAGATGCCTTGGCGGTTTGACCCGCTTCCACGTGGTCCTCTTCAGAGCCCTCGATCTTGCAGGTTTCTTCTTCAAATCATGCAAGAGCAGTTCAGGCACAGATTCAAGCCTTTTTTTCAACCTTATGGTACCACCAAATTTCCTCGAAATCTTGCCCATCCCGTTCTCCATCTCTTCATCGCAATCAGCGGGAAACGGAGGTATGTTTCGCAGGTCATCAGCGGTCAACATCACAGAGGAAGGACGCAAGAAATCAACATCCGGCTCGATTTTTTGACCCAGAAATTTTCTAGGCATCACAACAGAATTTGAAGTTTTGAAACTGAAACCAGGTATATTCTCGACCGCAAACTAGCTTATTAGCTAGTTTAAAGCTTCGAAAAATGCGCCTATATATCCTGGTCGTTTCTGAGACAAATCTTGCATGACTAAGATAAATCGGAGCGGTCGTTTGCATCAAGATAGCCCGCCACCGCCATAGCAGGACCAATGGCACCTGGAATGGCTTCAATGCTTCAGCTATCTTTCGAGAATTGATCTGCAATGGCTGGTAAATCAATTAGCCCATAGAAAATAACAAGGCTGGTACTTGGTCACGTGCTCACATACAGTTAACAGATCATCTAACATAGTCGACGCCTTGCTTCTGTTCCCACTCCTTGAGTGCTCGTTCCCATTCGTCATCGTTATCGACATCGACTTCTTTGTCCTGTAGCTCTTTCTCTTTTAGGAGTTGTTGTTGTCGCTCGAGCTCGATCTTGTCATACATTTCTTTGTTGTCAATCCACCTGTCCTGTGCATCGTAGTTGGACAGGATGGCTCCCTCTCTGGTGGCTTCAGCCCACACTGTGTCGCCGCCAATCTCCGAGGCACCGAATATGTAGCCGTTGGCCTTGTCTATCACGCTTTGCAGGTTGATCATGCTTTCCTTGTCGTCGACGCACAGCACTTCGAAGGAGACCAAGTTGAAGTCCTGCACTATCTCGCTTATGGTCTCGGTGAGCCTGTGGTACCGTTTTGCGAGCACTCCCCTATCCTGCGACTCTATTAGCGGCTGCAAATGCTCGAGATCCTGGACTTCGGTGTAAAAGTCCAGCCTGAAGGGCAACTCCCCGTACGACTTGAGCATGTCGATCTTGGAGAACACGTTGATCTGCGGCAGATCCATCATCAGCATCGATCTGAGTGCCAAAAGCACCACAGAAACGTACTGCGACGGAGACGTGATGTAGAAACAGTCCATCAAGTTGACCACACAAAGCCGCAGGTCCAGCTCCTTCTCCAGCCGCTTGAAGATCCGGAACAGCGACGAGTGGTGCGTAAACAGCTCCACTTGCCCGGGACAGTCAAACACAACGTACGCCTTCTCCTCCTGTACCACAGACTTTACTTGCAGCACGAACAAGTCGATCGACTTGTCCAACGACTCCACAGCATACATCAGTCCCCCGTTAGGGCCCAACTGCTGCTCCTGCATGATTTCCTCCAGCGTAATAAAGTCCCTAATGTCCACCGAGCAAGGATACGGCAGCGCATCGTTAGCTGGATCCATGTTCACCACTTGTACGTGTCTCCCAACCGCGTTAAAGAACTGCTGACACCCATTACAGTAGGTAGATTTCCCAGAACCGGGCGGCCCAATCACAATCTGGCCAAATGGCATCTCAACGACCTCTACCACCTACAACAGTCCCAAACTGATCTACTCATCTCATCGAATCCAGTCATTATAAGCAGTAACGTTGCTCAAATTCAACGTAGAGAGTGATCAACAACCCAGGAATGCACGTGACACGAAACCGTGTTTAGTGACAACAAAAGCTCACGTGACTAGCTCGTATTTCGCGATGATCACTTGAGAAGCGGGACCATTAAACCTGTTCCACGTCTAGTCACTAGATAGTAGCTGAGCACTGGTGTGTCCAGCAGGACCTGAAGCACTGGTGTGTCCAGCAGGAACTGAAGCACGCTATCCATTTCAGATAGCGAGTGAGAATGGTCTCTGTTGTCGCTCTGGAAACAAGACTATCGTAGCTTGCATAAACACCTCTTGTAAGTCCCAACGGCGCTAATGCTTTTACCTCAGGCCTTTGTATATCAGCGGCTATATATGTATCGCGTAGGAAACGATTCTTCATTCGCAGCGCAGGCATGGTCAAATGAGTAACCGGGTAATAGCTGTGATCCAACTCGGTGCGCCATCCGAGTATGCGAACCTACTTATTAGAGAATGTGAGTGATTATGAGTTATCACTATTTACGATTGGGTAGTACTGAGTACTCAAACAAAGATACGTCAATAACGAGGTCCGGTCTCGAGTACTCAATGATGAAAATAAGGGAAATAGCAGGTAACTCGTTATTCGTATGTTATGATACCTAGTGGACAAGCCTGTTCGCAGCGTGTTTTCGTTCAAAGTGCTGGTTATGTTGGTTTGGCTGACAGTAAGTGATGAATGGTAATTCAACCATAGAATGTTCTATACTATAGTTTCAGTCTCAAACAACTGGGACACATCATAGAGTAAAAGTGATAACTAAAAACTACTCACACTGTATATACTCATTTCTCGGAATGGCGCTACCAAGTCAGAAGGTTACCCGGTTACTCTCGTGGGATGTCTGGGTTGCGTTGGAAAATCGTTCTGAACGAAAGAGCTTATAAGAAGGTACCTAGTTCAGTGGCAACCTTTTAAGCTGAGAACAGCATTTGAAGCGAGGAAGACCAGGGTCGTTAGGTGGTCAATTGAGTTGATTGAGTAATGTCGATAAGCTACGAAGGGGTAACGGTAGCACCGTTGGTTCTGCTGTCGGTTTTGGATCATTACCAACGTACAAACACGCCGGATAATAAGAGATGTGTGGGAGTGATACTGGGGGATGCGTCGACGTCTAGCTTGAAAGTGACGAATTCGTTTGCTTTGCCCTTTGAGGAGGATGAGAAGAACCCGGATGTGTGGTTCTTGGATCACAATTATATCGAAAATATGAACGAAATGTGCAAGAAAATCAATGCCAAGGAGAAACTGATCGGGTGGTATCACAGTGGGCCGAAGTTGAAGGCGTCCGATCTCAAGATTAACGAGCTTTTCAAGAAATATGCAAGCACAAACCCACTTTTACTGATTGTGGATGTAAAACAGCAGGGCGTTGGGCTGCCTACCGATGCGTATGTGGCCGTGGAGCAGGTTAAGGACGACGGTACTTCGACGGAAAAGACCTTTGTGCACCTGCCTTGCGCGATAGAGGCCGAGGAGGCAGAAGAGATTGGTGTTGAGCATCTTCTCAGGGACGTGCGGGACCAGGCTGCTGGCGGACTGTCTATAAGGCTCACCAATCAGCTCAAGTCGTTGAAGGGTCTGCAGAGGAAGCTCAGAGACATTGTAAGCTACCTGAACAAAGTCATCGAGGGCAAGCTGCCCGTGAACCACACAATCCTGGGTAAACTGCAAGACGTGTTCAACCTTTTGCCAAATTTAGGGTCTGCAAATGAGGACGAAATGAATGGTAAAAGCGCAGACGTGGTTAGTGCGTCCAACAACCTTCAAAAGGCACTCACTGTCAAGACGAACGACGAACTTATGGTCATCTACGTGGCTAATCTGGTGAGATCCATCATAGCATTCGACGATTTGATCGACAACAAGATACAGAACAGAAAACTGCAGGAAAGGGCCAGGAACCAGGAAACCGACAAGCTGGAGCAGGAGAAGAAGCTTCTTAAAGAGGAAGAGGCAGCAGTACCCAGTACATAAAGCTAACAGCTAAATGTAGATCGAGCACTTGTGTATTTTATCTCTAGTAATCGACTCTTAATGAGCTTTTCTTAGAGGAAAATTTCGATATCTTTAAAGAATAGATACAGTCCATTAGAGCAGTGAAAGGAGTTCGAGAGTGTCAGTTGGGATCAGTAGTAGGCGTTTAGGATTGCTCGAATGTCTTCAAGGCCGGTGGCTAATTTTCCTGCAGTCAGATGCTTCATGGTTATAAGAACAAGCCCATTGAACTATGCAACGCGCATGAAAGCCCTTAATATCGGTCGAATATCCTCACTACGTGGTTTCAAGAGTTGCCAAATCACATTAAACCAACATCTAAATACTGCTCCGATAGAGTTTACACCAAATATTCCTCGAAAGAGATGTGCTGGAGACCTAACAGAGACGGCTGCTAAGGCATTGAGATGTACTACTGATGTCAGCGGTTCAGTAGATGAAACTGGTCCTAAGCTACCGTTTTCAGTGAAAGTGGTAGATCCCAAAGTTAGAAAGGCCGAACGGGAGGCCTTGGCAAGCAAGAAAGAAGTGAGTTTTAAGAAGCAGATCATCGATCCATACGTGCAGCTGACTAAGCCAAGACTGACTATGCTGGTGATGCTGAGTGCCATATGCTCGTACGCTATTTCTCCTTACGCGGCTTCGATAAGTGAGCTGTTGTGTCTGACGGTAGGTACGACATTATGTTCAGCCTCAGCTAACGCTATCAACATGGGCAGAGAGCCAGAATTTGATCGACAGATGATCAGAACTCAGGCTAGACCTGTAGTGAGGGGACTCGTGACTCCGCCTCAGGCATACAAGTTTGCAGCTATTGCGGGTACAGTGGGTACGTCGGTTCTGTATGCTGGGGTTAATCCTACCGTCGCCTTTCTCGGTGCAGCCAATATAGTGCTATATGCCTGGATTTACACATCTTTGAAGAGGAAACATATTATCAACACATGGGTTGGTGCGGTAGTTGGGGCACTCCCACCATTGATGGGATGGGCTGCTGCTAGTCCCCTATCGCATCCAGGTGCTTGGTGTGTAGCAGGTTTGTTATATGCCTGGCAATTCCCACATTTCAACACTCTTAGCCACAATATCAAGAATGAATACAAGAACGCAGGCTACGTTATGACTGCATGGAAAAATCCTCTATTGAATGCCCGCGTAGCTCTGCGATACTCTTTATTGATGTTTCCCATTTGTTTTGGCTTTTCATACTATGGTATAACCGATTGGTATTATCAAATTGACTCTGGGTTAATCAATGCATGGATGTCTTTCTGGGCATTTAAATTCTACTGGCAGCAAAGGCGAAACTACTCGAAAGCTTTCAAGAGCAGTATAAAGCCGGAAAAGGGCTTGATGTTGGCTAATACGTATGCCAGGAAAACTTTTCTTGTAAGTGTTCTGCATTTGCCGGCTGTTTTGATCTTGGCAATTTTGCATAAGAAGGGACGTTGGGATTGGCTAACACAGGACAAAGAAGATTCGTAGGTTTCAATTCATCCAAACACGAGAACAATTCTATGGACTGATTTTAGAACTGGCATTATGTTTGCGTCGTGGCTGTAGATTGGGCTTCGATCCAGATTTTATATGAACGGATTAGTGGGCCACATTTTGACTAATATTATAGATGTCATGCTTGTATATATGGACATAATGACATTGTAAGAGCGTAATTTAAAATACAGTGGTTCCATTCTAATTTACCTTTATGTGAGCAAACTGCACATTCCACTGTCTTACAGAAATTCGAACCATCAGGCGGCGCCGATGGAAAAGTCTAATATGCATGTTCTAAGGACTGCTTACTTACGGTTTATCACTACACTTGTTCTAACGCTGGAAAAAATCATCATCTCCGAATGCATCATCGTCCTCATCATAGTAGCCTTCTGGATAATCACCATCCTCTTCACTACCGGACGAAACTGCCTCGTCGTCGAGAGATTCTTCCTCTGATTCTAGAGACATCCTTGTTAATGTCTCGCCTTTCAGCACGGTTCTAGCTTCAACCACAAACGATCCCTCAACATAGCAGTTTGTCAGCTTGCTTTTCTTGCCGATAACAGCGTTCGGACCCACGATAACATTCTCTAGTGTAACTTCGTCCTCAATGGTGACGTTAGCATGTAAGATAGAACCTGCTATATGACAGCGGTTACCTATCACACATCCTGCGTCTACGGCAGATAGCTTGATGTTACTTCTCTCCAATATCGTACAATCTGGGCCGATGATGGCATCAGCACCAATTGCAGAAGCTGAGGCGGTTGTGGTCTGTGTATTAGTGGCCAAAGTTTGAGCTTTTATCCTGAGGAGAAATCTATTTGCTTCTGTGTATGCATTCAAATTGTTTGCTCTGATAAATGTCCCGACGTCTGGTAAGATAAACATACCAACAGTTTCCCTACCTTTCGAGTGTTGCCACGAGCGTCTTGCTAAATCTCTGAAGATCTTCCCCAGGGGCTTATTACAGCTGATACGATCTCTTATCAACTCGTTCTCATTTTTGAAGTAGCTAGGTTTTATCACAGTAGCATTTGATTTAGCGGCTGGAACCTCGTCATCATCTCCATCGTTCTTCTCCTCATCTTCTGTCCTTTTATCAGACAAAAGCTGGCAAAGTTCGTACGCACAAAAACAGATAAAAGAATTGACCAACTTTGTCGAAACCGTTGCATTTGGATATTTCCACAATAAATGTGTCCTTATCTGCAGATACTTGGACTTCTTAACATCCTCGGTAGGATAAACATCCAGCAAAACCGGTTGCGAATCGCTTCCCTCGTTTTCCGAGTAAACTGTGAAAGCTTGCTTGGTCGTCTGCTTCTTATCCGCATTCTCCACGTTGTTCTTGTAGTAAAAAGTCAACGCAATATTTTCAGAATCCCTATTACGATACTGATCTATCAGAATCTGAGGAGGAATATCAGTAACAAAGTCACAGGGAAGCAACGCAAAATCGCCTGTAATCCGCTCCAACAGCTCCTTCTGCAGACATTCCCCGGTCGTATTAGCCTTGGAGCTGACAAATTTAATCGGTTTTGGTCTCTGCAAATGATGAGCATGTACAGACGCATTAAGTGCCTTTGAAAGCATTTCGAATTGCTGCTCTCTCAAAGACATAAATCCCTGCAAAGCTTCGCTAATTAAATCAATATCCTCTTTCGATGCCACAACATTGATCTCTTTAAAATCAGCCTGATCACACCAATCCAACACATACTCGACCATTGGTCTATTACCGATCGGCAACAATGCCTTTGGCAGTCCCGTAGCTCCATTTTCCACTTCTGCCAGCGAAAACGGCTGCAACTTGGATCCTTTACCACAGAATATGAAAGCCTGCATTCTCTACTCAACTAAACACTCACCAATACTCACCAACACTCACCAATGGCCCACAATGGCTTCACAATCCTACTAAAACCACCGATGACCTGCTTCTTAAGTGCTCTTCCATCAAAGCTGGGCCATATTTTTCAGGCCCGTTACCCGGCTCCAAAAACCATATATAAACAAAAAGCTGGGCGGTTCCACTTATTTAGCCGCTCAAGAAGGAGCATACAGAAGGAATCTGATCCGGAGGCTCAACTATGGCTAGATAGAGCCTGAAAGACGACAGGGGAGAAAGCAAGCGGTAAAGGCCTGGATTCTGGAGTTTTGGGAAAAGTTGGGAGTTACCCGGACCGAGATACGCGGTTTAAGGCCTTATAAGAGAGGTCTAGTAGATTTGCCACCGTAGAAGAGAGCAAGTGGAAGCAGGATTGCGGCTGCTAGAGATTGTTTAGTCGGTTGTGGGACGTAGTTTATCAGGATGAGCGAAGAACACGATCCGCTGATGGCTGCGTTTGAGAACGAGCGCTCGCAAGAGGGACAGGACGGGGACCAGGGGAAAAGCAGTGAGAACGGCAGTAGCGGTAGCCAGGGAGACCAGCAGCAGCAAGAGCAGCAGCCTGCGGCTGCTGCTGCTGCTGCGTCGGAGGAAGAGAGGGCTCCCAAGCTAGATCCAGAACAGGAAGCGCGTGCAAAAGCCCTGAGTGAGTTCAAGAAGAAGTTGATGGAACACAGGAGGTTCGATGATCAGTTGAAACAACGGCGCCAAACCATACGAGACCTGGAGAAGGTACACGACAAGACAGAAAATGACATCAAGGCGTTGCAGAGTATAGGCCAATTGATTGGCGAAGTCATGAAGGAGCTGTCTGAGGAAAAGTACATTGTGAAGGCTTCTTCGGGCCCACGGTACATTGTTGGTGTGAGGAACTCCGTAGATCGTTCAAAACTAAAGAAAGGTGTGAGAGTTACTCTAGATATCACTACTTTGACCATCATGAGGATTTTGCCTCGTGAGACGGACCCATTGGTGTATAACATGACAAGCTTCGAACCGGGCGAGATATCCTTCGACGGAATAGGTGGTCTGACGGAGCAAATAAGAGAATTGAGAGAGGTGATAGAGCTGCCATTGAAAAATCCAGAGATTTTCCAAAGAATCGGTATCAAGCCACCAAAAGGTGTTTTGCTCTACGGACCCCCAGGTACAGGTAAGACTTTACTGGCTAAAGCAGTGGCGGCTACCATTGGTGCAAACTTTATCTTTTCTCCAGCTTCAGGTATTGTGGATAAATACATTGGTGAGTCTGCCCGTATTATCCGTGAGATGTTCGCCTACGCAAAAGAACATGAACCCTGCATCATATTTATGGATGAGATCGATGCAATCGGTGGTCGTAGGTTCAGCGAAGGTACCTCCGCTGACCGTGAAATTCAACGTACTTTAATGGAACTGCTTACACAGATGGATGGGTTTGACAACCTTGGTCAGACAAAGATTATCATGGCCACAAACAGACCTGACACTTTAGATCCTGCTTTACTGAGACCGGGAAGACTGGATAGGAAGATTGAGATCCCGTTACCGAATGAGGCAGGTCGGCTAGAGATTTTCAAGATTCATACGGCAAATGTAAAGAAAAGCGGTGAATTCGATTTCGAAGCCGCTGTTAAAATGTCTGATGGCTTCAACGGTGCCGATATTAGAAACTGTGTCACTGAAGCCGGTTTTTTCGCAATCAGAGATGACCGTGACCACATCATACCGGAAGATCTCATGAAAGCAGTAAGAAAGGTATCCGAAGTGAAGAAACTTGAAGGTTCCCTTGAATATCAAAAGCTTTAACAACATAATGTACGTCCATATAAATAATTCAAACTGGTGCAAAATGACTATCAAACTCTTCTGCCAGATGCTGCTTCAACTTAGAGAATTTACTATCAAAGTTCCTACCGCAATAGTGGCATATTAAATCATGATCCTTCAACCAACGGTTCTCTGTGGTCTTGGCGTCTGGAATATGATCTAGAGGTAATCTGTCCCAATTTACAAAGAAGTCAGTGGTAAAAGAGTTGTAATGCTTCTTATTCTTTAAGCGATCCGAATTCAGGTCTTTGGTCATCACATGAATGTGTAAATTCGCCATCGAGGGAACGCTGTGAACTCCAACTTGTACAAAATTCTCGATGAACGTCTTTTTGTCATGGAAGCTTTCCTTGCTGTCGAAATAAGGTTGCAGCTTCAAAGGCTGAAAGCGCTTTGTAAAATAATCATAAACATAGTCCTGTGCTTTTGCGATGTATTGTGCCAAGTTGTCCTTTACTTTATATGTTAGAGCTGTAGTAGGATGACTTGAGCTCAGCGACTTGTTTCTGACTATTACCAGCAGATGACACACTGACTTGGCAAACTTGTCATGTATTATAGCTACTTCTTCATCGAAGAAAACAACTTCATCCTTCCCAAAATATTGTGGATTCCTGATGTAGGGTTGTAAAGCGAATTTCCAGGACATGCTAAAACTACACTGGATGAACTCTCTTACCTCTAGTCCAAGAATCAAGTTGTTGTATATACATGAAAACCGACTTACATATCCGCTACAGACTATCTTTCAGGTGATCGTAAATTTTTTGCCCAATAGCGTTCTTATCCTCCTCCGTCAGCTTGGGCCTTGGCATACGTGCCAGTTGCTTCTTCTCCTCCAAGAATGCCTTCTTGGTGTCAGTCAGAGGCATCTTTGGTGCTACAAGCTTGGCGACGTCGCGAGCTGTGAGCACGCCTCTTCTAAACTTGGAGTGTGGATTCCGGACTGTCAGCAGCGCTCTCTTTGGGATAGGATTCTTCACAATCGAATCGACCCAGAAAGTCTGTTCTCTGGCGAATGTGGGATCCGTGCCAAGATCGCCATCTTCCATCCCCTCAGGCTTTGGCCACGGAATGATGAGCTCGCTCTCACCCGCGACCGCCCTGTAGGGCATCACTTTCTTGTAATTCTCATCGTAGTACGTTCCCTTGAACTCCACTTCTCTCACTGCCACAGTCTTGGTTTGCCCAGGATTCTCTGGATCATCGATATCTGCGACCAACCGCAGATCCTGCTGCCTCATTGCCTTCGGAACCGTCAGCACGTGCGTCCTCTGGCCCTCCAGCCAGTACTGCTTGGGCACCGGAACGGTCATAGAAGGCCCATTCTCGTCTAGAATAAATCCATTAGTCGTGCTGTCGTGCTGCTTGACCACACAAATATGACCTCTCTTCTCTCCTCTCGTAATCACAACCCGATCCCCGGGCAAAAACTTCCAATCTTTCACACCCTGAAACTTCTCCTCCTCCTTCACACTCGGCAACGCCGATCTCATAAACGCCGGTATCGACTGATTCATCCTCTTGTCCATCTGACCCTGCAAGTGCTTCGGAACGTTATTCATTCGCGCTACCACGCGGGCGCCAGCCTTGGACAGGTGCAAGTAACCACCAGACATCTCCACACAGCTCAATGGGACCTATAACCACCACAATCACTGCAAATTCGCATTACAATTCTTCATCAACTAGCCCATCTTCCACTATCTATAGCTTGAAAAATTACCGGGCCGGGTAACCCACAGCAAAAGCTAAACAGGTTTGCCACGTGACTTGTCTACGCGAGTAGCCGGGTAACGGAATACTCTAATTTGATAGCGCCGTTCCAAGTACTCACCGTAGAATGTGAGTAGTTTTGAGTGGGTAATTTATGAGTATATTCGTAATCTATGGTGTGTCCAAGCGAGATTGATTTTAAAGTATAGTGCAGAGCTTTCTATAGTTAATTACCATTCATCGTTTGAATTACTGTCAACCGAGTACATTTCTTATAATGGTGTTTGTAGCGGCCACATGATGTATGGTCGCATCCGTTAAATCATTAACAGTTAGCCGATCAGTTAGCCGATCAGGTAACCAAATCCGTTGAAGATGAGTACTCAACCGTCAACAACGATCGGGCTTTCGACTGCTCAGCCACGTGATCTCACGTTGAATAAGAAGAAGCTGAAGCAAGTCTCCGAATAAGCCAAGTCCGGGTTCCCAAGATTAACCAAGCTAATCTAAATAATGCCGAAATAAGCTACCACCAGAACGACGGTGGGGGGTTTGGCAGGTTTTGATTTGTCATGAAAGGTAGATATGTAATCGGGTAGTCATTAAGTACTGGTCCTGAGAGGACTGACTGCCGGGGTACAGCCTGCTGTGCCGCCGATGAGAGGGATGGTCACGTGACGGCCGGCCGTAATTTATTACCAGGGTTACCAGGCCGTGCCCCGTGACCTCCCGCTTGCCGCCCAGCCCTCCCGCAGATCCCAACGCAGATCCCGCGCTACAGCCGCTACAGCCGCTGCTATTCATTAGATCTCGTCCCATATCGATCTTTGCAACAGAGTAGAAGGCGGATAGGGTCCAGCAACACTCGATTTCGATAGCATTTTTTGCTCCAGAGGTCCAAGCTGTCTCTTGGCCTCACTGTACCGTAGGATGAAGCTGAGAACTTCGGGCTTCACGATCGTTTTCCAGTCGTGATACATTCTTTCGAGAATCTCGGCCGCTTCCACGTCTTCTTTCACTACTACGGGCTTACAAGCAGGGTTTATGAGCTTACAAGTGTAGTTGTCATCACTGTTCTTTACTTTAACAAGCTTATAATAACCAGAAAGGAAAGCGTACAGATAACTCGGTAACTCTTTCCTGTGATCACCACTGTTCTCTGCTTTCACACGCTCATAATAACCAGAGAGGAGAGCGTACAGATAACCCGGTGTCTCTTTCCTATGGTACCCGTACTTGGCCTTTGCGAAAGCGATGCCAATCCTGTCATCGCAGTCGCTCCAGTTGCCTAGCTGTGTAACCAGGGAGCCCAGGTTACACTTACTCAGATAGGAGGCCATTAGATGTCTTCCGAAATGAGATTTTGGACCATTTTTGATCCGGAACACAGGAAATGGGCAGGTTTTTGCCAAGAACTTGTCATATGTTCCAACCAAATTGCTCCGCAGCAGTTGGTGCTCTTGCGTCGCGGTGAAGCTTGTTGTGACGGCCTTTTTTTGGCGGTACAGTGCTCCTCAGCAGGCGGTCCAAGGCCACAATGGGATCGAAGTCTCCGGCTACCGGGTAGAAATCGACAAATCGTTCTTGGCGAGTCTTAGTCTCGGTCACCAAGCATCGGACAAACCGGCCCAGGTGCTCGTGATCTATCACTTCGAGAGTAGATGGATCAGCGTTCGTCAAATCGCTTTGACGGCAGCAATTGAACACAGTCCCCAGAAACATCAGCGGAAACTCCGCCCTCGTGGCAGGGGTCCTGGTGTAGGCCGGTATTTTATCCATGACGGGCTTGAGGATGTCTTCACGCAGACAAGTCACGTTAGCCAAAAGGTTCTTAAATGACTGGTCCACGCTCTTCATCTCTAGCGCCTCTTCCAGTGTTTTCGGACCGCGCCAGACCTCACCCGCTCCTCGAAGAAGCTCGTCATGCTGCGTTCCTTGGCAGACGTTATTTGGAACGTCACGACTTTGAAGAACTTGCTCAGTTCGGCCTCCAGATTTGGCTGCCCGCCTAGGAAGTACTTAAAGCCGACGATTTGGGGATTTCTCGACTTAATTACAACAGACTTTGAAATGACATACTTATAACTTTTAAATGTCTGCAGTTTAATTTCAAGCTTCCGCCTCGGACGCTTGGCAACTCTGTATTGCAAGAGGAGCATCGCCATTAGCGAGCCAAAGCGCTTACGCTCTGCGCTTTCCAGTTCGCCTTCCAGTAACTTAAGAATTTCATCCTTAATTTGAATGGGATCCAATTTCAAGTAGTCTTCGAATTCAGTCATTTGGCGTTCGTACAGGCTTCAGATCTTTGTCAATAGGTGCTTTCTTCTAGTCGCCATTATTCCGCAGCTTGTTCACCGAGTACCGTACGAGTATTGGCGAATAAGCCGCACTTGAGATCACGTCGTTGAATACTCAATCTGAACTCGATGTTGACCGTCTCTGTTTGAGTACTCGGGAACACATTTACCTGATCGGCTGCCCGTTAACGATTTATTTATTTGAAAAATGCGATCATCAGTTCATGTTAGCCGCTAGAAGCACATGTCGAAAACGTAGCAGGCTGACAGTAATTCAAACGATGATGGTAACAAACTATAGAATGCTCTGTATTAGGATTTGAAAATACTTCCAATCATAGACTACAAGAATACTCATAATTACCCGATGAGCACTAGGAATGGCGCTACCAAGTTAGATTATCCCGTTACCCGGCTCTCTGGAGATTGCCAAGACACGTCAAACAAATCGTTGTTGACGGCGTATGTGCGGAATCACGTGATAGACATACACACGTGACCTCTCGTATGTTATGATAGTGGGTTACTTGAAATCACGTGATTTAAAGCTTATAGTACAAATTTGGCTTGAAGCCGCTGTAGCGTGGCTAGCTGTCGGTGCAGATGGCTATAAACTCTTGCTCGTCGATCTCGCCGTCGCCGTCGAGATCAAACTCTTCGATCATCGCGCGTAGTTCTTCGTCTGTGAGGTTTTCGCCCAGTTCTTTGGCGACCCTTCTCAGGTTCTTGAGACTGATCTTGCCCGTGTTGTCGTCGTCGAATAGTTTGAAAGCTCTCTTTATCTCCTCTATCGGGTCTCGGTTGACGATCTTCTCGCCCATGATCAGGTAAAAGTCTTCGTATTGCATCAGGCGACGGCCGTCTCGGTCGTACTGGTCGATCAGATCGAGGATTTCCTTCTTGGGGAGGTCGAATCCCAGTGCTCTCATGGCGACTTTCAGCTCGTGGTAGTCCAGGTATCCGTCGTTGTTCATGTCGAATAGCGAGAATGCTTCGTAGATCTCTTGCTTCTGTTCGTCCAGCAGCTGGTCCTGCAGCGAGGTGTCCACGGAGGGAGATGGCAGCGAGGGTGCGGGCTTGGATGGCTTCCTTCTGATGTTGCTCATGGCCTGGCGGGCTCTTGCTGTGGGTGCTAGGTTCTTCTAGAGGTTTATTGTAGGTTATGGTAAAGAATAACGACAGAGGTTGATATAGACAAACAGGACAAAGAGCGAGACTGGGCGTTGGAATGGTGGTTTATGGCGGTGATTGAGGTGGGCGATAGGGTACTCGTCGATGGGAAGCTTGGGGTGGTTCGGTATGCGGGATTGACGGAGTTTTGCAGTGGGTTCTGGTACGGAATTGAGCTTGACAAGTGCGAGGGTTTCAACGATGGGAGTGTTGAGGGCAAGCGGTATTTTGATATGCCGGGCAGACGAGGAAACTACGGGCTCTTTGCGCAATTGGAGGATTTGAGTAAGATTGATGACCGAGACGGTTTGAGAGACGAGAATCGCAAGTTGACCGGTCTGGTTGAAGCTTTGGAACGCAAAATTCGGCAGCTGAGTCGAGAGCCAAGAGTCCTTGAGTTGCAGCAAACTGTCAAGAACCTGGTCCAGGAGCGAGCTCAACGGATCGAAGAACAAGCGAAAACTGTAGAGGAAAATAAGCAGCTACATGCTACGATCAAGCTTTTGCAAGCTGGGTTGAATGGGGCGGGTTCGGGCACCTGTACCCCAGGAAAGGCGAATTCAACCGTACAGGCAGCACGGGAAAGTGATCACGATGGGTCGGACAGCGTAAATTCCACGCTAAAGATTGAGAACGATAGGCTTACAAATGAATTAAGCCTCCTGACAAAGGAATTGAGTAAGCTGAAGGAGGACAACATGCAGTACGCGGCCCTGCAAGCAGTCTACATCGATATTGAAAAAGAGTTACAAGATCAGTTGAGCACATTAGAAAATTACATCCTGGCAGATGGTGGAAAATCCTGTGAAATTGCTGTCGAGTCCTCAGTTTCGAAAGCTACGACTACCAAAGCAGCTCTTTATGACCAGCTTTACACCGCTGTTTTTCCAGACGAAACTCCTTCACTCCAGCTCCTGGAGCTCCAGTATGATATTTTGCAAAGATGTTTCGCTAATTTACTGTTTGACATATCTATTCAGGATCAGCTGGCGGGACAGCTATATTTTCTTATCTTGCGGGAGCTGGCAAACAAAGAAGCATCCAGACCCTCATTCCAGTATTCTGATGTGTTACAAAATGACTTTGGTAACAACGGAATCATCTGCAGCGAGTTACTTTTGGGTCATTTAAGGGATGATATGCTGCGAATTCGCGAGCTCATTGACTTACTAAAGAATTCAGATTCATGCGACTCAGATGTCAGGTTGGTAATACCATCTATGTCTTTAATTTTTGGTGAGATCTTGCCTCAGTTACTGTCAAACCATAGGAAAGGGAATTTATCTGGCAACCTGCTGACATCAATCGGCAACGTTTATTCTGTTTCACTATCAATAGAGGAGCAATTAAAAATACTCGCTGAGAAAGTCGATTCGGTGCCTACGATTGCGTGTCATATGCGCCTATCCCAAGTGCTTGAAGTAGTTTTCTCCATGATTAGATATGATCCTGGATCAGATGCTCATCCTTTTGCAAATTTCAAGCTGGCATTCGAGGAGATTCTCGCAGACCTAAAGCAAAGTGAGACGGACTCAGCTTCAACAGTACCAAATCATACAGAACTACTTCAGGCTGCTGATGGGTCAGACTCGAATACGGTGGCGGAGAGCTCTAACGTGGCCAAAGTCGCATCTTTAGAATCCGAGCTTTCGGAGAAGGAAGCTAGGATAGAGGAGCTTGCAGTCAAAATCCAGCTTCTTGAAATAAAATTGCAAGAAAGCCATACCAAACTGCTGCAAAAAGATGCAGAAATTAAGGGATCGCCCAAGGCTCTAGACAATGACGATTTGAACTCTGATGCACAAGTGAGAACAGGCCTGGAGGCGGATTCATCTGACGATGTGGATGTGCATAGCGGGCTAACCGACTCTCAGTTGGAGGCTCTCGCGAAAAAGAGCATGAATTCGGAGATCGTCGGCTTACAGAGGGTAGTTGCCAGCTTAACGAAACACCAACGGAAGGTTCGACCCAACTTCAGCTGGCTTTATGAGGACAAACGGCATTTGCAAGCGCCGACTACAAAGGAACATATTGAATTCAGAAATAAACTTCACGACCTGACGACAAGCGCTGTAGAAGTTGTTGAATATACTAGGATGGTGAATTGTCAAGACGACCCCACAGAGAGGCAGAAGAATTATTTGCCAAACACAGTCTTCAAGCAGAATGTGTTAAATCTAAAAATTAAAGACATTTCTGCTTAAGCGTTCGTCGCCTATTGTATCAAAGAAACTGCTTTGCCGATGGCCATTTAGGCGCCAAATCTATCTCTTCCCTCGGATATAGCCACTCCAACACGATGTAAATTATGTATTCAACGATCGCGCACAGAACATAAAGATGCCTAGCCCAGCTGCCATCTCTTGCATAAAATCGCTTCACCATCTGAACCCATTTTTTGTCGCGAGGATTAGCATCTTTGAAAGCATCCTCGTAAACTTTCTCGGTCCTCTTAGCCACATTCAGCCAGTTATACATGGTAAAGATTTCCTCATGGAACGAGGAAGTATCAATCCCACCTGATTTGATTAAGCTGATTCCTTCATTGGTTGCCTCGACGAGACTGGAGACCGATGTCTCCGCTGCATGAACTGTCATATGCTTAGGCAAAACCTCTGGGATACCACCAACCATGGTGGATACTATGAGGAGGCCGCAGGAAGCAGCCTCCACTAAGACAGTGCCAAACGCTTCGGTCAAAGTGGGATGCAAATATATATCGCCTTGACACATGACGTCTCTCACTTTTTCGTGTGCCACAGAGCCCATCAACTGCACTTTATCCTGTAGTCTATGGGATTCCACCATTTGCTGTAGTTCGACATACTTGGGTCCATCACCAGCAATTAGAAATCTCACTTCCTCATGCATCGAGCATATTTTGGGAACCAGCTGTGTAAGCAGGTCAGCGCCCTTGTTGGGATATAGCCGGCTGATCACTACGATAGTGATGATGCCATCTGATGGTTTTTTATGCAGAGGAGGACGGAAGTCCTCGCTTACCACTGCATTAGGAATAACAGATATCCTTTCTGGTGGAATATCGGCACGTACAATCATATTCTCCTTGCAGGTATGCGAAACGCATATTACCTTGTCTGTATTCGTCAAAGCAAAGGTAAGCAGCTTATTGACCAGGATTGCTGATATATTCGCAAATCCATACAGGGAATGATCAGTAAACACAGTCTTGAGACCCATCGTGTTGGCATGGAACAGAGACTCCAAGGAAAACGTAGACGCACTGCCATGAGAGTGCACAATCTGAATCTGCTCTCGAAGCAGAATATTCCTAATCATGGGAAATGTACCAAACACATTGGGGAACGTAGTCTCCCTGTGGAGAACAAAGTATGGAACGTAGTAAACCTTGAGACCGTTTGTTAAGTATCGTACACCAATCCGATCGCCATAGGCATGCGCTATTACCACGACAGAATGTCCCAACTGGATCAGGCTCTGTGCCAGATGGTAGATATGGAACTCTACACCTCCTAATTGAGGAAAGAAGAAGTCACAGCACATCCTGTTATCGAATTCCATCGAGATTCGTTAGTAATCTCGTTACGCTAGACATATCTCCCAAAACTGCTGATACCACATACGCTATGTTGTAACCCATCTTGGACCGTCTTAACGAGTCGACTAGAAGCTCTTCCAGTGCCCACTAGCTTCATATGGAGACCTTCTTATAGGTGATGTCTTCATGAAGAGTGGCTAGTGGTTGAAATTCGGCGAAGTTCAAAGACTCACACAGCAAGACAGCTTAAGGCAGCGAATCAAGCCTCGGTTGGCCATCTAGGTTCGGTGATAGAATGAGGATACTGGGCTCTCGAAACGCTTATGATCTGCTGCCGAGTGTTGAGGCAGGAGAGCTTCCAGAGAGGCGAGAAGAGGCTGATGGCCTGCCATTGGAACCACCAGAGTATGGTAATGTGGCTGGTGAGGCTGAGGAGGAATACAATGCTATGGAACAGATGGAAGTCGAGGATGTGGAAGCCAACGAGCGGCTTGTAGAGAAAGTCTGTCGCTTGAGAGATAGAATCAGTAATAATGTGGTAAAGCCTGTTAGGGACAAGATCGTGGATCCATTGGCACAGCTGTTTGGTCTACTATCCGATAAGATTGATTACTATTTGAACAAGGTTGGGAATCCCCTCATCCTGCGGCGGTTTTTCTACATAATAATGATGTCTGGTATTGCATATATGGTGCTCTCTAGTGGATTTATACCCAGTGAAGGGACATCGGGCTACAAGGGTATGTTCTCAGACCACGAAGTTCTGATGGGATATGCAAGGGGATCGGTGGATCTTTCAAAATTCGAGCGTGATTGGGAATATATAAGCAGCATGCCTCATATGTCAGGAACTAAAGGTGATTCGGCTATCAGGCACTTTGTGATGGAGACGATGAACAATAATAAGCTGAAGCTTATCAAGGAGGATGAGTTGTCCGTCTATTCGAGTTTCCCGCAAGAAATGTCGCTGAGAGCAGTCGCAGGAGAAGAATCGCTGCAAATAAATGTCACATCTGAAAACTTCAACCCGCTCAGCGCCTCTGGGGAGCTGAAAGGCGTTGCATTGGTCTATGGGAATATGGGCAGTTTACAAGATTTACAGAAACTGAAGGATGCGGCGCTGCTGGAAAGTGACTTTGTATTAATGGTTCGCTACGGTGAGCTCGTCAGCGAACAAGTATTGATTGCAGAGAAATTTGGAGCAAAGGGTTTGCTCTTTATTACCGATCCATACAACGGGAACCAGGACATAGTTCAAAAGAAATCAGTGGGAATCCCACAATACTGGGCTGGGAGCCCTCTGAGTAACGGCGATGGCGGGTCCGATGATCTTAAAGATCTGCGAAATATACCGCGAATACCTACAATGCCCTTGTCATGGAACCAAGGTATGCAACTTCTCTCTCTGCTCCCTGATGACGGGGCACGTTTCGAAGATGGCCTTTACAGCGGTAGGTTGGGGGCTGTTCGTCTTGAGATGGTAGTCAAGATGGATAACAGGGAATCGCATCCTGCCCATAATATCATTTCTAAAATAGAGGGAAGGGAGCAAAACGATAAGGCAATCATAATTGCTGCGTCAAGAACAAGTGTCGCAAACGGGGCGACTTATCCTGCATTTGGGACTGCAATGCTTCTCTCGCTAATTCAAATGTTTCAAGAGCTCAAGTACAAGTACGATTGGAAACCTTTGAGAAACATATACTTTGTTTCTTATGGCGGCGCAGAGTTTAATTACGCAGGTTCCGCAGGATTTACAGCTGAAAAACTAACCAAAGTGAAAGACCATGTCTATTGCATGCTCGATATTAGCCAATTGAGTCTTGAGACAGGTTCCAGGAAGATCGACATAGAAGCACATCCACTCCTGCATCATTTTTTCAGCGAGGAAAACGAAAACATGGGTTTTGAAATCACTGTGGAGCATCCCAAGCAATATGGTGACTGGATCCCGCTTATGGCTAATGGTATCCCCGTGTCAGTATTTTCAACTCCACAAGTGTTGAAATCTGGACCGCCAATTGAAACGTCAGAAGACTTATTTGAGAATGCCAGCGCATTACTGGAGGCTCCAGAGAACCTTGCAACCTTATCAGATTTGATTCTCTACGTATTGCAGACATCACTAAAACTGGTCGATATGCCTTTCATTCCATTTGACATTACCGAATATGTGCATTACGTTGATAAACTATTGGAGCCACTTGAGAATAACCATTCGGACACCTTGCGATTCCAGGATACCATCAAAGCTCTATTGACTTGGAAAAAAATCGGTGAGGAGTGGTCTGCCTGGAGAAAAGGATGGCAAAACATCGTGTTCTCTCGCGATGAAGGGATAGAGCCATCGTTGATATCAGTGCATAGATGGACCTGGAATAAAAAGCTATCCAACATTGGCAGACGACAATGCATTCCCGAAGGGTTAAAGAATCGACCCTATTACAAGAATGTCTTGTTCGGTCCATCTTTTTGGACCCAGCTCGACGATGATTCATGGAGCTTCCCGGGAGTCAGAGACGCCATCAATGAGCAAGATTGGGCCAAAGCGCAACAAGAGCTTGACATCGTGGCCAATGTCCTAGCAGAAACTGCTGCCCTTTTCCTGGAAGAAACTACTGATGTGGGCACTTAAGAAGACGCATTTATCTCCAATCTGAGTTCCGCCAGAACAGTCGCTGCAAAGGGGGCTAAGTGAACTTAATAGAGGGCCCTCAGGATGCCCGGCAAGCTATCGCCAAGCTTAAACTGGACATTCTGGATGAATTGGAGCGATATTCATGATGGATAGTGATTTCACGTGATTGGTCTTAATCGTTTAGCAAGTGTACTCGATGGAAGCCATAAAGCTTGAAGAACTAAGGACTTGTAGGATTGAATAACCCATTCTGGTACGGTTTAGCACTGTATTTGGTTGAAGAAGCAAGAGGTTAACATTTCATCATGTCCTTCTTTAAAAACCTGCTCTTTGGAGGCTATAAAACTAGTGAAGATCCTACCGGACTTTCAGGTACAGATAATGAGACGAATAACTCTGAGAATAAAGCGGAACCTGTTGTCGAAGGCAAGTTTTTCCCTCGTACTCTGTATAAATTCAATGGTCACGATAATGAAAAGATCTTTCTAGCAGTCAAGGGCAAAGTGTTCGATTGCACGCAAGGCAGACAGTTCTACGGTCCTAGTGGTCCGTACTCGAACTTTGCTGGCCACGATGCGTCTAGAGGATTGGCCTTGAACTCTTTTGATCTCGATATGGTCCGAGACTGGGACCAGCCTATGGATGATCTGAAGGACCTGACTGCCGAGCAGCGAGAAGTCTTGGATGGATGGGCAGAACACTTTGAGAAGAAGTATCCCTGCGTGGGGACTTTAGTTCCGGAACCAGGTGTCAACGAGTAGAAGAATTTTGCATCGCTGAGTTTGTCAACTATAGTCTAAATTGTACGCTACGTCTTTTGTTGCTACATAAGTTCGAAGCACCAAAGCTACATTCTATGGCCTATGGTTTGCTTGGAGCGCTCGTTTCGCCTAGAGGAAAGAAATCCAACCAGTTGCCGATTCTTCCTCTCTTTGAGTGGTGAACGGATTAATTTTGAGTATGAAATGATGGGAGAATCAGCGAACTCAGTCATCTTCACTACCTTTGAATATAGCTGTTCGTTATTCTGAGACGATGACGACTGCGGTTCGGACGATAAAGTTTCGCGGCCTCTGTGATGACTGGTTTCCTCCGATATTGTCAAGTCGCCTACCGATTTTGCCACAGTTTCTAAATTCTGATCGGGTGCAGGCTTTCTTCTTAATGATGGATAGTCGTGAATCCGTATCGATCGGTTTGGAGCAAATTCGAACAGTTCCGGAGAGCACTGATCAGCCTCTGAAGCTACAACTAAGTTAGAGCACTTAATCACATTGGACTCATGAAATATTACTCTTACGTCTGCGTCTGTGGCAGCCAGCTTTTTTATAGATCCAACTGTCTGTGCACATCTGTGCGTCACTGTATCTTCTTCAGGATTGTGTAGTCCTTTAACCTCAAAAGGCTTCAACTTATACTTTCTCTTGCTGATCATCAGGCTCGAAAGCCTATTCCTTTGCAGCACTCTCACCCTTGGCGATCTTGAGCAACCTTTGGGAAATGCGGCAATCAACAAGGGCTTTTGTCTTATCTTTCGAGGCTGTAATGCACTTGGAATATTTATCATATCCTCGGCACGAATGCCAGAACCAGGACTGAGACATATTAGACCTTTCCTCTGGAACTCATGAAGCTTGTGTAAATGCCAGCGTTTCTTTAATCTATGACCGCTTATCAACTGGCGAAGACGAACAACGCAAAGCGCGACGAATCTGGATCTCGACCTTCTAGGCTGAGGAGGAGCTCTCATTGAATTGTTGACAATCGCTGGTAAACTATTCCCCCCATAGATATTGTTCACTTTAGTATTCACCATCATTTTCTGAAGCTGGCGACACAAATTTGAACTGTGACGCTGTCGCCTGAAAATCTGGTTACCTCTAAGCAGTCAAAGAGCCGAAGAGAGCGTCCTTCCGTCGTTGTTACGTTTCGAATTAAGACGGCAATATTTATTCGGGTCTGATTATATGATAAATTGGCCAGAGGAGAGCCGCTGTTGACAGTGACTTTATTGGATGAAAGCCTCTCTCGGCAAGTTATTCACACTTCTTTGAAAACCTTCCATCGCTACGTCATAAGTCCAACCGCTTTGTTCCGCGAGCATATATGTAAACTCTGCATTTAGTTTAGTTTGAAGATGCAGTTTATTGAGAAGTTCCAGTTGGATGGGGTTTAGATTTGATTGAACTTCAGGTGGGAGCTGCAGAGTGGGCGCGAGCTGAGGAGCAGGTGTTCCATTCAATTGCATTGCCGGGTTATTTGGCTGCAGAACTGGGGCTCCAACTGGGCTGGCGCTACCCGCTACCGGCGGTGGCACTGGAGAACCACCGCTACCTGCCAGCGATGTAGATGATGCAATCGATGCGCTTTGAGGAGTCACCCAAGCAGCGCTCGTATATGGCCTAATGGTCATCAAATCTGAGGCCACAACAACGCCTGTACCGGTTGGTACAATAACCCACGTTCTATCAAACGATTTTTTGGAAAGTCTATTATTGGATGTGTTGTGACCATGGTTAAATCGTCTTGACCTTGAGGTACCGGTGGGTTTACTGAATGCGTCAAGCTCTGGTTTTTCTGTTTCTTCAAAGAATCCATGCAAGGTTATTATGAAACCGTTAATCTGTGGAAAAGATAGCACCTCCATGCAGTATTCGTCTGGCATATCTTGTAAATGGTGCTTTGTTTTTGGTAGAGATTTAAAACTGTTTAGTATAGGTTCTGGTCCCATAGACAATCTCTGCTGTATAGACTTTTCACTTGAGACTTTGGAAACATTTCGAGAAAGGGACAGATAATAGCCAAATGATGGATTCTGATCAGAGTCTGGGACCGAGGATGGCGGCATAGAGGAATCCACAGAGATAGAGAATTGCGATTGAGGTGTGTATAAGGGCAAAAGTTGTGTTCTATCCGAATCCCAACAGTTTAAAAAATTCGTCACAAAATCGGTAGATGACGATCCCAAATCATTGCTTTCGAAGAAAAACTGCTGCAGTTTTACCGGCAGTGAATATATGCTATTCAATTTTTGCTCATCTCTGACTATAACGTTATCCAAGATCACCAGTTTCGGGAACAACCGCAGCATCTCAGATCGGTAAAGTTTATCATTCGTTATCGGGTTATTAGTCATCAGCAGTTCCCTTAAATCCTTGAACTTGTTCTTCCACACCTCCAACGTTCTAAACCTCGAGATTTGGTTATTCGCTAAGCACAAATTCTTTAAACGGGGGAAAGTCTGTGCCAAAGTGGTGACCCCAGAGACATCTTTCAAATTATTATCCGACAAATTCACACTCTCGACCACCAGTTGCGGCTCCTTGGACGCCAACTTCATAAGTGCCGGAAACATTTTCGACTGAGTCGAAATCGATGAAAACAGACCTTTTTGCACAAGGTCTGGATCCGCATGTAGATTCCCCAGGTCTAACATCTTGGTCTGCGCGTTATATCTCCTGTAAAGAAAGTTCTTCAACAACATAATCGTATTCGAAGTGGCTCCATTCGCATCATCCAGCACTTCAAACTTCAAATTATTACCAGCAAAGCGTATTCCGTTCCATTTCATCAACGCATCCGCATCGGCCCTCGATTGAACAAACCCGGTCACCAAAGGACCCTCCACCGTTGCACCAGTGATCGAAATACGAGTATTACGACTCAGAAAATTCATCAAATCCTGAACCGTCGCATTCTGCCAATTCCTCACGCCCACCTTGACCCGCTTCTGCTGCGATTGCTGCTGTGCCAGAGCGTTGATACTGTTAACATTATGATACCCACTCATCCTCGTACCTCTACCACCAACCACCGAAGCCAAACAGACCGCAATAGCCCTCTACTGCTCTGCTATTCTTCATCTTTATAAGCATCTAATCTCAGCTTTTTTCACCGTTATACTGCAAAATTTCACCAACTGAAGGCTTCTTTCCCGCAAAACCACGACAAGAAGCAGCTAAAAAGGCCACCAGCGACTGCTACAGCTCCAGATAGCTAGCCAAACCTGGTCAAGACACACCAAGACCACCAAGAACCGCTTCAGCAGCTTTAAAGGGCCTTTAGAGTGGTAAGAACAAGGAGATCACTTTGAACGACGTGTATTGTAAGCAGAGCTAGGCTATAAGAACACGATTCACTACAAGATTCGCTGGTTTTAGAGCATAAGAGTAGTCTAGAGAGGGTCTATTGCGCTGAATTCAGGTGGGAATCATGCCGCAAAGCTATGAGTACGATGAGTCCAGCGAGACTTGGCCGTTTTTTCTGCTGACGTTGGTGTTTATGGTGCTGGTGCCACTCACGGTGTCGCAAGTGTATCGGTTGATCGTTGATCGAGGTGATGAGAGTGGGGAGGAGAATAGTGGTCAGAAAAAGGTGCAGGAAGCACTGGCGGAGGTCAATGATGAGGTTATGGAGGAAGAGATGAGAAGATTCCGCCAGACGTACAGGAAGAGTAAGAAATCGAAGATATGGAGCAAGAGAAATGCGATTTTGGTTGTCGGATGGGTTCTATTTGCTGTGTTAGTGCAGCGAATTAGAAGTAGTGAGGTTATAGAGTCTTCCGGGAGTGGTTTGTTTGATCCTTATGCCCTGCTGGGAGTTAGCGCAACTGCCTCTGACAGGGATATTAAGTCGGCTTACAGGAAGCTATCACTCAAGTTTCATCCGGATAAGCTGGCAAAGAGCTTGTCGGACGAGGAGCGGGTTAGGATCGAGGAGATGTATGTTCAGATCTCCAAGGCCTACGAAGCGTTGACCGATGAAATAACAAAGGCTAACTATCTGACGTACGGACACCCAGATGGTCCGCAGACTGTGAGCCACGGTATCGCTATTCCCAGCTTTTTGGTTGACCGCGCCGCGTCTCCATTGGTTGTTCTAGCGTATCTCGTGTTACTGAGTGTTGTGCTACCATATTTTGTCAGTAAATGGTGGTCTAGAACTCGGTCCTTTACCAAGAAGGGAATTCATGTCAAGACAGCGTCCTATTTCGTTGACCGGCTTGTCAATTACAAACCCTCGGAAATCGTCACAGTGGATCTCATAGTGAAATGGCTATCAGACGCTGAGGAGTTCAAAATACTCTTTCCGCAACTGACATCTGCCGATTTTGAACAGCTCATTCACGATCATATAAATCGTACGGAAAATTCGAGAATCAGGGACAAAAGTGTTCGCTTCAGGGTTGTCGGTAAATGTCATTCACTGTTGCATGGATTGCTGGATTTGGCTTGTGGCATCAGAAATACAGAGATTGCAATTATGACTTTAGAAACGTTCAAATGCATCGTCCAGGCAGTGCCCCTCACACCATACTCCCAAATCATGCAACTTCCCAATGTCGATAAACAAAAGTTCATGCAGGGATCAGTTGATGAAATTTATACTTTGGGCAAGCTTTTCACGTACAAGAATGAGGAGATTTCGAAAATACTGGGTATTGAAGATGAGCACAGGTTGAAACAGACACTCGCTGTAGCGTCAAACATTCCTCAATTGAAGTTAATCAAAGCAGAATTCTTGGTTCCGGGTGAAAGCCAGGTGTCTCCATCCTCCACGCCGCATATTTCCATCAAACTGCTTGTTCGCTCACCACAGCACAAAACTATCCCACCAGAGAGATTTCCAGAATCAATGCTTGAAGAACCGCAAGATTTTGAATTCCAACAGAATCCATTTAATATCATGGAAGAGGAGCCCTTAATACCATATTCATACGCGCCATTCTTCCCATCCAAAAGGCGCAATGCCCTGTGTTGTCTGGTCGCCCTCCAGAAGGATGCAAAGATACTGCAAACCCCTGTCATTGTTCAAAAATTATCGCTCGAGAATCTGACCAAGAATTTTGACAAGCGTGAGATCAAGGATTTAGACGCTGATTTCAACCCAGAAGAATGGAAAGTTAGCACCATCAAGATTCCACTAGGTCAACCTGCACCCGATGAAACTGGCGACGTGTATTTCAGAGTCATCATCAAGTCAACAGATTATTTCACCACCGATCTGGATTTCACAGTGAACATGCAGGTCCGCGACCAACCTGTCCAGGAAACTAAAGCCAAAAGCGTTGACTATGCAGAGACAAGTGACACAGAGGACGAGCCATCGGATAATTCAGAGGCAGAAGATGACGAAGAAGCAGACGAAGACAGCGGAAGCGACTATACCGACATAGATACCGATACGGAAGCGGAAGAAGACGGTGCCAACGAAGCCGATTGAGCGTCTCGTCCGCCTCGCGCGCCTCGCCTGTAACTACTAACTGCCTATGCATTGATAAAGATCTATATAACGCTTAATAACAGCTCAAATATGCTTCTTCAAGATGAAGCAATCTGGCGATCCTGTAGTATTCTTATAGTAGTTTTTCAGTACTTCACCTTGCCTTACGAAGCCATGCTTTGTATACCATTCAATAGCAGATTCGTTATCGCACGCTACATGAACGAATATATCGTGCTGGAAGTGTCTCTTACACTCAGATTCAACGTAGTTCAGCAGTTTTCCTCCAATTCCCTTATTTCTGTAGTGTTCCAATACCACCAGAAGCTCGATATAGACACCTTGCGGCAATACTTCACCCTTCTTGCTCGTAAGAAGCTTGGCCTTGATGCCACCGACGGCAACCTCACTGTAGTAACCCAATTGAGCAAAGAAAGTGTCCTTGGAACCGTTCTTACCCTTGGGAAACAGCTCTTGAAAGAAGCTTTCTGGGTACTGTACAGACAAAACCGAGTTGGATAGCTTCATGAGAGTACCCAAGTTGTTCTCGTAAACGCTGTCGAGAGTCGTTAGATCCCGTGGCATCGTTCAATGGGTTCAAATGGCTATGGTAGCTGTTCTTTGAGATGGCCATTTTTGCAAGTCGCTGGAGGATTCGAGCAGTTAATCTTATAGATCAGGTCTGCAGACAAGGCAAAGTCAGATACGGCTCAATGGCTCTGTTAAGCGCTGGGAATTGCTACATATGGAGAGCTCACGGCAGATTCCATCCAAAGATCCGCGATTATGCCACTGTTCAAGGAAAGAAGCTGGATTGGGAAACGGTCTTTAATCCCAAGTCATCAAGAAGGAGAGCACTCAATCAATTCAAGAAGAACCTTCTGTATTTGGCAGAAATGGGCCAGAATCCATCAGCGGGGTCTCAGGAATCCGAGGCAGTGGGGTACTTGTCATGTCAGGGCACAAGATCGATCAGAACGTTATGTGAGATGATTATGCAGCACCGTGTCACCGAGAATCAAGTTTGGGAAGCCATAATGAGGGCTAGTCGCAGAAATCCTGCTAACATTGCGGTCCCCCAAAGACTGGAGGCCTCTTCGAGAGGTATTCCCAGAAGTCGACCCATATTGGAGATCAGACCTCAGACAGTGGATCATCTGGAAGATGTAATAGATAGAGTTGAGAAGACTCAAGCCAAGGAGCCAAGAGAGGCAGTTGTTTTCGATGGACCGAAGCCTAGAAATGGCACCTCGTCGATAAAACGGCCAAATATTCAGGATATCGATGTCCAGTCTCTGGGAAACTATCTGCAAAAGGCTGGACAACATGAAGAGCGAAGGAAAAGGTACGCCTGGGAGAACCAGAGACATTTCAGTTGGGAGCACGCGACTAATGGATCTTTTACACTTTCCGCTGGCGATGTGTTGTTTCCCAACTCAATGTACAGGCGATACAAGAAGAAGCCATTGCAGAATCTGAAGCATAAGGCTTCAACGGTCCTTTCGTTTGATAGTAAAAAATCTCGCTACGAGCAGGAAAAACCGACAGAGCTTCTGGTTTACAATCTGGTTAGTGGAAAGCAGAGAGTCATACCGGTGAGTAATGACAGCAGTCTATTCAATATAAATTACAAGGACCTGTTTGGTATAATAAACAGCTCTAAAAACGCTCCCGAAGAAACGCTCACTATTATCAACGAATTCGAGGGCAAAGGATGGACACTGATCGGCGATCTTTACGACAATTCTCAGACAATTGCGTTCCAAAGAACTGTGGCCTCGAGTTCGCAAAATGCAAAAATGCCACTGACCAGAAGCCCCTGGTTTTGGGCAGCAATTGCATCAGCCCTTCTTTACAGCTCATATAATCTCCTGGCTCCAAAGACCCCGGGCAGCGATATACCACTCGATCGAACCAGTGGTGACGAGAAGGAGAAACCCTGATTCATTCACTGCATTTCCACATCGGCACTCGTGACGGGAAGCTGCGCATTACCACCGACAACTTGGTCCCCGTGAGAATTTATCCTGACAAGTTTTAGTGTGCTCATCAGACCAAAAGATTGATTCCAATTCCTCAGAAACTTTACGTTCTTCTCATCCGTTAGATCTGGGCACAGAAACCCTTTCTCGAATTCCTGGAATTCCGAGTTTCTCTTCTGCTGCAAAATTAACTGTCTATTTGAAGGTGGTCTATCTGCTCTTCTCTTCTTCTTCAAACTTTCCAACTCAGGGTCATCCCGGGAGATGAATTGTTGAATAAATACAGCAACCTCCTTATGATCAAACGTTTCTCTGTCCTTAAATGAATCCGTATTGATCACATCCTGGATAAATTTTATCCTGGACAATTCATTCGATCTACGTTCATTATGAGCCCTCTTTTTGGCCGCTATTTTATTCTCACGCAGCGTTCCTCTTGCGAGCTGTTTGAATTTACGACCATTGGGATGAACTGTCACCTTTTTACCACCAGACTTCAGATTTTTCTGAATCTTTGACAGAGATTTAGAAAGAGGCATTGGTACCGTGGAACTCTAAATATAAGTGCTATGAAGGAGGCTAGAAGGTGCTGCCTAATACAAGTTTATACTTCTAATTGAGATGAGATGAGATGAGATGAGCTTGAAAATTTGACGTCGCGCGGGCGCGCGTCTGTCACTTAGCGGCGTCACAAATTATGCAATAAAAATTAAATAATATAGAGTATCTTATAATTGACTGGAATGGATCTGGCGAAGCCATTATCTTGATAATACAATTACATAATAATTAGGATATTATTACACGCAGATCGTATTTGTACCAACACTTCCATTACAGCTCAAAGCGTAGAGCTCCGGAAATTACCAATGATTGATAGCCTTCAAAGCCTTCAGTGATTGGTTGTGCTTTTTGGAGGTAATGTATTTTCTGGCCTTGAGTCGCTCGAAATATACTGGACAATCGTACGAATCACAGCGAGCAGCGATCAAATCGCTAGCCTCACCGGCATCGTGATTGTAGCGGAAACAACATGTGCGGCAAACGGTTGCTACTGCTTTCAGCCTGGCATCGTTGGACTGTGTTCGCAGAGTGAGTTGTGCGGCGGTTGCATCACGATGTTCGAGGCACGCATCGCAAAGAAGGCTCTCCCTTTTTCCAATCTCTCCATGACAGTTCACGCAATGTACGGAAGTCATGTCCGTGTCAATATTCTTTGTGTCCATGCTGACGGCTATGTTCTTATGTCGTCGTAACTCGAAAGCCCATTGTGAAACGTCTATTCCTAATACATTGAACAATCTCTCAAGAGGTGGGACCAGTGTTTTATTTATGTAATAGTCGGAATCGAGTTCAGAGCTTCCATTTGCCACGAATTCTTCAGGAGAGACGCATCTGTCTCTCAGTAATTGACCGGCGGGTCCCTTGATCACCACGTAGGGTACTCTCTCTTTGTACTGTGGTCTCGCTCGATGGTCACTTTGCATCATACGTGTCGCAACAACGGCACCCGGTGGCGCTGTCTGTTCGTTTTTATAAGCACCCAACCTAACGACTTTAGAGAAACAAAAGTCTTGAACTGATACGGTACCTAGCTGAATCTTGGTAAATTCTCCTTGAATAAATTGCTTGACTTTCGATAGGTCCTTCGAATCGAAAAGAATTCGAATTGCTTTCTCGACTATCTTCTGCTGAGCAGCATGACCATCTCTTCTGACAGTCTCTATGCCTTTAGCATCAAAAACTGGGGTTTGTCCTGCATTCTTCTCATACATATAGCCAACATATCTTTTCTTGCTGAGGAGTAGGCTAGGATGGTAGACTTTCTCAAACTTCAAAACAATAGGAGAAGGGTTAGATTTCGTTACTTGATCAGCTATGGCTTTGCCTATCGTGAATGCTTCTTCCTTGGATTTTCCTGGCAAGTAGACAAATAGACTATCAGT
Organism: Torulaspora indica; assembly: GCA_931305995.1. Taxonomy (NCBI): domain Eukaryota; kingdom Fungi; phylum Ascomycota; class Saccharomycetes; order Saccharomycetales; family Saccharomycetaceae; genus Torulaspora; species Torulaspora indica. Next base: position 534,498 of record CAKNUP010000004.1, on the reverse strand, counting down.
GTCACCATAAACTACCTTTGCACCCCAGTCAATGTTATCTTCAATTAAAGTAATCGCTTTCTCGAGGGTCTCTCTCCCGGTTTGCACAATGCTGTCCGCTAAATCGGAACAGGGCATTCGACCAGAGAAGGAAGCTGAGGTGTAACCATAGGTGACGTTGGCTATAAGCTTCAGAGCCAGCTGCCTGCTGTTGAGCAATCGACTCAGCATAGGGTTACTTCCGCCAATATCTGTCATTGTCTTTTTCACAATGAATCTGGTATCAAGTATGTCCTCCAACATTTTGGCGAGCGTGGACTTGCGAATGCTAGACTTGACGTAGGCAATACCATTGGGAGATATTGTGATATGGTCTGTTAACAATGAGAGTAAACCTTTCGGAAGCGAAATTTCAGTGGCTCCAATAAAGTTTCTTTGTGGATCTAATTCGCGGACCCTTCCCAGAATAGTAGAATAGCAGTAATTGTAGGCCATCATAATTGAAGGATACAAAGATTGGAAATCCAAAACAACTAGAGGGCTTTTATAGAACGCAGATTCCGGTTCCATTACCAGGGGCACACATTCCAAAGCATTTTGCTGCTTAACCCGATCCTGACTTGGGGACACCATGATAAAACTCTCCGCTTTGCATAATCTGGAAAGAATAGATTCTATTTTGTATTGAGAACCTCTGTAGAAAACGGAATAAAAGTCAATACCGGTCAGCCGCGACAACTCGGTTATTCTCGGTATGTACTCTTGCTTCTGAAGGAGACGAACATTTAACTGAAGCCGGTCTATCCAGTAACTTAAAACCGTCTTCACGCTTGATATCTTTTCATTCTGTCGCCACATCGAAGAAAGAGACTGGGATGAGAAATGTGGCAGTCGCTCCTGGAAAACAACATAACTAACATTCTCAATGGTATACTTTGATAGGGCCAGGTCGTCCTTTATCGCTCTCCATATATTTATCATATGTCTTCCAGATATGGTGATTGCGGATGCATGCGAATAGCCCCAACGATCCTTCAACTTTGTCTTTGCGTCCCTGTTAACCCTAGAAATTTCATCTGCGAAGTCAAACTGGTGTGCTATTCTACAGCGTTCAATTATGTAGCCCCACGAAGCAGCATGAAGTTCAAAGCCTGATAAAATATCCGGGTCGATTATCAACACGATATCAATCAAAGCATCTATTAAATCAAATTCATCCTCATAGAAAGCGACAGGTATATCACCAGCAGCTTTTTGTATTTTTTGTTCATAATGATCATCGGCGTCAAGGTCTTTAAGCACCATTATTCCCATGGGCGAAACCTTCAGATCGAATGGGTAAGATTCCTTTTCCAAGCACCAGAAGATGATCGACACTTTGTCCTTTTCAGGATCTGGTAATTTGTTTCCTTCCGTTTGAACATGGATCTCCAGGCTGAAATGTGTCAAAGAAGTATGCAAGACTGAAGGTGCTACCTTTTTTCCTCTAGTTATGTTCTTCATGAACCCAATACCAGTTTTCGAAGTCGGATTCTCCAACTGTGATTTGAACCGTTTTTTATTTTTATCATAGTCCTTTCGAGCGATTCTGCTATATGTAGGTGGCTTCTTGATGTATTTCCACGAGCTGAAAACCTTTTCCTTCGTAATCGAACCCTCTGACATATATTGTTCTTGAAAAGGCACTGGGAGTCGGCAGCTCAAATGAGGTGAAGTTATCTCAAACCTTTTTCCTGCATAAATGTACGGTTTCTGACGCAGATCCAGCGGATTCTCAAAAAATGGATCTGCATAATCAATCTTAGGAAATCCCTTCATTTCTAGATCACTCAAAATGGTGCTGAACTCTATGTTACATCTCTTATAACAAAAGGAACCACTTTCATATGCAATGCCAGCTCTTTTAATCTTACGTCTCTTGACAGCATTTGAATCCGTTAAGTGTTGGGAAGCGCCATTTCTTTTGACACGTCTTTCGGCCATATTCTGCGTTAGCAGGGCATCCGTAAGACCTGTTGGGTGCCCGAAAGAATCGTTATTGTTACGATCGACGTTTATTACTGGTTCTTGATTTCCCGCATGTTTTGCAGGAGGAACAACTTGTGAAGTAGGAAACTTATCAAGCTCTTCGTCGCTGACATCAGCGGCGCTGAAGGAACCGTCCAACGTATCAATGAGTTGCGGTACGCCATTTCGCAATTCCGCAGGAGCACTGATATCAGGACGAAAGGGCCAAAGTTCGGAAAGGGAGTCTCGTACCAGCTTTACGCCATTTGTAGTCGCTGATCGCTTTGAGCACTTGACAAACGTGTCAAAATCAAGCTTAATATCAGTTAAAGCAGAGTCTATTCTTGCTTTAGCCTTTTCAAAATCCTCTTCGAAAGCTTTTGAGGATTGCCATTTAATTTCTGGACCGGCTGATCGTTGAATACTTGCAACAGGAACGTACGGATCCAATGAAGATATGCGCCTCTGTAATGCAATATCAGAAATTATTTTCCTCGTGGAAGACACATAGGGCTTGTTAAGTAGACTGGAAGCATCACCTTTTATTTCACAAAAATCGTGATGTAAATCTCGAAACTGTATTTCATCAATATTGCGGATAAACTGAGGCAATATATCAATCTCAAGCAGTCCATTTCCAATCCTTGGAAACTCTCTTTCAGGCAAGACGTTTGAATTTTCATCGCAGAACTGTTCCAGAATATTGTCTAATCTTTCGTCTCGCAATATTTTATCCAAGTCTAAGGCGGTATTCAATACAGGCTTTCGGAAGTAGCATTGATCGAAATCCATCCAGGAGCAGCCAAATAAGTTGAAATCGGCCGAAAACTGTAGCAAATACGGCAGTTGAGATTCGAAAGTTTCGATCTTCTTACCGAACATCTTACCGTCTCTAATCAAATCTGATAGTTTATTTGTGAAGCCTGCATCCAACAGCGATATCTTGTAGAAGAGCGTATAACCAACATGGAAGCCATAGAAAGGAATGCCTTTCACAACCGAAACGTTAGCAATGTACTTTAGATCGCTAATATTCTGCTTCATCTGCTTAATATCCTTCTTTTTGACCATCGAAAGCTGAGACTTGATCTCCAGCATATTATGCAGCTGAGCACATCTCTGATGAATAGTTGTAGCATTGTCATCCTCTTGTCCATCATAACGTATGAATATGTAAGGAAAGACGCCATGAATGTGGCAGAGAACTTGGTGGCCTGTAGGTAGGAAACCGTAAACTCGTATTACAGGCACCCTTAGAAACTGGTTCATAGGCAAACTGCTTCCATGATGTGGATCCAGACTACTTGGTCTCGCAAGGTAGAAATCGTAGTCATTCAGTTGTACATGCATCCATTCTGGATTGATCGTAGAGTTCAGTTCCGAAAGGACAGTCTCATTCTCAGACATTTCTCGACATATCTACCGGTGTATTGTATTGCAAAGTCGGCTCAGTACCCCAAGGCTCGGCCAAGTCGAATTAAGCTCCCAGTTGATTTTGCCACTAGTCTTTAGTGTGCTATTGTGTTGATAAATCATCGCGAGCTAGGAACAGTCCTAGTTATAGCTAGTAAAGATAGTCAGTTACAGGAAGAATAGCTCACCGAAGAGGCTTGAGATGGATAATAATAATACTGTAGTATATGTGAAGGTGAACGGAAACAGACCTCCAGGTTTTGTGGACCCACAGCCTTTTGAATGGAATTCAGAGAAGGAGAAGCAGCTTTGGGCCATCATATCTAAGCTGGACGACTACCAGGACCAGATTGACTGGAAGGAACTTGCCAAGAACCTAGATGCTCCTGATTACTTTCTTAAGAAGCGAAGTTACAAGCTGTTTGCGATGCATTTGAAGCTGCTAGAGCAGCAGATTGAGCGGAAGATGATGGCAGCCAGTGAGAATGATAGCAGCAGGCATACTAGCGTAAGGCAGTTTGACGCAACGGCAGGCATGCATACTTTGACTGAGAGTAGCATTAGAAACCAAGAAGAGCTGCAAGACGAGCCGAGGAACACCACTTTAAAGACGCTACAACAGTTACATACTTCGAAGATCCTCAGCGGCTCCAAAAACCCCTTGGCAGAGGGCAGAGAAGCTCAGAAAGGTGGTGGGAACAACGCTTCAGATAGTGAAACCTCTTCCAATCTGAGCGTGAGTAAGTCGGCATTAGAAGAGGCGCTAATGGATCGTCTGCAACTCTGATACACACCTTTTGCATAGACAGTCAAAAAACCAGTTTTCCCTTAGAAGCTGACGGCGTTTTACCACTGGCTGGTCCAGGAGACTCGAATAATCGATACAGAGCGGTTCATCCTTCGGAACGTCTTTATTCAACCTGAAAAGCATAGTCCTGCCAACACGGCACTTTGTGATGTTAGGGTTGCAGGAGTGGTTAAAATACGAAGCTCTAGGAAACACCGAATATCCCAAGAACTCTCTGTTTTCAAGCATCTTTTGCTCCTCCCATATGCCGAACGAATTACCGTACTCGGAGCCCATTATATGTCTGAACAGTTCTGTGGAGAGATCTTTATGAAAACTGTGCGGCAGCAACACATACAGGCATTTGAATACTACGATTTGGAAGTTCAAAAGCACGGGGAACCTAGTGATTTTGTCTAGTTCATTCGATTGAAGAGTCCGGAAAGTCGCAATCGTTTCTGACAGTGGATCCAGATGTTTGAGACTGAACAGTGTCCTTGCAACGAACCTTGCGCAACTGTACTCTTCCTCTGCGAAAAGCGGAAGCTCATTTAGCCTTTTAGTAGGCTTCGTTCTTTCAACTTTCGGTATCCACGAGTTGTTGATCTCAAGCCAAGCATGGTCGATAATCTCCCCTGACATAGCCTGCGGGTCGGGTTCCTGCCTTTCTTCAGCCGCGTTCTTTTGCATTATCTTCAGTGTGCGAAGCAAAATCTCATAGCTTTCTATCAGCTCGATGACGTGAGGCTGCCTCAAATATTCGAGTTTGCAGGACTCTGAGCAAAACCAAAGGCCAGCACCGTTAAAACCCTTTTCCGTGATTTTAACCTCCGAAGTGATAAGATCAGCTATGTCAGCATATTTCAGTTTAAACTTCATGTTAATGCCATTTCGATATGAGAAGCAACGGTGGCACACTTCCTTTCGAAAATCATATGCAATACACGCTCCTACGCTATCATTAGCCTCCAGCACAGCTGTTCCCGCTTTCAACGGTACTATGCTGAAGCATCCTCTACCACCAAACTCGGTTTGTCTAACTTGAAAAAATGGCGAGATGCCACCTACTTCGCAAACAGACGCCATTGGCTACAGTGCTCATGTCATTTCAAGCAGGTTTAGAGATTAAAAGTCCCCAAGTCCCTGATGATATCTTCAATGATCAATCTAACTCATCAGAATTGACCCACGTTATGCTGTGAAATTTTCAATATCGATCTGCGAAAAAAGAAAAACCCGGCGTAAATCACTTTTAAAGTCCAATGACGTCTTTTTGAACCTGAAATTAACTGTTTCCGAGCGTTGTACACTTGCAGTACTATTCCAGCCGCGATACTATTGCAAGTTCTAGTCCGGTCTTGGCTCGGGATCTGAGCTCGCTACTGGAACAGAAGCGAGCACTTCATTTGACGTGAAAAAATGGTCCCAATACAAAATGCAATTGACGTAGCAGGGAGGTAAATGAACTTTCCATACTGCGGTGCTCCTTGAGTTGCAATCTTACTGCGTGTCGGAGACTATGCAAGGCGAGCGAAGTGTCTCGATCAAGTTGGTGTTTCGCAGATCCCGATTTGAATTCATTGGCATTGGTACTTCTCGGATGCTCTAGGCTGAAAATTCGTCTTCCAGGATTCTGGTACCGTCCATACGCACTTCTCCATTGTTTGACCAGGTTGTCAGATTACGAGATTCTTGATTGTAGCAATTGGCCAGCTTCATCGCATACATCAAGCATAGACTATATACGGTCCCAATTAGCCCTATAGTAGATCTCTCTTTAAGCTTCTTGTACTTAGATCTCCTGTAATACTGCTCGCTTGATAAGACAACTCACAGATAGATCGCCTCATCGTCCACCAAAGAAAGGCCTTACGAGCGTTTATCAAAGCGAATAACAGGCCAGCAGTACTAAAGATGGCTCTATATAAGCTTATTTCACCAAAGGCTTTCGTTGAACTGTTGCAAAAGGAGACAGTACGCAGAGTAATCCCTGTTGACTCGACCTGGTACCTTCCAGCGTGGAAAAGAGATGGTAAGAAGGAGTTTCTAGAGTCGGAACGCATCCCAAATGCTGTATATTTCGATATCGATGCAATAAAGGATACCAAATCTCCCTACCCACATATGGCGCCCGATCTACCCACTTTTAACAGTGCAATGAGCCAGCTGGGTCTCAGAAGGGACGATATTTTGGTTGTGTATGACACCATTGGCAATTTCAGTGCTCCAAGATGCGCTTGGACTTTAACGATGTTTGGCCACGAACCTGTGTATCTGCTGAACAACTATCCTATCTACAAGCAGGCGGGATATCCGGTCGAAACCACTCGCAAGGAATCACTTACCCCCTACAGCCAGACCGAGTACAAGTCAACCATCAACCTCTGCCATGAGAATACTGTGGGATATGACGAAATTCTGGAGCTTGTCAAGAGAAATGAACTGTCCAAGAAATACAACGTCTTTGACGCCAGGTCTCTGGCACGCTTCGAGGGTCGTGCCCCCGAGCCCAGACCGGGCTTGCCCTCTGGCCACATTCCCGGCACCCAGCCTCTCCCATTCACCGATGTCTTGGACCCGGAAACCAAGGCATATCCTTCGGATCCCGCTGAGATGAAAGCGAAGCTTGAATCAGCATTCAAGAGCTTGAACAGCACCTTCGATCCTACCAAGCCTACAATTGCCATGTGCGGAACCGGCGTAAGCGGGTGCATTATCAAGAGAGCGCTTGAACTCGCCGGCGTCGAGAACGTTAAGCTCTACGACGGCTCCTGGACCGAGTGGGCTTTAAGATCCACCGATCCCAAGTGGTTGGCCAAAGGCAGAGACTAGAAGTCGACCATGCTGAGTGCTGGCCTGGTCTTATAGACTTCTAGAGTACCGTTAAATATGATTCCTTATAAGCTGGATGGATGAAGACCTTGGATGGCTTACTAGTTATACCTAGAGCCAAGAGTAGCTAGCCGTTGATTCGCGATGGAGAGTTTACCTGGCATCAATGATCTGAATCAGCCCTTGGCTGGTGCCGGCGGAGATGATGAGTTCCATAGACTGTCAATTGCGCAAGGTTCTGAATGGAATATAGAGGTTTCAGCGGAAACGAAGCTAACTATTCGAGTGATTTCTGGAATAGCTGAGATATTTGGTACTGAATTGGCCATTGGCAAGGAATATAACTTTAGAAACTACAAATTTGGTGTTTATGCAGTGGAAAGCGTTGAGTTGGAATGGAGATGTCCCGAATTAACTAGCGAAACACTATCAATATTGCCCAATTCTACAGCGAAATTTGTCTATAATCTGCATTTTGCATTGGAGAAGATGAGGAGCTCGAGTTTTGATGGACCGAGGGTTATGATAGTGGGAGAAACAAGTTCCGGTAGAACAACTCTGGCAAGGACACTTTGTTCTTATGGGATAAAATTCAAGTCGTACCAGCCCATGTACGTGAATCTTGATCCACAGCAGGCTATTTTCTCTCCTCCCGGCTGTTTGACTGCTACACCCATATCGGATATTCTAGACGTCCAATGCAGTACTTGGGGTCAGAGTATGACTAGTGGTGCAACCCCGTTACACAGCAAACAGCCTCTGGTGAAAAACTACGGATTGGAGAGGTTATCAGAAAACAAACAATTGTATCTTGACGTGGTCGAGCAGTTGGCCACCAGCGTCAATGGGAGATTGATGAATGACTCACTCGTACGGAGGTCCGGATTACTGATAGACGTACCGCCAATATCAGACCTAGGAGAAGATTATGGTGATCTCGAGTATTTCGCAAAACAGTTCAAAGTCAACGTTGCAGTGATTGTAGGAGTATCTGATAGCCAAAAGGTAGACGCCATTGCAAAGAAACTTGGGCCCTTAGTTGGTAATCATATTGTGAGTCTTCCCAGAATATCTGGCTCTGTTAAGCCTGAAGATGCTTTCAAGAGATCACTGCAACGTGGCGCCATACGAGAGTATTTCTATGGAACACCAGATACGGTACTAAGCCCTTACGCTGTCGGCGTAGGCTTTGAGGATGTAACCGTCCATAGACCCAAAAATGTCTTTGAAGACACTCAGGATACAGAGGAGACGGCAACTCTACTTTTGCCTGTAGAGGTGAACCCCAGCAATCTACAGCATGCCCTTGTGGCTATCTCCTATGCAGATAGAAAGGCAGCGCCTGAGGTGATACAGAAAGCACCTATTTTAGGCTTTGGGCTTATCACTGAAGTCAATGACAAGAGAAACAAGCTACGAATTCTGTTGCCGGTACCTGGCGCGCTTCCCAACAAGTCCATGATTCTGACTTCGTATCGATACTTGGAATAGTTTTGCCATCATCCGCCACTGTTTAAGCAGAAAAGCCTTCCAGCAGCGAAATGATCTGTCGATGATTCTTCCAATCCTCCTGCATGGCGCAGTGTGCAGAAGAGAATCTTTAGCGCATGATGAGTAACAAATGGTCGGGGCGGGCTCAGGTAAATCATGAGATTTTAAGCTGCAAGCTCTTGGCTAAATCTAGGTGAGAGCTTTGTTGATTTTTCATCGAGAAGACCGGTTATCATGTCTGGTGGACCTACGCCATTCTGTTAGTGATTATGCGGCAGAAATTTCATTCTATCAGGCTTGATCTTGAGCCAGTTGATTGCAGCTTTCATTCTCAACCCTACTGTGTAAATCACAGCCTCAGAGTGTAGGCTGCCATATATATTATAGAACAGTCGCCATCATCGGTATGTGACAGACGCTCCTGGCTATAAAACATAGCTTCCTAATCGTCAGCTACTAATGGCAAGACCTTGCTGATCTGTAGTACATCCTAAAAGCCTTATTGGCCGTAAAGGATACAAATATTGAATATCAGCTCTGTGAGCTTCTACAGATTGACAGAATTGGCAAAGAGTAGACAAGGTATCTTGCGAATGATCATAATATATCTAGCTAGTAGCTAGATATTGTAGACTCGTGACGTTCTGATGAACAGTCTATGTTTCTTGTGTTGCAAGACAGTTATGATTACCAACAAGACACTTGCACAAAATGCAGTACTCCTGCGTGAACGGTTGGAAAGCGATGGTATTATGAAAATCCAGTCTAATCTGAAAATAACCACTTCCCTGTCGCCATATGATGTGTCGGTACTGATACTGATATATCTTTACTGCTGCAATCAGGCTCGCATACCAGCAAAGATATTCGCCAGGCTAATTACGCCTACAATTCCGCCACCTGAGGCTATTCCGATCTTGGAGAAGGATTTCCATGGAGCTGTACGTCAGAAACCACTTCTTCCAGTACTAGAGTCAGTGGTATCCTATCTGATTGACAATGACGAGAGCGAGCTCGCAACGGAGCTGGTTTCATTTATTGGATCCATCAAAAGCTTAGATGTTGTCACTCAATTGCTCAGGACTTTGGAGCAGAATTGCCTTGTGAAGAACTACAGGATCATGAGAAGTAAGCAAGGTGAAAGTAAGATCAGAAGATTAACAAAGACTAGCTTCTTGGGTGCATACGTGGTTAAGTGCGCGACAAAGTATCAAGTTAGTGAGTTTGAGGAGAGGAGGGCTCTATGGCAGAGCCTAGGAAGATATTTTAGTGACTTTAAGGACACAGCTTCCTGGAGACAGATGGAAAAACACATAAAACACATATCCTTTAAGTTTATGGCGAGATCGGAGCATTATGAAGAAGGCGACAGCATGATCGCTTTCTTTGAAGCTTTTTGCCAGAATTCTAAGGTTCAAGATCGCGATGTTGCAATGATCGGTTATTCGCATTTGCAATCTTTACTGAACTGGACGATAATTGATATGTCGGAGAACAAGTCAGAATTGGAGCCGAACATGAGTAATATATTAAATATGCTCTCCCTCAGTGAAATAACTCATTTTCCTGCTATTCATGTTATTCGATACTTGGAAGCTATCAAGAATAATTGTTATCAGACCGCCTTGGACGCTTTACACAACTATTTTGACTACATGTTGACCCGTAGCGATAACAAATGTTTTCACGTCTCGCTATTATGTTTGGGGACTTTCCACTCGCAGTCCCATAATTGCGCTGCAGCTGTGAAGGCCTTCGAAGAGGCTACGAAAGTTGCCCGCGAGAACAAAGACAGCGAAACTCTGAATCTTATTATGATATGGGTAGTTGATTTCATTGAAAAAAATCCCGAATATTCAGGTCACTTTCAAGTCACAGTCGATCAGATCGTCAGATATCTTAAGACATGCAATGACGATGAAAGCTGTTTGGTGTTCGAACACGCATATAAATTCGAGTCTTTGCTTTTGATGATGGATAATAGCAGCTCCGTTCAGATATTAGAAGCGGCTTTTAAATATCTTGTGATAGCGCTTCAGCGAATCGAGGTAGGATCCAATTTAGACAGTGCTTTCAAACATTGGTCCGGAGTATGGGAATATCTGGGGTATAATCGCATCGGTGAAGTATACAGAGCATTCACTCGTCCTGAAAACACATCCATAAACAACGAGATAAAGAATGCCTTTGAGGCTCTTGATAAAAATGATCTCGATGGCGTACTTCGCACCTTGTCAAAATCAAACTCACCAAATCTGGAGTATGATCAGCGCAAGCGAATAAGTTTACTGGGCGTAAAGTATCTGATAGCGCTTGAAGACTATCCGGAAGCAATGAGAAAAGTCTATCATAATATCAAGGATGCTCGAGGAAGCATTGTCGACTGCAGGTGGATAATTTCTTTTGAGCTTGAAAAATGTAGGATAATGCTGGCACGAGGAGTTGCAGCAAGGTGTTTGGGGCTTTTAATGGACTTACTTAATGCTTCATTCATGTCCGACAATCCTCTGCGATTCTCAGAGTGTCTAATTTTGCTTTGCGAAGTTCTCCTTGGCATGGGTAAACGCACAGAATGCCTCTCTTTACTGCCACCGAATCTGTCGGTAGCTTTGCAGTTCCCAGAGCTTGAATACAGAGTTTCGAGAATTTTAAGTGCAATTTGAGGAAAAGCTTAAAAGAATAATAGAATAGCCCAAGTTGGGCGTTCATCACCCGACATCGTAATCTAAACAGAAGCCTTTTTGTAAAGCAATTAATGACTGATCATCATTTTCCAGAGATCGCAGCTGAGCCAATGGTACAATACACGGTCTGCCATGAGCGCATTGAAACGGCATCCAGCACTCAGCCAGCTTTTTGATCAGGAAAGAGCATTCAGCTTTCGACAGAGTATCGCCAAACATTGTTGCTGATCTGCAGGCCTTACTTTTGAAAATCTCGCGAAATACATCAGGAATACAGCTATAATACTTGGTCCATTCATGGTGGTCATATCCATTTGCGTTGTCACACATTTTGCGCTTGCCAATTGGTAGTCTTTTTAAGCTTTTCATATCTTGCACCATTTGCTGCAGAACACGCTTCAGAAAGCCGTTGTCACCATCGAACTTTTGGTTCAAAATAGGCGGAAGTGAAGTTACCAATAAAAATGCACTCTCGGAGCTATGGCTGAAATGATAGCTGATTCCCCACGAAGAGAATTCTTCCTTGAAATATCTAAAATGCTCGAGTTCTGTATGAGAAACTTCAATAGCGCAATCACTAACGGGTTGAGTCTGAATAGTTCCAGCTAGAACTTCATTGATAAAATCCTTCTGATATGTTTCGAGCTTAATTCTCTCATCAGATGCATGCTGGTCGGCAATTACGATGTTAGGTCTGCAGCTGTCTTTCTCAGGCCAGATTTTAAGCAATATGAACTTCTTGCCTATTTGATTGATGACTTCTGCGTCTACCAGTTGGGAGCGAGATATGCTATATTCATTCTCGGCGTTCAAAAAGAGTCCAGAACCACAATCATTCGGTTCGGGTAGTTTCAATGGTGAGCCAGATCGACTTAGAGGTGTTGCCGATTGAGTAAGCTTCCTTTTAACGCCCCTATCCGGTGTCTCGCTCAGGAAGTGCTTCTTACCAGCTCTAACTGCGCGATAGTCCACGACTATTTTTCCACCAATTTCACCGCTATCTACTTTAGCCGTCCTGATCTGCGAGTTTACGGCGACTTTGATCCTTTCATGCTTACCTTTCGACAGTTTCAGAGTTTCGACGCCATCCAGATCTTGGACACTTGACCGGGCAAACCCTTCATGCGATAGAAAAGAATCAATAACTTTTAGAATAAGAGGATGCAGCACATTGGCATTTGAGGTCCGCAATAGCTTCTTGCCGCGATCCTGCAACAGATCATCAATATTGTGAGGGCATCTTATGTCCAAGATAACCACTGCATGATTGGCATACGACTTCCCTGCGCTTTTCACATCTGTTCTATTGAAGTTGCTAGTCTCAAAAATCGTCGTTTGAAGTAGGTGGTCGATCATTTTCAGTATTGAAGCATTTTGATACTCTTTGCCATTAATATAAACTAGTTGAAAGTCTCTTGTCCTAACCGCATTCGTTGATATAACCCCATTCAGCTTAAGTTTCTTGTACGTAGCTGAGACCCGTCGCAGTGATTCTAGTGGAACTACCATCCCAAATGTATTGAGAAACACATAAGAAAGTTTTTGATGGGGAGTCAGTTGGGCTGATACATTCTTGGATGCAAAAAGAGTTCGTCTATCGTCAAAATCGGCGACGTAATCAACTTGAAGTTGAATCTCGGGATGAAGCACCAGTAGTGGGAAAAGGTTTTCTTTCATAGCCACATGAGTCTTATAAGCGGGATCGCTCTGTAGGATCCTTCTCCTTACAGGGATATTGTAAAGCAGGTCTTCAACCATTATCTTTGTTCCGTGCTCTCCCATAACAAAAGGTTCTAGTGCCAGAGAGGGAGATCTTGCCGTTGCCCTTTCAGTGAACATCCGCGATGGATGCGGTAGCGTTCTTATCCTTCCTGCATCGCAATCGTCAACTTTTGATGCAATTGTGACATGGGAAACGCTTGCAATGCAGGATATTGCTTCACCCCGGAAGCCATACGTCTTCAAAGTCGCCAGGTCTCGAATGCTAGTAATTTTAGAGGTAACGTTATGTAGACCCAGCTTGTCCAAATCAGCGGGATACATCCCCGTTCCGTTATCACATACCATAAAACTCGCTCTAGCAATATCGATAACTACTTTAACCTCTGTTGCATCTGCATCAATCGCATTCTCTACCAGCTCTGTAACAGCAGAGGCAAGAGAAACTGTCGAAACCTGGGATCTCAATACTTTCAGTACCCTTGCATCTAGTCTGTGAATACTTGGCATCTATAGAGCAGCATCTCTTTACCCTATTGCGCTTTCTTGTTTGCAAGTAGTGGTAGTAAATGGCTTAAGATAGGCGATGCCGAAGGCCATTAAGAACATACACCGACAAGCCAGAAAGCATCTGTTGACGGCTTTGATGTTGTCTAAATATTGTTACAATGCGAACCATGAAGGCCTTTACCTATATAGCCTTACAGTTTACATAGTCAACCGAGGCCAAACGAACGGACGCAGCGAGAAGACCTAGACGTGCTGGGTGCTGTTGGACCACTGGTGGCTAGAAGCACCAGCGGTGACGGTCACATAGTGAGTGACTGGCTCAGGAGTCACGGTGACGGTGCCGACAGTAACGTAGTGGGTAACTGGCACACAGGACTGGTCTCTGTTGTCGTGTTCAGCAGTGGCACTAGAGGTGACAGTTTCGGTGACCTCTAGAGTGGAAGTGATCGTTGAGGTGTAGGTGGAGGTGTACGAGTCGCCACTGCTTTCGTAGGTGGTTGGGATGTCCGTCACGATGACCTCGACGGAGGAAGTGGTGGCTGGAGTGTACCAGTGAGTAGTGTAGTAGGTAGACGTGATGAAGAAAGTAGTGGTTTCGTCCTCGTAGGTCAAGGTGGAAGTCTCGGTGTTCACCGAGCGGGTTGGGGAGAGAGTCACTGTGGTAGGAACAAAAGTGTGGTTGGAGTAAGCAGCAGACACAGCGGCAGCGAAGAGGACAAACACGGATGCAATGATGTTGAAGTTCATAACGAATGATAGCTAATGACGGAAAACGTTCTTTGGTAAAATGACACTGGCTATAAGGAATGGACGAGACCTAGCGATAGAAGGCTCAATTGGATTGCAAATAGTTGGAAAATACCTTTGAAAGAACGGATGTTTTCTTTAAAATTTCCAAGTCATAACCCAACACAGAAGGCAACTCACTTGGTTTCACCAGGCCATACTTATATATTCCACTCAGGAGGTTTCAGACGTCGACAACCACGAGCCAGTGGTGAATATGATGGAATCTGAACCTTCAAACGCGAAATTTCCATCTTTCTCAATTGTTCATCGCCTTGATTTTTCGCGTCGATCTGACCGCGCGGCCAAGAACTTGGGCATCCATAAACAAAACTAAGCGAAAATGAGCAACATGGATAAGGTTTGAACCGAGAATGCCGTACATTCTTGCCATGTCGATCGTTTAGTTGTGCCGACTCTAAGGCTTCTTGAAAACTCACTGACGTAGTTCGGAGCCGGGTCTTTTCCAACCTGTAAAACCGGAAAATTTCAGAGAATGCTTCCATATTCGGAATTTCCATCCCATCGCTTTGGGGTTGACTGTTTGTAGCTGTGAGTTGCGGCGCTCTTGGGCAATGGCTCTTCTTCGAGAGAGTCTGTTTCAAAATTGTCAACATTGTCGAGATTGACAGAGTATGTGGGCAGTTTGATGATGTTGTCGACGCAAAAGTACTGGAAGCAGTTGAGTAGTATGGGGCACACAAACATGATAAGGAACACTTGGAAATTGGGCCACTTGTCGGACCAGCCGAGTATCAGGTCTGCAAACCAATACGCCGCATTCTCGAAGTATTTCAAAATCAGGAGAATGCAAAGTTTCATGAGCGCAAGAGCGCCTATGAACACCATGAGTTGTTTCAAAAACGCACTGAACATCGGCCTCTTCTCCACAGACGCCTCGTCATCGTACTTGGGAAAGTAGTTGCCGCTCTCGACGTTGGTAACGTTCAAAAATCCGAGAACTGCTTCTATAAGAGTCAGCGAACCCCATAAAATCGGTATCCCCAACGTAGTATCGAAAAGCAGGTTCACAAAGTACCAGTCACATTCGCTGTCGCTGTCATCGCCTCGCAGCACCCGGACGAGGTCTGGTCCATGTCTCTGCAAGATACTGAGTCCCAAATTTATGAAATGAATCGCTAGCGCTCCGCTTACCTGCTTCCCAACGTCATACATCCATACAATCATCTTCCTTCTGGGATGTTCATGGTTTCTCTTCACCAGCAGCGCTGCAACTGCAGCGACTCCCATCAGTAGCTGGATGCTAATCGACACCGGACCCAGCAGCTGACAAGTATCATCGGATTTATACAAAGGCATCAGAGAACAGCTAGATAGATCTACCCTTCAAGATGTAATATGAAGCTACCTGTGTCGTGGTAGGTCCTTAATACTTACTGTAAGCCGCATCGTCAACTATGACGCCTAGAATGGCTAAACCTCGAGCGCTGCCTAGAACGGGCCTCCAGTGGTCTCAATTGGTGCTCTTGACGATTGATGCTGCCAGTTCTTTCAGGCTGGTTTGGTTCTCTGTCAGCTTGTCTTGTTCGCCCAAGAGCTTGTAGACCATAATGGCGACAAACTTCACATTGTTGGATACACTCTCACTGGCTTTGTCGGTGGCTGCTTGCAATGGAGCAGCGGCTCGCAGCAGCGATAGCAGGTCCGCTGTATGATTGGTGAGCAGCGCATGGCGCTCGCTATCGCTCGCGCCTTTTAAGCAGATTCCGCATGTCTTCGCTAGCTGGAATGAGTAGAAAACTGACACGGTCGAGGTGTTATCTTCCGTGTGACCCGAAGTATCTTGGAATTTGAACGCGGCTTTCCATAATGGCTCAGTGATATGGTGTGCAGTTGAGTTTCTTGCGACGAGAAGCTTGTCTAGGGCGAGACACGAGAGAACGCTGTCACGATCTGAAAGCACTTGTGGCAACGGGGAGTCCTGTGCCAGTAGTTTCTGCAGGGAGGAACCGGGAATCACGGTCAGCAGTTTTTTCAGCAGATTGTCTATAAGTGGGGATATGTCTCTGAAGTAGGTCGACTGGTCATGGCATGTTTTGAGGACGGAGCTCAACGTTTGCCAACTTTGCTGAGGCAAAGTCATGGCAGTATCTAGGGTGAATAGCTTTTTAAGAATATCGAGATATCCTTGGAACTGCACCGGATCGGTGAGATGAGCTCCCGTCTTGATGATTTGCTCGAGGTTAATTCTTTCTGTAATTTCCTCCACATCCGACCTGTCCTGAATGGAGTTGGAGAGAATTATCAAAGATGCAGCCAAGGTGTAACTATTGGTAGAGTTTGATAAAATATAGTAACACATATCTCGCTCTTTCTTGTTAAGGTTTGATGGATTGGCGGATATGTAGCCGATGACAGTAGTTATTCTCCTCATGACGATAAGCTTATTTGGAAACTCTTTCGGGGAAAAATTATCCAATGCGTTCAGCAAATCGTTCTGAATCTCGGAAGTGAATTGTGGTTCTGTGTAAAAATCCTTCTTTTCGTCGTACCTCTTAGTTATCACCTCAGCACATTGGGTTAAATTGTATGCAAACTGTGAGCTGGGATCTTCCTCTTCGTCATCGGCATTTTCCACATGGCACCTCTCCTGGTTATCTATCGTCTTTGACACTCTCTCGATGAATTGTGCCAGAACCAGCAACTCTCTAGCTGAAAGACCATCAGAGTATACCTCGATAAAGTCACTCAGAAGTTCTGAACCCAAAACGGCCAAATCAGAATCATGTAGGTAGCTATGTTGGGTCCTTGCCAGCAAACCCAACAAAGGCCCTCTGACATATGGGGCAAACCTCTTGGTAAAAGCCTCGTTCTCAAGACACAGGTTCCTCGTCAAAACAACAGTTCTTGTTTGTAAAGTCGACACCAATTGGTCATCGCAACAATCGTCCATTTTAAGCAATGTGCCGACCCAATAATCCATGAGCTCGTTCCTTTGCTTCAGGGTTTCGTCACCCAAAAATCTTAACCGATTATTCTCATCATTAACCAAACTATTGGCGATGCATCTGATCAGTTCGGAGGCCAATTTGAGCCAAGCAACATCATCGCTGCGTTTATGGAACCACACGTCAAGTACATCGATCAAAACCCGTACCAGCTCTTTCAACAGTCCGTTTGAGCCAACAATTGTCCTATTCGCGTCAGATCGCAACGATACTGCCAATTGATCCAATACTGTCAAATAGCTTTCCAAGTACAAATCTTGCACAGGTAGCTCCTCTATTCTGGAAGCATTCAGCAACGGCTGCAGGCCAAACAATATACTTTCGTAATCCATCAGACAGCCTGAGTATCCACCCTAACCGTACGTTTCAACGCCTGATTGTCTCTTTCGACCACTGTCTTTCGCCTTAGAAGATAGACGGACTTCATCCCACTGGTCAAGCACAAGATGAAAAGGCATATACTTCTAGATAGAGATACGAGCAGACGCAATTGCTCCTTGGCTATCGCTCTCCATGCTCAGATACGCTTTAAAGACCGGTGTCCCCAAGCAAGCTGGAAAAGACGTTGAATCGTCGCCATTTTAATCAAAAGAAGTCCCATCTCAGGACTACTCCTAACCAGAACGCATTCCACAGCTTTATGGTGGTCTCCGGGAGAGGCTGGTGGTTAATTGCTTGTATGCTGCCATTAAGAGCTAGTAGAGCAGCAGGATAGTGAAAAAAGGCGGGCAACGGTAGCTTTCTAAGCCTACAGACTACTTATCAGTGCTCATCAGGAACCGCCAGGAAGTTGATTTATGGGTTGAGAGGTATTGGGTGTGGTACTAATTGAGAATACTTATCGTTACATTCGTCCCAGCAGCTGGTACCGTTGCCTTCATTTGGTATGTTTGACCCTGACACCTTGCCGTATTACAACCCCGCTGTAGAGAGGAAAGTAGCTGTGATAACGGGTGGTAACAGTGGCATTGGATGGTATACGGTTCTGCATTTGTATCTACACGGGTTTTGCGTTTATGTGTGCGGGAGGAACTCCGCTAGGGTGAACAAAGCAATGAAAGGTATCGTTGCCGAGGCCAAGAGAAGGGCCGGAGACGATCCCAAGGTGTTCATGGGCTCGCTGCATTACCTGCATATTGATCTTGCCGATCTGCGTAGCGTCGAAAAGGCAGCTCAGACGGTGCTGAAGCGAGAAACGAAGCTGGACGTGCTGATCAACAATGCCGCAGTCATGGCGACGCCCTACCAGGTGACCAAGGACGGGTTCGAAGTTCAATTGCAAGCAAACTACGTGGCACATTTCTTGCTGTCGATGCGACTGCTCCCGCTGCTCCAGGCGTGTCATGGGAGACTGATAATGCTGTCGTCTGTGGGGCATAACTTAGAATTCATCTACTGGGCGCTCAGTCAGGACTGGAACTACCGGCCCAATTGCCTCTTCACGTGGCTCCGCTACGCGATGGCGAAGACCGCCTCCATTCAGTTCGTCAAGATGATGGCCATCAAATATCCAGATCTCCTGTGTCTGTCCGTTCACCCAGGTCTTGTGATGAACACCAACCTGTTCAGTTACTGGACTCGGCTGCCGATCGTCGGCATATTCTTCTGGATGTTATTCCAAATCGTCGGTTTCTTCTTTGGGGTCTCCAACGAAGAAGGCTGTCTAGCCACTCTGAAGTGTGCTTTATCTCCAGAACTTTCAAGAGAAGAAGATAATGGCAAATATTTCGTTACAGGGGGCCGCGAAGCGAAACCAAGCTACATCGCCAGAAACCTTGATGACGCCGCTTCCACATGGATATGGACGGTCCACCAACTCAGAGATAGAGGCTACAACGTCTGAATATTCCTCTAAAAGACCCAGTTCAACTAAAAGTCTTAGAATTTTTGAGCGTTGGCTTACCCGCCTCGCTCTGCACTAGTCGCTTCGCGGTGACAGAAAAATTTTCAATTTCTACTGAATGACAGCTGGCATCGAATAAAATTAATCATTAAAAGATCCAGATATTGGAGTTTCCTGGCGGGATTCGAGCCTAATTAGCGTTAAAATCTGCATTTAGGGATGTCTTCTTCAGCGGAGAAAAAAATCTTGGTGCTGGAGAACACCGGTCGTCGTGATGCTTTAATTGCCATTGAAAAAAAATACCAAAAAATTTGGGCTGAAGAGCATCTGTTCGAGTTGGATGCTCCTTCGATCGACGATGAGCCAATCACTATGAGTACGGAGGAATTGCATGAAAAATACCCGAAATTTATGTCTTCGATGGCTTATCCGTACATGAACGGTGTCTTGCATGCCGGACATTGTTTTACGTTGTCGAAAGTTGAGTTTTCTGTGGGATTTGAGAGAATGAATGGAAAGAGAGCTTTGTTCCCGTTGGGTTTCCACTGTACTGGTATGCCAATTCTTGCATGTGCTGATAAGTTGAAGAGAGAGGCGGAAATGTTCGGTACCGATTACTCGAAAGCGCCAGTGGATGAGGATGAGAAGCCAGAAGAGGAGGCAAAACAGGAATCCGAGGACGTGACCAAGTTCAAGGCTAAGAAATCCAAAGCTGCCGCTAAGAAAGGTCGTGGTAAGTATCAATTTGAGATCATGTTACAATTGGGCATTCCAAGGGAGGAAGTTTACAAATTTGCTGATGCCAAGCACTGGTTGACGTATTTCCCACCCTTGTGCCAAAGGGATTGTAGCTCGCTTGGGTCCAGAATTGACTGGAGACGTTCTTTCATCACCACTGATGCCAATCCCTACTATGATGCGTTCATCAGATGGCAAATGAACAGGATGAGAGAGGCAGGAAAGATCAAATTTGGTGAGCGTTACACTATCTTCTCTGAAAAGGATGGTCAAGCATGTATGGACCACGATAGACAATCAGGCGAAGGCGTCACCCCACAGGAATATGTCGGTATCAAGATTGAGGCTACAGAATTCGCTCCTGAGGCTAAAAAACTAGTAGAGTCTAACTCCCAGATCGATAAATCTAAGAAGATTTACTTCGTGGCAGCGACTTTGAGACCAGAGACCATGTACGGTCAAACGTGTTGTTTTGTCTCTCCAAAGATTGACTACGGTATTTTCGATGCTGGAGATTCCTACTACATTACCACCGAGCGTGCTTTCAAGAACATGTCATATCAAAAATTGACGCCCAAGAGGGGTTCTTACAAACCTGTCATGACTATAAATGGTAAGGCTTTGATTGGTACAAAGATTCATGCCCCACTGACCCCATACAAAGAGTTGAGAATTTTGCCAATGGAAACCGTTATCGCAACTAAAGGTACAGGTGTCGTCACTTGCGTTCCTTCCAATTCTCCTGATGATTTTATGACCACCAAAGATCTAAGAAACAAACCTGAATATTATGGTATTCAACCAGAATGGGTACAGTACGACCCTGTTCCTATTATTCATACTGACAAGTATGGAGATTTGATCGCTCAAGCTATCTGTGAGGAGAAGAAGATTCAATCTCCAAAGGACGTCAATCCACTTTCGGAGGCTAAGAAGCTAGCTTACAAGGAAGATTTTTACTCCGGAACAATGATCTACGGTAAGTACAAGGGTGAAAAGGTTGAAGTTGCTAAGAATAAAGTTAAAGAAGATTTGATTGCCGCAGGCGAGGCATTCGTGTACAATGAACCTGAGTCTGTTGTCATTTCGCGTTCGGGGGACGAATGTATCGTTTCTTTGGAAGACCAGTGGTTCGTCGATTACGGTGATGATGCTTGGAAAGCACAGGCTCTAGAGTGCTTAGAGGATATGAAACTTTTTGCTCCTGAGGTCAGAAATGCATTTGAAGGTGTCCTAGATTGGCTGAAGAACTGGGCCGTTAGTCGTACCTATGGTTTGGGTACTAAGTTGCCATGGGACCCTAAGTATCTGGTGGAATCACTGTCTGACTCGACTATCTATCAAGTCTTCTATACCATTGCTCATCTGCTCTTTAAAGATTTCTATGGTAATGAAGTGGGCCCACTGGGTATCACGGCTGAGCAGATGACCGATGAAGTGTTTGATTACATTTTCCAACACAAGGATGATATCACATCTTCAGACATTCCTTTGGAATCGTTGCAAAGGTTGAGAAGAGAATTCGAGTACTTCTACCCATTGGATGTTTCCATCTCAGGGAAGGACTTGATTCCAAACCATCTAACCTTCTTCATCTACTCTCACGTCGCGCTATTCCCCAAGAAGTTCTGGCCAAAGGGTATTAGAGCAAATGGTCACTTGATGTTGAACAATGCGAAAATGTCTAAATCTACTGGTAATTTTATGACTTTGGAACAGATGGTTGAGAAATATGGTGCTGATGCTTCACGTGTTGCATTGGCTGATGCTGGTGACTCTATGGAAGATGCTAACCTCGATGAGTCTAACGCCAATGCTGCCATCCTCAGACTCTTCAACCTGAAGGAATGGGCTGAGGAAATTGTCAAGGATGCAGACTCGCTAAGATCTGGCGAAATTACTGATTTCTTCGATTTGGCTTTTGAGAACGAAATGAATGCTTTAGTTGAAGAGACATACAAGCAGTACGAACAGACTAACTATAAGAATGCCTTGAAGTTTGGTCTGTTTGATTTCCAAGCTGCAAGAGACTATTACCGTGAAGCATGTGGTGTGATGCACAAAGATCTGGTTCTACGTTATATTCGTGAACAGGCTCTTTTGTTAGCCCCCATCGCTCCACACTTTGCTGAGTATATATACCGCGAAGTGCTGGGCAACACAGGTTTCGCACAGAATGCCAAGTTTCCTCGAGCCACGAAACCAGTGGATAAAGCCATTCTCGAGGCTTTGGAATATGTGAGATCTTTGCAAAGAAGTATCAGAGAGGCTGAAGGTCGCGCTTTGAAGAAGAAGAAGGGCGGTAAGTCCGCTGAGATTGATGCCTCCCAACCGGTCAGATTGACTTTGCTGATTTCAAAATCGTTCCCAGAATGGCAATCCCGTTGCGTTGAGATTGTCAGTGAACTCTTCGCTCAGCAATCTCTGGATGACAACAAGAAGATTCGGGAATTGGTTGAACCAAAGGAAATGAAGCGTGCTATGCCTTTCATTTCGCTCTTGAAACAACGTTTAGCAAACGAAGCCGCTGATGTTGTTTTCCAAAGAGAGCTTCTATTCGACGAAATTGAGACCGTCAAGAGAACTAAGGCTATTCTGCAAAAAGCGGCCCAAGGTATTAAGGTTACTGAGCTGGTTGTAATTGCCTTCCCACATGGTGCCAAGACTGGTACAGACATTTTCACTGGCGAGGAAGTTGAAATTCCAAACCAACCCAAGATTGTTGAAAACTCGGTTCCTGGTAACCCAGGAATTGTCCTAACGAACATTTAAACTGCCATCAATCTTATATATTTAGCTAATTGATGATTATAGAAGAGAAATTATTCGAAATTAATGGTATGAGATCATCTGAAAAGATGAGTTCTGCACTTGACCTCATTCGACAGCGAGCGATATGTTCAAAATGCAACGTCGTTTATTTTCCGAGTCATTACTTAATCATCCTTATTAACTATGTATGCTGAGACATTGTGAACACTCTGATTTTCAGGGCCAACAAAGCCAGGTATCGTGGCCACTGCTTGTACCCTGGTATGCAAGATTTATAAGGCAGAGGCACTAGCAATTTCTTTTAGTTTCCCTGATCTGCTTAGTCGTCCTGTTTCAGCTTTTTACGCAGCTGTAATAAAGATACGATGGGTCTCTTCCGGCCCTTGCTCCTGTTAAGTCTCTTGTCTCTTTCTTTGAGGTAGATCTGCTCTTTAAGTTTCTTCAGTGCTTGTTCATCAGTTGTTCCACCAAACTTTTCATTTTCAGGCGCCACAAAAGGTTTCAGCTTCTTTTGCAAATCTCCAGGAACGCCTTCCCATTCCCTATAATACTCCAACCCAGTCGCAGACGTAACCCAGGAGGATTGACCTCCTAGCTCTTCCAATCTCATGGCAAACTCATAAAGCGTACCACCGCTTTTAGAGCTCTCCGTGCTCGCCTTGACTTCCTCTGGGTCTATAAACAGCGGCCTATACCCGGAATACAACACTTTCATGCTCATATCGTGAGGCTTTA
The DNA here is from genome assembly GCA_931305995.1 of Torulaspora indica. Lineage (NCBI taxonomy): Eukaryota > Fungi > Ascomycota > Saccharomycetes > Saccharomycetales > Saccharomycetaceae > Torulaspora > Torulaspora indica. The sequence goes on along the minus strand of CAKNUP010000004.1, from coordinate 511,233 downwards.
AGTTCGCCGTTGATGGTACTCGTGGTAACCATGAATAATCGTGTCTTTTCTGTTTTTGATCAGCTTTTACCTCAGTAGCAGCTTTGTGCAGCTGCGGCCTTTCAGCCTCCTCGTCAACTTTAGATACCGTCTTGCGATTCTTCCTTCTTGATTGCTTCACCTGGTCCTTTTGCAGCAACGATGGATTGTTTAGAAAACTGAACGAAGATTGAGATCTCTGCGATCCTCCAAAACTATGACTGTTTCTAATACCATTGCTCCTGAGACTGGAGCCTCTCCCAAGCGTCAGGAGTCCCAATCTCTTGAGCATTACTCCCAAATTTCACGATGACCAAAATGTTTCTGATCAACTGAACGACTCAGAGCAAAAGAGGCAGATTAAGCTGAAACTAGACCTTGAAAAACTTCAACAAACCCTATGGATAGTCCTAGTTAACACTACCTTACCCTTCAGGTCAAATCTTGCTGGTTTATAAGCTTATTATACTTAAAGCCTGTGGCGAGGACACCGATAAGCTCTCTTCGTGTTTCGTGACATTCTGAAGCGTCAGTGCCAGTAAATGCTGACACTTTAAATTATTAAATATTATTTATTAGAAGCTGAGGATTCTGATGCGGACAGCTGTCATACCTTTATACCGATAGGTAGTGTTAGCGATCTCTTAACGTTCATCGTCGGTAGAGAAAGTAGGCTGTCGTTGCGGTTAGAGGCTCCAAAAGGAGACTGAAATGTGAATTTTAAGCTGGTGTTCGTTGAAAATTGCGATGCAGACTCCGCATCTAGCTCCTCCTCCTGCTCTTCTTCTTCTGTTTGCTCGCTCGTGGCATCCGTTTGCGATTTATGCTCTTCGAAGAGATTAGATACAGTGCTGTCACTCTCATACTCTTTGATGAGAGATCCGATCAGGTCTGAAACAGGCAATTCGCATTTCTGGTACTTGGCGATCTGTATTCTTGTCATGATGCGTTGTGAAATTATGGTTCTGAAGTATTGATTCAGTGACTCTGAGACTAGCTTGTGTTCCTCGCTTTGAGGAACGTTGAGATCTTCTTGTGCGTCTTCATAGGAGCTTTTCTCTGAATTTAGGCTTTCTACCGGTGACAGTGGACGCATCGAGTTGGTACTGATCACGTATTCGTCGGCATCTTCTTCCTCCTCTTTGATTGAGTAGTGGTACATAGACAGTGGGATAACTTTATTTTTGACCACGATTGAAGGCTGTCTAGCCAGCGAGCTTAGGGAACGAGACCCAGCTGACCTGACAATTCCTTGTCTGGTTAACGCTTTCCTTGCTGGTTCATTACTCTTCTCATCCGTAGCAACTAAAGGCTCGTTGGAGTCCCGGTGTGAAGCCCCGTGGGGGTTGGTTATAACGGATGCAGCTCGTTTTATCGACGAATCAGTTCTTCTCAATGACGTAGTGGGGTTTCGTATCAGTTCGCTCTTGGCCATTTCGGCAGTCTCTGTCTCGTTGAGTGACGGAGCCTTGGCGCTGTTTGCTTGTGTCATTAAGACAGGCTGTAGAGATTTACAGGACATTGACCGTTGTAAATTGCTAACGTACCGCTGCGTTCTTTTCAAGTGAGAAGTCCTCAGATCTTCCTGTCTTGATCGCCTTTGTTGGACTCTTTTCTTGTCTGCCATACAAAGGCTCGACCTCCTTCTTCCACTTCCACCATTCTGCCTTGTTAATTTGCTTCTTATGCTGCAGATGACTTTGCGTAACTGTCTCTTGAGCGCAAGCCCTAGCAATATGAAGTACTGCAGTAGACCGCCTTTGCATCGTACCGCTTTCGATCTCTTAAGCTTCGATGTGCGTGTAGACCCCGAGCTTCTTGTGGATGCTGTCGATTGAACTCTTGTCATAGTAGGAGCACGTTCGAGTCGACCGCCTGGTAGCTTTCTCACAGTCGTCTTGTCAGATGGCAGTGATTTGGAAGAAGATGCCGTGGATGCGATATCATAAGAGATATTAGCTGCTGTCGGGATCGACTGAAATGCTGTTGAAAATGAAGTAAAACCATCGCCCTCTGGAATTGCTTCCATTGGCGAGGAGGCCTGTTGCCTGGACGAAAGCTTTCGATCCACGTCGTGGTGTTGAACACCACTCGGTTCCAATGAACTCCTCACATGGCTGATCTCCGATCCACTGAAATCACCCGAAATAGCAGAGCCTCTCTTGTCTATTGTGCTTGATTTTGGCGATGAAGTAGTATTATCTGAAATGTTGGCAAACGAGTAGTACCCATTCGATGAATGGCCCGAATTGGTGTTCGTATTAGAGGCACTCGTGTAGTCCGACAATATCTGCGATGCAGCTTCATCGAAATTCTTCCCTATATTATCGTTTAATAAATGATGATTGCTCAAGTGGTACTCATCTAACGTCTCGTCTCGCAGATTTTCTGTCGATGGAAATTTGAAAGCCATCTGCTGCCCGTTGAAGGAGTTGGTCTTAGTTCTCGTCGGTGTTCTGATAATCATTTCTATTATTTTGACCCGCTAAACGTCCAAAGGATTCACCATGGCCGTAAACCATATTTCTTTCCGAACAACTCAGACTGGCTCAAATATATAGGAGCACCAAGGGCGAGCCGAATAAATAGACAAGGCCAGCAATGTAGCGGCAGTCAGATCATATTTAATCACAGCAACAGGGGAAGCTGGGGGCTTCTCTTTGTCTAGTAATTCGAAATGACACAGTTTTCTTGCTCTAAAATCGAATGGCTGTTGGCAATTTTCTTGAAAATGCCAGCCATCTATAATAAAAAAATGCAAAGCGACAGTAAAGATGTATCATAGAAAAGGCCCTGAAGCTTCGGCTCTGCTGCTTGGCAGGTTCTTAGCTGTACGGCTATTGCTAGCAGGTATGGTGATACTCTGAAGCATTTCTTTCTTGGCATACAAGAGTAGTACTGTGGACTTGATGTCTGCCAATTCGCCAAAAATTCTGAGCTTCAATTAGGAGATCGTAGGCAACCTGTAGAAGCTACCAGATCGATTTTTTAGTCACTTTATTGAGTGTTTTCTCTATTAGTGAAATTTCGAATGCTTATTGCAAAGCTTGTAATTTGAAAGTCTTAAGCGAAATCACCATCAAGTACTTCCATAAGACTCTTCAATGGCGAGAAAGGCTTTTGATAAGTCTCATTTCCTGCATATTGATCGACACAAGCATAGAAAAGAATACAAACGTCTGAAGAAGCTGTTTCGGGACAATGCGTATCTCATCAAACCCAATGAAGCTGTACGGAATAAGCAACTGTTGAAATATTGGAGAACGAGAAGTTTGCTGTTCTCGAAGATAAATGATCGTCCAATTTACATGACGGAGGAGCTTTGGTTTAGCGTTACGCCAGAGCTCATCGCGAAGTTTCTGGCAAAGTTCATCCGGGCATGCCTTCCTGAAGCCACCAAGGTGATGGATGTGTTCTGTGGCGGCGGAGGCAATACTATCCAGCTTGCGAAAACCTTCCCCATAGTCTACGGGATTGACGCTTCCCTTGAGCACCTTTATTGCACTTATAGAAATGCTAGGGCGTACGACGTCGCCGACAGGATATGGTTAAAGCATGGCTCTTGGCAACATATTGCAGCGAAGGGCAGATTTGCAAAACTGGGTATAGATTGCATATTTGGATCTCCTCCTTGGGGTGGTCCAGATTATCTGGCGAGCAAGAGCTACGACCTCGAGACCGCGCTACAACCAATGGGCATCACCGAGATGCTAGCGACGTTTCTCGCAGTGTCTCCTAACGTCATCCTGTTCCTGCCGCGGAATAGCAATTTAGATCAAATATCAAGGGCAACTAGAAGCCTGCTAGGTCCCACTGGGCAATGTAGGGTGGTTTACGTCAAGACGAACGGTTACACCAAAGGTCTTCTTTGCATGTGGGGTGCAGCCTTGGTTTCACCCCAGCAAGAGCAACCAGATGCTGGTACTGATGATGAGCGACCGCAAGAACAGTCAAAAGAATCCCAAGATGGACGAAATGTACCGATAAATTATGACCTCGATGGCTGACTTTTCGGTACGTCCATTCGAAGCGTAACTACTATAGTCAATTAAATACTAATTAATAGAATCTACCGGTCCGTTTGGGCTCGTAGTTCTCTTCCTTATTTTCTAAGGGTTGCAATACACGTTGCCGTAGCCGCTTAGCGCTCTGAAGAGCGTCAATCAACTTATCCTTGCGTTCTAACGTCTTCCTTAGCTCCGTTACCTCTGACTGTTTTATTTGTATGAGATCATCTTCTCCAGAAAGTCTATTTTTCGGCAAAGCAACACGATTCTCTTCATTACCTCTTGCCATGACCTTCAACTCTAATTGCCTCGTGTAGTTTTTGTATTCTCTTAGCTGGGATTCGAAATTTTGGAATTTCGCCTCTAGCAAATTACCGACTTCTACGGGAAGCAAGTCTATTATTGTAACCATTTCAGAATCCTGCAACTCCACGGTATCCTTATTCAGCAATTGCTCGCAATGGTTTAGTCTATCTTTTAGGAATTGATTTTCGATTCTCAATCGCGACATATCGGAATTGCTTACGGCACTGCCATCCGCTTCCAGAGCGGAAACAGCACATAACCTCTGTTCTAATCTCGCCACATGCTGTTGTTTTACTTCCAATTGTTCAGTAAGTGATTCAATCAGATGATCTTTCTCATCATCGGTCCCCGAGCATATGTTGCGCCTTTTTGCTACAAAAAGTGTAACATTCTTTGCCCTGGAGGCGAATCTCATTGTATTGATAGTCTCATTTGCTGCTTCGCTTCGGGTATCTATAGTACAGATAGTAGTAATGATGCTATTGCCGCTTAAAGCTGGCTGGAGCAATCGCGTTAGTTTTGAATCTCGGTAAGGAATATGTGTATTCATGGGTCCAGATAAATTAGAAACGTTTGATCCTGAGTTATTCAAAGATTCTGCACTCAACTTCGAGATAACCGTCCCCAATGCCAATAGTGACTTATTAATATAAGCTCCCTCCTTCCTTCTTTCATACTCGCTTACAGCTCTTTCAGATCCCGCTAAATCGCACAGTGATAATGTAGTTGAAGTTGTCGTCCCGCTGCTTAGATCAGTGTTGTTTACTCTTATTAGAACAACAGCATGCGAGCGAGAGCTTCTCGTGTTGTAAATTGTCTCTGAAGTTCTACGGTTTTTGTCACCAATTTCGATCCATCGGGATATTTCTTCGCCCGATTCGCACATCTTTTCGGTCAACCCTACTATTCGTACACCGTACCGGGCATCGTCCCTTATTCTCAGCTCCACAGGGCCACCAAGAGTTCGCGGCTTATTCGTTAAAAACGTCCGTGCCGGCATTGTTGGGCTCTTAATGTCAATGTCACAATCCAAAAGGTCGTAAATCTTCTCGTTGTAAATTTCAAGATATGACACAACCACTTCATACGTTTTCAATCCGCGTCCGCTCTGCTCCATTATCTTACTAAACAGGTACGAAATTGAAAGAGGAATCAAACCAGGATCCTCCTTTGTACCAGTCATAGTGAAAGTCTTACCAGACCCGGTCATTCCGTATGCGAAAACCGTCGCATTAAATCCCTCCAACAGTTTGTCAATCATAGGACGACTAGTCCTCTCATATACCTCTACATTTCCACAATCTGCTGAAAAAACATGGTCAAAGCTAAACTCGCCAGCTTCTTCATGCGAGATCATCGTCTGATTCTCAATATGCCACAAATCTCGCTCCGCGTTCGCTACTGGTTTTGGCCTAATTACCACGGATATATTCCCCGCATACGAGTCCTGTCGCCTGCGACATGGACTCTCATTGCTACTGCTTCGTACTATTCTGATTTTCTGGCCCAGCGGTCCCATTTGAGAAGAACATGATCTTGTTGGAGACGCGCTCCTACTGCTTCCAGAGGTAGATATAGAACTAGATCTCAAAAAGCTTTTCCTAAGGCTCGAAATTGATGAAGTAGATCGTAGTGTCGGAGACTGGCCTAAACTGGAACCCGCATTAGATCTCATTGTAGTTTTCCTCAAAGAACCGCTATTTTTCTGAATCATTGACTGGAAACCTTCCAAACTGCTCCCTGGATAACCACCAACTTCACTGCCATGATTGGCAACCTCCATACAGGCCATAACGTCCATTCACCTCTGTTTCATACCTCTTGGTTGCGCATCTCAAGCATAGTAAAAGGTAAACAAACACATAAACTTTCAAACCGGTTACCCGAACTATAGCAGATGGTAGCGCCGCTCCTCAAACCATATAAGCTCATTCAGCCTTGGGCTTCTTCTAATGATGATATAGATTGCAACATAATACCAATCTGATGATTCTTTTGACTTACCGTTTTATCTAGAGAGTACAGATGCACATAATCTTATGGTCGCTTGCCAACTCGCACCGAGATCTGATTCCTAGCCAGAGGAAAAAATGATCGTTAAGCCTAGACGGCTTCAGCCAAACCGACAGCGTCGTTGCCCAAGTCATAGATGGAGTAGAAACGACGTAGGAACGCATCGCCGACGATTGCCAATGGACCAACTGGTTCGGGGAAGTCCATTGGGGTGATGGCCGAGATACAAGATCCAGATACTTCGAGCGTGTAGTCGTATGGACCGATGGTGAAGTTCTTACCGTTGAAGTTGAAAGTCAAGTCTGGCAAGCTCTTTCTTGAATCACAGTCCACAGTGTATTGTCCGCTCCAGCCCTTCTTGGCTCCGATTTCCGAGTTGATGATCTCGGCTAGGCCTGATGGCAATGTGATCAAAGAGGTACCGGTATCGATAGCGGCTCCGTGGCCTTCTAAGACGGCAAACTCGTCACCTAAACCGATACCTTCGAATTTAACTTCCCAGTAGGCCTTACGACGAACTGGCAGCCAGGTGATATCACCTTTGAATTTGGACTTGTCTATGCCACCAAAAGTGGCCACACCTCCAGCAGCTTCGGACTCTTCAGATGCGGAGCTATCACCTAGGTAAAATGCGAACCTAGGCTCGTCTAGCAGGTCCTGGTCAACGGCGTTGTAGAAAGGTGGCACAATCTTGTCGACCGAGATGGTGTTGTAGGCTAGACCCAAGATACCATCGAACTTGCCAAAAGCAAAGGCCAACCCAGGCTCGCTGGTGGCCTCTGCAAAATCTTGCTTTGGGATGGTAAGATCACCGATACTTAAAGTGTCTTGCGAAACGTAACCTTCCAGAGATCCGGAACCGTACTGAATGGCAAACTCAGTACCGTTAGGCTTGTAACTCGAAGAAGCATCGTGATCGTACTTGGCGTGTAGGAAACACGCCAAAGATCCGCATTCCACGCTGGGGACCCATAAATTCGACGACCCAGTATCCAGGATAACCTTGAAATTTTGAGCCGGAGTACCTAGACTGATCTCCGTGTAATATTGAGCGTTCAGATAGTTTGTCAACGGAACATCATGGTTACCTTCGTCGAAAAAAGGATGTTTTCTCGAAAACGAGATTTCAGGATACGCATTCTCATACTGAATCAAATATTTCTGGCCCAAATGCGACAAATGTTGCTCATAAAAGGTACCCAAAAACTCCTCGGTCAATTTTTGCTTATGAATCTTGGCTGTGTGAACCTTAGCCTCCGCCACTCCGCCTTGCCCAACCAGCAACAGTGCTAATGGTAGTAAAGCCTGCAGTTGCATAACGAAGGAAAATCACTGATAATATGAAGAGAGAGACTCAAATGAACCCCGGAAAACGTTCTCTGCAAAAAGTCGCAAGCCAAAAAGATTGAAAATATCCTTTCTTGCAATCGTTTCGAGAGCAACGACCGAGTTTTGCCAAAGAAACTCCTATGTACAATGCCAGATGCTCCTGGTACCTCCCTCCTTTTATACCCATCGCAGGGGTTTCGCCTTTCACCCTTAAAAAGCGTCGCCCGGGTAACACGCAGTGCGGGTAACCCGGTGCCAATAAGCGATAAGACTAAGAGAACTGTAAGCTCTCGGGATCTCTGGCTGCCTGACCGAGCTTAGCACGCTTGATCTTCTTGGTTGGGTGGCTCTGGGACTGGGATAGGCTCACTGAGTGCACATTCTTTAGTAATTGCCCGCTACTGTCTTGTTTACCATTTTGGCTCGAATCATCGTGCAGACTCTGCTGCGCATCTGCATCGGCGACTGGAGACGAAGGTGGGAATGGTCTCTTGTGAGAACGCTTGATGGCCATCATTTGGCTTAGTCTTTTGACTAGACTCTTTTCGTCTTCTGTTTGAGATATCAGTTGGCGGTCTTGAGAGGCGGAACCAAGTCCAAGACCGTTGTTGAAAAGACCTGTCGTGTCGTTGAGGACTACTTTGAAGCCGATCAGGAAATCGTTGTTTTTGTCCCAGATAATCTTGATCTCGTCACCGTCTTGCAGAATTGCCTTTGTTCCGGGTCCCATCTTTATGTTGTTAAGGTAACTTACGTTTGTTCCGGAATGGCAATACCATATGTCGTCGAGCCCTTGAGCTGGCGACTCGTAGATGCTGTTTCCTACAGCATGTCTTTTTTTGAGGATGAAGCAGTGGACTCGCGAGAGTCTGTTGTCCTCGATCTTACAGTTGCAGTCATCCGATCTGCCCACAAAGAACGGACTCACGCCTTGTTTAATCTCAACGCTTTCCCGGACTTTGCTATCAGGAAGAGGTTTTAGCGTTAAAAACTTGCCGCCGCCTTTCCGTTTGATGCCTTTAGCGATGGCGCTGTTCGATTGGATGAGTTCAATTGATTCATTAGCCGGAGCTATAGGTTGCGTGTAACGTATAGGCGCATGATTTGGCACTTTGAACCCCTGTGATTGTTTTGGTTGTTCTAATTGATCTTGCATTTTCCTTTGGGCTTTGATAAATTCGAGCTGGGCATCATCCATACTCTCCAGGGCTTTCTGCTGTGATAGCGACTGCGATAGGGAAACCTGCGATGGGCCTCCGTAAGAACTGGTCATCTGGGCCATTCTTATCCACGGATGCAGTAGTGCCTTTTCGGCGGTTGGTCTTCTGTTGGGATCTACTTGAAGAAGCGAATCTATAAAATCCTTCGCCTCTTCTGAGATCCTGAAATCTCTTAGCGGTCCTTCATGATAAGAACCGTTTTTAATTTGTTTGTACAATTGTTCCTGAGTGCTGCCGCTGAATGGTAAATGGCCCGTAAGAATCACATAAACGAGGCACCCCATTGACCACATATCCACCAGCGAAGAATACTCGTTTCTAACCTCATTCTCCTCGGCACCAGATTTCCCAGCTATGACTTCTGGCGCCACGTACGCTAATGTACCACAGAACGTCTTCATAAACGTCCCATTTCCCTGAACCTTGGCGAGACCAAAGTCTGTGATCTTGACCAGCACCGGATCGTCCTGTTCTATCAAAATATTATCCGGCTTCAAATCGCGGTGGCTGATACCCTGGGAATGGATATATTTTACACCTTCCAGGACTTGCCTGGTTATCTCACGACCGGCGTCTTCTCCCACTGATCCGTGAGCAGCCACAAAGTCCATTAAATCGCCTCCGGATACGAATTCCATGAGCAAATAGTAAAACTCTTCATCTTCGTAAAATCCTTTAAGCCGCACGACCCGCGGATGGTTCAACTTTCGCAGCACATCCAGCTCCCTCGTTACTCCGTCCATGTTACCCATCACTTTCCTCTTGCTGATAATCTTGGCTGCGAACGTCTTGCCCGTAGACCTCTCCACGGCTTTCTTAACAGTAGCAAACGCTCCTTGGCCCACCACTTCATCCTTGATCGAGAAATCCACGAACACACCCGTGCGATGGCTGTTGGCCCCAGACGACGTCTGAAGCCGCGACTTGCTGCCAATTTCCACATTATCCCTCATCCCGTTCAATCTCGTCTGCTCGAGCGCCTGCTTGAACTTTTCATTGATAAACACCACCAAAGTAAGCGTATCTTCGGGCACCCCGACACCAACGGTGATCTCGTCTCCCTGAGACAAGATCTGGTTCCTATCTTTCTCCACTCGCTGCCCATTGAGCCACGTCCCGTTCGTTGAGCAGTCTCGCAGCAACAGATTACCGTCTTCTCCCAGCAGTATCTTGAAATGTTTGTTCGACAACCTTGTTATGTGTCCCATGTGATAGTCGCACGCCGGATTTCTGCCGAAAGTCCACACCTTCTTGATCGCAGCCTGCTCCCGCACAATCTCCTCCACATCAGCTCGCAGATCTCGTATCGGTATCTGGCCAGAAGCACATATGATTCGGCACACAATGCTATCGTCAATTTGTTCCTGCGAAAACTTCTCTATCAGGTATCGCTGAGTCGCCTGAGTCGACTGCTGCGTCGGCTGCGTAACGCTGTCCATTAAATAGCCCTCACCAGCTCTCAATCGGCTCTCTTTTGCCTTTGCCATGCCTTTAAAGTGGCGTCTTACAGCGTATTCTTGTCAGTTCGCGTCAACTAGAAGCTTACGCGTCGCACGTAAATCAACACCACAAACAGACGGAAGGATCAGCCTAGATAAGCTCCAGAGGGCTCAGTCCTGGCGGTACTCTGGTCTCCCACTCGCTGCCGCTATGCTACCGCTGTTTTAGCTCGAAAATCCGACTCTAGCCGCTGCTTCACGGGCAACGCCATACGAACCACTGTCACTACGGAATTTACGCAAAGGAACCAGCTGCCGGGACGGCAAGACCCTCCTAGGGCCTCGTCGCATCGGGAGACGCATGCGGGACGAGCGAGACGCAGACAAGATGAGCAATACGCTCCAGAGTGTATCGGTCGCGAGGCAGACCGAACAAGAACTTCCCAATGGAGCTGGTGTGCTCCGGTGTGCCCGGCGTGCTCCGGCTCCGTATCTGCAAGAGCTGCATTCTTGCTTGCTAGCCCGACTTGTCGGGTCGCAAGGGAGAGAATGTCCGAAATCGTCCAAGGAAGCACCAATTGGGACTATCGGTGATGGGAGCAGCTGAGAAAGCTCGTTACCGAGCTGCCAGCATGCGCAATGGGTCCTAGAGACTCTAATTGAGGCACGATGGGACCGCTCAATCGGTCTGGCTGATGTCCTGTAAGTGGAATACTAGTAGCACGGGCTCGTAAGAAAAGAGGCCAGCTAGCGAATTGGTGCAGCATCCCCCTGGTTGCGGAAGCTGGACACATTGCATCGAGGCTATTATCCTTGTTCCGGTGGTGGTTGCGGCGGAGTGGTTCGACAGGCAGGCTGAACGTGGATTTGGGTATATACGCGTTGTCGACAGGTTTGTGGTTTGAGTCGTGGTTCTTGGCTCGATAACGGAGGTTGAAGGTTGTTTAAGCGATGGTAGAGTGTGATTCGGAGCAGGAGCTCCGCCAGAGGTTCAGGATTGATCAGGTGGAGTTGGCAAAACCTGTGAGTGGGAGTACAACGCCGGATACGTCGGTTCCAGAGGATGATGAGAGGGGCAAGGGCAAGACTGGGCTCGTAAACGCTCTTCGCGATGAGCTGTCGGGTATGGCACACCGTTCGGACAAGAATGGGGGCTCCCCGGAGTCGATTGTGCCAAGTTACGGGCTGCCTCGCCTGGACGCCTGTTGTTCTATACAGACGCCGATGAGACGTAGATTTCAGACGGCAGTGGTGGCGTGGCACGTCTCTTCGTTTGTGTTTTTGGCAGTGGTGTCGATTTATGCATTTTCGAACCCTTTTCTATGGTTTATCTCCATTCCCTACACAATTTACTTCCTGCTGGACAGAACGCCGGGGAATGGTGGAGTGATTCGCAGAAGATCGCACTGGTTCAGATCTTTGCCCGTTTGGAACCTGTATTGCGAGTACTTCCCCATTGGGCTTGTGAAAGGGACCCCACTGCAGCCGACGTACACCAAGAAGAAACCGTCGCCGGATGATAAGAAGTCCAAATGGTCTATCTTTAACATCAAGTCCTGGAGGCTGTTCAAACGAGGTGATGACGACATGGAGGCTACGGGGCCACGGTACATCTTCGGGTACCATCCACACGGTATAGGGGCACTGGGTGCCTTTGGTGCGTTTGGCACTGAGGCGTGCGGTTGGTCCGAAAAGTTCCCTGGTATCGACGTTTCTCTAATGACGCTCGTCACGCAGTTCCACATCCCTCTGTACAGAGAGTACCTGATGGCCCTCGGCATCAGTGCAGTCTCAAGGAAAAACTCCCTCAAGGTTCTGGAGCAGAACCACTCGATCTGTATCGTCGTCGGAGGCGCAAGAGAATCGCTCATGAGTTCCATCGGGTCCGTAGACCTGGTTCTAAAGAGACGAAAAGGTTTCATCAAACTGGCTTTGGAGACAGGCAACGTCTGTCTGGTACCAACCTTTGGATTTGGCGAAACTGACTGCTACAATATCTTTCACACAGGCGAAGACTCCTACTCGAGGAAGCTGCAACTGTGGATAAAAAAGAACTACGGGTTTACCATCCCGCTTTTTTACGCACGAGGACTATTCAACTACGATTTCGGTGTGCTGCCTTTCAGGAAACCTATCACTGTTGTTACGGGCAACCCTATCTATGTGAAGGAGAAAATACCGAATCCCACGCCAGAACAATTGGATCATTACCATCGTCTCTATATCGAAGAACTGAAAAGACTGTACTACAACAACAGGCAGGAATACGGTTATGGCGATGTGGAGATGAAAATCGCTGGATAAGCAACTGCCTATGGTATATACCGTAGAATAAAAAAAGATTTGTACTTGAGAAAAGATGGATATTAGGTAGAATTTTGATCAGCTTACTGCTCTTCAATGCAGTGTCAAAATAATCTGTAAGTACTTCCTACATCTGCTGAAGGAAGTGCAAAAAACTGTAAACTAGAACATGAACTGAGCATTTCGTAACCAATCCTTGAATAGCTACTGCATCAAATCCAGGTTAAGAGACTGGTGTATATCTTTACAAGCAGAATAGTGTTAAAGGTTCTTCAAGACTTACCACTAGTCCAATCACCAAGGTAATGATGAAGGGTATTCCAGAGAAAAGACTGCTCACAAACGATGACATGCAACTATGGGAGGCATCGGAGACCAAGAAAGAGCTGGTCGAATTCATAACCAGAATCGCTGAAGCTGTCAAGGGCCTCGACAACTCGCAATACAAGAAACCGGTAATAACCAATGTGAGCTCGCTAGAATTGCTACTACAGGATATAGGTGAGCTTGTCCAAAAGCATCCGGTCAAGGAGCGTTCGACCAAGTCGAGGTTCGGAAAGGAGGAGTTTCGTGATTTCTATGACGACGTTGCTCAACACTGCAAGGGTCTGATCAAGGATCGCTTTAGCTTTCTCAGTGAAGAGCAAATATTACAGCTTTCTGTGTATCTCACTGAATGCTGGGGTGATAGGACCAGGATTGATTACGGATCCGGTCATGAACTGAACTTCCTTTGTGTCCTGTATGGTCTACATAAATATGGAGCCTTCAATCTCGATACAGATGCTGCCAATCTGGTACTGATAGCATTTGTGAAGTATCTGGATATCATGAGAATAGTGGAAACAATATATTGGTTAGAGCCTGCTGGTTCTCATGGAGTCTGGGGCCTTGATGACTACCATTTTCTACCGTTTCTCTTTGGAGCATTCCAATTGTCTACCCATCGACATTTGAGACCCAAATCCATTCACAATAAGGAAGTTGTTGAGATGTTTGCGGATAAATACTTATATTTTGGGTGTATCTCGTTCATCAACTCCGTCAAGACTACGGCTTCCTTGAGATGGCACTCGCCGATGCTTGATGATATAAGTGGTGTGAAGACGTGGTCAAAAGTTGCCGAGGGTATGATTAAAATGTACAATGCAGAGGTTCTGTCTAAGCGACCCATCATGCAGCACTTTTACTTTAGCGAGTTCCTGCCATGTCCCGAAGGAGTGTCACCGGCCAGAGATCATAATCATGATGGTGATGCAGGCTGTTGCGGACATGAACTGCAAAACACATGGGGTGATTGCTGTGGAATTAAAGTTCCCAGTGCCATTGCAGCCACTCGCATGGAGAAAAAGCATGACAAGCCAATACCATTTGACTAAATAAGGAGAATCGTCAGTTTATTATAGATCGTAAAACGTAGCACTACCAAGCGAATCGGAGCTGTGAGGCTGTGAAAACCGGCGGCTTCCATATTAGCTTAGAGGCATTGATTTTCCTCCTTGGTTTCGACAGTAATTGGTTGTATCGCTTCATTATGTCGTCATTTAAAAAGATGATGTGCTGACCTTTGTAATATCTCAGAATATTCAGTGTCTTGGCAGTGTGTAGAATATCAGTTGTCGTCATTGATGTCATTGAGCTTATTTCGTCGATCGTAATTTCTCGACCATGGTCCACTAGAATGGTTATCAGAGTATCAGCCCAATACGCTCTATACGATAGTAAACCCAAATCAGAGAGCGGTTTCTCCGGCGATCCCACTTTGCCCTCCAGTTTGGAAAGCTCATATGAAAATTCAATCAAAAGTCTACCATAACCCATCCTTTGATATTGAGGTAAGGTTAATATACAAGCAACATTATAACCGTCCGCAGACTCCTTTTCCTTGGAAAAATATCCGACTAAATGATGGCCCAACTCATCGCGCCGTGTCATGCAGTAGAACAGGAATGGATCCACATCGTAGTACAGGGTCTTGTGATCTAGGAAGAGCTTAGACAATAAGCACAGATTCCTGCACCATGTCCTTTGTTTTTTCCCATCAATCTCGAAAAATGACACGTAATCGTCCCTGTAGATTTCGTTCCCTGGAGGATGTCGCAGAGTACATTTTTCTCTATAACGTTCGTATTGCTTCTTGGATCCAAAATATTGCAAAGTGAAATCGTCTATGTAAACGACATCTTCGTCAGTCAACTCGATTGGATAAGGTGAAAAGTACCATGGTTCAATTTGAAACTTCCCCATAATAATGCGATTGATATTCCTTACTCTGGCAATTTCATGAGAGTTCTGCGTCATCGAACCCGATGTCCTCAGTTTCTTAATCTCATCTTCACGAGATAGCTCTTCATCCTGTATCCCTTGAACGTTCAAATCTTCCAAGTCCATGACATCAGTCGATTCAGGAGTCTCGGAGTTCGATCCGTTGCGTTCTTGTGACGGAACAGGCGTCTTCTTCTTCTTTTTCTTCTGCTTACTGAGATCATCCTCTAAAGTCTTTGGCTTGGGAAATATCACATCCTTCTCCAAATTAATCCGATCTGCTGTTATCCACTCATCCAGCCTCTTATTAAAATCAACGTAATGAACATAAAATTTAGGCGGAAATCGCCTCGAATTGATCGATAATATCTCTGCCAAACGCTCTTCGCTATCTTTCTTCACGTAGCACTCACATTTTATGATGATTTCTTCTACACTGTTGATCCTTCGGGGTAACCCGGGTTGCTTTTCCTCATCTGGACTCATCCTGAACCAGCCATCAAAGTCTTGAGAGGCTTTCGTGGTGCTTCTTGGCTTGAAGTTCTCATAGTATACTGGTCTTCATCCATTGATTATCAAAGAACTCTTTCGTCTGTGATGATAATCTTCTTGGAGCTGGAAGAAGCAGCCTTTAATGAACTGAGCTGGCCGTTCAAAACCTCTGGGAGGCCAGCAATGGGTTCCATGGGAGGCCCGGATGGGTTGCTGGAGTAGCTTCTTGGTCCTGCTTCCAGATCTTTATACTTTTGTCTGTTTCGCCCGTAATTAGTCGCAGACCGGATCGGTCAAAACTACTGCACAAAATTCCACGCTCACTCTCTGAAGAGCCTGGAGCCTGCTTGGTTCTTAGCGATTGGTACTTGTGACCTGATTTGTAGTCGTAAAAGGATAAGGTGCCGTCGTCGCCGCCGGCGAATAGCACATCATCGTGGTTGACGCTCAAGGCGTTGATAATTCCAGTATTCTCAGATTCAAAATTGGTGAGTAAAAGACCCTCTGGTAATTTCCACGATCTTATATCGTCGGTGCAGGCGGATACCATCGAGAATTCAGACGGATGAAGTGCCAGATCTCTAACGGATCGCTTGTGGTGAGTAAGTATTTTAACGCACTTGGCGGCTGTAATATCCCACGCTCGAACGGTGGCGTCTGTAGAGCAGCTCACCACTTGCGGATCCACCGGCAGACAGCGTATCTTGTTGATGGGGCCCTTGTGGCCAACCAGGTTCATAACGGGCAACCTTGTTCGGATATCCCACAGTTTGATCACGCTGTCTCGGCCTGCCGATGCTACTAGATCTAAAGTGGGATGCACTGCAACCGTGTGGACACCCGAGAGATGGCCGTGATAGTTTCTAATTGCCATATTTTTCTCCAGATCCCAACATTTCACGGTCTTATCCTCGCTTGCTGTGAACAGATATGGATGTCGCTCCGATATGGCCAAGTCTCTCACTCCCATTACGTGGCCCGAAAGCGTTAGTTTAAGCCGGCCAGAAGCCAAGTCCCAAACTTTCACAGTCGTATCATCGCTACCAGTAGCGAACCATTCGTTATCCACTGGCTCGACCTCAACGCACCTAACCCACCCAACATGTCCGTTAATCACCCTCGCCACAGTCCAAGGTGCATGCCAAGAGGGTTTCTGGGCTATTAATCGTTCCTGCCGTCCCAATAACGAATCTTCGACGCGGTCCCCGCTGTAAACCCGGCTTACGAGCTTCTTACCAGCTCCACCAAACTCCCTATCGACCTTTACAACCGCTTGGCTGTCAGAACTCTGCACGATTGCTCGAGATCCCTGATCATACCTTTCTAGCACTCCTTTACGGCTATCTATCTTTGCCTGCAAATGCGACGGCAGGCTCGCCATTTTCGAGAATTGGTTACGCCACCGGGCCCTAACATACACTTCATCTGCCTCCTCAAGATATCTAGGCTCATCGTGAGCAGCCATAACGTCCTCAAACCGATGCAATTGATGAATCACTGCTCCATTTGAGCTTCTTGTCACTATGGGCTTTGATATTCAATAGCGATGAGCTTCGTTCGAGATGACAGGTATCTTAAGCTTAAGCTGGCTGAAAAATTTCACTGATTTACGGTAGAATATCGAGCTCATCGCATCAAGATTTTAGCTCTAGTAGATCAACTGGCGCTTAAGGATGTCTAAAGTTGCTGCTAAAGCTAAGCGATCGCTGGCGGAGGAATCTGAGAATTTTTTCGAAGCTAAAAGGCCCAAAAATGAAGATTCTAGGGAAGAAACGAGTCGTGATGGCTTGCGCGAGCGGGATGTTGGTATTGTAAGGTTTCTGAGTGATGAAATACCGGGGTTTAGTGGCCAAATTAAGCAGAGATATACTGATTTTTTGGTACATGAGATAAACGAGCAGGGTGAAGTGATTCATCTAACAGATAAGGGTTTTAAAATGCCTAAGAAAGAGCGTCCGTCGGCTGAGGAGACCAAGGCTCAGCAGGAAATTGAGTCTAAGAGACGGCTGGATTTTACTGTTGATGCTGAATTGAGGCAGCAGTTAGTTGATCTGTTGGGAGAAGAAGATGTGAAAAAGATTGAGGAAGTATATCGTACCGCTCAGAAGATGGAAACTTCGAAGTCATTTGATGAGAAAAATACTAGAACCAAGATTCATCAGCTTCTTCGTGAGGCCTTTGATAATGAACTGGAATCTGTAACCACGGAAGAGAACACTTTTAAAATCGCTAGAAGCGGCAGACACTCAAGGGTAAATAGGCAGACGTTGGTTGAGCGGAACAAGGACGCTAACGGTGTAGAGAATTGGGGCTACGGACCAACAAAGAATTTTCTTCATTTCACGCTGTACAAAGAAAACAAAGACACCATGGATGCGGTTAATCTGCTGACCAAGTTTTTGCGAGTTCCTTCACGGGTGGTGAGGTTTGCTGGCACTAAGGATCGCAGAGGTGTGACGTGCCAAAGGCTCTCAATATCCCATATTGGCGTGGATAGATTGAATGCCTTGAACAAAACACTCAAGGGTATGGTGTTGGGTGGCTTTAAGTTCGAGGATACAAGCCTAAACCTCGGAGACTTGAGGGGAAACGAGTTTGTCATCGTTATAAGAGATGCGAAGGTAACGGGAGGATCTCCCGATACACTTGAACAAATAGTCGAGAGAGGTTGTAAATCTTTGACCGAAAAAGGATTTGTGAATTATTTTGGCATGCAAAGATTCGGTACCTTCAGTATTTCAACTCATACTATTGGGAAAGAGTTACTATCGGGCCATTGGCAGACTGCCGTCGAGTTGATCTTATCTGATCAGAGCAATGTTCTGCCGAAGTCGAGGGAGGCACGCCAGATATGGGCTGAAACAAAAGACCCGATGCAGGCGCTTAAAAAGATGCCAAGGCAATGTATCGCTGAGAATGCAATACTTCACGCTCTAACAATGCAGAAGAAATCAGACGATGGGTTCTCTTCTAATGCTTATTATACGGCCGTCATGAAAATACCAAGAAATTTGAGAACGATGTATGTGCATGCCTACCAAAGTTATGTATGGAACACTGTGGCAAGCAAGAGAATCGAACTCTACGGTTTAAATGTCATAGAGGGGGACCTTGTCATCACTGAGGAACTACCCAACGCAAATATTGAGGATGACGATTTTGACGAGGATTTACGTGACGCTAAATTTGTCCGTGCCAGACCATTGACTAAAGAGGATGTGGATTCCGGAAAGTTCAGCATTACCGATATAGTTCTGCCGACTCCTGGTTTTGATGTTGTATATCCCGCCAATAAAGCGCTATCTGACTTCTATGTTGAGATTATGGCTCACGACGAAATGAATCCATTTGATATGAAAAGGAAAGTCCGGGATTTCTCCCTTGCAGGTTCTTATAGACATTTAATTCAAAAACCTACAGGTTTGGAGTATAAAATTGTCAAGTACTCTGAGGACACCCAGCAGCTTCTCAACACAGACCTGGAGATTCTCAACAATCAGAAGGGAAAGGAAAATGGCCAGAAGTTTATGAAAGATAAGTTGGACAGATTTGTTCCAGAGAAAGGTGGCAACAAAAATGCAGTTATCTTGAAATTTCAACTCGGTGTGTCCGCATACGCCACCATGGCGCTACGTGAACTGATGAAATTGGAGTCTTCCCGTAGGGGAGATATGTGCGATGTGAAAGTCTAGGCTCCAGCTGTTAATTATCTCGGCGTCAGTATTTCGTTTTCTGACGCTTGACAGTAATTCGCGTCGCCACAGGAGAACACAAAAAATAATTCGATTTGTTATAGAATAACGCTTAACCAATTAATAATTAAAGCACTGGCCACAGTTCAGAGTTCCAAGATTCAATATAACTGAAATTAGAAGGACCTGCTTCAACATATATTACAAAGTACAGGTCACAACCATTGTTACCAGCCATTTTATAAAATAAACTTCAAATTACCATGACGATACGGAGAGATGAAACGATTACAGCTAATAGATTTTTTGATGCAATTAAAAATCCAGAAAACAACAATTTGAACGGTGCTCGTTCAAGGGTCTCTTCACTTTCTTCATTTTTCTCTTCAAGTGCGATTGACGGCGAATCTCGTAGCATCTTTGGATTTCGCAAGTTTGCCAAAGCTTGCTTACTGGGCTCGGGGAAAAGCGGTAAGAAAAACACATCGAAGGTATTAATCGATCAGAATGCCCGCAATTTATCCTGTCGACAGGACAATACTGTTCTGAACGGTTCAGAGGGTTTTTTATATGGAGTTCCAGGTGAAAAGGTATGCTATTCTAATTATCAGAGACAGCTGGAAGAATATGGAGGTGATAATATTGCCAGAGCGGTATGTATCGAAATGGGCGGTGGTAGTATTGCCAAACCGGTATATATCAACATGGGCGGTGATTTCTATGATTACCAGTTGGACTCATACGGTGTTCCTCAAAGAATACCCGATCTCTTTAAGGAAGATAACGTTAGTGAAATAAAAGACTTAATGATATCAACCACTAGTTCTAACGAGGACGAACTTCATGAGGGCATGTTTGAGCAAAGATCAATAGTTTTGGCTAACGTCCCTCGGAGCACAGGATTAAGCAGTATTCTTTCGCAGGTATGTGGGGGTCCACTAGAGGCAATACTGTTACATAGAAGCGAGATTGATAGAACGTTGATCCGAGTGGAGCTGGACTTTTTGACCAGAGCTGGAGCGGTTTCGTTCATGAAATATAGTAGAACGAACCTTTTCAAAGTCAATGGAGTACATCTGGTTCCAGAATGGAAGAAGCTATCAGAACTGCAACCGCCTCCTTTGAGCGATGAATTTTTGGAAGACATTCCAGAAGTATGCCGTTGTCTCATCATGAAAAGGTACGCTAGCGGTAACAAGAAACACAAGCATGGGGATACCTCAAAGGAACCTTCGCTTGATAATTTGGATATTTCCGACATCAAAAGAGACTTTGAAACCTTTGGAGAGATACAAGAAATAGCTCCCATTATATCTAGGAAGCTTTGCATTTCAATTAGCTTCTATTGTGTTCATAATGCAATACGTGCGATGGATGAATATGAAAACCCTGCTTCACAATTGTATAGGAAATACTTCAAGACATGGGCTGTTTGGTACGGAAAAGATATCACAGATAGGCCTTGTACTGAGATTTGAATAAATAAGAACCGCAATGGACGTCGGCAACTATTTACAAAATTAATATATCCAATTTATTGTTTACCGTCGAATACTACCAGTAGCCCTCCCACAAGATGCAGCGATCCGACGACGAAGATATTCAATGGCTCTCGCATTCCATTAATTAATTCATGCGAGGTTTGAATATCGGGTGTCACATGCACTGTGGCCTCTCCATTATCGAGTTCCGACCAGTGCAGGGCAAGCGCTTTCTGAACCACTAATTTGTCAACCTGCTCTTTTGATGTGTTCAAAGAAACTAGATCTGCACTGTAAGAGCCAGAACTCCATGTAACGTTAGTTGTGAATATGACATGGTCAAATTTCACCTCTGGACCAAGCGCGAGATGTAAGTTGTTAACCAGAGCTTTAGCGTCTCTACTTTGTTGATTGAAAAGCAATACGTTTTTAAATTTTGTTCCTCTTGTAGCTTTCTTGAACCACTCAGTTGCTGCTTCAATGCTATCCTTTGTATGAGCTCCGTCGATGTACCATGTATTGTTATCCTTTCGGACTGTTTGGCAGCGCCCCTCCCACGTTGTCTGCTCCAAACCACGTATGAAAGGCATGGGTATGTTTGCGTCTTCTTCCAACGTAACAGGCGTAGCTAAGGCTCCCACCTTCGTGAGCACCTGAGAAGCCAGACAAACTGCAAGCGATGCATTAATTATCTGAAAATCACCCGCAATGCCCAATTGAATCTTTTGTAGCTCATCGAAGACTGGAACAGTCTTCAAAGTTGTACCGCGCTCTTTGGCCCTCTCTTTCAAAACATTATAACCCGCCTGCGGCTGGTCGGGCACCGTAAAACCTGGGCAGCCCTTCTTGAGGATTCCACCCTTGTTCCAGGCAATCTCTTCGATCGTGTCACCCAGCATAAAGGTATGATCGATACCTAGCCGTGTGATCCCGCATACTGCTGGCTTCTCGAGTATGTTAGTGCTATCGTACTCCCCGCCCACGCCGACTTCGTAGACGCAGCAATCACATCCCTCCTGCATAAACACATGGAACGAGAGCAGCGTGAGATACTTGAAATAACCAGGCTTACTACCTGGGACCATATGTGGAAATTTCTCCAAGGAAGACGTAGTCTTCTCCAGCTTTTCCCACACTTCAAAGAAATACTGCGCAAATTTAGCCTCTGAGATCGGATCGTTATTAATTCTAATACGTTCGCGGACAGATCTCAGATGCGGTGACGTATAAAGACCAACTTTCGGCAATTGGCCCTTGTACATGCCCAGGATCGACGAAGTGAAAGCGGCCGTAGAGCCTTTCCCTTTGGTTCCCGTGATATGAACAGCATTCAGCCTATTAAAATCCGACGCCTTGTACCCAATCCGACGCGACCATTCCTGCATTTCCCAGATATTCATCTGATTCTTCCGGTCTCCAGACTCTCTTACAGCCATAATATTGGCATAATTCGATTGTAGCGAATTCAGAGCAGCGATAGCATCCTGGTAAGTTCGGCTTGACATCTTCAGAGGCAATTGTACCCGCATCTACAGCCAATAAACTCCAAATCGACTACTATCACCACCAACAGGGCCTCTTGAAGCCTGTCAGCTGGTCAATTGATAGCTGCTCATCGCTATGCTTGTAGATATGTCACGCGATACGAAGGCCTCTAATCTAAGGCAACCTAGCAATCACCTTTAAGCATCTAGAAGAGACGATGGTTTGGTCTCGATAAGGCCTAGTAGGAGACTTTAGCGCGCTGAAAGCTCTGGAATTGGTGTGTTGCAAGAGTATAGTTCCGTGGCCACGCAGGAGACAACTCCGGAGGACTTTAAACCGAAAAATTCCCGTTAAAGAGAGTGTTTTAGCTCACAAAACAGTCGTTTGTGTCGAACTGTTTGCTGCTTGTGGCCAACTGTGTCTCCTAATTGACTGATAAGTGGATTTGACGCTTGGGTTACGTGGCTTTTTGTTTTTAGTGGTCGTAGAGACCAATGTCTGAACTAGTCGCGATGACCAGCAGTACTCCCTCAGCAAAGTTTCGACAGAACCAGATGAAATCGATTATTGGCCATTCGTACAATAAGTTGTATGGACAGTTCACGGCGGAAGAGCTCACGGAAGTGGGTAACTACAAGATTCTTAAACAGATTGGGGAGGGAAGCTTTGGGAAAGTGTATTTAGCGCATCATAAACCGACTCATCGCAAAGTGGTGCTTAAGACGAGTGATAAGAGTGATCCTAACGTTGTGAGAGAGGTTTTTTACCACAGGCAGTTTGATTACCTTTACATTACAAAGCTCTACGAAGTGATTGTGACTGAAACTAAAGTCTGGATGGCTTTAGAATATTGTCCTGGGAGGGAATTGTACGAGCATTTGCTTTCATTGCAGAGAATACCGCTCGAAGAGTGCTCTAGGCTCTTTGCTCAAATTGTTGGAGCAGTATACTATGCACATTCGCTGAATTGCGTTCATAGGGACTTGAAGCTGGAAAATATCCTCTTGGACAAGAAAGGGAACGCTAAATTGACAGATTTTGGATTCACGCGAGAATGCGTTTCTAGGAGCCAACTGGATACAATATGTGGCACAACGGTGTACATGGCACCTGAATTGACTCAAAGAAAGAGCTACGATGGGTTTAAGATCGATATATGGGCTCTGGGAGTTATTTTATACACAATGATTAATGGTACTATGCCCTTTGATGAGGAAGATGAAGCGAAAACAAAGTGGAAAATAGTCAACGAAATGCCTGAACTGGATGGCTCTTTTATGGTTCCTGAAGCCAAGGATCTAATCATGCAGTTGCTTGCCAAAGATCCTAATGACCGTCCATCTATTGAAAAGATCCTTTGTCATCCTTTCTTACAACCTTACGGCCTCCCGCTTATGGAGAAAACTCAGAAGATTCTGCGAAGACAGAGACGGGGGTTGACACAGTTCCATTCGAAACTCGAGCGGAAATTGTTGAAGAGATTAAAGCAGGCAGGATTCGATACACAGGCCATCAAAGCATCTGTACAGAAGAGAAAATGTGATTCGCTTTCCGGTCTATGGCTGTTGCTTGTTGAACGAGAGATGGCCAAGCAGAAACAGGAATACCCGAAGAGAAGCCGATCTGTACTTTCTGTGAGGAAGGTATTCGATAATTCCTCGGGAGCAATCGAATGCAAGCCTTCAAGTGAGAATTTATTTGGTCAGCAGTTGGATTCTAAGATAACAGCTCCTATCAATAGAATTCTCAGCATAAAAAGCGACAATGCTTCGCTTCCATCTTCATCGCCTAGGAAAACTCCCTGTGATAGTTCACTAAAGCAACAAATCCATTCCAACAGGCCCAGCCAAGAAACTGATTACCAAGACGGCGGATCATCAACGCCTAAGAAGAATAATCTTTTTACCAAGATGTCAAAATTTTTCAAGAGTAAACGTTTGAATAATGATAAATCAGGATTGAGCAATGCAACCCGTAATAGTCAAGAATCACCGAAGGGTCAAGGCACCTCTACCTCCGGATCAATCGAGAATAACGAAAAAGTTGAGAAGAAAAGAGTAAACAGATCTGAATCTCTGCGATCGAACTCGAAGAACGTAGTGCAATCGGTAAGTGATGATCTAAATGGTACTAACTCCAAGAATAATGACTTTTACGGACTGGATGAGCAGCCTGCTCGAAGCAAGTCAAACAGACAGCCGCGACAACTAAAGCGACTGAAGTCGACTACATCTAGTGATATTTCGGGCCAAACCTCAGAATCAATTAATAATAATTTGCGAGCAGCACTCAATGAAAATTCCAAGCCTTCCCTTATTAACAATACCAGGCCCATGTCTGGCATCTCACAGCATTCTGAGCTTTCCAATGAAACTTTCAATTCAGAGTATTCAACAGACGGTAATAATTCTTCCTTCAAAGTATCAGATTCTGTAAGGACGAGCCTTCCGCATGCTAACACTGGTGGTATGTCTCAATACTCATCAGGTGGTGATAAAAGTAGCATTAGCTACAGTCAAAAAATATCAGCCCGTGATTTAAGCACCATGTCTAGTGCTTCAAGTGCATCTGAAAGAAGCTCTAGAACAGATTCTTTTTACGACATAACCACTGCCTCATCGCCAATGGTCATGGACGTGCGGAAGATCAATCGAACGCCTATCAAGGATTCAGTTTTGCCACGCTTTGGCGCTCAAAATTCTCGCCTAACCAAACGAAGTCATGGTTCTGGACGTCGAGCGAACTTGATTAGGCGCATGCATGGTCGGGATTTCTTCAAGCACAATTCCGCTCAAGCACAATCAATCATTCAAGAGGAAAGTTCGTCAGGAGGGGACGATGAAAAAAATGTCAAGGAAATCTCCCTTGCAGATGGTGTTCCGTTAGCCGGTGTCGAAGATGAAGAGTTGGCGATTCACACCGATAGCGAGACATCAGCGGTCATCAGCGGTCCCGTTAAGTTGCGCGTTGATGGCAATCCAGAAACTTTTGCATTTTCGAGATCACTCAGTGAGGGCAGCGAGTGGTCGCGAAACCTAATAGACCTCCGACATAACCGGAAGCCGAAATGTACGCTTACCGAAGACGACGAGTCTTTTCAGATCGCGGACCAGGAGGATAATTCTTCAGAATAATAGTGACTAGATTGGAGCTTATTTTAGCTTTTGACAATAGTTTTCCAACCTCTAGATCATTTTATATGGATGTGATTACATAGAAACTTCTGGCCAAGATTTGTTAAGAATACATCATTTCTACTGAGATGAGCTCAATAACCCAGGTGTAACGGTTACTTACCTAGTGGCTCGTAAGCCTTCAATCATATCATCATCCAGCTTCAGACCCTCTTTGAGGAAGAACTCGAGAAAATCGTCCTCGTCTATGTCAATACCCTCGCTCTCGAAGTATTTTCTAAAATCTTCATCGAGGTCTTCACTGGCATCTTCATCAGAATGATCCGAGTCCAGGCTCTCTTTAATCTTAACCTCGTTAGCGAGAACATTTTGCAAATTTTCCAGTAAGTCCTTAGTCAAGTCGACGTCTCCGCTTTCTGATAGCTCCAGATCGATCGAGGCAGTGGGGAAACTCCTTAAATCCAACAAAGATCCATCCCTTGTTGGTTTAGCAGTCCGTTCATCCTCGAGCACTATGGTGTGATCCCGTAGCAACTTTTCCATTACATCAGATATAGCCCTTCCACACAAAGTAGGTATTAATGCTGTGTCCTTTCTAAGGCCTTTGGCTTCGAAGAAGAAAGAAATCAAATCAGTGTGCTCTTTCGAAACAAGCAGCTCGATAGGCTCGACCTCATTTTCTGATACCTGATCAGAAACCGATAACTCTTCATCAATCAAGTTCTTAAGAAGAAAGCTGATGAGGCGTGGATTTTCCTCCAAAGTTTGACGATGCTTCTCATTTTCTACCACTAGTGGAAGCCTGACTAGCCGTGAAAGCACATCATTTGGAAAGTTGCCAGTCAACTTGTCTACCGCACTCTTACTTACTGTCTCAACATCAAGTAACTTGAACGCTGAATCCTCGAGAAACTGAAGCGCCTCAAGCGGCCGCAGTTCATCGCCACATGATTCTTCCAAGGGTATAAGCTTCAATTTCCCACAGTTTAACCACAATCGATTACAAGCGACCGGAAACTCGTATTCCTTCGGCAGTGACTCGCCAATCTCATTCATAATAAAGTCTCCGTCAGTATCACGAACCCGTATGAATATCTGAGGGTCCAGTCTCTTTGATAGCATCATGAGCAGGCCCAACAGCACCTTTTCTTCCCTGCAGACATTATTCTCTGCGCATAGTTGCCCGTAGATGAACGGAGTTCCATCTTCCAGCTTCTGCAGGCTTAAAGAAATGCCATTGTACTCTGACCACGGATAGTACTCATTCCAAATCGCAAATTCAGCTTCAACCACCGGTAATAACGTCTGAAGCTTTTTACCAGAGTCCTTGGCAAACTTGTCTATGGCAAAGATGCCAAACAGCACAGTACTCTTGTCGACGGCATCAACCACATAGATATCCTTCTCATCATCTTTATAATCCCAAAGCCATTCAATTGGCACGAATGAACCAGGTTTGACGACCTTCATGTTTTCTCATGTGTCACTCTTATGTGTAGAAGGTCTTATTCAAGTCTCTTCACCAAGCAAGCACTGGAAGCTTAAGAGGATACCGTTTCATGAATCTTGATGGATGAAATCAGACGTTTGATCTGGGAAGGGGCTTTAAATGTACAGATAACTGTTAAACCCAGCCTACTAATTGGCGGTGCTGATCCAAGGGACTATACCCTGAACCTGAGGCTACCAAGAGAGACCTACATTGCAATCTATCTGCGAACTATAGTTGACAGACTGCGAAACTATCTGCGGACTGATCCAGATAATGAAGACCAATTTGTGTGGCTTGAATGTCAAGGTGTGCCAGTCTATTGGAATTATCCTGTCGGCATACTGTATGACTCTATGACAGGACTCAATCCGTCTGACCGGGATTGCTGTTCAGATGGGTTCCTGAACGTATGGAAGCTTGAGCTGGCTCAGGGCTCTCAGCTACCGCCTGGTGTGATACCCTTTGGTAGCGATCTTCAAATGGTTCGGACGTATTGGATGCAGCAATGGAAGCAGAGTTGTTATGTCCTTAATGGCTCCTCGAAGCAGATGATGTCACTATCGATGCAAGATACGCAGAAGTTCTGGGATGCTCTCATAGTCAGAGATCAAAATGCCTTCAGGCAGGTAGCCAGCAAAATCATCCCTGCAAAGCCTCGCAGGATACCCATATGTATACATCAGAGTCTCCCAAAAATGCAGATGTTCCAGCCCATTGTTACGGGATACAAGCCTGATGGATCGAGGATGCAGCTTCAAGATTTAATGATGGAACAGTTCTCCAGTCTATTCATGGACACCAATAGCCTGTCAAAGGTAGTATCGAATGGTATCGAAATACCGCTCACACTGGACCTTCTCGACGTCTATGCTCGTTTCATGAGCCTTGACGGTTACTTACATTTATCTCTCTGTTTACTCTCGGAAAGCGAGTATGGAAGAACTATCGCAAAATGACTTCATATATCTTCTATAGATGTGAGATACGTCGTGCAGGGCCTAATGATTAACCTGGATTTTGGTCAAATATTGCCAGTTACTTTGGAACTTCAAAGACAGCTTGGAGCCAGCAGCGGTACATCTTCAATTGCCGTTTCCTATTTACTAGCAACCTCCTGTCAGTGCCTATCCTGTTCTCAATAAAGGATCCGCCAGTGAAAATTTCTCTCAGTTCTTCCTCTGTGAAGAAGTAAACTCTCGTGCCATCACCTCTTATGTAAAAATTGTCATCCAGTAGTCTGTTCTTCTTGAACCTGACTTGTGCTAAGTCATATCGGCCATAGTCTCGAAATAGGATCTTCCCACCTGGTTTCATAACTTTGCGCAAATTTGCGAGGGCCTGTTCCCATTGTTCGGGAGCCAATGCGCTGAAGACAAAAATCATTACAGCAATATCAACCGAGTGCGGTTCCACACCATCTGGTAAGTTTCCTTCAGGATTAGCAAGGTCCCATACTGCAGCATGCCCGTACTTAGGAATAAAATTCTCTGAATTCTTAACAAGTTCTACCGCCTTAGGTGCAAAATCGGCAGCTATTACTCGCAAATTTTCATTCTCGTTCTCATTCAGAATGGGGAAAAAGGTATTACCGGCACCACATCCGATTTCGAATATTGTTACTGGACCCGCATCCTTCTTTGTGGCTGCATACAAACAGGGAAATTCGATCTGTAGCCACTTTCTGTCCTTGAAGAAATTTTCCTTATTATTCTTGTAAAATATATCCCAGTATCGAGCAGGATTGCCATTGTATAGTTTTTTATCAAATTCCGAGACAGGATGCTCATATTGAGCCTTTATCTTTTCTTCAGCAGATTTGATCTGTTCTTCTCCCCACTCCACGTTGTCCCATGCATTATGGTCCCAAACATCGACATTTTCAGTCAAGGTTCTCTTACCAAATTCAAACGGATCATCACGGCCCAAACGGGTGGCTGACTCTTCAGTTTCTTTCTCGTTTAATTCGCTTATCGGAGTCTTGTCGTGAGCAATGGTCTCGGATACCTCCTCCTGGACATCCAAAATCACTGCTTGAAGCTCCTCTTTATCATGGGCGTTAGTCTTGCCTAAGCGAACTCTCATCGGCGCCATCCGACTTGAGTGTCTCCTCTGGTTGAACTGCCGAATTGTTCTTCTTCTTCTTTTTCTTATTCTTCTTCTTCTTCTTGGAAGACTGTGACTCATTCTGAGTAGTGTCTTTTGACCCTTCCAAGGTTTCTTTGTCCTCTGAATGGGCGTCTTCGCTAGTTTCATTTGCAGATTCATCCTTCTTATCGTCGCTCGCGGTCGTCTCATCTTCTTCCCCTTCGGCATCAGGTTCCTGAACTGCCTCTTCCTTCGCAGAGATCTCCTTGTCGGCCTCCTGGTCTTCTGCTGGAACATCAACTGGCTCTTCTGCCATCAATTCCTCATCCGTTGGCTTTCCCGCATCTTCAACTGGCTCGGAATTGGGTTCTGCATCTTCCTCTTTCGATCTGGATTCCACAGATTCGTCTTCCTGGCCGTCGGTCTCCCGCTTCTCTTCCAATGATGACTTGGAAGCCGTTTTCTTTTCATCGTCGTTCAATGAACGAGGCTTTTGGACCGTTTCAGGCGAAATTGGTTTCTCATCACTAGCAGATATCTTTTCAAACTTCTTAATCAAATCTGCCACCCCCATGATGAATCAATTGAAGGCAGAATCGCTTTCCTCTGTCGTTTTTTCAAGTCTTTTAAGCTTTCTAGGTTTCTGAAAGTTTTTCGTTGATCTTGTTCTAAGACTCACTATGAAGAATTTCACCATTAACTGGACGAACTCTTAAAGGCAGACTCTATAGCGCTTTCTTGGCCATTCCCGTTCCCATCGCCTGCGACAAGGCATACGAAACTTACTAGGTAGTCTTCGTCGTGGGAGATTGACACCATTGGACGAGTACCTGGCGACTTGATGTATTTGTGATAGAATTTCAGCTCGGAATCGGACGCGATGGCGGGAAACTGCTCGTCAAACTGTAGAATGGGCCTGCCACTGCTCTTTTTCTCCTTGTATATGAGCTTAGTGTATATGCTTTGCGCGGTTGGCATCTCAGGGTCCGGTATAAAGCACGAAAAGGCCTTCAGGACTGACTCTTTGATCGCCCAGATTCCAGCAACGTACGTAGCTGTATGCCTGTCGTTATTGTTTTCAGAGACCAGGTGCTGTAGGCTTGTGATTTCTCGAGGATGCATAAACTTCCTAGCGATCTTGATGAAGGAGCCCTGCTCGTTTGCATTGGCTAAGGATACAGGGTATTTCTGAAGCAGCTTCGAGAATCGCGATATATGGACTACATCAGTGCCAATGCCCAGGATTTTACTTCCAACCATTAGTGCTTCTGCTTTCTCTTTTGAAAGTCTGTCTGAAAGGTTACGTTTGGAGCTCTAAACATTAAAATAGACATGATGAATACGTTAAATTCAGTCCATGACAAGCAGATCGGGCTCAATCCGGGTTAAATCTTTACCATACATGATAGCATCTATGGGTTCATCGTAGCCTTTCAAGACAGCTGCTCGTGGGATGAGTCCGATTCTATCGAACTTAAACTTATCCCAAGTTCTCCAGCTAGCTCTGTTCGTCACAAAGACCAAGTTAAAGACAGAGTATTTGTAGCCCAGCAGAGGAGCCCAGCGCAGATACACTTGAGCCAATCGATACCCGATTTTTCGACCTCTTTGACGATGGTTAACCAAGAAAGCACCATTGCAATTGTGAGAGCAACGTGCCATATAGTTTGGCTTGATGTAAAAAGTGCCCAGCAGAGTTGATTGCCAATCGCTTGTTTCTTCAATGACAGTCTTGTCTGTCTGCAATACGACGACGCAGAATGATGCGAACCAATAGTCGATAAACTCTTGCCTGGTCAGCCTTTGAAGCTGAGGGTAGGTTTGGCCCGCATCGATCTCCAGATTGAACTCGTCGAGCATAAATTGGATCAGTGAATCGGGGACATCGGCTGGATTAAAGATGGGAAATGCGGTTGCCACGATGTCAGAGCCCACTAGTTTAAACTGCAATGGTTCAATGGTCTTGACTAGAGGCCTGTCGAAGGCCGGGCCGTTACGCAAGCAATCCGTCGACATTTATCTTCTATCAAGGACCGGTTGGTCAGTTGTTAATGCTGTACTAAGCTGAAAACGGGGTCAGGCTTGTAAAGCTACGTATTTAGAGGGAGAACTCTTTGATGAAGGAGATAACCAATTTATTCAAGTTTTGCTGGCCCTCTGGTTCCGAGACTACATGAGACGCACCTGCCACCCAACCGGAGTGCTTTGACCAGTAGGCCGGATTTGAGAATGTTTTCCATCTCTCTAAAAGTGCGCTCTTATCTATAGTCTTTGGGACAAACTCATCGTTATCGTTTTCCAAGACCAGGACAGGTTTTGAGATCTTCCCGAAAGTTCTCTGTAAGGTCTCATCTGTTAAATCACTGGAGAAGTAGTCATCGTCACCGCCAGGAAGCATCAATGAGCACCATCTGTATGCCGTCACTGGCGTATCAAACATGGCTTTGGTGAACATTGGAGCAAGAACCTGGTCAGATTTCCCGTCATCTACAAGCCTCTTAGCCTCCGCATTGAGCCGTTTCAATAAGATAGGATCTAATTTGGGCGATAGACCTTCACGATCCGACACAGCTGCGTTCATAATACCAGCATCCACTGTGTCCGGATACCGTAACAGGTACCTAATGACGTCCTGCGAGCCAGTGGAACGCCCCAGAATGATAATCTTCTCTCTATTACCACCATTTGGACCTCTTAGATACGAAACCAACTGCCTTATCTCCTTGACGTCCGAATCCAGAGACGTGATGCCCCATCCTTTATAGCTGCTGCTCATTTGGATGTTGACAACCGAATAACCTAGCTGTGAAACAGCTCCTGCCAGACTGGGGGCAAAATCTACCGTCAACAGACCATCAGTCAATCCCCCAATGACAATGATCACTTTCCTGCAACCTGATGGCTCAAATTCAAACGCAACTTGATGGCAGTATTGATGAAGAACACCTTGAAATGATCCCATAATCCTAGCTATCTAAACAAGCTGCAACAAGCTGCAACAAGCTGCTCTCTCTGAGTAGAAACTCTGCCAAGAGACTCTGCCAACAAGATTTAAGCTGCTAATTCTGCTTTACACATCCACGCCGTGGACAATGCCGCGTGAAGAACCACAATGAATCGCCATAAATGAACAAGAAGCTTACGATCAAGCTGAACACAATCCATGAATGTTCCACTGCTCAACTATCGACAGTGGTTATAAACGTTATAGATGTTTCAAGTTCAATTTAAAGCTTCAATGATGATTCGGGTTTAATCAGAGAAACTCCGAGATCGCAGGTGTTACCCGGGAACTGCGGAGTTTTTAGGGGCGGGATATGTTGGGGTAAAATAGCCGCCTTAACCATATAAATACGAGGGTTTTGGACAGTTCGAAGAAGCTGATCTGGATCGAAGAATCCAGCGCTCGAGAGAGAAATGGTCAAGAAAGCCACCACTGTGCGGACAGGCGCGCGGAGCGTCAGCACGGCACGTATGAGGCTGCTGGATATGGTAATTAACGGACATTGGCACTGTATAGGACTGAATGTGGAAGGTGCGAGTTGGAAGTCGTATTTTAGGATTCTGCTGCGACACTTGATTCAGCTGTCGAAACCCTCGGATGTTGGGAGTGGATATAGAGTGCGAGCGCGTGTTCTACTGCTGTCGTTGGGGTTATCCTCGTTGATGGCGGCTATGAGCGGGGCCTATGGGGTTTACGTGCTTGTGAATAAGGTAAAATTGCTTTATAGACACTCCAGAGAGAAACGAAATGGAGCTTCCCTGGTGCGTACGAGATCACAAACTCATCTTGCCAATGGAGCCAGGATTATGTATGTTCCAGAGGACGTATTTCGGGACCGCAAAGAAACCGAAGATGAAGAAGCGTCTGACAGAGGTCATATGGAGCCCAGAAAGAAGATATTCATACCGCGTAAGGACGACGATCGCATTGAACATGACCAATACCTTTTCAAGAATGTGGAATTGGGACGAGCTAAGCATTCACAGCTTTTTTATTCCAAGTTTTTAAATCAAATGAGCGTTTTATCCAGGATATTGATTCCATCCTTAATTGATAAGAACTGCATCCTGCTTGTTCTACAAATATTCTTTTTGGTCATGAGGACATGGCTGTCACTATTTGTCGCGAAGCTGGATGGTCAAATTGTGAAGGACATAATTGCCGGACGAGGGCGAAGATTTTTATTGGATCTGGCCTGTTGGTTCTTAATTGCGTTACCAGCGTCGTATACTAACAGTGCCATCAAGTTGTTGCAGAGAAAATTGGGCTTGAATTTCAGGGTCTATTTGACACGTTACATCCATGATATGTATCTGGACAAAAGATTGGCATTCTACAAGTTGATTTTCGATGAAAAGGCCTCTAGTTCAGTGGTCAAGAATATTGACAATTCGATCTCCAACGACGTATCGAAATTTTGTGACGCAACATGTTCAGTTTTCGCCAATATTGCAAAGCCCGTAATCGATCTATTCTTCTTTTCAGTTTATTTGCGGGATAACTTGGGTACCCTTGGAGTTGTTGGTATATTTATTAACTATTTCATTACTGGCTATCTTTTGAGAAAGTTCACTCCACCCCTGGGTAAGCTAGCCAGTAGCAGATCAAGTGCAGATGGTAACTACTACAATTACCATGTAAATATGATAAACAATAATGAGGAAATTGCATTTTATCAGGGTACTGAAGTGGAGAAATCCAAGGTAAATGAGTTATATGATATATTAATGGAAAAATTACTGGCATTTGATAGGAGTAAATTTAACTACAACATGATTGAAGACTATATTTTAAAATATACCTGGTCCGGTTTGGGTTATGTCTTTGCCTCTATTCCGATAGTGATAACGACCTTATCGACCGGGGTTAACATCGAGGATGCTAATATGAAGGAATTCATCGTGAACAAGAGATTAATGTTATCGCTCGCAGATGCTGGTTCAAGATTGATGCATTCTATTAAGGATATTTCCCAATTAACTGGTTACACAAACAGAATTTTCACATTGCTGTGCACTTTGCATAGGGTCCATTCAAAATCGTTCAGTTACGGCGCCATAGAATCTGCGGCCTCCTTGAGTATAGAGATTCCAAAGGGCAAAGATAGTCAAGTTGAAGTTAAGAGGGAAATAATTCAAGGAACTGTTCAGCGTAATTTCAATGGTGTCAGATTCGAGAACATTGATGTAATAATACCATCGGAAAGGGCGAATGAAGGGATAAAGTTGATAAGGAAACTGGCGTTTCAAATACCTCCTCATATTGAACCCAATTCTTCCAATACAAATTCAACTCAAGATTTGAATAAGATGTTTGATGCCAATTTACCATTTTTCGAAGGACCTGGATCAAGTCTTTTGATACTTGGCCCCAATAGTTGCGGTAAAAGCTCAATACAGCGCATCATAGCAGAGATTTGGCCAGTTTACAACAAGAATGGACTTTTATCAATTCCTTCTGAAGGAAACATTCTTTGCGTTCCTCAAAAACCTTATTTTACGAGGGGAGGTACGCTGCGAGATCAGATAATTTACCCAATGTCATCGGATGAATTCTTCGATAGAGGTTTCAAGGACAGGCATCTTGTCCAGATACTCAGCGAGGTACGCCTTGAATACTTATTGAAGCGCAGAAAAGGTTGGTCATATTTAGATGCTGTTGCAGAGTGGAAGGATGTTTTAAGCGGAGGAGAAAAGCAGAGGATGAATTTTGCACGAATAATGTTTCACAAACCAAGGTTTATTGTCTTAGATGAGGCAACAAACGCAATCAGCGCTGACATGGAAGACTATCTGTTCAATTTATTGAAGAGATATAGGTTCAACTTCATCAGCATTTCGCAGAGGCCTTCTTTAATCAAATACCATGATTTGCTACTGGAGATAACTGATGTTCAGACGGGGTCTTGGCAACTGCAAGCTCTGGGCACTGCGGAAGCAATTACGTCCATAGATCACGAAATCGACGAACTCTCCAAAAAGATGGCTAACGTTAGCAGATGGGAACTAGAAAGAGAGGAATTGCAGGAGAAGTTGGCGGTAATATGACGGCAACTAGCTATCGGACGGTTCGGACCAGGGCATCTTTCCCTTTATGTATGTTTCAAAAAATTCTTCATCATTTTCAATGACATCTTCCAGTTCGAATAGCCTAACGTCTTCATAGCTATTGATCCTTTTGAAGGGATTACGGGTCTTCTTCTTGGTCTTTAATGCAGTCTTTGAACCATACCAGTCCGAGGAGAATAGTTTTAGGGCATTATGAAATTCCAAATTGTCCAGCTCATCGTAGTACGCTTTCAGCTTGATGGGATCGTAGTTCGTTGGAGCTGGATCAACTGCGATATACTGAATGTTCTTAGTCGGAAAATCTATGGCTCGGGCATGCAGTTGCAAAAATCTGGCCTCCTTGAAGCCAAATCCAACGATTGTAATCTTTCTGGGGAACTCACCAATGAATTGCTTGCATCTGTACAATGAGAACAGTAGATTCTCGAATGAATCTAGCGCGAAATCCTCCGTGGTGACCAGGGAAGCAAAGAGTGTGTCTACACTGATTGATCGCAGCATCATAATGGCTTTTATGTCGTTCAACAACTTCATCATGTCATCAGGAAAATCGTTTGGAAACGAGTCTTCGTCTTCATACACCTGATTAATCAACCGCCACATCAAAAAGTAATAACTTTGGCCCTCAGAAATGCAACCTGCTTGTACCTTGGTTTGGGATCCGCTAAAAACGACGATCGAGTTGTTCGACACGTCCCTGACGAGATGCAAGATCGCATGCAAGCCATGTTTGATGAAAGCCAAGTGGTCGTTTCCCTCAAGCTGGAAGGGAGCTAAGAACCATTGCTCCGGTAGATGTCCCAGGTTTAACGTACCGTCGACTTGTGCAAATTGGTTCCATATTGAATGGCACGGCACGATGATCAAGTGCAGCATCCTTGTTCCTCCTTCCTTCATTCGAGAGGCTGTATCTGACTACTTACCGAAGTGAAAAAGCGAGGCGACAGTACATGAGTGAGCAAAAGTGAAAGGAGAAAATCCATCGATTACGAATAATATACAAATCCCTAGCGAACTATTTAAAATCTTTATGAGTCCATTTCTCGGTTATCTTCTGCTTGTACCGCCTAGATCTCTTAACCGGCACACGAGACTCGATTTTGCCTGAACTTTGCAACTTATGCATTTGATCATACAGGAGATTACCTTCGGGCCTTAGTTTCCTTAGGGAATCAGAAAGTTCGTCTGAAAATTTCAACTCCAGATTGCTTTCTCGTGCAGAGTACTTGGAACCCAGCTTATGCTTTTTGTTGATCTTGTTCTTTTTCGACTCAGTTTGACGGCTCTTTCTTTGTTCCTCCTCCTGCTGCACTTGTTTCTCGGTTTCTTCTAGCTTCTCCAAATCTTTTACTTGTGCTTTCAACTTCTTAAGTTCCTGTTGAAGCTTGACTTTCTCCTCGTGCTTCCTAGCTCTGTTCCTTTGATGTTTGGTCTTCTTTTTGTTCTTAACCGGCTCGTTAATTGAAAGTCTATCATCCTTGGATTTTTCTTCGTTACCTTCCTCTTCCTCGGCTTCATCGTCTTCATCAGATGACACTTCTTCCTCACTGTCATCCAGTATGTCCATCAACTTCTGAATCTTCTCCCTATACTGCTGCAGAGCAACCCTGTTGTCCTCTTTGACCTTTTCAAGCTTGTACTCCTTTTCCACTAGGCTCGACCACTCCGTTTTGTCGGGATTGTAGGACTTTCCCGCGTGTGGGATCTCTTCAACTTCTCTGACTTTCACGGGTGCAGCGTCCAAAGTCTTTGACTTCACCGATGCTATCGACCAACCAGTGGTAGAATCCTTAAGCAGCGATTCCGGCACCTCTGTCTTACCATCGACCTCCAGGCTGATACCTGCAGGCGTAACCACCGTGCTAGACTCCTCAGCACCCCATATATCACGAGACTCAGACTTCACAAGACCATCCTTGGCAACATGGTTCTTAATTTTCGACTCGCCGTCTATCTTACCGGCCAACGCCATAAGCTTCCTCAATTCTTTCTTCGAAACAGTCTGAATCTTGTGCTTCTGCTCACCATACTTTGCATGTTTCACTACTCCAACCTTGGAATTGCTCTTCACTGCCTCTAGGATCTCTTTACTCTTCAAATTCTTCTTTATCTGTTTCCTCTTGATCAGTTTACTCTTCAACGCCGCATCACCCGTATCGTCCACTTGGAAAAGTGCGTCATCTTTCAAAGTACCAATGTCGGGAGTACCATGTGTAATTTCCTGCTCCTTCCTCGTCTCAATACTCTGTTCAATATCGGTCAAGTCGATATTCTTCCTCCACGCCTTCTTACCCTTACGAGACGACTGTTTGTACTGGGCAGGTCTCTTCACCGTAGCCAAGGGCGCCATTCCGAACGATTAACAAGCTCAATTGCCCCGGATTCGACTATATAACACTGGCAAACCCAGCTCATCTCATCTCATCAAGCCTTCATCTCATCGCATACTGAAAAATTTCGTCATTGTAGAATTCAATGTGCCTCGTCGGACGTGATGATAATACCGATTTGGCTCGTATAGAAGACATTATACTGAAAGTTAGCTGGAAGAAGCTGCCGACGGTGGCCATTGCGAGTTCCTGAGATGGCAGCGTTCGGACAGACAGAACGGTTCTATAAGGAAGGGCAGATCGGTTGGCTTAGAGCTTGATCTCCTTCTCGTTGTCCCAGAGCATCCGCTGGAATCTCCAGTGGAGCGAAGTTGCATCCTTCTTGTCTTCCTTCTCGTCGACCAGGGTACCGCTGGGGACATTCTTTGTGGAGAGGTTGCATTGCGCGGACAAGGTCTTGAAAATATCATCCTTTTCTGGCACGTAGACGGCGTCCTTTGGGTTTGGCGAGTAGTCGACGTCTTTGAACCATCTTCTTTGCCAGCTGACGCCGTTGGCCTGCTCGTCCTTGCGCATTTCTCTCTGCTTCTCTTCCAGCTCGGTCTTTGTGCGCTGGATCAAGTCGAAGTCGCCGAGTCTGATAGCGTCTGCGACGTCCTTCCAGGCCTTTCTGCTCTCGAGCGGATGTTGGTCCTTGAGGTCTTTCACCTTTAGATGCTCTGCGGGCGTTCTGGTGGCGTCGTAGAACACGGTAGACTGTTCGTCTTTGCTCTTGGTGCCCGGAGTGTGCTTGGTGATCTTGGAAGTACCCGACCACTGGCCGGAGATGGTGTACACCGCCTTCTCCTTATCCTTGGAGTCCTTGGAGTCTCTGTAGATCCTGGCCTTGAACGAGTTCTTCTTCCCGGAGAAATAGCCCCTACCGCTGTACTCGACCACACAAAGCAACCCGCTCGACGACTGGATGTACGACTTGCCCTCAAGCTCTACAAAAGGAGCCGCAACAAGGATACCCTCGATGTGCAGCGGTGGCAGCGTGATCAAGTACGAATCCTGGCCCACCTCCAGCAGCGCGTGGCCGTACTGCTTGACCCCGAGCATCAACGATTTCGAGAACGACGACTTGATCCGGTTGTAACCCTGCAACTTCACGTTGTTCTTATCGTTAAAAATCGCGTACGCCGTGATCGGAGGATGGTGCGACACCTGTTCACTCAACAACACCGTCTCTCCAAACTCAGGGTGTTCCTTGTTCTCCCACTTCCCAACGAACAGCTCGCCCAAAAACGGATTCAAAGGCTTCTTCTCCGTCCCCATCGACTCATTCCGCGAGCAATACTGCGACTTCAACGTCGAAATAAAGTACTTAACCACAGCCAGCATCTTCGCCATCTCCAGCGACTCCACCTCCAAGTCTGCTGCGCCGCTTCTCTCCCGGTAATTCTTCTCATTAATCAAAGCTGGCTCCAAAAACAGATCCGGATGTTCAGCCCAGTACTGCGAGAACTCAGACAACGAAGTAGGCGATAAAATGAACGGTGGTGCCGACAGCGAAGACAGATCCCCATTGAACGATGCAATCGACTTCAAAAAAGTCGTCCACGAAGAAGAACTAGCGTATCCTGACATCCTAACAAACCTTCACACTCGAATCCCAGCAATCCTACCGGCTTCCAGACAACACAACACTAGCTATCCCAGACTTGCCAATCTTTATACTTCTTTATACAAGCAACCTTGCTAGCCATTGACCACTGTCCTAATAAGCTCGCTCACCACTCGTACACCACACCCAAAAAACCCTCGGACCACGAGTACAAGCTCAACAGCGCTATTCAGCACCTCTGGGTGGTCAATTGGGCTGGTGGAGCCTGCTATATAGTGTGAACCAGTACTGGTAGCCGTTCTCCTGCAGCGGAGCGTTCTCTTGGCCGTGGACTTGGACGGGTGCGGGCAGAAAATCGTAGAGTTCCTGTGGTGAGCGTTCCTGGAGGCGGGTTGCGAGCTGGCTGGCGTCCAGGAACGTGTCGAGCTGCGGCGGACGGGTGCCCGGCGCGGGACGGATCTTGGTGATGAGCCAGTGGTCCGCGAGATCGAAGCTCTGGTTGTAGACGTCTGCTCCGCCGACGATGTAGATGCGCTCGAGCGAGTCGCCCAGCCGGGACTGCAGCTCACGGACCGCGGCGGGCAGCGAGTCGCAGCGGTATGGCTCGCCTGGCGGCGAGCCATCCGGCTGGCGCGAGTGCTCTCCCGCATACTGCCGTGACACAACCATGTTAACGCGGTTTGGAAGCGGGCGGAATCGCGGCGGGATCGATTCCCACGTCTTGCGGCCCATCACCACGGCATTGACCTTGGTAGGGTCGCGGGTCGTCGATGTGACGTCCCGAAAGTACTTCATCTCCTGCGAGAGCCTCCAGGGCAGCGAGCCCTGGAATCCGATGCCCATCTCGGGCACCAAACACGCTACGATCGCCACAACGGGCACTTTGGACATCTCTTTGCTGGGTAGCTGTATATAAGAGACGTCATTTTTTTTCACTGTAAAATACATACTAAGAGCAGCGATGAGCTACGTGAAAACTTTGAACCATACGGTCGATTCGCCGCTTTACGGCGCCATTGAGCTGGTCGGGACGATTCCTACAGCCCTCGACAATGCTAAGGTACCAATTTCTGTGATTTTAGGGTTCCGAGACGACGAGATAGAGGCTCCGATGCGGCTGGTCAGCTACCACTACGCTCTGCCATACCGCAACAGCGAGCAAGTTGTCGGTACAGCATTGCTGGATACCAGCGACGACTGGGCCAGGGACATCACCAGACAGCTAGCAACGTTGATCAGCAAGAAGTTCCACAGACCGTGCTACGTTGGCTGGTCAGAGAGCGCTGCGCAGCAGCGCTCTATCGACCAGCTGTTCGTTATTAAGAATTGTATACAGTTCATAAGCGATAACTACGCAACCTAAAGCGACAACCAAGCCTTTGGTTATCAGTCTAGGAAAAAGATAAAGGTTAACTTGTCAGACTGCCGTTTGCGCCCGCCCGAAGCTATCTCTTCACAGAAGCACATAGTCCGGGCCAAGATCATCGCGCCTTTTAAACGGGTACAGGACCCTTGCAAAAGGCAGAACAAAATGTATTACTGTAGATGGCCGAACCGCTAAGGATTGCGAACCAAGCTAGTGATAATCCATTGTTTCTCACTCTGGGGCACAAAGGCTATATCACTCATCAACCAAGTTGGATTCAGTGGCTCTTTTGAAGAGTCAAAGAGTGACGATTCCTATAGAAATGATCCTACTGTAGAATGTGTTAGTTAAACCTCTGTGCTTTCTTGCAGTCTTGCAATCTTGCTGCTAAATCCTATGGATATGGGTATAAAACATACTGAAGTACGTCGACACAGATATAAGAAAGAACAAGAGAAAGAAGGTCCAACACCAGAAACATATTCCAGATTACTGGCCTTTATATACTTTTCCATCCAACTCATCGCTATGAGCCCTAACTCTTAATTCGTCATTTCAACGTTTCTTTTCATGCAAATTTTCAAGTGACGGTCAAGCTGAAAACATCCGTGCACCCAGGGACGCAGACAACTCTGTACATCTTGTGTTTGAAATATTTTTCAGTTTGCGTCCCGCAAGCTGTGCGTCGCGCAAGCTGTGCGTCGACGCGTTGTTGAGGCTGCTGCCCCCCGGGCAGCAGGCGAGCTACGCAGAGCGGTGGTGGCCTCGTCCCGTCTGGCGCTGGGCCGTCCCGTCTGGCGCTGGGCTCGTCCCTTGCTGGGCTCCCTGCTGGGCTCGGCTGAAATATTGTCAACGATATCACTATATATCAATACTGCAGTTAGTTACTGGTGATTGAAGAGTTCGATAAACCAAGAATCCAAAGATGGCTGAATCCCATAGATGTATGTGACGATTGAATAGATGGAAGACCGCGGAATGGACGGCTTGTCAGATGTCAGAATAGCCGGATGTCAGAATACCGGTTGTGAGAATAGCCGGTTGTGAGAATAGCCGGTTGTGAGAATAGCCGGTTGTTGTCCTTCCGTAGTAGTTACTTCCAAGCTCAGTGTTCGTTTACTAACAGATTGATGCAGTGTACGTCAAAGGTAAGCACTTGTCCTACCAAAGATCAAAGAGAGTTAACAACCCAAATGTGTCTTTGATCAAGATTGAGGGCGTTGCCACTCCACAGGAAGCTCAATTCTACCTGGGTAAGCGTGTTGCTTACGTGTACAGAGCCTCCAAGGAGATCAGAGGTTCCAAGATTAGAGTCATCTGGGGTAAGATCAACAGAACTCACGGTAACTCCGGTGTTGTTAGAGCCACTTTCAGAAACAACTTGCCAGCCAAGACTTTCGGTGCTTCCGTTAGAATCTTCTTGTACCCATCCAACATCTAATGTGGTGGTGGCTGCGATTGTATAAGTAATCTCTATCTCTAGTCCTAATGCAATTTACATATTGAGAAAATCATTCTTTGGGTGTGTCGATAAGAGCTGTACATATCTGACATACACATGCTATTAGATCCTCATGCTTCTTCTTTTAAAGAAATCGACGACTTTCTTGGCGGTGGATTGGTCGTTCTGTGGACGTGGTTGTGCAACGGGAGCGCTCTCCGGTATGCTAGCGACCATTACAGATTGTCTGTAATTCTTGGTGCTTGGTCGGCTTCGTCTCGAGGAAACTGATTTGTTGCCCTTTGGATCCTCCAATTCATTAGACGTTGTGTGTCTAACTGAAGACGAATGTTTCCTCGTAATGATTGGCGGCGAAGCTGTCTTTGATGCTTCTGTGTCTAAACTGGACTTGGAAGTCTCATAGGTTGAATAAAATGACAAAAAACTGAACCTTTTCCTATTGTCAGGTTTCCTTTCCATTACAGTTCTTCTTGATACCTCGGCGGGGTCATTTTTACTGTCTACCTCTTCCTCAGTCACTGTGGTACACATCTTCTCAACGATAACTCCACTGTAACGACGGGTACGTCTTGCCTCATTATTTTCAACTTCTTGTGCTTGATCATCTATACCTCTTGCTAGTCCTCCTGTGCTATTCTGGGACTTGATCAAGTCTCCTGAAACGCTTTGGAGATCCAACGAGGGCTTGCTGGCAGAAAAGGATTTACGGGATATCATACGGGGTGATTGGTTGCCTGGGGGCGCCAGCGATGACGGTTCAATCTGCAGCGATGGAGTCGAGTCAAACGGAGATCCTGCTGCAAGCTGATTTTGCGGTTCCCCATTTGGAAGCACGGACTGGTACGGCAGCGACGTTTCAGCCGCCGAAGCGCTTGATCCAGGGTGATAAGAGGTTGGCCTGGGTTTTCTGTGATGAGTGGCAAAATTCTGATATTGATTCGCAGCGCGATTTGTCTTTGATCTAAAGCTCTGAGAATCTTTGTTGACTGATGTTGCTAGTGTATGCAATTCATTGCTGTTTGACTCGGCCTGGGCCGTGTGACCTTTAGCTGGACTAGTCTCTACAATGGTGCTATCTTTATTCATTAATGATGAAGTGTTTCCGGAGGTCCCCGAATGTGTGTTTGATCTTTGTACGATGAATGCTGGTGTGTTTCTATTCTTATGCGGATGGTTCTTTTTGCTCAAGCTAATGTAAACTTCTTGTTGCAAGTTATGCTCTCGCTCAGCATCAACAACTGCCTGCAATGCAATAGATGCAGCGGAATTACTTCTGCTATGCCTATTCATGCCTCTTACTGGGGATCGCCTCAGCTCAGGTGACGGAGGCGAAGGCTTGGTGATAACATGAGATTGTGATTCCTGTGGTGGTGCCGGTAAATTAACTAATGCTGAGTCGATAACCAATGAATCTCTCTTATCACTCTTCGATCCTGTGGATGAGGTGGAACAGTTCGAACGAGGCCTTGATGAGTGTTGAGATTTAATTTTTGGAGGTCTAAACACTTGGTTTGACAACATCGTCCTATCCCATTCTTCCGGCGTTATTGATAAGAACGGCAGATGCGGCCTAACCCATTCATGTTTCTCGATGTTTCTCATAGATATTCTCTTCTTCGGATCTGGACATAGAATTCTCCTTAGCAAGTCTCTTGGCAAAGGAGTAATATATTCTGGAAATTTTAGAGGCGTGCGAGTAATGTAATGATATAATTTGGCGATATCATTGCCATCTGGGTTCTTTGGA
Source organism: Torulaspora indica (assembly GCA_931305995.1). NCBI lineage: Eukaryota > Fungi > Ascomycota > Saccharomycetes > Saccharomycetales > Saccharomycetaceae > Torulaspora > Torulaspora indica. Next base: position 467,888 of record CAKNUP010000004.1, on the reverse strand, counting down.
TCGTCATCCCAAGGTAAATATCCAGCGAGCATCGCATAGAGTATCACGCCACATGACCAAATGTCTGCCTTGCGGGCTTCGTACGGTTTTGAGCTAACCACCAACTCCGGAGCCGCATAACATGGAGACCCACAAGACGTTTTCATCAGTTCATTGTGTGCAAAGAACTCGTTAACGAACCCAAAATCAGTAATCACAAGGTTCTCGTGCTTATCAAGCAGGAGGTTCTCCAGCTTCAAATCTCGATGTACCAGTCCCTTGGCATGCATATAATGAACCCCACTGATCAATTGCACGAACAACCGGCACGCTACGCCCTCCTTCAGTCTCCTCTTCTTCTGGATGTATTTGTAAAACTCTCCACCCGATGCGTATTCCAACACAATCCCAATATACTTCGAGTTCTGCAAAACTTCCTCCAATCTGACAATATTCGGATGCGACAAATGCTTCAACGCGTTGATCTCTCGGTAAATCTTGATCTCTTTCTCAGAATCCTTAGGTATCGTATCACGCCTCACCAATTTGATCGCCACCTGCTTCGGGACTTCATTTGGCGACGAATGCTTCGACCATCCCAACTTCACCCTGCCAAATTCGCCTTCTCCCAGCGTAGATCCCAAGATATACGGCCCAAACGTGACGTGTCTCCTCCTGTGTCTCGATCCTTCCATCCCCCTGAGATCCGGCGCTCCGACGGCCTCACCACCATAGTAAGTGTGACGCTGCGGGATAGATGCCATAACACCCTGCGAATCGCACCACAAACTCTATTTCTGACCCAAAGATCTTCGCGATTCCGCTCCTCGGCCTGCAAAAACCCTCTAAAACGTTAATCGAACAGCCAGCCCACTTTTGTAGCAACCCCGCAATCGATAACACACTCCAACACCCCTCCAGCACTCGACCAAGTGCTACAAGCTTCTGTTTACTCTTCAGATCTTCATTCCCATCTCAATCCCATACCATAAACACGGTCTTTCAAGCTTTTACCCTGTTGGGACATCCCAGCTTAGAGCTGTTTACGTCACGTGAAGTTTCAAACATATAAGCTCTAAGATAATGGAGCCAATGGCCTCGGTTGGTCGCGGTTGGGACCGCTGGCGGGGCTCTGGGTCAGTATATACACGATATATCTCATTAGGTCGTCTTGTCCTGGGTCGCGCGGCCGGTTCGGACTACTCTGGGGACTTGACAATGCCGACCTTGGCAGGCCTGATGACTCTGTCGTTGAGCGTGAAGCCGACCTGCTGAACGTGGAACACGGTCCCTGGCTCCTTGTCCGGCTGTGGAAGCTCGAAGGTGGCCTCGTGCTTGTTCGGGTCGAACTGCTCGCCGATGGGATCGAGTTTCTCAATACCGTGTTTTTTCAAAGTCTTTTCAAAGACGTCTCTGGTCATTCTGACACCGGTGTAGAGATCGCTGATCTCCTGGTTCTTGGCGGAATCCGGCTCTTTGAACGCGCTCAAGGCGTGTCCAAAGTTGTCGACCGACTCCAGCAGGTCTTTGGCGAATTTCTGCAGCGCAAAGTCCTTCGCTTTCTGGATGTCCTTCTTGGTAACCTCCTGAAGGTTCCTGAAGTCAGCAACCGATCTCAGTAGTCTGTCTTTCAGCTCGGCAGCCTCTTTGGTTTTCTTCTCCACCTGCTTCTCCAACTCCTGGATCTTCTTCTGCTCCTCGGAAAGGTTCTCCTCTTCAGGTTTCTTAGCCTCCTCACTGGCTTCAGCTTCCCTCTTCACCTCTTCAGAGTAAAATCTCAAACCCACCGTTCTGCTGGCAACGGGAGTCCCTAGCGGCCTGCAGACCACGCGGCCCGATCTTGGAGCAAGTCTAGTCACCCTGGTAAAAGCTCTCATCCTCAGATATGCTCTCTACAGTGCCAAGTTGTATCAAATTCCCCAGAGGGCTCTAAAGTTTGCTCAACTTTAAAGCTTTGCAAGGCCTGACAGCGAGTTAAGCTAAGCCGTAACTAGCGATTCCTGGCAGAGCTATACCAGTGAATATACAGTTTATAGTCCTATTTAGATGCTAATCGCTGGATGGAACGCCGCCCTCGCAGCTGTATGCGTGCAGTTTGTCATAATTCTTGTCCCCAGCAACTTCTGATGAATTTCTCCATGTTAACCTTCTTCTTCATTTGACCTTGAACCCATGGATGTCGTATCATCTGTCTGGGCGATGGACGTTCGCGGGCGTCTTTCTTGAGACAGTATTCGATGAACGATTTGAAAGCTCTGCTCCAGCTGACGTTGATTTCCGGTTCGTCCTTCAGTTCTGGGGTAAAGGTCAGGATTAGAGTTAGCAATTCGATCGGGGCGATGTTGGCGGTCATTCGGCCGGAGCCGAAGGGGAAACATCCCTGTGCGACTTCTAATAGCGTCAGCCCAAGTGACCAGACGTCGCAGGTCACACTGTAAGGTTGGCCTTGGATTCTTTCCGGGGCCATGTAGAAGGAAGTCCCGGTGAAAGTGGTCGCGAGCGAGTTGACTGCTTCGCCGCTGACGCCGAAATCGCACAGCTTCACCTGTCCTTTCTCGTTGAGCAGGATGTTTTGCGGTTTGATGTCTCTATGAATGATTTTCCTCTCATGCAGGTACGATAGGCCCCGCAGCACGGCCTCTGCTATCTTGCCCAGGACTTTTTCGCTGACTCTACCACCGCGACTGATCAGATTCTTGTAGACGGCGTCCAGTGATCGGCCGCCCATGTACTCCATGGCAATGTAGATGGTTGAATTCTCTTCGTCCGAGAACATCCCGTAGTACTTGACGATCGATTCCGATTCGAAACTCTTGTTAAACTGCAACTCTCTGAAAATCTGCTTCTGATATTCGGGATCGCTGTTCAAAGTGTTGATCGTCTTCAAGGCAAATACTTTGGAGCCCGTTCTAAGTTTACATTTGGCCACTGAACCGCCGGCGCCTTCACCTAACATGCCCAAGGTGACAATCTCGCCTTTCAATCGCGGGTACTCCCAGCTTGCCTCGTCTAGCTCGTCAACATCCTTCCCCATAAGCGGAGCTGACTTCGGCACCGGTGGCTTCTTAACCGGACTAGCGTCTCGGCTACTATGCTCATAGGCAGATATCAGCGTTGACGGGTACGAGTCGATAGACGCGTTGAAGTCCTTCCTGAGGTAGGGCACAGACACATTTGTGCCGGGCCTGGTTGGTGATTCCTGATTTTCGAGACTCATATTGGGGGATACAGTTCCACTTCCAGGGTCATCCGAATTCAGCTGCAGCTTGTGTAAGGAGTCCGATACAGAGCTCAGATTTTCTCCTGATGATTTCCCCTGCGATTGCTTGATTTCCGTAAGCACCAAAGGCGGCAGCGGCGGTGGGACTGGTCTCTTCTTTATATTTTTCACAGAACACGATGGTGAAGTCGAAAAGTTTCGTTGCTGGCTGGCATATGTTAACGTAGCATCCGAAGATGCTGAACTAAGCGATGAACTGCTTTCCAAACGCTGTTTGCTCGTGCAATTGCTGGCATCGGAGGCGGAATTGTTGTTTCGCAACAGGGGCGGGAGAGTAAGTTTCGGTGATTTATCATTGCGTCTCGCTGATCCAGGAGGTTTAAATAACGAAGCCATTTTTATCACAGCCCTGTGGTTCAACGGCACTTAAATCGAGGCTGGATTTTTGCTGAATTACCACGCAGAAAACGAAGCAATGGGACTCAAAAGTTGACAATTAGTGATATTTCGAATTTAGTTTACAGAGCATAGAAGCTAGGAACGGCAAGCATACCTCTCCAGACGCTTCTTCATCATCAAGTCTCCTAAGTACCAGTCAGTTGTCTTCTTACTAGGCATTAGCTAAATCAAGTGCGGGTAACACCCGAGCTATAAGATACTATATAATAGAGAGTCCACTGCTGGCGAGCTTTGATGCTGCTAGGTTGATCTGCTAGCGGGTGCTAATCATTGCAGGTCGGAGTCCCAATTTTCTGGGAGAAATTATCTTGTTTTTACGTTTCACTACGGCGGAAATCGCCTGAAGCTCCCTATATTGACGAGAACCTTGTATAATAATTTATACAGCTGGATTGTTTCATTGCAGACTTTTGCTAATCGCTCTTGCAAGCTCATTGACAGCTACTTATTTCGTATTCATTATTTGCTTTAATTTTGAAAACTTGCTTCTGCGCACTAAACATTAAAAAGGTGGATTCGGTCTACAAACATTAAACAGCGTTATGTTCTATACAACCTGAGATTTACTGTTCATTGGAAGCATCGGCTTGCGATTCGTCTTCCTCTGATTTCTTGGTGTCATCATTGTTGTCGTCTCTGCCGGTAAAGGCCTTGTACACGGTGATCAGACTGTCCTGATCCACTACGCCTACAAGGTCATCGATAACCGGATGGTACGCTACAGTGTTCCTCTTGCCGTTTGCTCCGATGGATCTTCTGCTACCGCCTGTATGTAGGAACTTCAGACATTGACCCTGCAAAACGTCTGCTTTGCCGATGTCCATGTCCACGGTATCGGCGTTCTCGTCCCCGTACTCGGAGAAGAAATAGTCCAAGTCCCACTGGTAGACGTTACCGCTGCCACCGACTGTCAGAAACTCGGACGACGAAGTATACGAAAACTGCACATCCACCACGGAATCCCCGCCGGAATGGTAAAAATTGACTAGTTCATTCTGTTCTGGGTCCTGACCGTGCTGCCTGTTTGTGTAATCAGCCGTGGCTGCCACGACTGCACGCACGTCCCATACCTTGACAATACCGGTGTCCGTGCCGGTAGCAAACAACGTGTCCACGACGGGCGAAACATCGAACGAGAGGATCCGGCCGTGGTTGGGATCCTTCAGGTCCCACAGCGGTTTCCCCTCCGTTCTGGTATCCCAAAACCGCAATACATTGTCGTCCGAACACGTCGCAAACAGATGATTATCAAAAAATCTCACCGTGTGTGTCACCGTGGCAGGGATATTTATCTTACGAAGCACTTCTCCTGGGGTTCCCGAGTTATCCACTATCTTCACGATGCTCTCTTCCTCCTTCCCATTCGACTGGCACTTCACCAACGTCTCAAAATCCTCAGACAGTGCAAAATCAGAAACGCTCAGCTCTTCCGGCCTCGTGTACGAGTGAATGCTCGAAAAACTAGTCCCGGGACCCATTATCTCCTGCATGATGTGAACCGGCACCTTGATCCCATTGCGGAACCACGCCAGCGACCCGTTCTTCGACATCGCCAACAGATTAGTATCCCCGGGACCGCTCCCCAAATACGTCAACTTAGTAATACTCTCACCCAAAAACGTCCACTTCGCCGTTGGCACCTCTTCCTGTGCTCTCACAAACGCATCCCCGTAGTCCGGATCGGGCAACGTCTTTCCCTTATCCTCGTCCGATCTCTCGTAAAACGCTCCCAATGGCAGGTCACACTCGATCTCATATATATCGCTGCCCTGAGAATACAGAGCACTAGTGCTCAACAGGCCCTTCTTCTTGTCCGGCACAACTTTGTCTGAAAACGTCAGTCTTTTCTCCGACTTCAACGCATCGTCCACTCGGCTGCTGAACTTGGGTCTCACGCTCGAAATATGCTGGTACAGGAATGGCACCGTCTTCTTCCAGATCTTGTACTCTTCGTTCCTAACTTTATTTTTCTTAATATCACTGGTCATCTTCACCAATCCCAATCGTTATCTTAACACCCACTCTAGTACCGATGTCCACACGGCTCACCACCAGAGTTCCTTTATAGATACCTGCAGCCCCTCTCCCCTGATGAGCTTATATCCAATATGAGCTGATCAACAGGCATAATTTTTCACTGGTCGCCGTAAACGATGGTTAAGCAGCGTATCACGCCACGTAGTTGCACGATTAGCGAGTGTCCGTTGCATCTGCGGGCGTCGCAAGCTTGCAGCTGGCTGCGTTGGCGAGCTGATCCCTGTGTCGCGTAGGAATTGACGCAGCGGATGCCCGCGTACGAGCGCAAGCGATGCGGAAGTCTGAACGTGCATTCTTGGTAAACTCTAATAGCGTGGCGTTGCCACGTCTTGTCGGGTGTCAGTTCTTGGGAAGTAGCGAACGCTCGTAGAATTGAATCATTAGTTGTCCCTTGCGGGTGCTGATCAGCAGGCGTAATCGGTCCTGGTGGGCCTGTAGGGAGCGCAGCTGGTTGGTGAGCTGGTCTGCGGCGATCGCAGACCAGTCTGCATGCTTGTGGCAGCTGAGCTTGGTGCACACGCCGTTTATCGCGGGGGTTGTGCCGTCGAACTGGGCGACAATTTCGTCTGCTGCGCAGGGAATGGCTTCCCAGTGCGCGTAGTACCCACATATGGTCTTGCTTTGTTTCTTGCCGTTGGTCTTCTTCCTCTGGCGGCTGCCTTCGTGGTCGCGAGTTAGCGAGTCGCCCTTCGCTGCAAGTAGCTTGTTGTTTACGTCGTCGAGCCATTGTCTGTAGGTTTTGAGGGAGTCTGCGGCCTTGCTGATGCTGGGAATCGTCTGTTCTTGCAGCTCTTTGTGACTGTTTTGAAGCTCCTGCAGCCTCTGGTCCTCGCACACTATCCTATCGTACAGCGAAGGGTCTTCTTGCCTCACTGATGCCTCGTCCTCGAACGGATGCTCGCCAAACGCTCGGAACTCCTGCGAGGAGTCTCCCAGAGACCCGAGCATCCGCTTGACCAGCAGTTCCTGCTCGCCTCGCGTACGTCCCTTGACTTGCAGCCGCTCTAGCGCCTGTTTCATGTACTGTTCGCCGTGCTCCTCGCTGCAGTACTTGCTGGCGTCTTGGCAGGGCTTGAAACAACCACTCAGACGGCACTTGCGTTTCCAGATCGTCCTTCGCTCTTCAACCTGCCCAGCAGCCGCCCTCGACGACGGTCCAGTGATCCCAGCCTGGCAGTACGGACAGTAAAACGAGAACACAAGCTCCTTGTACTTCTCAGGAATCTTCAAGCACGAGAAATGGAACCAATCATCACAGCCATCACAGCCGACCATCAACTCTCCGGAGTCGGCCTTCTTGCAGATACAGAACACCTCTTCGCCAGTAACAGGCGACTTCTTGCGAGCAGTATACGGAGGACACCATGGCGGTAGCGACATTGATTTAGTACGGTCTTTGCTGAAGTCTCTTATATGTCTTAGTGTGTATTGTAGCCTTATTAGTTATAGTAGGCATCGGCCTTGAAGTATACCAACGTCTAGCACTGATCGCTCAACAGATGACGATGAGCTCGCCAAAGTATGATTCTATATCGCTGAAAGAGGTGGCACCTGAGCCTATTGAGGACGGGAAGGTACCAGAGGTCGGGAAAGAACCGAGGAAGTTGTTTGGTATACCGCTTTATCCTGTGTCGAGCCGGTCGGTAGTATTGGGACTACGAAGAGTGCAAAAATATTCGACGATTCCAATTGCGTTGTACTTTCCATTGCATGCCATTAACACGCTATTTGCGCCTGCCATATCGCCTGGGACCCTCCCGGACGATGTTCTGATGATGGTCAGAGAGATTCTACCGTCCTTCACAACTAAACTGCTGGTTGTATCGATTGTACTGCATGTGGGTAGTAGTACGGTGCTGAGGATATGGCAGACGTGGAAACAGTATGTGGGAAGTGGAAAGAAGGGCCATCGCCGCCATCACCGGAAGGAGAAACAGCTGCGAGTGACCGACGCGGCGGAACGGGACTCACAGAGATTCATTGGCCTCACTGGAGGGCTTTCAGGGTACTTTGTTGGTTTCAACAAGCGGTTTAGCACATCTCCGCAAGTTCTGAGCGGTTATATCTTGGCACCTGCTTTGGCTTATCATATGGCGATCATGAAGTTTATACCAGACTCACCAGGCTTTTATGTGGATGTCGACTTTAGTTTCGTTAAATGGATTCTCCAGAATGACGATTGGAAGATCAAGTGGCTTGGAGGCATCATTCCTCTGTCGCTGCTGATTTATTCTGGTACTTATCACATTATTGCTGGCGCTTGCCAGTACTTACAGATTAGAAGCTTACAAGCAAGAAGACAGTGGTCTAACGTCCTATTCACGCTGACTCTCAGCGGCCTGATCGCTGTTTATCGATTGAGCAAGTGGAGCCCAACGTTGGCCGGCTCCACGCAGTACAGAAGGATATTCGAAAAGATTTATTTATTATAATAGGGAGTATACTTGTATCATGATGAATGTTTATTTATGTTTATTAACTGTCTTTGTAAAATCACTAGTCGTTTGTAGAAGCGTTGGGCTTCTTGGGTGGGCGCTCCATCTTGAGGTCGTTCAGTAGTTTATCATAGCTTTGCTTCACAGTATCATCCGCCGTAGCGTCATAATTTTGGTCCGCTGCACCAACGTCAGCCGTGGTGGTGGTCGTAGCCGCAGATTTTGGGAAATGGCTAGGCTTTAGTGGACCACCGTAGATGCTCTCCAATTCAACCTGGTCACTGTTAACGCTCTTTATGAGGTCGTCAATCGATTCAATGCCTTTCGCCTTAATAATGGCGTCTCGCAGCTCAGCCCCTGACGGTATCTTGGCTAGCAGTTTGGGCTGCCCTGCAGTCTTCAATTCGGTAGAGCTGGACGACGAAGATGCTAAGGACGGTGGCGAAGTCGCCTGTGTCGAATCAGCGGACGTTTGACTTCCGACTAAAGTTCTGGTTTCGCTCTCTGGATAAATGGATCTTTGCTGTTGAACAAAGAATCCCCATTTATGCAGCTCACCTTCTTCTTCTTCCTGCCTTTTGCTCAAAGTAAACGTAGCAGATGCATCTTCACGCACCAAAGGCTTTCCAGTGATAACATCGATGATCCTGCCGGAGTCTGTTGCCATAATGTGTGGCCTTTGAATGAGCTCATGGTCCGCTGAGCTGGGGTTCGAAACTACATTTTCTGAGCCAACGTGCTTCAAGGATGGTAAAGTAATACAGCTTGAGCCCAAAAGTTGTGAGAGATGAGGGATGTTAGAAAAAATCTCCAGAATGTTTGCCAAATTTTTCTCCAGTAACAGCAGCCGCACAAGATTTTCCTTCTCCTGTAGAAGCAGCCCTCCTGAGCTTCTTTTCTCGAACATTTCATCAATTGTTGATTGGACTTTATGGTGCAGTTTTGTTAATTTTTCAAAGTATTTCTTTGTCAAATATCTTTTTGTTGCATCGCCCTTTATTAGTTCCTTGTTTTCCAATCTTTCGAGCATATCTTCAGCAGTTTCAGTCATGAGGCTGCCATCGAATAGCAATTCATCTTGAGACGAAGCATCATCCAGTTGAAAGTTGGAATCCATGATCCTGTTCATGTTACGCACCAACATCAGAGCTATTCTCGATTTGATCTCATCAGAGACATTCTCATAATCGAAATCCAGGGCAACCAGATTGGGTGAGTCTCTAACGAAAGCATAAAGTGTTACGGAAAGCGCGTTCCTTAAAAACGTTTTCAGTTTTTGATCTTCTGCATCCCCTCCATCAACCATTTCCGGTGTATTGCTTTGAGAAATCATGGATACGTGAGTCAAAGATTTGCATTTGCCAAGAATACTGCAAACTAATGAAATATCTTTAAAACTGAGTCCATTACAATCGAGATGGATACGATTCAGTCTGGGAAACCTCGGAATATATTTGAGCATATAAGGCAGGACATCAGGAAACACTTGCGGCAAATTACTTAGATCCAAAAATTTCAAATTTGGCAATGTCGACAAGTATTTGAGAATCAAAGCCATGTCATAGGCAGTAGAAATGTTTGTACTGTTCAATGTAAAGTATTCCAAGTTCTCTAGCTGCAAAGCAGAAAGTTTACCTACAATTGTCTTCACCGAGTTGGATAAATCGTTAAAGGAAAGATCGACCCCTTGAACCAAATTCTCAGATATCCAAATCAGTAAGAATCTGAGAAGGTCGTCGCTTATCTCTGAAGTAGCGAGACCCAGTTTTAACGGCACAAGGAGGTTTTCTCGATGCCCGAAAGCATCTAACAGATTTTGGAAAACTTCAATGGGCAATCTGCTAAATTTGATGCCGTTGAGTAGCAATTCCTCCAAGTGCCTACCGGCTCTTTTCCTGAGCACTTCGGAAAATAACGCCCAATTCATGTTTTCGCGATGACACTCTTCAGGAGAGTCCGGTCTCAATTTCGTCTGTGAGATATCGAGTTTGGTGATTGATTTATTAACCAGCAGAAACTTACAAAGTATTTTCCAGCCATCAGGGTTGATATTGACATTTCTGAGACCCAATTTTTCCAATGAGGTTGAGTTAACGAGTGAGATCATAACGATTTTGAACATTTCTGGCGTCAACGCCACTTTGTCAAAGATAACGGTGTTTATCGGAACCACCGAGATGAAATCGCAGAACGACAGGATATCAATAAGGGTAGGTTTGGGATTTAGAAATTTTAAAGTGTGCAATGGTGCAGTCTTTCCCTTCACTTGTCGCAGCGTAGAAGGGATAGGCAAGATTTCTCGCAAGTGGCAACATCTTGTGTACACGACATCTAGCGTGACTTCTGCCTCCTTCGACTGCGAACTTGGTTCCTGCTCAAAATGGTGTTCATGCATGTGTATAGGTTTATCGATCGACAGTTTTGCCACCTTGGTATCAATCTCAGGGTTCGGTACCGGTGCTGCCTTAGCGAGTGCTGCTGGTGTACCAGTACTATTCTTGAAGTTAGCTACTTCATGAGCTATCCTTTGCGCTGCATAGTGTGCCTCTTGCTGGTGCTTCAGGGACTCCCTAGCGGCCCTCTTGAACTCTTCGACCGCCAATTTGTACTCTTTCGAGTCCTTCGTTAACGGGCTCATTGTACTGCTCACAGACCCGCCACCATTGGTGGTAATCCCCTGCGAGATCGACGGCAGCTCGCTGACCAAATCGTCCGGAACCACCACTTTGCCGATACGTGGTTTCCGCGAGGGCAACTGCTGCGCCGGGTCGCTCTTGAACTCATCTACGGCAAACGTGACCCTCTTCAGCTTCAACCGCGACAGCTCCTGGATCGGCAGTTCGGGAATTCGTTCTGGTTTCTTGTTAAGCACGATCCGTTCAGGCGACGGCGCCCCCTGTGGGGGCGCCACCGGCCGCACTTCGGGAGAACTCGGTTCCTTCAACGTTGGGCTACCGCCCCGCTTCCCAAACAGCGACCCAAACAGCGATTTTTTCGACCGTTCTCCCAACGAGTTGCTCCGCTTCAACTCAGACGTCGTCACCGACAGCGACCGGCTCTTGCCCTCTCGGGGCCGCGCCTCTTGCGCCGCCATCTCAGGCAACGCCTCCACGTTGCCCTGCGACAGCGCTGCGTTCGAGATTGACCGAGACCTAGCTCGACGTCCGCTACCGCCACCGCCGCCACTACCGCCCTTCCTCTTTCCCCGGTACAACCAATCCGTAGAGACGTCCACCGCGGTTCCCTGCATCGTGGTCCGCTGGTTACAAGTGGTCAACGGCGGTTAAAACCAGATCCCCCTGTCTTATCCACCATGCACGGGGTTACCCGGGCGGAGTGCGGGGGTCACCCGGACGCTCTAGGCATTACCCGGACGTTAAGGGGGTTACCCGGCCGCTCTATCTACTACCCGGACTCGCCCGTTACCCGGCTGCAACAACGCCCGTTACCCGGCCGCAACAATGCAATGCTACCCGGCCCGGCTACCCGCCCTTCATTACGTCACTGAATACCCGGCCATCGCCTTGGCGCTACCCGGCCCTCCGACTCGGCACCCGGTGCCCAGCACAGCAACTTCTGTCTAGCTCTGCCTAGCTCTGCCTAGCTCTGCCTGCACCGGCCTGGCTCTGCCTGCTTATGTCCGGTGACTAAGCGGAGAAGCGTGCCATATATAGGGTGCATAGTTATAAGGTGCATAGTATGCAGCTGATCAAGCATACTTAAGCATCGGGTATTAGGTGTGGTATTAGGTGTAGTATTAGGTGTGGTATTACGGTTTGGTTAGCACAGATAAGCGGTATAGAAAGATGTTTACTAGAGTGTTGAGACCGAACGTGACAGTGAGAGGTGGTGGTTTTGTTGTGAGCAAGAGACTGTATCACCCCAAAGTGATCGATCATTACACAAACCCTAGAAACGTGGGATCGCTGGATAAGACGCTTCCTAATGTTGGAACAGGGCTTGTGGGGGCGCCAGCGTGCGGAGACGTGATGAAGTTGCAGATTCAGGTGGACGACGCGGGGGTGATCGAGAACGTCAAGTTCAAGACGTTTGGGTGCGGGTCTGCGATCGCGAGCTCGTCGTACATGACGGAGCTGGTGCGTGGCAAGACGCTGGAGGACGCGGCCAAGATCAAGAACACGGAGATTGCGAAGGAGCTGAGTTTGCCCCCGGTGAAGCTGCATTGCTCGATGCTCGCGGAGGACGCGATCAAGGCAGCGATCAAGGACTACCAGAAGAAGCGCAAGACGGCCACGGTGCTGCGCTGAGCGTGGAGATGGCATTGTAGTTTGTGTAGTAGGGCGTCGTCGGAGGTGACGTGTCGGTTGTGTAATAAAGCTAGGCATTGAAAAATTTGAGCTTTGACGGGCAGATGAGGTGTTGAAAGTGGGTTGGTGCTGGCGTAAGGATGTCTGCCACGCTGTTTGACGATGTGTTTAGTGTGACGGAGGTGGATCCCGGTCGTTACAACAAAGTTTCGCGGATTGAGGCGACTTCTACGACGCAGGAGCAGTGTAAGTTGTCGCTGGACGTGAACTCGGATCTGTTTCCTGTGCAGCCGCAGGAGCAGCTGACGGTGACAATTGCGTCGTCGCTGACCGGGGAGGAGGCCAATGGGGCGGTGACAAGGAGTTGGAGACCGCCACCGCCAGGAGAGCGGTCGCTCGCCGATGACTACGACTACGTGATGTACGGGATGGCGTACAAGTTCGAAGAGGTGAGTAAGGACCTTATTGCCGTGTACTACTCGTTTGGCGGACTGCTGATGAGACTGGAGGGCAATTACAGAACTTTGAACAACGTGAAGCAGGAGAATGCGTATCTGCTGATCCGCCGCTGAAGGGCGTTTGTAGCTACATATTTGTACATTAAAAACTCCGCACGATGTTGAACATGATGTTGACGATGATTCCGGCAAAGATGGACATTTTCTGCCGCTTGTTGAACAGGCCGTTCATTTTCATCAGCAGGAGGCCGAACACGCCGAGGAAAAAACCAATACAGATGCCGATCAGAAGGTCCCGGTTGTGCTTGTAGTTGGCGATGGGGGCCGAGTTGAAGGCGCCCGCGCCGGGCGCGTTCGGATCGCCGTTCCGAGCGTCGCTTTCCATCCATTGCTCCTCCAACTGTCGTAGATCGCGCGGCTGGTTGTGGGCCATTTCTTCTTCGAGATCGCCGTACGCTGAGCGGAACTGCTGCCTCAGCAGCTCTATCTCTTGCTCGGAGAAACCGACTGCCCGCAGTCTGTCGAACCCGATCGCCTGGGTCGTGGTGCCCTCGCTAGAGGGCGCAATATCGTCCAGCGAGTCCTCATTGGCCACTTGTTCTCGCGTCAATGTCTCTGTGCCCACAATGCAATGGATATAGAACCGGTTCTCCTCTTCTCCGCTCCGCTGTTGCATAAAGAACCGATTCAGCTCTTCGGAAAGGTCTGTATGCGTATTCAACATCGCACCACCGTGAATAAACCGCAGTCTCCGCATCGAAGTCTCATTGCTCCGAAACTCCCGACACTTTTCTCGCAGCCAATGCGTGTTAATCGAGTTGTAAGGCACCTGCGTGATATCTAAAGGCAGGTCATGGATACTAACATCTGAAAACCGAATCACCAGGTACCGACTGCGGGGTACCCCGGTTTCCAAGCCCGTCCGATTGTATAGAGGCAGTAATGGCTCCTGAGACATACTTCACCGGGTCCTGCTAGCCATTGAGCCCTTACTGGTAAGCTATATGTAAATCATATTGCCTAGCATCTAGCAATCAAGAAGCCGGGTAACCGAGAGACCTAGAACTATATAAGCGCGCTGGTTCCAGATCCTTTCTTCTGCTCTTCACTTCAAGAAACCATACAGTAATTAATCGTGCGGATTAATAATCCAGGACTCTAAAACCGTGTTGCTTGAACCGATCCCATTTGGTTCCAGGCGTCAAGTCCATCGGAGAGAAAAATTTTAACGTTCATCTTAGTGCCCTCTTGTGTGATAGACGTCTAGCTGATCGCGCAAGGGCTGGTAGAACAGACATTCTTGAACCTAGCTGATTGAAATGCCACTTGCAAATACGTAGAACAAAACTACAAACGGGATCTATAAATTCATTCTTCTAAAGAAGTCGCTCACCTCAGTGAACACGACCAACAGGATACCACCACCGGGGCCCAGTCTCATCACTTTTGGAACGAAACCCTTGTACAGGGCTCTGAAACCTTCTTCGCGGTACACGGTGAACATTGACGGCCACGACCAGTTGTATTTTCTGACCACGCCGGCGACGACAGCGGTGTTCTGAATTCTCGATTTGACCACGTCGAACGGCGTGCTTAGCAAAGAACCAAAGGTACCACCGATCGTACCTGCAATCAGGTCGTTTATCGTCTTTTGCGTCTTGTTCTGTGGCTTGCTCAACATACCTCTTACCTGGAAGATCACGCCGAAATAGCCCGCATTCCACACAGCGTGCCTCCACATCGTCGATTCGAGCCCATTGTACATGGCTAGCACACCCTCTTTTGCGATAATCTGCTTCACAACGTCCACGGGGCCCTTGTAGTTCGATCTCGAGTCCTGCAGCCTGATCTTCACCAGCTCGAACGGCACCACGACAAACGCTTCACACACACCGGCAGACGCACCGCTCAGCACAGAAAGTTTCTGCGTCATCACGGGACTCCCGAACAGTTCCTTGTAGATCTTCTGGAACTCATCGTTGCAGGCAAACTTGGTAGCCCTCTTTGGAGCCTCCATCAACACCGGAGACGAGATTCCCTTGTACAGACGCGATGCGCCCTCTTTCTGCACAATCTTTCTAATACAGTCTGCCACACCGGTGTAGTGTTCCTGAGCGGCAGCGGCGCTGCCCGCTGCCGCACTCACCTGCAATTGCATTCTAGTCTTGACCACATCCAGCGGATACATCACTAGGATCTCCGATATGCCTGCAACGGCACCGGCAATAAACTGGTAGAAAAACGGTAACGGTTGCGGATCTGACATTTCTCGCCAATCAATACTCAATCAAAACTACCGTCTCAACTACCACTAGCAGACCTCTATAAAGACCACCTACTGAGCTATATATATGTTACTACTCTCTGTCCTGTTATCTATGCCGATGACGCTAAATATTGAAAAATTTTGCAATGGAAAAATTTCACGAAAAGCCAAGCTCAAAGAGTCATCACAAGGCCACTTGAAGCATTCTAGCGGGTGCCAGCTATTGGCTGTCGCCACACCAACAGATGGTGAGCTTGTAGATCTCTTTTCGGTTCAGTAGGAGGGCGATGCGGTGTCGCGAAGAATCAAGAATTTATGTCTTGGCAGGAATTGTAGATCAAGATGCCAGTGCCCTGCGAGTAGAGATGCTGCGATAAGCGATGGGGGAATGTTTACATAACAGCAGTAGTGGAATTCGCAACTTAAACTGCGATTCGTTTGCGAAAAAAATTATATATTATATAGAGGGAAGGTGAGCTCATCGGGCTGAGGTGTTGGTGGGTGTGAGTATCCAGGAATGATGCGGTTAGTGACGTTCCCTGGCCAGGGAACGCCGATTTCGATACCGGTGCTGAAGTCTGTCATTAGGAATAAAGCAAAGGAATTCGATAGGATATTGGAGAGGAATGGGAAGCATTCGAGGGAACTCTTGGAGTTTATATTTGGTAATCCGTCTAGTCCTGGGAGTATCGCTGTTTGTTCGAATTTGTACTATCAGCTGTACAGATCGTCAAAGAAGCTTGAAGAGCGGGAGATACTGCTGGGTCACTCGCTGGGGGAATTGACGTGCTTGAGCGTGAACTCGCTGTTCACGCTCAAGGACCTGTTTGATATCGCGAACTACCGGAACGAACTGATGGTTCGATGTACGGAAAAGTATCTGCAGGCGCATCGGATCAGTCGGTCGTCGTTGTTCGAGATGTGGGCGCTGTCGTCGCCCAAGGCGACTGATCTGCCGCAGGAGGTGAGCCAGCTGTTGTCGTCGCTGCCGATCCAGACGGTGTCGATCGCGAATGCGAACTCGGTGAAACAGTGTGTGGTGACGGGGCTCGTGGAGGATTTGGAATCGTTGAGGACTGAGTTGCACCTGCGATTTCCCATGCTAAGAATTACCGAGTTGACAAACCCGTACAATATTCCGTTCCACAATAAAGCTGTGCTGGCGCCCACCAGAGGCCCGTTGTACGACTTTATCTGGCAAATCTTGAAGAAGAATCAAACTCACACGTTCACGGAGCTCGAGTCGCCGATAATAGCCAATTTAGATGGTCAAATATCGACACTGGTGCACCATGCGTTGGAGAAGTTCGTGAAATGCAGCGGCAACACGGTTCAATTCACAATGTGCTACGACACAATCAACAATACCTTGAAAGACGAGGTGAATGAATCTGTCAGCATCGGTCCCGGAAACGTCATTTACAACCTCATAAGAAGGAATTGTCCCAATCTGAAGAATTATGAATATTCCTCACTAACGACTATTGAGAAATTTAATGATGATCATGAGATAACGGAATGAAAGCATACCGTTCTTTAGGAAATAGGTATAAAGTTACCCACAATACAGATCGGTATGTTATACCTGTCCCTCCTTATTGTAAAACTGAAGCAGCATGGTCTCTTTCTTCTACCGTCCCTTGTTCTAAGGTTGCAACTTGTAAGCACAGCTTTTTGGCCCTTGTCGAACGCTATAGAACCATATTTCTCCCAGAAATTGACAGCGCTCTCCTCTGTCATCAGTTCATAGATCGCGAGCCTTCCGTCTCGAAGATCGTCCACGGTGCAATCGACTAGCGAGGCAAATTCCTTGTTTGCTCTGTAGATCTCGCCGGTGCGCCTCCACAGGCATGCGGGCATGCTCATCGACGTGAAGACACGATCATATGACAAAAGCATTCTTTCAAAACCTTCCTCTACAAGAACTAAATCAACGTCTTTTAAAGACCTAGCGATCGCTCTGAACGCGGGACGGATCGTTGAAAGCGGCTTCAATATTCGCTGCTTTGACGACTGATTCATGTACTTGTCCATGTAATTTTGCAATCTCGAGTAACCTTGAGCGTAGTTGTACGGTTGCAATAAACCTGCCTCTAGCTTGGCATTGATCACCAGTTTCAGCCTATTTTCAGGCGTCATCTCCGTTGATGGGTCTGCCGCGGTCAAAAAGAAGTGTTCCTTGGGAGTCGCTGCGCCATTGTCATGCACTGGCAGCTGGCTTGCTTGATCAATCACCACCGAACCACCGAAAGCGGAGCCTTCAGGCTCCGCTTTCGCTTGTTGGCCCGACTGGCTCACCAACAAAGGATCCTCCAGCATATTCAAAAACTCATTCAGCGAGCTGAACTCAGACCCAACATGTTCCGACACAAACGTCGGCTGTTGCGGTAAAAGACTCGAAGTCCTACTCATCGAAGCCGCGTTATTCCCTTGAGTCTCTTGCAATACAACATTCTCATTTTCACCCACATCTGTAGAAGACCTCCCTGGATCTGCAACCGGTACAGGAGTAGCAGAATTCGATGGGTTCTCATCCGTACACAGATGAGCTATGTCTCTTTTCACACATCTGGCACAAGGTCGCTGGTCATCGCAAATCAAATGCGATCTTCGGCAAAACACACACGATCTTGGATTCTTCTTTCGCCTCTTCTCAGGTCCACTCATCGGCTAACAACCTCTTTAACGGTGTCTTAGTTCTTGAATCTATAAGAGCCTTCTATGCCTACCTTTTAACGCGGGGGTCTTGGAAAATTATCAACACTTTAAGATCCATCAAGGCATAAGTTGACGGCACCATGATCGGATTTAGGCTTGGAACATTCAGCCAGCCATTGCTAAGAGTTGCTCTTCGAGGTACAGCAAGATGCCGGCCTTTTCTAGGCAGTAGCGTTAGGTTTCAGTCGTCTCATGTGGATCTGAGCAAGTTGACCAGGGCAGAAATCAAGTATTTACGTGAACAGAAAGTGAACCAGGAACGTAAGCATCGTGGTCGTACCGTTGCATTCTACTTTAGTAGCATTGCTGTGGTTTTCCTGGGGCTGGCATATGCTGCGGTGCCACTGTACAGGGCTATATGTGCACGTACAGGGTATGGTGGTATCCCGATTACGGATAAGAGGAAGTTTACAGAGGATAAGTTGATTCCTGTGAACACTGAGAAGCGGATTAGAGTGGCTTTCACGAGCGAAGTGTCGCAGATACTACCGTGGAAATTTACGCCCGAGCAGCGTGAGGTCTATGTGCAGCCGGGCGAGACGGCACTGGCGTTTTATAAGGCCAAGAATATGAGTGATAAAGATATAATCGGGATGGCTACGTATAGTATCACACCCGGCGAGGCAGCGCCATTTTTCAACAAGATACAATGTTTCTGTTTTGAAGAGCAGAAACTGGCGGCGGGGGAAGAGATCGACATGCCCGTTTTCTTCTTTATCGACCCGGACTTCGCCAGCGATCCCGCGATGCGGAACATTGACGATATCATACTGCATTACACCTTCTTTAGAGCTCACTATGCGGACGGATCCGCCGTGTCCGATGGTGCCAAAGTGAGCGATGCGGCAGAGATTAACGGCCAGCTGCTGTCGCCAACGGCGGTGGTCGATGGCGCCTAATCGTACAGAAATGCTTGTATATATGTATACCTAGTAGGATAAATACGATATGCGGTCAACGGGGAAATTCGTTGAGTGTAATGCTAGGGCTTGGTGGTGGTATCTTGTCGGAACTTATGGAGCTGGCGAGATCGCCTTCCGAGGAAGTGGCTGTCATTGGCGATGGCTCAGGTTTGTACAGGTATCTTGGCATATCTGTGGCAGATGAAAAGCTCTTTAGAGAGCTGCCTCTGTCGGATTTCGGCAAGGGCTCCTGATAGTAATGCGCCCTAGACTTGCTATCAAACTTGAGCAGCGTCGGAGAGTCCAGATTACTCCTCTCGGGGGAAAGAGAAGGGCTCCCAAGCGACAGAGACGACGAACTCACTCCTGTATTACACGGGTACGTGTTAATAGAAAGCACTGGCTTGCGGTGGCTCTGATTCTCCCCGTCTGGACTACCAGACTCTTCCACATCGTCCAGGGACTTGGCTCGCGGTCTTGCCAGCAATGATTCGGCCAAATAAATCCTGTAGGGAGATTTCTTCAGATGCTCTTGCAGATACTCGTATACAGTCCTTGCTGCCGCTTCATCATCAAATATTATCACGATTCTATTCAAAAACGCCAAAGGCGTATAGTACTGCAATTTTCTTTTCAACCCGCCAAACTCTCGTTCAAACAGTTCTTTCTCCAACTCCTCTGGCCATTTCGAATCAAACTTGACCTTCGGAATATCAGTAATCAATATCTGATTCCTAGGTTCATTGAACTTCTTTTCCAACTGTTCCGGCATCCTAATAACGCTCCTTCACAACAGCTCCTTCACAAAAGATAAAAACTTCCGGTAAATCACCCTCGATGATAGCTTATATACACTTAGCCATCAACTCAACGGGCATGTGGCTCAATCATACGTACCAGGTCCCTGAGAATGGTGTATTGTCTACTATCACCGGCGGCGTACGAAGCGACCTTCTTAGCTCACCTTGCCAAATGCGCCTCCTTGATTATCTAAGCCAGGAGGCTTGATCCAGGAATGCCTCGATACATTAGATTCCAAGCCACTGATAACGTTAATGTGACAGGCAGAGTCGTTGTATTGGTATGAAGAGTTATCATCAGGTCATGTGACCAGTGTGACTGTTCCGTCCTGTGTGTACGGGTGGAGCTGGACTGTCAATCCGTGCACCATCAGTCGCTCTTTTTTTGGACGGCGCGAGATCTCGCGCCGTCAGAAAAAGTCTGAGGGTACGTTTGTACGAATGTTGTGGCACGCAGCTTACAGGTGAAAAATTAATGCGGTCGACGCAGGCTAGGGCTAGTAGGCAGACGAGTAGTGTTGAATAAGAGTAATAGGTTGAGGGTAGATTAGAATTTGAGAAGACGTTGATTTAGTCTGACAAGCCGATATAGCCAAGAATGTCCTTTTTAAAGATCGTCAAGACCTCTGCTTACCATTCTCGTTTCCAAACTGCCTTCAGAAGAAGAAGAGAAGGTAAGACCGATTACTACCAGAGAAAGAGATTGGTCGCTCAACACAAGGCCAAGTATGCTACTCCAAAATACAGACTAGTGGTCAGATTCACCAACAAGGACATCATCTGCCAAATTGTGTCTTCTACCATCACCGGTGACATTGTCTTGGCTGCTGCCTACTCTCACGAGTTGCCAAGATACGGTATTACCCACGGTTTGACCAACTGGTCTGCTGCCTACGCCACCGGTTTGTTGATTGCCAGAAGAACTTTGCAAAAGTTGGGCTTGGACGAGACTTACAAGGGTGTTGAGGAAGTTGAAGGTGAATACGAGTTGACCGAGGCTGTCGAAGACGGTCCACGTCCTTTCAAGGTGTTCTTGGACATCGGTTTGCAAAGAACCACCACTGGTGCCAGAGTGTTTGGTGCTCTAAAGGGTGCTTCCGACGGTGGTTTGTACATCCCACACTCCGAGAACAGATTCCCAGGCTGGGATTTCGAATCTGAGGAGTTGGACGCTGACTTGTTGAGATCCTACATCTTCGGTGGTCACGTCTCTCAATACATGGAAGAATTGGCCGACGACGATGAGGAGAGATTCTCCGAGTTGTTCAAGGGTTACTTGGCCGATGACATCGATGCTGACTCCCTAGAGGACATCTACGCCTCCGCTCACGAAGCCATCAGAGCTGACCCATCTTTCAAGCCAACCGAAAAGAAGTTCACCAAGGAACAATACGCTGCTGAATCCAAGAAGTACAGACAACAAAAGTTGACCAGGGAACAAAGACAAGAACGTGTGGCTGCCAAGATCGCTGCTTTGACCGAGAGCCAGTAAGTTATACAATCATATATATAATAGCTCATTTATGTATATTTTTGAATAATTCACCGTTGTCATTCCTTGCATTCTTGAACTCACTTGAACTTGGGGCAATGGAACAAAAGAATGGCATTCTTTGAGGATTAAATCAGGGGCAGTCCATAGATAACTGGTTGGTTACTGCCATATATGTCATCTACTCGGTCTCACAAGAGGAAGAACAGCCATCTCTTCTTGCAACGGAAGAACTCAAGCTCCGCTGATATGTCCATAGAGTTGAACAATTTTACGATACCGGATAACCACGACGTGGAACGTCAGCCTCTTCCGCATATTTCAGATTCGCTGCGAAGATTGGATTTGCGAGACCGTAGGGTTTCCAGGTTCACTCTAGTGGTGATTGCAGTGTCAGTACTGATATCATGCCTTTTGATTATACCGATATATGCGAGTAGTTCAAGCCCTGCAAGTCCAGGTTCGAACAAAAATGGTCAAGCAACGTTGAAGAGTCGTTTCACGATTGATGACGTTTTGAATGGCGATTTTGTAAGTGAGGAGAAGATGTTTAGGTTCGTAAGACCTCCTGGATTAATACGATATCATGATTCAGACCCTGGCTTGTATCTGACGACCGATGTTGATTCGGAAGGTAAGACAAGGTTTGTTGCACGACAGCTATATGATGCTGCGTTCAGCGAGGATCTTGGGTCAGATGAATTCTCATATGAAGGAACCCGTTACACTGCGCAAAGTATCAAAGTGAATCATAGACTTGATAGGGTGATTTTAGGTACCGATTTGGAACCAGAATTCAGGTATTCTTCAAAGGGTCTCTACTTTCTCCGAGACACGGAAATGGGAACTGTGAAACCAATAACACCTTTGCAATCGGGTGAACTGGTGAAGATCTCATATGCACACTTTTCGCCGAACTACAACTATATTTATTTTGTTTCTGGAAATGATCTCTACATTCAGAACCTTTACACAAACAGCGCTCCAAAGCGAATCACAACTGATGGATCTGCAGATGTTTCCAACGGTAAACCGGACTGGGTTTACGAGGAAGAAATTTTGGCCTCTGAACGGGCAGTATGGTGGTCTCCGGATGATGCGAAGCTGGTTTTCGCCAAATTCAAGGATAACAACGTGCAATCTTATCATTTGTCGAAGTTTACAACCGATGCAATATACCCACCTATCACAAGCATCAAGTATCCCAAGCCTGGCACAGAAAATCCAGAAGTGGAACTCTACCTATTTGATGTGAGACAAGGTGTACTTTATCTGCTCAGTAAACTAAGCTTCAGCGATGACGAACCGGTCAAACTGGATTCTATACTTTACGATGCTGATTGGCTGGATCAAGACTCATTCATGTTCAAAGTAACCGATCGATGCTCAAAAGTGATGTCTGTGAAAGTTTATAATGCGAAAACGAATACTTTGGTGGCTACTAGGACCATAGATTCGGCTTCATACAATGGGTGGATCGAAAAGACCAAAAAAGTATTGCCAATTCCGTCCAACGAAGCCAAGGATCGTAAAGACACGGGGTATGTGGATATTCAAACAGATAAGGATGGATATAATCATCTCTTTTATTTCAGCTCTGTCACAAGCAGCGAGGGAACTCAAATCACAAGTGGAAAATGGGAAATAACGGGGAATGGTATAGTTGGTTATGAGTATGAAACTGATACGATCTTCTTCACCGCAAATGAGATTGGTCCGATGTCACAACATCTTTATGCCACATCGCTGAATTTCGAAGGAGAAAGCACTCCTCATCTAAAGATTCTGCAGGAGAGTACAAGCAATGACTTTTATGAATTCCAGCTCAGCTCAAGTGGTAGATATGCGCTCATGAAAATGAAGGGACCAGATTTGCCTTGCACCGCAGCAGGACTTCTATCAGACGTTCTGGATTTTAGAAAGATTAATCCGGACGAGGCTCTCATCTTGACAAAAAACCAAAACTTACAGAACTCCTTAGAGAAGTATGCAGTTCCTTCAACAAGTTATAAGACTATGATGACCGAGGACGGAGCAACGCTTGATTACATCGAGATCAAACCTGCTCACATGGATCCCAAGAAAAAATATCCAGTCCTGGTGTCTGTCTATGGGGGCCCAGGATCTAGAACCTACACTAATAAGTTTAACATATTCTTTGAGCAGGCTATAGTATCCGGTGCAGATGCTATTGTGCTGCAAATAGAACCAAGAAGCGTTGGAGGTAAAGGTTGGAAGTACAAATCAATGGCTAAGGAGAAATTGGGCTATTGGGAGCCACGCGATGTAACGCATGTCACTAGAACATTCATGGAACATAATCAAGCTAATGTTGATGAGAAGCGGGTGGCCATTTGGGGCTGGTCTTACGGTGGCTATACCTCTTTGAAAACTGTCGAGTATGATCAAGGCAACACCTTCAAATATATGATGGCTGTCGCCCCAGTAACGAACTGGACCCTCTACAACTCATTCTACACCGAGAGATATATGAACGAACCGTCTAAAAACCGTGAGGGCTACAGTGATATTGCTGTAGTGAAAGATTTAGCAGCTTTTAGCAAGTTGCAACACTTTGTAGTGATGCATGGCACGTCCGATGACAACGTGCATATTCAGAATACTTACCAGTTCGTTGATAAACTGAATCTAAAGGGAATAAAGAACTACGACATGGTTATATTTCCAGATTCGGATCACTCGATTCGATACCATAATGCTCAAAGAATCATATTCGAGAGGTTATACGCTTGGCTCAGCGAGGCATTCTCAGGACATTTAGACGCTGATGGCGCACATACGGTTACACCAACCTGAATAACATATGTAATTAATCGAAAAAAATAAAACTACACATTTGAAGGTTCATGTAAAAGCTATATTAAACCTTCTTTTGCCTTTTCTTCGTAGTGCCTTCCTTGGTTGAAGGTGTCCTAGTTCTTTTTCTGGTGGGTTTGGCCTTTTGTTTAATTAGTTTGTCCTTCTTAAAGTCATTGTCATCCTGGGTCTCATCCTCCTCGGCTGGCGTGGCAGTCTCATCAGCATCAACAACCTCTTCGAAGTCGGGTGTGGCTGTAGAAACCCCTGCAGTTGCAGCAGTTGTGGTGCCAGTTCGATATATAGCGACAGGATGAGTAGTGCTATTATATTTCCTCGTAAACGCGGTCTTTACAGCCGTTGGAATCTTCTTTAAAACAGCAGCCGTAGCGTCTGGGCCAACGAGGAAGTCCATAATGTTATCCCAGTCCTCTTTTGTTAAGTAGTATTTGTCCATAACAGTGATTACCGACGGAATACCTTCAGACCCTTCTTTCACAATAGGGTTCAACAGTCGGCGTTTTAATGTTGGTATGTAATCCAGTCTTAGACTTGATCCGTTTGCTGATGTGCTCAGTTTGGTATGATACTGTAACTCTTGTAATATTCTTGAATATTTGCCAGTCTTAGAATTCTGTCCCAACCACGACGTGAAATTGATTCTCCCCGTCATTGAACCTGCAACTAACGATGCAGGATAGACTGATGATAATACCGCATGCAAAGGCAATAAACTCCACAATTGCTCACTGCTTCTGATCCGCTTTTCCACGAGATTTGATTGTGAGATGCTGTCAGCTGCCTCAGCGACCGCCATCAAGTGAGATGCGTTGGGCTTCAAATTGGACGGTCTAGTGTTAAGATAGTTTTCCTGGATCATAAGAGGCGCAAAATCGAAGTCATCAAAATAAAGAGCGATCTTATCATTCAAAGTAAAATGCTTCGAGCCCGCTTCGGTATATAGTCGGCCATCGAGCATCTTATGGGCTATATCGAATGGTTTTAAAGCAATATTTTTTTCCCAAGCAGTTGAAATATCTGATATATTACTATGGCCAATTTCTTTGGAGGTCTTGGATACAGTGGATAAAAGATTGATGATCTGCCTAATATCGCCCCTAGTTGCCTGAACGAGCCTGTCGATGACATTTGGATCGAGCTTAAATTTTTCTCTTACGGCAATAGTCATTAGTCTTGCCTTTATACTATTTGCGTCTGGTCTCCGGAATTGTATATCGAGGCAAACCCTGTCGAAAGGCCTCATCTTGGGTAAATTTCGCTCATTACAAATTAGAATCATGGGCGTAGAAGTCTTACGGCAAAAAGTTGCCAGCTGCCCTACTCCACCTCTATCACCACCACTCATACCATCAACTTCATCCATAATAATGACAAATCGTTTTCCATGCAGATTATCAATCTTCTCTCTATTGTGAAAGTAACCATAAACTGACATATTATCCAAAGAGTTCTTGACTCCCGCATTCAGTAGGCTTTTAGATCGAACATCCGAAGCATTCTGTTCCAATACATCGTATCCAACTTCTTTGGCTACTAGGTGTGCTGCGGTCGTTTTACCGATACCAGGAGGTCCGTAGAGCATAGCAGCTCTGAAGGTTCCTGTGCCATCTCGTCCTGCGATTTTGAAGCCATGTTTCCTATTCTCCTCCCAGTTCGTTAACCAGTTTTTCAACTTGGTCACACTGCCTTTATTACCGCACATTTGCTGCAGGTTAGCGGGAGCGTACTTTACAGTCCAAAGTTGATGTTCTTCGTCGACCTTATCCGCGTCCCTAGCGTGTACGCCAGCTTGGCGATCAGCAGAGATTTTGTTTGCTCTTTCCTTCTCCCTCTTGATCATCTCTTCAGCCTCACGAATAGCCTGTGCCTCTTGCTCCTGCATCTTCTGACGTGCTTTCTCGGCTGCCGCTCCATCGCCGCCTCCGGCCGGCATACTGGCTATCAACTGCCTAAATCCGTCCTCATCAATGGCTTTAATACCTAACTTTCTGATATTTTCAAGCTTTTTTGGGCCTGCTTCATCACCAAGCACCACCACGGACGTCTTGCTGGAGATGGATTTCGTCACACGAGCTCCATACCGCTTAGCTAGCCCTTCAGCCTGTCCTCTCTCCAAATTGGGCAGCACTCCCGTGAAAACAATCGTCAAACCGAGTAAACAGTTATCTCTTCCCTCCGGGAAGTCCAGGAGAGCTCCTTCTTGCATATCTGCTCCTTCCGTCTGAGAACTTTTACTGAAATCAAACTTTATATTCTCCTTAACATGAACACTGGAAAGATCTACTGAAGGAATAGTCTCAAGTATATCGTGTGCTGCAGCACCTGCAGTTGCCCCAGTGGATTTCTTCACATTTCTAGATCTCTTGGCAGCTGGTGCTTTCGTGTCGGTTTCCTTAACCTCTTCGTGTCCAATTGAGGATCTACGCCTCTTCTTTGGAGGCAAATCATCTTCATCATCCAGCTCGATCACCTCAGGCTCTACATTTTTGACACCAGACGGTTTCAATGGCTTATCAGCCTTTCTGCCTTTTTGGAGCCACTGACCGATGTCGACCATCACGAACCACTATATCTACCTCTTGGAGGATTCAAAAGCCACCAACCTTTTATACAATTCCTTCAAATCCTTGTCTTCTAATAGTGTCTTGTTCTGCTAATTTTTAATAGTAAACGTCATAGCGCAAATCCTAAAAGATGCCAAGAAACTAAGCTCAAGTGCAGTCAGAAACCGTCGTCTGGGGCTCTAAGACTCTGGTACAGGCTGCTGGTAGGTGTATGAAGATATATGGGAAAGAACAGGAAGAAGAGTGCCAAGAAACAGCCGCAATCGGCGCCAGAAAGTGCCAATTCTAAAGGTCAAATAGCAGATGAAAATCAAGCGGAACATGTTCAGAGTTCTGGAGCTGTCGAAGATCAGCTTGTGGAAGCATCAGCCGGTGAAGTGAAGGATGCGAGCATCGGAACGGCTACGGCTCCTATGTCTAATAATGAAGAAATGGAGAGGCTACGTGAAGAAATACTGGCTCTTAAATCTGAACTGGCGCGTGAAAAGGAGCTGAATCAGACGAAGAAAGACGATAATTTTGCCGGGCAAGCCCGGTTCGCTGATTCACAGGAGTACAAGGACCTGAAAGCTGAGCGCGATGAGTTTGAAGCTCAATATAACAACCTTTTGAACAGAATATCTTCGATGAAGAATGTGTTTAGCAAAATGAAGGAGTCGCAACAGGAGCTGGAGACTGTGAAGGAACAGTTATCGGAATATGAATCGCAAAATGTGAGGCTGAAAGAGAAGGTCGATATACTGAACAAGGAAAGGAAAGAGCTTGAAGAAACCATCACTACGTTGAACCTAGAGTACTCGAGCCTGGACGAGGAGCGCGAAAACGCCCAGAGAGAGTGTGCCTCCTACAGGGAGGAGCTAGAATCGCTGACTGAAAGGCTTGAGAGAGAGTCAGAGAAACACCGCCAAGAGATGAATTCGATTACCGCTGAAAAAACACAGTTGGATAGTCAGCTGCAGGACATGGTGACTGTGCTTAAGAGCAGCAAGCAGGACTTGTCCACGCTAAGATCTGAGAAGGAGGACCTTTCCTCCGCACTCAAGACTCTTGAAGAAGAGAAAATGGCTTTACAAGAGAATATACGATCGCTTGAAGCAGATCTGGAAAACGCTTTCGGCAGCTTCAAGCAACAGTCCAAGCAAAACACGCTGGAGGTCAATGCTCTAAGATCTCAGCTAGACAAAAGCGAGGAATTGAATGCTCAGCTTTCGAGCACAATCGAGCGACTGAACACGGATATCCAGTCAATGAGTGAAGATGTGTCTGCCAAGAAGAAGCTGGAACAAGAATGCAAGGAACGAGTTCTGCAAATAGGCAAACTAAGACACGAAGCAATCATCCTGAATGAACATCTAACGAAAGCTCTCACAATGTTAAAGCAGTCCAGCGACTCAGAATCTGTCGATAAAGAGCTTATATCAAACCTTCTAGTGTCCTTTGTATCCATTCCAAGAGCTGATCCGAAAAAGTTCGAGGTGCTTGAGCTGATATCAAGTTTCTTGAGTTGGGATGATGATAAAAAGAGACAAGCGGGACTATTGCATTACAAGGAACAAACCCCAAAGTCAGCAGGTTCCTTGTCAAGCACAGGGAACTTTGTGACGTTGTGGACCGAATTTCTCGAGAAGGAAAGCGAGAAAGGATCTCATTAAATGTAGCATATATAATCTACACGCTTGCAAATATTTCGAGCCGCGAGCACAGCTGCATTAGCCATTATTTGAGCAGCTGTGCATTTAATGCTCTTGAAGAACGCATTTTTCACGTTTGATGGGTTAAATTCTAACTCTATGAACACTGTTGACACTTTATCGAAGCTAAGAGGGAAGATTAAGTAGCCAACAGTTGAGTATGTTCAGATCTGTGAGCTATTTGCTGCCTAGATCGCGGGTCTCTGCCAGGTTTGCAAGCAATGCAGCCTACAATGCCGCTTTGGCATCGTTGAAGAAAGATTTGAAGCAAGCAATGATTTCCAAAGATGATGTAAAGAAAACTACCATAAGATCTCTCTTATCTACCATCAAAAACAAGGAAATTGATAGTAAAGCACAAGACTTGAATGAGTTTTCGCTATCTGAAATTTACACCAAGCTAATCAACCAAAGAACGGATTCAATCGACGAGTTTCGAAAAAATGGGAGAGAAGATCTAGTTGCCAAGGAAAAACAGGAACTGGAAATCATTAAAGGCTACCTCCATGAGCTGCCAGTTGCCTCGAAAGAAGAGGTTGATACCAAAGTTGCAGAATTGTTAAAAAGCTTGCAAGAGACGACTCCAGATTTGCAGTTGAAGCAAGTCTTTAGTAAAATCGATTGGAAAACACTGCCAACTGAATGGAAAGCTTCTGCAAACACCATTAAATCTAGCATTGTCAGCCATTTCAAGCAGAATCAATAAAGCCGTGCGTCTGGTTTTTGAAAGCACGTAACATGTAAATAGCTAGAAAAAAATTCTACATGGAAGAGGTCCATTCATCCAGCAGAATGTTTCTCCTTTGTCTTTGTGATCGATTTTCTTCTCTTTCTGTTTGTCTGTGCTTTCGATTTTTGCAAGTGACAGAGTTTCGATTACAGACGCTTTTACACAGAAAGAATATTTAAGTGACACCAAGTGAATAAGCTCTATCCGCAAGCTGTACCACTTTGTTTATTCAGCTTTTGAGGTATTATTTTCCTATCTATTTGCTGGAAGAGTTTAAATCAATCGACTAATTTATTATCTCTCCATGCTGAACCGTTTGTCGATTAATCTAGTTCTGGCACTGGCTGTGGCTCACAAAGCATCTGCTTTACGGAAGCAACTAACTTTGACCACAGAGGAGCTGGGTGGCGACTCTACTGAAATCTCAGCAAATAAGCCACTGATTGTTCATTTGGACAAGAACTCGATGTCGCCTGAGGCGATGGAAACTTTGGCTCGGGAGTCAAATATTGATCTTGCTGATCTGCCGGACTATCCTCAGTTTGTTACGTCTGGGGAATTTGAAAGCATGAAATATTCGGCAGACGATATTTTGGATTACTTGGTGAGAGATCAGGACCTAGACTTGGACACCATCAAGCAGGATGAGAGGTACAATCAGATCGAAGAAATTCTGAAGGAAATTGCCGATGAATATTCGGAACAAGATGAAGATAATCGATGCTCTAGAGGTCAATACAAGGACCGCGGCTCATGGGGACACTATCCCTGTGGCAAACCCAGAGGACGTTGTTGTGATCGGGACGAGGATTATGATGATGGCTACTGGGAAATTGATGATAAAGAGTCTAAGTACGAAGATGAGAACGAAGACGAATCCAAATGGTCTGGTGATGATGAGGACGGTAAGGATGAGATCGATAACCGCAAGAGTGACAAAAAAGATGATAAAGTGGGCGGTAAACTAGATGACAAGTTAGGTGAGAATTCCGAGAAGAAACTGGAGGACAAGTTTGATGACAAGTTCGATGAGAAACTGGACGAGAAAATGAATGACAAGTTGGACGAGAAGCTGGATGACAAACTAGACAACAGGTTCGAGGAAAAGTTGGGTGACACAAAGGATATCGACGATGCATTAGAAAACAGCTCAGATGAAAAGGAAGAGAACAAGAAATTCTTCTGGTCGGATGAAAACACGGACTATTACGAGGACGAAGATGGAACCCTCACTATCGAGAAGCCCAAATATGAGGAAACGTTTCTAGGAACGGAGATCAGTGTCGGCGAAACTCCAACTCAAGGATTCCTAGCACCTACGACGTCGATAACATATAATTCAAGTAACTTCTCGACATATCTCACCGCTTCATCGACAGTTCGCAACCTCACAATGACTTACACTACTAAGCTCAACCGCACATCCACTTTACAGACCAGAACAACCACTAGCACTAGCTCATCCTATGTTGCCACCAGTCTTTATTCAAACTCTAGCTCTGCAATGAGAACTGAAACCGAGAATACTACTCATAAAAACAGCACTAGGTCTGTAACCGAACATACTACGCATAAAAACAGCACTAGGTCTGCAACCGAGCATATTACTCAAAAAAGCAGCACTAGGTCTGCGTACAGCTCCTCAAGGGTTTCTGCCAGATCTGCATCCGGGTCCCATAAAACAACCACTACAAGTTCCACGCGTGAGCAGACCACTAGCGAGGTCGAAGTAGGCTTCAACTGGAAGGCACTGTCCAACGTTTCGAACATTACAATGCAAAGAGAATTTGAGAACACGTCCAGTTTCTTGATGCCAACTTCACTCCTCTTTGCCACCTTGCTCGCTCTTCTAGCGGTCATGCAGGCATAGACAGCGGATACTTAGACAACTTATTAAGATAATAGAATGTAAAGCTATATGGCTGATCCATAACCATATAATCAATGACCTGAATTTTTATTAAATATTATAATTATTATTTTATTATTTCTGAATTTGTGACGCTCTGAATTTGTGACGCTGACACTTGTAGTGTCACTCACTATATACGGATCATGAACATAACGAACTAAGCTTAATAGTCTCAGCTAAAGGTAGAGGTAGTGCTGGCTCATTGCACGGATGCCAGAAGTCCGTTCGCTCTGATCCGATTAGAAGCTACGTGACATATCTGCGAGTCTCAAAATGGTTGCTGTATGTTGTCCCCTTGGTCGCTGCAAGTTCTCAACTTCGAATAAATACTAACCAGTACTATGAATTGATGTAGAATGTCAAGAGAACGGTGAGAATCAAGACGAGTCAGCATATTTTGCCCGATCTGCCACCCGTGGAAAACTTTCCCATGCGCGAATGGAGCATTGAGATCTATCTAGTTGACGAAGAAGGCAACAAGATACCGGCTACAATTTTTGACAAAGTGGTCTATCACCTGCATCCTACGTTTGCGAACCCAAATAGGACGTTTACTGAGCCACCATTCCAAATTACGGAACAAGGATGGGGTGGATTTCCTCTAGATATTAGTTTTTTCCTTCTGGAGAAGGGAGGAGAGAGGAAAATAACCCATGATTTGAACTTTCTGCAGGAATCTTACGAAGTGGATCATGTAATCCAGGTACCCACCAATAAGCCGATACTGGCGGCAGAACTGGCCAAGACGGGTCCTATGGACGAGTCTGCCGGGCCAGTTTCGAAGCGGAAAACTGCCGCAGCCAATGGCGAAGTGAAGGCTAAGAAGGCAAAAACCGCCAGTACGTCGACTGTAAAAGGTAACGTGGACATCGAAAAATTGGCTTTCGGTCTAACGAAGCTGAACGAGGATGATCTGGTCGGTGTTGTGCAAATGGTCACCGACAACCGTACGCCGGAGATGAACGTAACGAATAACGTGGAAGAGGGAGAATTCATAATTGACCTTTACAGTCTGCCCGATGGCTTGTTGAAAAGCTTATGGGACTACGTGAAAAAAAATACAGAGTAATGGCATTATGGTCGCCATCGCGTGTGTAGAATTCTATACTGAATCAACAAGGTTTTCGAATCAAAGACGCTTCGAGCTTATCTTCACAATGCTAGATCGCTACCTTTTGTTGGTAGAATACCAGAGCTTACTTGTGAATGAACTTGATCGTAGACAGCCAAGAAGCAGAGATCTAACCTGGACTGATCTCATAATTTTGTTTGATACATGTCTTAGCGAATAAGTATCGGCAAAGCTCATTGATGAGCTCTTGCTCCTTCGAAAACCAACAAGCAATTAATGAGCATCGTAAGTATACCCGTGCTGGTGCCACCACAGGACCTTTTGACTAACTACCCAATGCAGCCGACGGTGAACGCTATAATAAGAGTCAAGACGCAACAGATGATAATACCCAATTCAGCTGCTGTGAATAGCTTACCTCTTCGGAAATGGAGAGTGGAGAT
Source organism: Torulaspora indica (assembly GCA_931305995.1). Lineage (NCBI taxonomy): Eukaryota > Fungi > Ascomycota > Saccharomycetes > Saccharomycetales > Saccharomycetaceae > Torulaspora > Torulaspora indica. The sequence goes on along the minus strand of CAKNUP010000004.1, from coordinate 435,604 downwards.
CTGTATGCTGGACGAGAAAGGAGATGAGATAGAGGCAGCTGTGCTGTCAGATTGCACTTTCCACCTACATCCAACATTTGAAAGGCCGACTAGGAAAGTCACTAGTCCACCGTTTGCCTTGGAGGAACAAGGTTGGGGCGAGTTTGAGATCAAGATACTCTGTAATTACCTGGAAGACGCCGGTAAAATTAATATTCGACATCCATTACACTTTGAAGACGATGCATATGCGATTGACTATTCTGTTCAGGTCCCTTATCACACGGCAGAGCTACGAAGAAGATTAGAAAGCCACTTCACTCTACAAGAGGTGGTACAAATACCAGAAAAATCGCATATAGCGGCTTCTAGCAGCTGGATCAATTCAATACCACTTTTAGATGAAGATGCGGTGACAGAGATAGTGAGGATGATAGTATCGCATCCAGCAGTTGAAAGCGAAATTCTTGAACATCCCAGGCATGAGGACTTTCTCATGGCATTATATCAGCTGCCGACCGAGCTGCTGGATGAAATACGAAATTATATTAGCAATTCCGGCAGGTGAATTGTAATGATTTGTTTGACTCTGTATGCTCATCCTTAAAGAATTACTACACGTTATGTTGTTTGATAATTTTCAACTACAGTCCTTTTCACAAGTACGTTGAAGTCCATACCTTCATGGTGGAGTCCCATGATCCTGTGCAGACAGCTAATCCATCAGGACTTGCCCTTACTCTAGAAACACGACTAGCGTGCCCTTCTAGTTTTCCAACTATTTCTGATTTTAGCACATCCCAAACCACACATCCGAAATCCGTGTAGCAAGAGTACAGAAGCCTACCGGAACCACTGAAATCGAGAGATACGACGCCCTGATTATCGAGGTAGCTTGCGTTCAGGATACTATTAGCACGAGAATGAGTTCGGTTAACTTTCTCTTCAGCACCAGAGCTATTTTGTTGTGATTGCGTCCGATGGACAGCATCTGCTAATGCGTAAGTGGCAATTTTACAATCTGACCGAAGATCGAACAACCGTATAACGCCGTCATCACTTCCGGAGGCCAACGCATTTCCATCTCTACAGAACTGCAATGTGTTTATATCGCTGTCACTGACAAAGAACGTCTGGACCACACCACCACTTCTAACGTCCCACAGGTAGATATGCCCGTCAGAACCGCAGCTGGCAAACACGTTCATCGCGTTTTCGGAACCAGGTGGCGGTAAGGACAGAGCTAGAACGTCGCCCAGATGTTCAGCATATTCTCGAATTCGCTTCGCCCTCGGAATATCCCAATATGCGCACGTCATGTCGCCACTAGCGGTCAAAACATGCGAGTTATCCGTGAACCCCAGATCTGATACATAGCCCGTATGGCCCTTGAAAATAGACACAACGTTCTGCTGAACTCGGTTCTCCTTCGACACTCGATAAATCGTACAACTATTATTCAGTCCCGCACTCGCCACCAGGCTCCCTGACGGAGAAATGTCACACGAAAGCACCCATTGCGAGTCCAACGGGATAGCATTCAGCTTTAACCCCGAACAACTGTCCCAAATCAACATAAACCCGTCCTGACTCGCGCTCAGAATCCTCCGCGAGTCCCTACTCCACCTCACATCCGAGATCTTGTTATTATGTCCCCGCAGCGATAACACGGGCTTCAAATTAATGCTATTCCTCTTCAAAGACGGGACGTTCTTGCTCATTTCCACAAGCCCAGCATCCTGTATCTTACTTTTCACTTTGTTAATCTGCGAGTAAAGTTGCTTAGACTCCTGTCTCGCCTCAGCTAACTGACTCTGCAGCTCATCCTCCCGCTCTTGGTAGTCAGGTATCTCTAGTCTCTGCTGTTCAACGTACCGTTCCGTTGACCGTTCCGTTGACCGTCCCTCATTGCCATCAATTTCAGTCAAGTAGCGTGATTGGTAGCGACTCATCACCAGTATCCCATACGATACTCAACCTTCAACCAGCACTGCTACCGATGCCATCCCAACCATCTCAGCCAATTTTCACACCTTCAGGTTCCTTAACAGAGGTGCCATCTTTGGCTATCCAGGCGTAGACTTCCTTGAACCCCAAAAGGGGCTCCCAGAGGTGGCCAATCCATATAAAAGGAGGCAAACAGAAGGGAACCGAAGACAGTTTGGTCTTACAGGATGCTTTACGGTCAGATATTAGTGTCGAGGCTCGGGTCGAAGCCCGAGGAGTCTGTAGTTCCGCTTCGAAAGAGCTCCGAAGCTGAACTGGGCTCGCCGTCTTGCGTGAAAGTTCGTTCTTGTACTGGCTTCTTCTTGTTTCTGTAGGTGCGTTCTAGCGTGCCGGTCACTTTGAAGAGATAGCTGGGCAGTGTTCGGCCTGTCTTGAGGTAGGCGAGCTTCCAGTTGCGGGCTTTGTCTTTCAGTTGAACTTGAGTTCTGTTCTTGAGTGCTTCTGAGACTTTGCCTCCGGGACCGTAGAGGTCTAGGATCTTGGACCAGGAGGGCCCGACCTCTTTGAGACCTTGGACGAGGGCGTCCTCCTCGGCCTTGGTCCATGTTCTCTTGGGTTTGAGCTTCTTGACCAGGTTGGCGCCCTCGATAGACTTGGTAAACTGATCCTGAGCGGTGTGGTCGCTTAGCTTGGTTGGCGGTTGGCCCAAAATGCTCTGTTGGGCCGCCATGGACAAGTCTGCCGCGTCAAAAGGGCCCGTAGCCGCCTGAGGATCAACCAGCGGATGAGAAGCGCTTGCCATGGCTGAAGTGTTCTCTTCTGCGGCGGTTCCGCCGGTTGCGTAGAGTGCGTTTGGGTCAAAGTCGGAATCCTCGAAAGAATACAGAGGCGACTTGCCGCGGCCCTTCTTGCCCCAGATAATCAGTCCCAGATTCTTGTGGCTATAGTCCAGAAGTTCTTTGACGAAATGGCCCCAGTCGTAGTCTTGCGTGAGACTCTTGTAGCTTGTATATTGCGAGAGGTTCTCTCGGCGGCGTTCGCATCTTTCCATGAACTCTCTCTCGGCGGAGGTCATCAGCTGCTCGGAATCGCCCATGTTGGTACCCATTCTCCTTGAGACGAGCTGATCTGCCAGATCATCGGAGAATATCAGCCGCAGCAACTTTTGCTGCTTCGTTCGCGGTATTTCATCCGAACTTGTGTCGAAATCCTTCAGCCCAGCTATAAAAGCCTGCGTCTTGAGATCCAGATACAGGATCGACTGTCTTTTCAGAAATTTACCATTGGTATCGATAGAACCCTGTTCAGTGAACAGTATATTCGGGCAAAATATGTCCAGAAACGTCTCCTGTAGGAACTCAAAGCCGTAGTTAAAGCAGCCAAGCACCGCCAGCAGGAAAGTCAGCAAATTTGCCTTGCGAATCGCCGTCATCACATATGCTTCGTGCCCTTTCAACAATAAAGGCGCCGGTGCGTGCGAGAACCACAATCCTGGCGCGACATCCTCAACTCCAATAAGAGCAGAACCATGGATATAAATCATTCTGATCTGCTCAAACAGCTTCAACAACGTCCTAAAGATTTCCGTATCACCTGAACTCAAATACCCTGTCGGATCGGTCAGAACAGCAATTACCTGCGGCGAATTCGAATTCAAAATTAACAACCGTAACAATTGGGTCGAAACATTATCCAGTAAACTCAAAGACGACAAAGTAAGTCTCAATCTCAACGGCAGATCATCAATAATGTTATTAAATCGATTCATGTTATCAGAATATGGCTCTGACATATATTAAATATTTATTTTTTTTTTTTATTTACTGACGCACCGGTGTCAGTAAATCAAATACCCCAGGTTCAAGAACTGCGACGTCAGATATAGCACCTCTGACACCTAGAATGCCAGCTAAGGAATGCGAAACTTAGGGCTTCTAGTGCCAGAAGGGTTTGAAGGGAAAATTGTAGATCAACTGAACAAATAAGAGGCTGCCGGGTAAGCCGGCGACGACAGTAATACAAATGACAGTAAATAGGCGTAATATTACAAACGGTCAGCAAATTGATATGAGTGGGTTAGACGGCTTTCTTTGAAGCAAGGAGCATGGTTTTTTTCTTGGGATTAATCTTGACTATACCGGAGGGTCCCTTGGGCTGCGCGAAGTCGCCAAGACCGACGCCCTTTTTCAACGCCATGTTGAAAAGATGGTCAAAATTGGAGTTTGCCTTGGTGGTAGAGGGGTTGTGGTCTTTTACGTATTTTTTCAGAGCCAGGCGACTAGAGCCCTTGCCGTGGTTCAGCTCTAGGATCGCCTGAGTGATCATTTCCTTGTAGCTGAGAGCTTGCGGGGACGGTTTCTTGACGATCTTCTTTTCCGCTGGCGATGTTGATCTCTTGGGGGCAGCGGGCTTGTCCGTCTTTTTGGCTAGTTTTAGTGGTCCCGAGTGTCCCTTTGGCTGCTCGAACTCGCCGGATTCGACGCCCTTCTTGACGGCATTGTTAAAATGAAGATCAAAACTGGTGGAGGATCCGAGCTTCGGGTACTTGGACTTGATAAACTTCTTTAATGCGAGACGGCTTGCTCCCTTGCGATCCTTAAGCTCTAACAAACCTTCAGTGATAAGTTCTTTGTAACTTTTGGAGGCTTCAGCCGGTTTCTTGGCCGGTTTAACTGATTTGGATACTTTCTTGGCTGATTTCTTGGAAGCTGCAACAGAGGGCATATCTGGTGGACGTGGAACCGTTCGACGACTGGTAAATATCGGAGTAAGCTGTGTTTGGAGAGCCAGAGGTTATATAGTCCCCTGCTGATAAGGGAAAAAGGATGTACAACAAGACAGATACAAGCACGCAAACACAGACACACGCTGTCTGACGCGTCCTGCTCCTCTTGAGGGGCAATATAAGCCGCTGCCAAGCGGTTTACAGCCTTTCAGCCATTCTCGGACAGTCGTAGACCGGTCCGTTGTCTTGATCATCTCATTGTAAGGGTCGCGTTCAAACCGCGAAAAGTACCGGATACAACCATCTGGTCCAAAGCTAGCTCAAAGATCTTGGCATTCCTAGGTGCCCCGTGGGGAGCGGCGTCCCCGAAGGCCCCCGACGGTGTCATCATTATACAGCGAGATTCCTGAAACTCCCGGGAGTTGACAAAAAGTTTTCTTATGAAGTCATGATCCTCGTAATCCTCGCAGCCATCCCACGGTCTCAGTGGCAGTAATCGACTGTTGGAGAGCTTACTGATAGCCTGGCTATTAGACAGCTAGCTTTGATGGTTTAATAGCTGGTCGTAGTTAGTGACATCGACATTATCAGGATAATACGGTTAACAAGGGCATCAGGTTCTGGTCATTTGAAAGGGTTTAGATAGAGGGAGAGAGCCGGTGTTATCCACTTTGGGTGCCTTTGTTACGATGAGTTCACTCTTGAGACCAGGGTTGCGGTGTGGACGCGTGGTTGCCGGCAGAGAAGTTTTGATGTTGCGGTTTCATTCGTATGCTAGACCATCGTCGATGCCCTTTCAGTTCCGGGTGCTAAACAGTTTCAATTTTAGTTCCAAGAGGTTTATTTCTATCCTGCCGAATATAATAGGGAAAGCTATAAAGATGCCAGTGTATATTGGAGGTGGGATGGCGGCGGCGGGTAGTTATATAGCGTATCGGATGGAGAAGGCGGGCTCGTTTGCCCAGGGGAAATGGGGGGAACTTAAAGATTTTACCGTGAATCTGCGAGACCGATTTGGGGAGATTTTTTCTGGGAATGAGCCCGGCGAGGGCGATAATCCAAACGGAAATAATGACGGCGATACTGTTGCGACAGCATCTTTACTTGCTTCTTTGCAAGGTGACGACGAAACGACAAGTGAAAACGAGGAGGATGATGAGGATGAGGAGGAGGATAATGAAGAGGATCATACACAGGACGAGATGTTGAATTTGACTAAGCAAATGATCGAGATAAGATCGATATTGAGCAAGATAGACTCGACATCGGCGCATTTAACTTTGCCCTCTATCGTCGTGATAGGGTCTCAATCTTCGGGGAAATCGTCTGTGTTGGAGTCTATTGTTGGCAAGGAGTTCTTGCCCAAGGGTAATAACATGGTGACTAGAAGACCGATTGAACTGACGCTCGTGAACACTCCCAACTCAGCAGACGTTTCTGCTGACTTTCCCAGTTTGAGAATGTACAATGTGAAGGATTTTAAAGAAGTGAAACGAATTCTGATGGAGCTTAATATGGCTGTGCCATCAACAGAAGCCATCTCTGAGGATCCCATCCAGCTGACTATCAAATCCTCACGTGTGCCAGATCTTTCTTTGGTCGACTTACCGGGCTATATCCAGGTTGAAGCGGCTGATCAGCCATTCGAGTTGAAGAAAAAGATTCGACAACTTTGTGATAGATACCTATCGGAACCAAACATTATCTTGGCGATTTCTGCGGCAGATGTGGATTTAGCCAATAGTGCCGCACTTCGAGCAGCCAAGGCCGCCGATCCTCAGGGACTAAGGACCATTGGTGTTATTACTAAGCTAGATCTAGTTCCTCCAGAAGTGGCACGCAGCATCCTGACGAACAAGAAGTATCCACTCAAGATGGGCTACGTAGGGGTTATTACAAAATCTCCAGGATTGCCCAAAACCCACATGGGACTGTTTGGGAATAGACAGTTAGAACGAACTGTTGATCACAGTCAAGTAGGAAAGACAATCGAGCCGCAACAGCTTGTCACTCGCCAATTCGAGAAGGATTATTTCAAGGAAAACAAGCAGTTTTTCTCAAGTTGTGAAATATCTACCAAGAGACTTCGAGAAAAACTGATCAAAATTCTAGAGATATCGATGTCCAATGCTTTGGAACCTACATCGATGCTCATTCAACAGGAACTAGATGACACTTCTTATCTGTTCAAAGTGGAATTTAACGATCGTCAGTTGACGCCCAAATCATATCTTCTCAACAACATTGATGTGCTAAAACTGGCTATCAAAGAGTTTCAGGAAAAGTTTCACAGAAATGAGCTAAAGTCGATACTCAAAGCGGACTTAGATCAAGTCGTACTAGATTTTCTGGCGACTAGGTATTGGAAAGATGATAGTTTATCAGAATTATCCAGCAAGATGAATAACGATGATGAAATACTTTATTGGCACAAAAAGCTTGAATTGGCCTCTTCCAGTCTGACAAAAATTGGTGTAGGAAGACTATCCACTATGTTGGTGACTAATGCAATCTTGAGGGAGCTGGAGAACATCCTTGGGGCTACGCAGCTGAGAAACCACGATCTCATAAAAGAACTCGTAACGAATACAGCTGTCAACGTTCTAAATGCCAAGTATTACGCTACTGCAGATCAAGTGGAGAATTGCATCAAACCATTTAAATATGAGATAGACCTAGATTCCAGAGATTGGAACATGGCCCGCGAGCACTCGATAGCATTGATGAAAGAAGAAGTGAGGCAGTGTAACGATAGATTTCAATCGATCAAAAATGCTATTGGTGGGCGCAAGCTGCAACAAGTGATGGGATATTTGCAACAGGACCCATCAAAGAAAGAGACCCTTGGGATGTCCAAGATCCTGCTGGAACGTGGGTCTGAAGCCCTGTTTCTGAACAAAAGACTACAAGTCCTATCCTTCAGGCTGAAGTTTTTAAGGAACAAATGCCACTCGGTAAATGAGAAAGATCAGTGTCCTGAAGTATTTTTAAACGCTGTGGCTGATAAGTTAACCTCTACAGCCGTTCTATTCCTGAATGTGGAGCTACTCAGCGACTTCTTCTACAATTTCCCCATCGAACTAGACAAGAAACTGAACGCGCTTACAAGTGAGCAGATCGAATTGTTTGCCAAGGAAGATCCCAAGATCGCCCGCCATATAGAGCTACAGAAACGAAAGGAGCTTCTCGACCTTGCCCTGGAAAAGATAGACTCCATCCTGGTTTTCAAAAAGAGCTACAAGGGAGCCACCAAGAAGCTGAAAAACTGACAACTTTGACCTGTGAATAGACTAGCATTTCTTCAAACCTATGTACGACTAAGTACGAAACGACCAAATGACAATATGATACAGAAGCGGTATAAACCTTAATCCCTTCTTTCTAGCGGGTTATATCTCAAGAATTTCTCAATCAGGTCCACATGCGTTAGAATCATTCTTCTACAACAGTATCTTTTCAAACCCAATTTTGTAAGAGCGCTACCTTCATCAAGCTCATCTTCCTGCAACATATTCAAATAACTTTCCCATTTGTCTCCCACAACCTTACCGCACGAAAAGCATCTCACGGGAACGATCATCCTGGAACAGATCTGCTTGTCAAACCTTGTTGAAGAACTGATGAGCTGATGCCTACTAAGCTATTAAAGACATCGAATTTTTCAGCACCTTACTGACACCTTCGTACCAAAAGATAAAGAAAGTGTCAGCAAATAATCTGACGAGCAACACGCTGACACTGCACAGATAGGAGCGGTACTCGGCAGTCATTCGTGTGGTTCCGGTCTCTGGAATTTTAGCTTAATTTTTATGGGCTTTAAATTAAGTGAAACGGCTTAGTAGCGATAAAGCAGAGATTTTCTAGTCCTGAAGGCTTGGATAATTAGTGGAATCCAGCCATCACTATTCTGAAGCCTACTGGAAGCCAAAAGGATCCTGAATCGAGGTTCTTGGGCCTTATCGTCAGTTAAGAGTTGACAGTCGCCCAGCTCGTTCAAGGTGATTTGCAAAATTTTCGATGAAAGCGATGAGATGAGCTATAATACCATAGTAGAACTGGGTTTAGTTATGGATTTAGTGTAGCTTTGTATCGCCAGCGAGTAGGCTTCGATGAATCAGGCAACAGTTTACCAGAAATATAAGCTGTCGGTTGTCTCTGGTGGAAAACCGCTGCTTCCACGCGCAGCGAACCGGTCGTGTTGCGACAAGGGACGTGGATATTTGACTGGGGATGAGATGAGCTATATTGTGCCATTCAATAATCAGATCAAAGTTTATTCGACAGAGACGAGACAGTGTGTAAAGACTTTAAAGTTCGGTAATAACGAGTGTTTGTCCGAAGTTTTCGTTAAAGAAAAGGCTATGATTGCGGATATCATACTGGGAGATGCTGCTAAGGATGTGGCAGAGCGTGAAGAGGATAAGCAAGTGACTGTTTTTACCGATACCGGTTGTATTTTGATTCTAAACTACAGGGGAAAGCTTCTCGATTCTCCAAAAACGTTGCAGTTGAATCTGGATAAAGAGGAAACAGTTTGCAAAGTATTCGGCTCGGAAGGCGGCAGCTATAAGCTGTTGACTTCTATGGAGTCATCTGGGAATGGATCGGAATTCACGTACAAGATTTACGACTTAAAGTTCGATGAGGAAGTGCGATTGAGCTTAGAGACAACGCTTGAGAACGTGATTTTGTGCACTTGGAGCTCCAAGGACAAATACTTGGCGTTCTTATATTACAATGAAAACAAGAAAACAATCCGAGTATACTCGGTCTTTGATTCTTGCATTATGAAAGAGTTCCCGCTGAATTTGGCATCCCAACAATCGTCCTCCTCTTCCGCCAACTCAAAATATGTTACTAGCATGGCGATCGACTGTAACGGAACTCAAGTGGCCTTGGGTTTTGCCTCTGGTGTGATAAACGTCATCGAATTGTCAAACATGCAAGAGAGACTACTCAAGTGGCATATAGATGCCGTTCTATCTCTTTGTTTTACTCAGGATGGATCGTATCTTCTTTCTGGTGGCTGGGAAAAAGTTTTGAGCTTTTGGCAATTATCCACTAATATGCAGCAGTTTTTACCTCGTCTGAATGGTGTCATAATAGGCTGTGAATCGGTGGCGAACGATAAATATTACTCATTGGCATTGCAAATGACAGAAAATACAACAAATTCCGACTACCAACTATTGTTACTAAACGCGGCAGATTTGACTTCAAAGGTGGTAATAAACGGTCCATTACCAGTTTTTGTTAGCGCTGTTAAAGATACCGTTCAGCCAGTATCTGCTATAGCGACAAAAGCCTCTACAACGCTGCCAACCTCTAGTTTATCCAAAAAGAAGCACAAGAAAAAGCTTTTGAAAGCAAAAAGACAAGATTTCACTACATGTGCCAGCATCAACCCTGTCACGAAGCACATATATTTGCCACACATGTCCGCCATGCAAAGCTACGATTTTTATAGGAACGAGCAAACCTCTTACCAATACATGGCATCCGGTGTCAATAATTCGATGGGTAAGGTTAGGTTTGAGATGAACATTCAGGATCCTATTATCGCGGATGTTCAATTCACAAAAGATGGGAAGTGGATGGCGACTTATGAGATTGAATACCCCCCAGAAGATCTGCTGTCTTCTAAAGATTTAGTGCACATCTTGAAATTTTGGGATAAGGAAGAGAATGCGTCAGATTGGACTTTGAGGACAAAAGTAATCAATCCACATGGTACTGGAGTCCCCATAACGAAAATTTTGCCTGCACCATGGGCCGTAAATGGTTCTCAAGGGTTCCTCACGGCAGATAACGATGCGGGCCTTAAATATTGGTCTTACGAGGAATACGAGAAAAATTGGTGTCTGACAAAAATTTCGCTGCCCAATCTCAATCATTTCAGCAATTCGGTGTCTCTAGCATGGTCGCAGGACGGCAGTTTGATCTTCCACGCTTTCGATGAGAAGATATTCGTAATCGATTTCGAAACTTTTAGGCAGTTTGAGACGCCCAACGAAAAGATAAACGAATTCAACATGGACTCAGAGATTCAAGCCATCAAACTGGTCAACAATACCAACCTGATAGTAGCCACGCGTACCACACTAAACACCATCAATCTCCTAAACGGCGTCATCACCAACAGTTACGATTTATATCCCTACGTGGATGGTGTGTACAAGAATGGTCATCTGGACAGATTAATCAGCTGTGATGAGAAAACAGGTACAATAGCGCTGGTAATCAATCAGAAACTCAAAGACATCGAGGGAAATCCCTCTATTAACTATAAATCTCGTGTTATCGTCTTTGACAACGAGCTCTCCAAGAAATTAGGCAGTTTCACGCACACAGACTACATTTCCTGGATCGGTTGGAACCATGGCACTGATTTCATCTTCCTCGACACACAATGCCGTCTGGGAATCATCGGAACCACCGTCAACACCGAGATGTCAGACGAATTAAACAAAGATGGTCTACTAGATGGTCTCAAAAGCGGTAAAAGCGATTTTGCCGCACAGCTGGAAAAGCTGTCCTCTTCTAAACGCATCGATGGTCCAGAGGACGGAGACCAACAGGAAGAAATTGCATTGGAATTTATCAACGGCGACAAAAATGATAAACTGATAAACATGAATAGTTTCATCAGCATGCTTGATAACTTTCAGAACATTCAAATGGACACGCTTTTTGATCGTGTCATGAGAGTCATTGGATGAGAGACAGCGTATAGTAATATGTAAAATTAAAGTACAAACGTTTGCACTGGAACGACGATTTACTGTCACTTTGAGATGACTAACTAAGGTGATTTTCATAATGGCTAGCGTCCGCCAAGAAATATAAAAATTCCTTCGACTAAATCGAAATGTAATTGATAAAGACTAGAGGTTATAGGCTTTGCTCGACGTTAATTGGACTGCCAATATATATTGCTAGACATTTTTAGCGAATTAACGCAGAAAGAAGCTTCTTTTCAGTCGAATTCTGGATAAAGTTAGAATCGAGATCATGACGGAAAGGGTTATAAATTCATTGCTGGATACAGATCTGTATAAGCTGACTATGCAAGCAGCTGTTTTGCAGAATTTTCCAGATGCAGAAGTGATTTACAAATATACGAATAGATCATCGCAATTGCATTTCAATTCCGATGCCATTGCCTGGCTACGTGATCAGATAGACCATTTAGGAGAGCTCAAGTTTAGTCCTGAGGAGATCAAGTACTTGGGCAAAGAGATTGAATACTTACCAAGGGCATATCTTGATTATCTTCAGGATTTTAAGCTAGACCCAAAGAAACAGATAGAGTTTGCAACCCGAGCCGTCGAGGGCACTTGTGATAGATTTGACCTAGAGATCCTCGTGAAGGGTAAATGGATGGATACCATCCTGTATGAGATTCCCGTATTGTCGCTGGTGTCTGAAGCGTATTTCAAGTACGTTGACACAGACTGGACATACGAGGGCCAAGTGGAACAAGCCAAAGCCAAAGCTCTCAAGCTGTTCGAAAACCAAGTTAAGTTCAGCGAGTTCGGCACAAGACGTCGCAGATCTCTAAAAACGCAGGATCTGGTTATGCAGGGCATAATGAACGCCGTGAACGAGAACGCCGAGAACTATAGCCAGTACCTTCTTGGAACCTCGAACGTCTTCTTTGCCAAGAAATTCGGTGTCAAGCCAATCGGCACCGTTGCTCACGAGTGGTTTATGGGCATTGCAGCCATCACGGACGACTACCTCAACGCCAACAAAAATGCTATGGACTTCTGGATCAAGACCTTCGGGGCTGAACACGCCGGATTGGCTCTAACGGACACATTCGGCACGGATAACTACCTAGTGTCCTTCAAGCGTCCATACTCAGACTACTACATTGGCGTAAGACAGGATTCCGGCGATCCAATCGAGTATACCAAGAAAATAGCCAACCACTACCACAACGTTTTGAAGCTCCCACGGTTCAGCAAAATGGTGTGCTACTCAGATTCTCTAAACATCGAAAAAGCTATCCAATATGCCCGCGTAGCACACGAATACGGTCTTCACGCCACTTTCGGGATCGGTACAAATCTGACCAACGACTTCCGTAGGGCTTCAGATCCCTCTCTCAAGAGCGAGCCTTTAAACATTGTCATCAAGCTACTTGAAGTGAACAAGCGTCACGCCATCAAGATCTCGGATAACCTCGCCAAGAATATGGGTGACCCCAGCACCGTCCTGAGGGTTAAAAGAGAGCTGGGATACGTCGAACATAGCTGGGCTGGAGATACAGAGGCCCATAGATGGGCTTGATTTTATTATTTAGTGTCGCCAGTATTTAGTGTCGCCAGTCGGCGCTCAATACCCGGACTTAGAATCTAGTAGTTTTTAGGCCTTAAGTATGAGAGCCCTTCTCATCACCACCTGGATACACATAGACTGTTGGTTGTATGCTGATGGCTCTGAACTTTTAGCAGCTCGTATCGTTCATATCTACTCTATTCTCTATAATTGGCCCAACTTCTCTAGGAATATTCTGTTAATCGCGGTTTTACTAGGACAAGAACAATGTCAGTCGACACTTCATTGAATGAGTTTAATCTTTTGGAGACTTTGCAGCAAGTAAGTGATCCCCAACACATTGGATCGAGTGTTCAAAAAGCAGCGGAGCAGCAATTGAAAGATTGGCAATCACAACCGGGACTTCACTATCTATTGCAATCGATATACTTAGATCTGTCAAAGTCGTTGCAAATCAGATGGCTGGCTGTTATTCAGTTCAAAAATGGGGTCGAAAGGTTTTGGAGATCTACCAGAATCAATGCAATCAATAAGGATGAGAAGAGGTCGATCCGTGGTCGACTTTTCGATCTGATCGAAGAGCAGAACAACCAACTTTGCATTCAGAACGCTCAGGCAGCTGCTAAGATTGCTCGTTTGGACTTCCCCGTCGATTGGCCGTCTCTTTTTGAAGAGCTGGAACGATTGTTATCGAATGAACACATAATCCGTGATACCGTGAGAGTTTACAACATACTGATGCATGTGAACCAGATTATCAAGATTCTCGGCTCCGCTAGGATCGGGAGATGCAGACCAGCCATGCAAAGCAAGGTTCTGTTGATCTTTCCTCTGGTGGTTCGCATATACTTGGATTCTTTCGAGAATTGGTCGACGTCGTCGGCTCTTACTGAAGATAAACTGACTAGGTTGCAGATCTCATACTTGGCACTTAAAGTACTAAGGCGAATCATCACAGATGGGTATGAACGTCCACATAAAGACGAATCAGTCTGTGAATTCATGAAGGTGACTGTCTCACATTTTGATTTGCTCCTTTCACATCAACAGAATTTTTCAAAGTTTGATATATATGAGAAATTCATAAAGTGTTATGGGAAATTGCACTACACGTTAATTACCAACTCACCGGCAAATTTCATCCTATTACCATGCTCCACGCAAATTTTAATCTCATATACCCGCTTGCTATTTGAGCAGGCCTCAGCTGTTTACAGCGAGAAGTCTGACGAAAATGGTGATTTTTGGGAGCAGACTGCTATCAGAAGCCTACTGATTCTGAAGAGAGTCTTTAACTTCATAAATAAGAAGGGAGCCGTCATCCTAAAGGCTAGAAGCGATAAAATTAGCATTGATGAGTCCATCAAGAGGCTTTCAACTGAATTTTTGAATGAGAAACTTGTGACGAATCTTGTCGATACGTTGATGAGATGGTACTTGAAACTACGTCCATGCGACTTGGAGACCTGGTTTCTGGATCCAGAGGAATGGATTAACGAACAGATTACGACAAGCTACGAATACCAGATCAGACCATGCGCGGAGAATTTCTTCCAGGATCTCATCAACACATTTCCTGAATTACTTGTGCCTTATCTTTTGAACAAAATCGAAAACGAGGCAGCGGCACTATCTGATTCTCTAGAGGATTTTTTAAGCAAGGATGCAATTTATGCCAGCTTTCAATTAAGTGCTCCGGCAGTCAGTGAACTTGTGGATTTTGATAGGTTACTAGTCCAAGTGTTTTTACCCGAGGCCACATCCATGACTGCTTCACAAGATCAACTAAAAATTATCAAGCGACGTGTTTGCTTAATAATCAATGAGTGGTGTACAATAAAATGTTCAGAGGAAAGCAAAAAGCTTTGCTATGGTTTTTTTACCAACCTTTTGATGAACGAAGATGACAAAGTTGTCTTGTTAACCTGCGTAAAGTCCTTGAGGACTATGATTGATGATTGGAATTTTAACAAAGACACATTCCAACCGTTTTTGGTCGACACGGTCACCGTTTTGCTGCGGAAAATTTTACCATCCATGTCCCTCACCGAAACCCGCCTTTACATTCTGCATACATTAAGCGACATCATTATTCAAACCAAACCGTTGTTAAGCAATGACCTACTGATTGAAGTTTTACAGATGGTTCCAAAATTATGGGAAATTTCAACGACCAATCCATCGGAGGCAATTTTATCGAATGCATTGATTAGATTGTTGAGACACCTTGTTGTATCTTTAGGCCCTCAATCTCATCTGACATGGTCTATCGCATTACCGGTGATAGCCGAATCGTGTAAGCCATCTTCCGAACATTACCACTTATTAAACGAAGACGGTTATGAGCTTTGGGGTGCTCTGCTACAAAATTTTTCTAATCAAGACAAGAAACTGAACCCAGAATTTTATCAATTGCTACCATTCTTGGAGTATGGAGTAGAAGCACATACGGAAATTTTGCCCACTTTACTTGAGATAGTCAAGAGTTATGCGCTACTACTCAACACGAAAGAGTTTTTCAGCTGTTCCACCTTTTCCCAGATTTTCGCCAATATATCCACTTATCTTCTTAAATTGAGGGACGACTCATTCCATTTATGCCTAGAAATTTGGGAGATATTGGTACTTGCTGATGAAGCCGACAACGAAGAATTGCTTTTAAACAATTTTTCCTCTACTAACGTTATGAAGTCACTCTTTGATAGCATTTTCAAGGAGAATGCATTATCTGGGTATCAACGAGTTCAAGTAATTCAAATTATAGCCAGAATCGCTTATGTCCGTCCGGAAGCTTTGATGGGTGTACTATCGTCGTATCATCAAGTATTACCAACTCTCAAAGAAATACAGGAGTCTCCAGCTAATGATAAACTTTCGATATATCGTGAGATGTCATTTGAGCAAATCGTGGGCAAACTGCTGTCAATTTGGATCTCTGACTTCAAAGACCTCTATGATCCCAAAAATAAGAAAGTGCATATTTTGGGAATCTCCAGTCTACTGAGGACGGGTCTGATAGCAGTTTTATCACAATTTCAAGTCATTGCTTCAATCTGGGTTGAAATGATGGAAGAGATTAATGAATCTAGTGGAGGCGATTGTGAGAAATATCATATCAACGATCTAGTAACGCCGCAATCTATTGACTTCCATCCTTTGACAGCAGAGCAATTGAGATATCACAACCTCTGCAAAAGTAATGATCCTGCTCATAACATTAGCTTAAAAGAGTTCATCAATCGCACTTTACAATTCCTGAAGCAGAATCTTGGCTCTCAGTATGACGATCTCATGAGCAATGTGGATCCCAAGCTTCTCGAAAATTTAAGTCTGTTCCTCGCCATAAATCCAAGCGGTGCATAATGGGATCGCCTCTCTGTTCCTGTCCACTGGCGGCTCAGTCGTCGATACGAACTTCGAAATATACATGTTTTTACGTATATGTATATATTCGCATGCCTATGTTCCCTATACCTCCATTTTCCCCGTTCCTTTCTGCTTCTCCAATGCGAAATATTGAAGAAGTGACTCATAACAAGTGATGTATTGAGTCAAGTTTTGTACCATAGAAATCCTTTGTTTTCTTAACTCATTCACAATAATGAAAATGAGATCCTCTGACATGTTCCAGACGTCTATCCTATTGGAAGATTTGGCCGGACCCATCAAAACATTCAAAAGAAAGTCTAAGGTTATGTAGACTCCTGTCCTGCCGCAGCCCGCTGAACAGTGAACTAATAATGGCGGTTGCTTCTGGAAACCCCCCTTCGAATCAGCTTTCTCGGCCCAAGCATCTTCTGCATACATCGTTGCCTCTTTGGCCTTTCCTGCGCGCAAATCAGACAAAATCATGGAGGGTTTGTTTAACAACATGTTCTTTATTGTGTAAAGACTCAAGATGTCTTGCATGGTGACACCGCAAGAGTCCAACCATTTAGTGTATTGTAATTGGTAAACTGTCAGTTTTTCGGAGTCACTTTTTCCACGGTTGGTTTTATAGAAGGAGAATATTCGCAAAATACATCCGTCAACATTGCAGCAGTTTTCAAAAGTCTCAGTAATGTCAATCTGATATTTTTGCTCGGATCTATCATTATTCCAGTAAATATCCCATTTTCTTAAAAATAACTCATCGTTTGAGTTCAGCGAAATGATAACTTTAACCTTATTAGCCGAAATTACTTTCCAAAAATCATCAATAGTTGATGGTAATGGTGCTTGCGTCGCGATATAGTTAAGCTCCGAATTTATCTGCGGCAGGTTCAAGTAATTAGCATTGAAATAGTCATTGAAATTCTCTTTGGATGCAGTTGCCACAGTTTCTTGATTCTCATTATGTCTCTGAGAGTATGCGTCGGAAAACTTTTGATTAAAGTAAGAACAGCTGGAATTTCTCCTTTTCCTCTGTAATCCATTTTCAGATGGCGTGCCAGTTGTATTATCCGCTTGACAGAGTGCAGGCGAGGAGTCAACAGAGTTAGGCGGTCCATGAATTGGGGAGGGCTGTAACTTAACTCTTGAATGTTCATATGGCAGGATATTTGAATATCTATTCTTTGTGAATGACTGAATTCCGTGAGACATGGCGTAGTTTCCCCTCGGCGTCAGCATTGACTCAGTATCGGAATCTACATGAGAAGATACCGACGAATTCGGTGAGGAGGAGCTTGTCATTGTTTCACCTTGCTTCGTGCTTTCATTGCTTGAGTTCAGCTGCGGATTCGGTATAGTTATCTTCAGATTTGCTTCCAATAGACAAGGCGATGATGATTTTGATTTGAGATTGTTGGTGCTAGTTTTTCCCCTAAACTCCTTCTGCAGGTTAGCAAGTGAGTAAATCTTGTGATACAAGTTTGAATCTTGTATCTTACGGGCACCTTGAGAATTATCATTAGTTGTCAGCCCCCTTTCAAGTCGTTTCAATTCCAAACTCTCTAGGAATTCGAAATTGTCAAGCAACTTTTGTAGGATTTTATCGCTTACATCTCTCTTTGAAAAGGGTCTTAGCCACTTTGGCAATATGGGATCGTTTTCATCCAGCTCGTCCGGTATGTGAAGACTAAAGAATTTCCTCAGCGAGTTTGGTGAATAATGAATAGTATCCTTTTTGATCGATTGTATGAACATTTTGTCAGTTGCTTTAGGTAACATTTTGATTGTGAGGTTAAGTTTCTTTTGCCCACTCTGGCCCTGCGATTTTCTGTATTCCCCATTGGCGTCGGTGCCGTTTGGCTGGGCATCGACAGGATCTGTCAAGGAAGCACTTTCCAAATCGTGACCATTTCTCTCCATTTTCTCCAAAATGTAAAGCTTAACGTTTTTCTTGCACAGTTCATTGTACAAGAAATAATGAAACTTCTTGACCAACCAGTAAGTCGAAACTAGACAGTGGTTCATCCTACTACAACCATCGTAGAATAAGAATGTACTGCAATTATCGATGAGACTCATCAGCTTCAATCTCTTTGAGTCATCTATAACAGATTGAAGCAGCCTCTCAAAATGATATTTTGGTCTTTTCACCAACGTGCTGGGTAAGGACAAATGCACACGATAAATATCCTTGCTTAAAGCTTCCCCATTCTCGGCGTGATTACTTTTAACGGAAGGGTTCGAGTTGCCAGAAGAGATCAAACAACCACTAGTCGTTAAGTCAAATATTAGCATGGTGTTGTCATCGTTTGCAGCATCCTCCGATCGCCTCCTCACCTCCCTAATATCGACGCATTCTTGAAGTTCATCAATATTATATTCTTTCGACGTAGCAAGGTCAACAAAATCTCTCGCAGACGGCAAACCGGTGCGATTCTGCAAAACGCTGGCAGATGGTGCAGACACAGTTTGGTGTACTGTAAGAAACGGCGGTTTGGAATAAATATTCATTGTGTTGCTCGAAACGTTCCCATTTGGTAACACCGAAGCCTTCTCGGCGATTGAACTCGATGTCGCAGCAGACGCTGAACCAGTACTAGCGGTTCCCCCGGAATTAATCACCATTCAACTATAGTTTTCCTTTCTACCAAATTTAATACCTCTGAAAGTCGTAGAAAACTCCTAAACCCATCAGATTAACTAGCGATGACTTGGTCCACTGATCAATTTCGCTATCAAACACTCCCAATCCGCTGTTTTCTAAACGTTCACTTTTGAACCGAATTTCTGGGAGATTTTGGCGAATAGCCACCATACAGGCGAGTTGCAGCCCAGGGTTTATCATTGAATCCTGTCATTTGGCTCACTTTTTCACTTTTGCTGCGAAAGATCGCAGGGAACGGGGTCGTTCTAGACTTTGGGCTTCTCACTCACTTGAACTTGACTGCTTTACTATTTTTGTGTATTCCTCACGTGAACAGAAGGAAGCCCTCTGAAGCCAGGCCCTGAGAAAGGATTGGGATATTGAGTTCAACATCAGGCATCCGTTGTCAATATCTAGATGATCTAGGCTGCAGAATCAAGCTTGATTCCTCGCAACATTATGGCGGGTATTTTTGTTGTGTTTGCTTACCATCAACACTTGGCCCAGCAGGTGCCAGAGACACAACCTTCGGTCTTGGCACACGTCGGATGTCTTGCTAAGGAGTAGTTCTACCAACTGATGAAGTCATTTTGGTAATGGCACGGAGGTGAGCTCGGCGGCTATTTCCATCAAAGTGAAAGCAGACCTTCAATGTAGTTATTCGGCATCTGGGTACTTCCTCACGCCACGCAGCGACTCATAACGGGTCATAGCGCCATCTAAAGATCCTCTATCCTGTCTTGTTCTTCTTAAAAGTGGTCTTAAAGTGGTTTGTTTTGACTAGCCAGGTGGCGACGGGTAATAGAGACGCGATAAAATTTAAGCGCGTAAACACAAAGGCTAGCATTAAGAAGAGTATACGGTGGGACTAGGAGCAATTGGAGTCGGAATGGCCGGCGATTCAAACTTGACCAAGGAGTTCTTTGAAAGACAAGAGGTTGATGACACTTTGCAGAGGATCCGGGAACAGTACTTGGCTTCGAAGAAGAACCTGCAGGAGTTGATGAAGAAGCAGAATGACGGGAGTCCAAAGACGCAAAACTTTTCTCCAGCTGTTAAAGATTTGGATCCAGTGGGAGCTTTCAGGAATTCTGGTGCTCCTGTTGCTAGAAACTCATCGGATGACCATGTGTTGCTGAACGAAGTGCGATCTCTCAAGAGATTGACGATAGAGCAACAGCAGCTGATAAGACAGACGACAAATGAATTGTTGATACAGAAGAGAACGACAGCAGAGCTACAGAATAAGATTTTGAACTTACAATCGCAGGTTTCGTTTCTGGAGAGTAATTTGTTTAACTATTATGAGAATCTGGCGCCGCAAGCGCATGCTGCGCCGTCAGTGCCACCTCAAAGAACTCAAACGCGAAGCTTTTCGCCATCACCGTATTCTCCGCCACTCGAGGACAATACTATGAGGTTGATACAAATATCCAAGCCCAAGTAGCGATTTTGGCTACTTTTTGATGAATTTCAATTTGAATTCGTAGGGTTTGGTAGTACCGTCTGCGAGGTACACAAGACTCTGAACGTTCCCATGTGGCAAAACGGTTGCGCCCCATTTAAAAGAGCCCGAGTACCCTAGGTAGCCTTTATCGGCATCGTACTCGAATTGACCTGCATTGCCGAGATGTTTATCGCATGTAAGCAAGCCGCCCTTGGTCAGTCCGCAGTATCCATTGCGGGATATTAAGTAGTAACCACCGAAAGGTGCTTCAACTAGTTTAAAATTAGCAGGTGTGCCTTTGATCATCCAATGTCCGTTTCTGATCAGGAATCCTTCGTACCCGCTCAGCCTGATTATACCTCTGTAAAGAGGGCCTTTGGGACCGTCTCCACCGTTCCTGGATGGTATGTAGCCCTTGGGGTAGAACCTGATACCCTTCTCAGGACACTTGGAGTTGCCGTTGCCGAGAGATCCAATCGGCACAAAGTCTTCGCTGAGTAAGGATCCTTGCAACAGATGGTAGTACCAAACTTCCTTGAGAGCTTGGTGGTTATCGCATGCGAAGAAAACATTTTGATTGCTGAAACCGCTGTTTAATGCTGATTGGATTTCGTCCCTGGTGTAAGTCTTCGTCAAACTAGGCACAATTCCATGTTCCTTCAGAATCTCAGTGGTATTCAACCGTTTATAAACGTTGTATGCCACTCGGAAATAGTCGTATACTGATTGCTTTTTATAATCTGCATCTGATACAACCATTTTCTCGTCTTTCCAGCGTGAATAGCACTTTGGTCTAATTGTCTTGATACAGGTACCGTGTTTGTTGTACTCGTGAATCCACAATGATTCGTCATCGCCAGTATTACTTTTCCACAGTCTACCCATTTCTTTAAGCAACTCCTTACCACTTATCTCCAGTTTTCTTTTCTCATCATTGAACTGGTCGGAATTCAGTAGATAGTAGACATCGTCAATTGCCAAAGAATCATCGCAAAATTGCTCAAAACCTCCTCCACAATTGTCGGGCCACAATCCATGGATGGTGAAGGAATCTAATGGTCCCAACTGCTTTTCCAACGCCCCACGGTCCATGCCGGGACGTGAAGGGATGTAATCCCAAAACTGAGTTTGAAGGAAAATACCACCAGGATACTCAAAACAACAGGTGTCATCAATTGCAGTATGATTCTGACAGGTTAACGGCAAGTCAATGGGACATTGAGGTGGATAGGCTTCATCTCCTCCATTGAGCTTCCAGAGTTTGGCAGAAGACTGCAGAAAGGGTACAAGATTATAAATATACATCCTCAGTTAGGCAAGTGGATGATATTTCCTGCGTTCAGTCTTTTTTATTCATTCTCAGGTTCATATAGGTTTATATCTCTAAGTTTATCCCTTAAAAAAGAGCTGAACGACAATGAAGAAATCAAGAAAAGGTTGCCATGGAGACCGTAAGAATCCAGACTTTCCTGAAATGCTATAGGCGCGTTGAAATAGGACTTGCACGATGACCAATGTGCTGATCAAGCTGCGCCCTGCTTCTTCTTGAACTTCCTCTTGGCGTAATCGAGAACCTGGGAATTGCCTTCTTTCGAAACAAAAAAATTCTTCTTTCTATCATCTTTCCACAGCAGAACGCCGATATCCTGGGCATACGTGCTAAGCAGATGATATTCTTGATGGCTTTCGAAATCCGAGTAGAGCGATCCTTCGTAGCATATAATTCTGTCGAGTTCCAATTGCCAAAGTTTGATCTGATCGATTACCGTTGGAGGAAGGATTTGGAGTGTATCCTTGCAGTTTGCGTCGAGTTCTAGTTTCTTTTCCAGCTTCTCTTCCGCCAGCCGCCTCATCTGTGGGTGGGCATGTGTCTGTAAATAGGCTATAATCTGATCTGCAGTGATTCCGTTCATCAGCGCTCTTCTGATGGATTCTCTTGTGATTTGGCCCGTAACCATGTTGCTGAATCTGGACCTTAGATGGACAAATAAACTGAGAATTGCTATCTGCAGAGGTGAGTTGGAATATGAGTACAGTTTGAAATTGGTTTCGACGATAAGGGCGCCATCTTGGATGTATTGGCCGTTTGCTCCT
The DNA here is from genome assembly GCA_931305995.1 of Torulaspora indica. Taxonomy (NCBI): domain Eukaryota; kingdom Fungi; phylum Ascomycota; class Saccharomycetes; order Saccharomycetales; family Saccharomycetaceae; genus Torulaspora; species Torulaspora indica. The sequence goes on along the minus strand of CAKNUP010000004.1, from coordinate 413,113 downwards.
ACCTGATCGTCGCTTCCAACATCGCCAACCGTCTTACCTGATTTTTCCTCTTTATTCTGCTTTAATACACTGTCCATGGCGCCAGAGGCACCTCGTATACTCTTCGCATCAGAGGTCAGCATTGTAGCTAATCTGGTAGGGTAAAAAACGTTGGAGTTTGAGCTTTTCTGGAATACCAGTCCGTAGTCTCTCATATCTTTTGACATCAATTTTTGCGTCTCGCTCAATCCATCCATGCTGTAAGGTTTACCGAACTCAAGCGCTCCTAGCATGAAGATAAAGTTAAGAACTTCGACAGGATCCATTTGCAAAGTTTCTGTCATCTTCAGATACTGCAGCAAAAGTGTCCATATCTGCGAGTTAACTTCTTGCAGCAGAAATTGAAACCCTTCATTAGTGATTTTGAACTCCCCTGTAGTGCTCACTTCTTCCATTAGCTTACTATGTTTCAATAAGTTCAGGACGTTGCTCGAAGGGATGTTGGTTAGCGGAGTCCCAACCATAAAATGCAGGATCGTTTCCCACTTATCCGCAGAATAACTATCGAGCATTTCAGTGGTTACAACATCATCTGCCTCGTCTACAACAATCCCAAAAGAGTTGTTCACTTTACCACCTGTCAGGGCGTTCTTGAAACTTTCTCTGAATGTCTGGTTCAAGTTGATCATCATCGGTCCATTAGAACGCACCGGGATAAGTAAGTGTAGCGATTTCATCGATTTGATGGCCTCCTGAAATTGATTCTTACCGCTGGATTTAACCCATCTATCCAGGTCTCGTAACGATATTTCACTTTCATTGAACACCATAGACATTATAAAGAACTTGGCCAGCTGCGGAAGCAGCCTGTAAATCGCCAAGCATGTGGCTGGCGACTGGTATAATCGGCTTTGGATCTGCTGCGGAAGTTCCTCCAGGTATTGATTGACCGAACTTTTCAGTAAATTGTGAGCACTCATTCGCAAAAATTTACACAGTAAAGACGCTTAATTCAGCCACCACACAGAGAGCACCGCTGCAAGTCCTCGAGAACCACTCCAAAGTACCTAATGAACCAAAGCTGTGCTCTTATTCTATCAACTAAACGGCTCTTGATGGCCCATATCATCTTCAGATCAACCATCATCACTTATGACGTAGGCTACCTTAGTCGAAAATTTTCAAATTAAGCGATGAGATACGTAAATCAATTGACAAATCTTCAAATTTTGCGTCAATTGCTTGAGATAGAGGGCTTGTGGTGCTGCTAGAGTTGAGTTGGTTGTCCCAGAGGTGATTGGGAATTATGGCTGTGAAAAAAACGAAAGAAAAGGAGCATTTTAAGAAGGATGAGACATTTGAAGATTTGCTAAAACCGGTATACAAGGGTAAGAAGTTGACCGATGAGATCAGTACTGCGGAGGACAAATGGAATCTTTTGCCTGCTTTTTTGAAAGTTAAAGGTTTAGTGAAACAGCACTTGGACTCGTTTAATTATTTTGTGGATGTGGACTTGAGGAAGATCATTCGAGCCAATCAATTGATTCTTAGTGACGTAGATCCTGAGTTTTATTTGAAGTATGTTGATATCCGGGTTGGCCAGAGATCTAACGGATCGAAGGATTACCTAGTGCCGCCACATGAATGTAGACTGAGAGATATGACGTATTCGGCGCCAATTTACGTGGATATCGAGTATACGAGAGGAAGAAATATTATAATGCATAAGGATGTGGAAATTGGAAGGATGCCTGTGATGTTGAGATCGAATAAATGTATTCTGTTTGAATCGGACGAGGCGACTATGGCGAAACTTAACGAATGCCCTCTGGATCCTGGTGGATATTTCATTGTTAATGGTACGGAAAAGGTCATTTTGGTGCAGGAACAATTATCAAAGAACCGTATCATTGTAGAGGCAGACGAGAAGAAGGGAATAGTACAGGCTTCCGTCACTTCATCTACACACGAAAGAAAATCCAAGACTTATGTGGTTACCAAGAACGAAAAGATATACCTGAAGCATAACTCCATTGCTGAAGAGGTTCCGATCGTGGTTGTGCTCAAAGCTTGCGGTGTCGTTTCCGATCTAGAGGCAATGCAATTGGTGTGTGGAAACGATAGTAGCTACCAGGATATTTTCGCGGTTAACATTGAAGAGGCAGCTAGGTTAGGTCTCTATACACAGCAGCAAGCCCTAGAGTACATAGGGTCCAAAGTGAAGACGGTAAGAAGACAAAAATTGTCCGTATTACAGGAAGGTATCGAAGCCATCGCGACGACAGTCATTGCTCATTTAACCGTGGAGGCTCTTGACTTTAGGGAGAAAGCCCTTTACATAGCAATGATGACAAGAAGAGTTGTCATGGCTACGCATAACTCGAAAATGGTTGATGATAGAGATTACGTGGGAAACAAACGTTTAGAATTGGCAGGCCAGCTAATTTCGCTTTTATTCGAAGATTTGTTCAAGAAATTTAATAGCGATTTCAAAGCAAGCATAGATAAGGTACTTAAGAAACCTAATAGAGCAATGGAATATGATGCTCTCCTATCCATCAACGTGCATTCGAATAATATTACTAGCGGACTGAACAGAGCGATCTCAACAGGTAATTGGTCTTTAAAGAGATTTAAAATGGAACGTGCAGGTGTTACTCACGTCCTATCGAGGTTGTCGTACATTTCCGCACTGGGCATGATGACAAGAATCTCGTCGCAATTTGAAAAGTCAAGAAAAGTTTCCGGTCCCAGAGCTCTTCAGCCATCCCAATTTGGTATGTTGTGTACAGCAGATACACCGGAAGGTGAAGCGTGCGGTCTGGTCAAGAACCTGGCATTAATGACACATATTACAACCGACGATGAAGAAGAGCCGATAAAGAGATTGTGCTACATTCTTGGTGTTGAAGACATCTCTCTTATTGATAGCGCGTCATTGCATAGCAGCTATGGAGTGTTTCTGAATGGTACCCTCATTGGTACGACGAAATATCCAACAAAGTTCCTATCACAGTTCAGAAATCTTAGAAGATCCGGCAAAGTTTCAGAGTTTATTTCAATCTATGCGAACTCTCACCAAAAGGCTGTGCATATTGCGACAGATGGCGGTAGAATCTGTAGGCCGCTGATTATTGTCACTGATGGAAAATCTAGAGTAACTGCGGAGCATTTAAAGAAGCTCCTACATGGCGAATTAGTTTTCGATGATTTCTTAAAGCTCGGTCTTGTGGAATACCTTGATGTTAATGAAGAAAACGATTCCTTCATTGCTCTGTATGAGAAGGACATTGAAAAAAATATCACACACATGGAAATAGAGCCTTTCACGGTTTTGGGAGCTGTTGCCGGTTTAATTCCATATCCGCACCATAACCAATCGCCCCGTAATACATATCAATGTGCGATGGGTAAGCAAGCTATTGGTGCCATTGCATACAATCAATTCAAAAGAATAGATACGCTGTTGTATCTGATGATTTACCCCCAGCAACCAATGGTCAAGACCAAGACAATTGAGCTCATCGGTTATGATAAATTGCCAGCAGGCCAGAATGCCACTGTTGCTGTCATGTCATACTCAGGTTACGATATTGAAGATGCGCTAGTTTTGAACAAATCTTCAATTGATAGAGGCTTCGGGAGATGCGAGACACGCAGGAAAACAACCACTATCCTTAAGAGATATCCTAATCATACCCAGGATATCATTGGCGGTATGCGTGTTGATGAAAATGGCGAACCCATATGGCAGCATAAATGCCTGGGCCCCGATGGGTTAGGTGAAGTCGGAATGAAGCTTGATAGTGGTCAAATCTACATTAACAAATCGATTCCTACAAATGCATCGGACGGTGTTCTCGACAACACACAATCACAATATAAAGAGACTCCAGTAATTTACAGGGCGCCTGAGCCTTCTCATATTGATCAGGTTATGATGTCCGTCTCTGACAATGATCAAGCGCTAATTAAGGTACTATTGAGACAAAACAGAAGGCCAGAATTGGGTGATAAATTTTCTTCAAGACATGGGCAAAAAGGTGTCTGCGGTATCATTGTGAAGCAAGAGGATATGCCATTTAATGATCAAGGTATTTGCCCAGATATTATTATGAATCCGCACGGTTTTCCATCTCGTATGACTGTGGGTAAAATGATAGAGCTTATATCCGGTAAGGCAGGTGTATTGAACGGTTCGCTAGAATACGGAACCTGCTTTGGTGGGTCCAAGCTTGAGGATATGTCAAAGATATTGGTTGATAATGGATTTAACTATTCGGGCAAAGATATGTTATATTCTGGTATCACAGGTGAGTGTTTACAAGCCTACATATTTTTTGGACCGATTTACTACCAAAAGCTGAAGCACATGGTGCTCGATAAAATGCATGCCAGAGCGAGAGGTCCCAGAGCAGTCCTGACTCGTCAACCGACGGAGGGTAGGTCCAGAGATGGTGGTTTGAGATTGGGTGAGATGGAAAGAGACTGTGTGATAGCGTATGGTGCATCGCAACTACTGTTGGAAAGGTTGATGATCAGTAGTGATGCTTTTGAGGTGGACGTGTGTAATAAATGTGGCCTAATGGGTTACAGCGGTTGGTGCACTACCTGCAAAAGTGCAGAAGACATTAACAAGATGACAATACCATATGCTGCAAAGCTTCTATTCCAGGAACTTCTTTCCATGAATATTGCCCCCAGATTAAGATTGGAGGAAATTTTCAGTCAATAACCTCTTTGCGGCGGTACAATCCCAGCAACTCATTGATATAGATGAAAGGCAAACATGTCACATATTATTTACGACTCGGTTAGCAAAGCATATAATTAACCAAACAATATAGTAACGTAAGGAACGAAACTAATCGGGAAAAATCATGGAATATTCCAGCTTCATCCTCCTCGACAACTCCTGCATTGACATCTCTTTGCCTGCGCTCTGTTTCATTTTTAATTCAAGTGCTGCAAACTCCTTCTCCTTACGTTTTTGGGCTTCTTTCACTTGCTCCATCATCTGCTCTCTGTATTCTTGTTGCATTTCCTCTGTCATTGCTTGAAACTCATCAGATTCAAATACGGCTTCCATATCCTCCTGCAAACTGTCACTGAACTGGTATTCAATCTTCCTCTTTTGAGCTTCACATTCTCGTCTTAGTAGCTCTTCATAGCCTCCCATTTTATCAATCTTAAGCAACGTAGAGTTTAGCATGTAGGACATGCCAGCTTGTGAAACTCCTCTCCATTTGGAAATAAGGTCAAGGATCCGCTCTTCTTCCTCGAAGTTCTCCAGAATCTTGATGGCCTGCTTCAATTGGTCGATATGCTTCTTATATGACGTTTTCTGCCGGGATAGCTCGTTGAACAACAGTCTAGTTTGCGTTGCTAGCTTCCGATCTTCCACTGAGACATCCTTCTTTTGAATTATCTTACGAGGGCGATTTGTAGATTCACATCCAACTCTTCCTCCAGCTTTGCTCGTCTGTGGCGTCCCTGCTACACCAGCTGGTGAGCTATCCACCATAGTAGTGTCATCCATTAGCCGCCGAGGTCAAATAAAGATAAGTAATACTCAGTCAAACTCTACTAATCCTCTAATTCCGGTTATATCCACTCGAGGTTAGTATCTGAGGTGCCAGCTACCTTTGTTCTTCTGGAAGTGGTACGTATGGTCGACTTTATACCGTTCCCTCTGGAAAGGTGGTAGACAGCGGACTTGAAGAAGCCATGGGCTTAAGTGGTAAATATACATAATATACTGGTTAATCACAAGCACGGAGCTGAGCTATCAGTCAGACATCTCGACATCTTCCTCCGAATTCAAGGACTTTGCCTTTTCCCTGTCTTCTTCCTCCATGCTCTCTCTGAGTAATCTAGCCTTCTCCTCCTTTATTTCACGTTGGACAGTAACGTAGGATCCTAAAGGTGTCTTTTCCCATGGCGTATCGTTCAGGAATCTGTTCACTTCAGTTCTGAGTGTCGGACTGAACTCGACGTTGGATCTAGCCTTTTGAATGAATGAGCTGTTTTGATCAAGCTTCTCGACGATGTTTGACAGCTGCTTGTTATACCTGACATTCTTTGAGTTCTTGATGTAACGACGTAGAGAGATTATCGCAGGACTGGCAAGCTCAGGGAAGGCGACGTTCTTGCAGTAAAGAACGAAATACTCTCCTACCAAATCGACGAATTGCTCAGCGAGGCCTTCGTGGTAGACTCGGGTTCCAAGGTAGGCCTTGGTGCATTTGATGTTGTGGTCGAAGTCAAAGGCCTCGAGGTTCTCTTTCTTCTTTGGTACTTTGGTGAATGCAGATGATGATAGTATTTCAGATAGCAGTGGGAATATAGGAATGAAGACTCCGGTATTTTGCGACAATCTGATCAGCGATCTGATCAAATAGAACCTCAGGGGGAAAAACTGTGGTGTTGGGATCAGTCTGATGGTACCCAACGTTACTTGAACTAACGGATAGATCAGTTGTCTCAATTGAGATGCGTTGTTGCCCTCTTTCTCCGGATGGCAGGAAAAGCAGAGCACACGAGACCAAAAGTCTAGGGAATGACAATATTGCCAGTTGTAGACGATCTTGTACGCCTCTGCTGGATTGGACTTGGCGGTCTTCTTCGTGGTAGCATTCATCGTATTCCTCAGATGAATAGCTAACTGTCTGACGTACTCGAAACCCACTTGGTAGCCCAAAGTTTCGTCGATGCTGAATAGTTCTGCAGCTGAGTTCTTTTGAAAATTTATCAAAGGCATGGTACGCATATTTGTCTGACGACAGCTCTTGATGAATGTGGAGTAGGTCGTTTTTAGCACAAGTTCCAGCATAGACTTTTTAAACTCCTTCGATGCATTGTGTAAGAAGGCAAAGGCTGCTATTTGTGTCTCTAAATCCCTTGTGGTGGACCACAGTCCAACGATGCTCTTGACGATCTCTTTCAAAAGCTTTCTGTGAGAGAGGAAATATGGCAGTAGCTGATCGACAGAATGTAAAATGAGCGCTGCAGTGTCAGTGTTGGTGATATCATCCAAAACAACAAGCAAGGCACTTGCGTGGGATTTCATAATGGAAGACAATTTGGAAACATTGGAGCCAGTTGGCAAAGTTCTGGAGCCCTTCACGACCTTGTATGGAACCAATCTTTGAATTGCTGCTGGCAGGTCTTTCAGGGCAATGAATAACAGCTCATGAATCGCTTTCTCGTCCGTTGCAGTGTATTTGTATTCTTCGACGCTCTCCTCCTTGTTTAAGTTCACCACCACTTTAAACCCCGTCACGATATTCCTGATAAGCTTCAGGTTGGCGTTGCTCTGCAGTTGTTTTTTCCATTGTCTGACCAATTTCAAAGTAAGCTCAATCTTTTCCGTTTCTCCAGCACCCTGAGTATCCTCATCCGCCTCTCTTGTCTCCTTCTCATCCTCTGCCTCGCTCTCACCCTCATCAATCCCGTCTAGTGGGTTCGTACCGCTGAAATCAAGCAACTCTTTATCATTCTCTTTCAGATACTGGTAGAATTCAGGGTCCTTTTCCGACAGCTCGGCCATATTTTGTGCCATATCCTCTTCCTCAGACGAAGAATCCTCCTCCTCCACCTCACTATGCTTCTTCTTGCCCTTCTTCACCCCCTTTGGCACTTCAAACCCATTCTCAAACAGTTTTTCCACTGACATATCCTTGAAAACTTCTTCTTTTGCCGATTTCTTCAGTTTCTGCTCCTCCTTGGTCAAAGCAGCATTCTGCTTCTCCTGTTCTGACTTATTCCCACGACGTCCTTGAGTTCTCTTCCTGTGATCCTTCTGCTCTTTACGATGTTCAAGCGTCCGCTTCAAATGTTTCGACTGAAACTTCTTAGTGGCCTTCGAAACTTTACCCATTGCTACCAATTGACTTCAATGCCCACTTCCAAACGTCCAATCACCTAACAAAACCCACTATCTCAACTTCAAGCCAGCTTTGATCTCTTCTATATACTGTAATATTTCAGCTCATCGCATCTCATCGCGTATATTGAAAATTTTCATTCAATAGTCGTACACAGTGATGATAATACCGATCTGCCAGGAATCTATCAGTATTAGCAGTTAATCATGAAGATTAGAAGGCCTGGTCCAGCTGGAAGGCTGCTAGATGAGTCGGTATTTGGGATGCTGAGTGGTCGAACGAGACTGGGGAGTTTGGGGGTTGTTGGAGCTTGCTTCCGGAGGTTTATCAATTGTAATGCGTGCGGTATAGCTCTGCAAGACAGGGATCCAGCTAGAACGGGGTTTTATATCAGGCCAAAGACGCCGATTGTGAATAGACTTGAGAAATTGGAGGATGTAAAGTATCTGCTGTTTAGCCAGGAACTTCAGAAGGCAAAGGATAGTGGTCCAGTGGGTTCGTTAGAAGAGTTGAGGAAGGCGAAGGGACAGTGGTTGACGTGTAAGCGATGTAGTGATGCGTTGCATTCGAATAGATATACCAAGGACGGTTTTGCGAGATTCAGCTTTGAGAAGGTGTTGGATTTTGTGCCGAAGAACAGTAATGTGGTTCACGTTGCGTCACTGCCGGAATTTCCTTTCCATCTGGTTAAAGAAGTGCTGGAGGACGCTAATTTTAAGAGTTCGCTGGTGCTGACGAAGGGAGACCAGTTGGTCAAGGATAAGGCTACTTTGCAGAGGAAAGTGGGACTCTTTTTCAAGGATTTTTTGAAATACCATTTGCGCATACCTATGAGCAAGGTGATCGCCACGTCTGCGGTCCGGAAATGGAACATACCGACGGTCTATGCGAATCTTAGCTCATCGAGCTACCTGTTGGGGAACGCCAATGTGGGTAAGTCGACGATGATTAACGGCTTGTTGCAGAAGTTCTCAGGCGGTAAGATAGACGGAAATGAATACGGATCGGCGGAGAAAGAAATAAACTCTAGCCAGAGCCAATTGGCAGGCGTCCTGCATATACCGAATATGACAAGAAATTTGCAGGCGTTCAAAATCGCAGATAAGGTGGTAAACGATCTTCCTGGGTTCACAACTGACATGAACGAAATTGACTTAGACGATATCATTAAGCGAGAATGGCTGGACAAGATTCGCAAGACTGACCAGTTCAAGGTTAAGAAACTGAAAAAGAAGACGTACATCTCCCTCAAAGGAACCGAAAATGGCGGTTGCTTAACTCTTGGCGGCATTTTCTTTCTCGTGCCTCCACCACAGACTATCAACCAGGTGGTTAAATACATACCTGGAACCTTGCACCAGTTTACCAACGTCGCAAAAGGCCTCGAGGTGTTCAAGTTGTGTAACGAGTCCCCAGACCATGCTATGGTAAAATACTGTGGCATAAAACCAAGCATCTGTTCTATAGATGCGTATGCCAGGCACATTATCCCACCATTCCAAGGTAGCATTGAAATTGTGTTCAAGGACATTGGATATATATTACTGCGGTCTACCGGCAAGTATAACTTTACGAAGCCTTACGAAATCTGGGTGCCCAAAGGTATACAAGTGTGTGTCAGAGAACCATTGTCCGCTCTTATCGAGGAGGGCTATGAAATCAGCGTGGAATCGCGCGCAAAGAAGCCAGCATGCCCTCGCAGCAGACCATTGGTCAGTTCAACATACATAGTTTCTCAGGATGAGACTAATCCTTTGGAGAGGATGAGAATGATGTATTTACAGCGGACCGAAAGAGACCTATCTTCCAGACGCCATCACAACGTCGATCCTTGGGATGTGGTCAAGACTTTGCACGACGAGCCACCTAACCTATACTGGTACTACAAGTGGTAAAAGAGCTCGTAAGACCTCGCTTATGTATATACAGGATTCTTCATAATAGTACCATTATAACACTCCGAAGCGCAGCGCGAAGGCAGCTTTAACTAGAACTTCAGTTCAATTGCGCAAGGAAGTGGAACGCTATGAGCAATGCTGAGGAATTCCCACTCAAATGTCAGAACTGCAGGCTTCCGCTAAAGATTGATAGTTCCCTTTTGGATTTAAGTTTGGCACAGAGGGATTTGCTGGCGAACTCATCGAACGAGTACACTCCAACCAAGTACAAGATACCAGATGATAGGCTACATGCTTTGAGTAGAGCTATTCATCCCAAGGATTTGAATCTCCCGAAATCAGAACTAGATTCTTATGTGTTTTTGCAAGCTGAACCAAGGCCGAATAGTCCATCCAATGACAGTTCTATTGAAACTTCTGCTCAAACCTTGATAGCTAGGAAAGAGGATGATTCAGGAGATGAGCACTTAGATGAGGACTTCCATTATGGCGTTTCACATGGCAATACTAGGACGCTTTCGACGCAAATCAGCGCATTAGCCAATGTGTTCAACATTCTATCTTCGAACAGTAATATCGACTACCCTGTATGCCAAGATTGTTGTAACGTACTGATACAGAGACTTCAGAGTGAATACGATGATGCGATACGGGAGAGAGACCTTTACACTCAATTTCTCTCCAGAATAGAAAAGCAGAAGAAAGTGAGCCAACCTGATTCAACTGGAGCAATTCATGAAGAGTCAGCAAAGCTGAAGTCTGAAAGTGAATCCCTTCTTAATGAGCTTGTCAGTCTGGAAAAGCAAGACGAAGAGTTGGATAAGAAGATTGCAGATCTAGAGAAGCAGGTCGAGGCTAAGAGAATCACAGAGCTGGAAGAATTGAAAAGGAAGAATATGCATGAACTAGCACAGATTAATTTTTCGACCGAAGTTCAATCACTGAAAAAACAGTATGAGTTCTCCCTCAACAGCTTAGATAGGCTGAGGAAATTCAATGTATACAATGAAACGTTCAAAATATCACACGAAGGACCTTTCGGGGTAATCAATGGACTCAGATTGGGAGGATTCGACGAGGTAAGGGTACCGTGGCAAGAAATCAATGCAGCTTTAGGGCAGATAGTTCTTTTGCTTGCCACGATCGTTACAAGGCTCAACATCAAAACGAAAGGGTATAAGCTCCAGCCTATGGGCTCTTTCTCAAAAGTCTGTAAATTTCAGCAAGAAGAACAAGAGTGGGAGACTTACGAGGCCTACTTCACAGATGGCTTCAAACTAGGGAAACTGTTTCGCAAGGAGACGGGATTCGATAAAGCTCTCGAATGTCTGTTGGACATTGTGCAATTGATGGCTGGAGGACTGTCCCGATCTCCGTCTGATACAGGTGAAGTGCAAGCTGACGATTTAGAGGCTGCCGATAACGAAAATGATGCCATTTATGATGTGGAGCTGCCATACGTGATGCATAAAGACAAGATAAACGGAATTTCTGTGAAGTTGTTCGGCGGCAGGCCGACGCTGGAATGGACTACAGCAATGAAATTTCTGCTGACTAACGCTAAATGGCTTCTAGCATTTTCGTCCAGCCGACTTGCGCAGTCACCGTCTTAGCGATTCCCTGAACCGCAAATCACAAATCTGCGAATACCAGCTCCGCCACATTTCACGGCCCACTCAAAAGAGTGCCCAAGCTACCTATACCAATGCACCATGCATCGGTACTCCACTCGAAGCGGAACACAAACAATGGTTGCTGAGGAGCTGGCCAACGAAGTTTAGTGCACCTGTTGTCTAAACCAACGTAGATGGAAGCTGCAGTGCATTCGAATTTTAAGTTCTGCTACAACAGCCCTCTAAGCTCAGGCCCGAAGCTTCTGCTTCCTCCTCGCCAAAACCTCCGATACCGATTAACAGACAAGCAACGATCGGTCGGCAATTAGGCTTCAAGATGCTTCTTTCCAAAATTTGATGGAATGAAATTTTTTGACACCGAAGGTGTCAGCAATTACTGACGCATCGCACCAGACTACAAGTAGATATATAACGGCGTCTGTCTAGATGACTAGACATTCGTAACAGCCTGATATTACAATCTCATCGCTGGATTGTGACCTGGATCCGACCTTCACGTGTGTCTCTGTTTCTTTTAGTGCCAGCCGTTTTTCAATACTAAAGGCATCCTTGAACAGAGCTTCTTGAAGTCGAGTTTAGGACTAGAGGCAGTATATCTTTGGCTGTCCTGTTCGCTCATTGCTACTAGATTTACTGATAGGAGTGGATCCTCAATAGAGCGGAATGGCTGTCGAGGAAGAAACATGTTTAGGCCTCGAAGACCTCACTGCAAGACTGCATAAGTTGTCAATTGGACTTAACAAACGACATGTCAAGATATCTGGAGTGTTGGAGAAAGCATTTAAAGCGATTCCCGAGACTGCAACTAGGAGACAGGTAGTTGAGTATGTCGCTCAGACTCTAGCTTCGCTGACAAGTACACATCCAGATTACTCAGTGTTAGCAGCTCGGTTGGAAATTGATGAATTGCATCAGAAAATGAAAGGAATAACGTTTACAAGTAATCTGGGTATCTTAAGGTCAACAAGCCGTGTCGATTGGGCTGAACCACTGAATAAATCTCAAGGTCAAAAAAGGCGGAAGCCCAATAAGGGCCCTCGCAAGGGCATAATATCCCAGGAGTTTTATGATCTAGCAATTTTACATGAGGAACGGCTCAATAGCGCTATTTCACAGGAAAGAGACTTCCGTTTTACGTACTTTGGCTGGAAGACACTTTGTCAATCGTATCTTCTGAAAAAGAATGCTGTAGAGATTCACGAGACTCCACAATTTCTGTTCATGAGGGTCGCGTTGGCTATTCATGGGCCATACGGTGACATTGACTCTGTCTTGGAGACCTATGAATTAATGTCGAAACATTATTTCATCCATGCCTCGCCGACACTGTTCAATGCTGGCACAGTGAACCAGTACCTTTCGTCATGTTTTCTTCTCGGTATGAAGGAGGACTCTATTGATGGAATATTCAAGACACTTCATAAGACGGCGCTGATATCGAAGGCTTCAGGAGGGATAGGACTTCATGTTTCGAACATACGATCCTGTGGAGCACTTATTTCAGGCAGCAACGGAATATCAAGCGGCCTGGTTCCAATGCTTCGGGTGTTCAATAACACTGCGAGATACGTGGATCAGGGTGGTAACAAGAGGCCTGGAGCTTATTGTGTATACCTTGAACCTTGGCATGCTGATATTTTTGATTTCCTACAACTAAGAAAAAATCACGGTAAAGAAGAGCTGAGAGCCAGAGATCTGTTTTTCGCTCTTTGGATACCGGATCTCTTCATGAGAAGGGTTGAGACAAATGGGAAATGGTCATTATTCAGCCCTGATGAGGCTCCTGGGTTGACCGACGTCTATGGCGAAGAGTTTGACAAATTATACGAGCACTACGAGAAGACTATTTCTCCAATGCAGCAGGTCGAAGCCCAAAAGCTATGGTCTGAAATATTGCAAAGCCAGACTGAAACGGGAGGGCCTTTTATGCTTTATAAAGATTCCTGCAACAAGAAATCTAACCAGAAAAACCTGGGAACCATCAAGTCTTCGAACCTTTGCTGTGAGATTGTCGAGTATACTTCTCCAAACGAAATTGCAGTTTGTAACCTAGCCTCCGTCGCTCTGCCTGCCTTCGTTCAGCAAATAGAAGGCAAAGGAAGCATGTTTGATTTCAAAGGTCTACATTCGGTTGTAAAAGTGGTTACGAGAAACCTGGATCGTTTGATAGACGTTTGTGATTATCCAGTGGAGGAGGCGCGATATAGCAATGAAAAGAATAGACCACAGGCTATTGGCGTGCAGGGGCTTGCAGACGTATTTTTTATGTTAAAGATTCCCTTCGAAACAGAAGAGGCAAGCATACTCAACAAGCAAATATTCGAAACCATATACCATGCGGCCATTGAGGCTTCCGTTGAACTTGCCGAAAAGTTTGGTCATTATAAGAGTTTCCAAGGATCACCAGCTAGTCAAGGCATTCTTCAGTTTGATTTTTGGAAATCAGCCGGAGCTGATGAAAAGTATTTATACAACGATTGGGATCACTTAAAGGATAGAATTACCACAAAAGCAGGGCTCAGGAACTCTTTATTGGTTGCGCCTATGCCTACCGCCTCAACTTCTCAAATTTTAGGCTACACGGAATCATTTGAGCCATTGACTTCGAATATATACACCAGAAGGGTGCTGAGCGGTGAATACATTAATGTGAATAAATATATGGTGGAGCATTTTTGCCATCTGGGGATCTGGGATGAAAAGCTAAAGAACAGAATTATTATGGATAACGGTTCGGTGCAAAGCATTGATGGATTGCCAGATGAGATTAAGAAACTTTATAAAACAGTATGGGAAGTGCCTCAAAGAAGATTGATAGACATGGCTAGAGAAAGGTCTCCGTTCATAGATCAATCACAGAGTTTGAATCTTTATCTGCAGACACCTACGATGGGTAAATTGACGGGAATGCATTTTTACGCCTGGAGGCTGGGCCTTAAAACGGGCATGTACTATTTGAGGACACAAGCTGCATCTGCAGCGATTCAGTTTACAATTAACAGCGAAAACACCTTGATGACTGGAGTGAAGCTTGCGAAGGATTACGTGCTGGAAAACGAACCAATATTGGGAAGATATCCGAAAAATAGCAATAAAGAATTACATATTGATTTTTTTGACAAGAATGGCGTTTCAATCGAAGAGCTGGAGGAAGGATCACTACGTAGAGCATCGACAGACGAGGACGTTTTTGGTATACATGATATGACTCCTGTAAGTTGCAATATCAAGGACAGCGAACTTTGCGAAAGTTGCTCCGGTTAAATTAAGATAGGATAAGGGCATGTAAATAGTCAACAAAATTGCGTAATTGTAATAGAAAACGTTTATTCTTGATTTCTGTTGCGACTTAAATCTCTATGATATATAACTGTAAATAAGACAAGGAAATACTATTATACAACCGTACCAGGAATGGACATAAATCTTAGTTGTTGAGGACTATTTTGATGAGCAACAAAAACTTACATCTATCCTTCTCGTATCTGTACAAAGTAGGTGACATTCTATCAGTGATTTTTTAACGGAATAAGGAATAGTCGATCGGGAAGAGAAAGTTCAGCAACACCTTCATATTTTACATGGTATTTCTGAGAAGAAATCCCATTTTCCAAACTGCAATCTCACCTGTAAAGGGATAAGAGCAGGAAAACACTCTATTGTACAATTGTATAATACCTCAATCATCGAATCAAAAAAGGACAAAAAACAGTAGCGACTAAACGATGCAAATTCAAATGGTAGTAATTAAACATGTGGAAAAAAAGCTGAATTTGAATCGAGATCAATATTCACCACCAGGATGAGTTACCGGAAGATTCAGATGCACCCCATCCAGAAGATCTGCTGCTACCCCAGGAACCACCGCCTCTTGAGCCGGATGAACCCCAGTTGCTACCACCACCACTTCTGGAAGCGCCCCATGAACCGTTGCCGTTACCTTGTTTACGGTAATCTCTTGAACCACTAGCGCGGCTGTTGAAGAAACCACCACCTCTGCCACCTCTGATACCAGATGATTCTCTAGAGATATCGTTTAGGAACGCTGGAACCTCTTGGTTGGCTTCAGTCAAGATTTCGACCAAACCCTTGACGATGTTCTTGTTACCTCTGTTAAAGAATGCGGTGGAGACACCAGTGTTACCGGCACGACCAGTTCTACCAATTCTGTGAACGTAGTCATCGACATCGCTTGGCAAATCGTAATTGATCACATGGGTGACGTTTGGAATATCCAAACCTCTTGCTGCGACAGCAGTGGCGACCAATAGGTTTGCTCTACCGGATCTGAAGGCGGCCAAAGCACGTTCACGTTCACCTTGGGTACGGTCACCGTGGATAGCGGTGGCCGCAAAGTTTTGCATGATTAGGAAATCGGTCAATTGATCTGCCATTCTCTTAGTCTCTACAAAGATCAGGGTCAAACCATCGTTGGAGGCCGACAACAAATCCAACAAAGCTGATTTCTTGTCCTCATCTTCCACATACAGGATTCTCTGCGTGATGTTTTCCGAAGTGGAACCGACTCTACCGACTGACAAAAAGATATAGTCGCTCAAGAAGTCACGGGCCAAGTGCTGGATATCTACGGGGAAAGTGGCCGAGAACATCAGAGTTTGTCTGTCTTCCACGCCAGGCATATCACAGCCTTCCACAATGTGTCTAATCTGAGGCTCGAAACCCATATCCAACATTCTGTCTGCTTCATCAAGAACCAAATACTTGACCTTAGCCAGCGAAATCTTACCACGTTCCAACAAATCGTTCAAACGACCTGGAGTAGCGACCAAAAGATCACAACCACGGTCCAACTCTCTCATCTGAGACCCAACGTCAGCACCACCGTACACGACAGTTGGTCTGACCCACGATCTGTAAGTGAACTTCTTGGCCTCATCGAAAATCTGCGTTGCCAACTCTCTGGTGGGCGCCAGCACAACGGCTGTAGGGAAAGCCTTGCGCATGTACGAGCCCTGAGCACCCTCTGGGGCTGGAGAAGGACCGGTACTGAACGATTCGGACAAAACAGGGAACAAAAACCCACCTGTCTTACCAGAACCGGTCTGAGCACACGCCATCAGATCTCTGCCCTTGGCCACGATCGGAACCGAGTACTTTTGCACCGGAGTAGGCTTAGTGAACCTTGCCAGCTTGATATTCTCCAACAACAGCTCATCCAATGGAGGACTAGTGAACTCCGTGATCGGCTCCGGCACCTCTTCACCCGACGCCTCCACGGGAATATCGTCGTAGTTATCAAAATTGATACCAGAAGACTGGAAATTCGGATCCTCTGCTACACCAAACAGCTGAACCTCCATCTTCTCGTTTCTCGCTGCCGGAACATGTTTCCCATCAACCCATCTACCAGTACCTGCTGGTCTGAAGCCACTTCCGCCGCCATTTCTGCCAAAACCGCCTCTTCCGCCACCACGACGGTCAAATCCGAAAAAACTACCTCTACCACTGCTACCACCACTACCACGAGCTTCAAATCCCTCGTTTCTTGCTCTTCTACCAGAGTTTCTCAAATGTGGTGGAACGTATCCTCCCTTACGAGTCTCTCCATCGTTGATATTCAATTTCTCCACTTGATTACTCAACTCTGCCATAATATCTACCGAACTGCTCTCGATATGACTGTTACTGGTACTACTAGTCTATCTTTTACCCATCGCTTGATCCACAATACTATATAATATATACTGATTGACCCAACCTCTACCAGAATTCCTTTTTCCATCGTTGAAAATTTTCACCACATCCGTGCACCGCACTGAGAGCCGCCGGGCCGGGTGACCCCATGAAGCGCCAGATCATGAAAAGTCGTTTTTGGACCGGGTAATGCGTGCCGTGCGAGGTGATTTCGATTTTGGGCCCGGTCGTGGGCGGCTGCTGATGCGGTGGCTGTCTGTGCACTCTGTGAACGCTATCTGGCTGGTTGTGAGTTGCCACGTGGTATCATAACATACGACAACTCACGATTATCATTGCCACTAGCACGTGATCATGTGATCGGCTACTCATTAACGCTTGGATTTGAAGGCTAGTTCGGTGGGACGCTGTTGGGTGCCCGAGTTGCTTTGAACATGTATAGAGACGTAGACACGAAGAGTCACGTGCAGAACGCAATGATATCGTTACATACGATGATTCACGGCTCGCTTGTACTCGAAATCTTCTCGCTGTCAACGAGTAGACAGACGGTCCTTTTGAGTACTCATTTAGGAACATGGTAACCTGATCGGGTACCCGTAATTATTTCGAGATGCGACCATGTTTAGCCGCTAGAAAGACATATAGAAGACGTAACAGGCAGATAGTGCTGATAATCATAGAATGATCTAATCATCTAGAGCTGAGTCAATAATAGACTAAACAGTGATAACTCAAACTATACAGGACGAGTGGCGCTAGTAGTTTGTGGAGTTACCCGGTTACGTGACAATTGAGTCTGCGTATCGCTCCTCACGAAGAGCCGGTTCGTCAAATTATTCAAGATGAGCAGCTAAAAGATAGTTTATCAGGCAAAAGCGGTTGCTCTCGTTTGTTTGTGGACTCCATTGCCGCTCAATGTCCTCTTCAGGCAGTTTGGCAGGTTTGCTGAGAAACTCGCGGTTGTCGCATGTGCCTAGAAACTCTAAACCGTTGTTCAGTTGTGGACCGAGGTATCATCCCAGTCATCAGGTCATTGAGACGAAACCGTCGGCTCATTATCGGCAGGAATGGGGTCTAAAGGCTTCGATTCCGGCCAAGAACCAGTCGCGGTTTTTGGTGTACAATGAGCTCGATACGTTGGAGCGGATCACGGATTTTGAGCCCAGTACGGGCTCGCAGTGGAACCGGTTGCGGTTCCAGGAGATGGGAGTGGCTCCCACTTACAATCCGGGCAGGGCGAACCCGCTCTTTGAAGGCCGGTCGGCCGCGGCCGACCGGCTCGCTCCGCTGTCTTCGCTGCTCGATGTCGGGTCGGGCGAGGCAAACGTCCACAAGAGGCTGTCGAAGAAACTGGGCACCGTGAAGGCGCTGCGGGAAGAGTTCAAGCAGTGGCTGCTCGAGAAGGATCCAGAGGCGCTCAAGAACAAGAGCTTTTCCGCAAAGGATATGAACCAGAACGCCATTGCGTTCCTGACAGAGCGTAGCGCTCTGCAGACAAGTAAGGTGTCCAAGAGCAGCTTTAAAAACGTCATTGGTACGGGTGGTCTCACGTACAACCTGCGGGGCAAATTGAAAAACTCACCCAACGGCGTGGTTCAAAAGACCATAGTTCCCGGGAGGTTCCTGAACTTTGACGGGAACGACCGTTTGGCTGCGATCGGTGGTTTCGTGGCTAACGCCACGTCGTCGAGCCCAATGACTTCGCAAATGGCCTACAACATGGGCGATTTCATCAGAGAGGCCACCTTCCCATTCGAAGTTCAGCAGGTATCCGTTGGAGACGGCGGTAAGGTGATGATCAGAGCCCAGGTCGTGAGCGGTATCAGTCAGCAGGCAAGGCGCACGATACAGGGCAGAAGATACCAGCAACGTCCGGTACAAAGGTCTAGGGCCAACAGAGACGCTGCGGTCAGTGCGATGGATCCAAAGGTGAAGGCTGACGAACTTCTGAATATCTTGCACGACTTCCATTAGATGCCGTACCCAACTTGTACATACGAATATACATACCAATCTATCCTCACATCAACACACCCTTGGTCGAAGGCACGTCATTGGTACCGTTAGGTGCCAGAGCCTCTCTCAGAGCCACAGCCAGCGCTTTAAACGCACTCTCGCTCCTGTGGTGGTCGTTGAAGCCCCTCAAACAGTCGACATGGATCGTAAGTCTAGCGGCCTCGGCAAAGCTCTCCAAAAAGTGCGGAATCATCTCGGTCGACAAATCGCCGATCTTCTCCCGCTTCAAGCCGAGATCAATAACCGCATACGGTCTATTGGACAGATCCACAACTGCTCTCGATAGAGCTTCATCCAAAGGTGCAAATCCCGTCCCAAATCTTTTCACACCGCGAACCTGTCCCAGCGCTTGCTTAAACGCCTGTCCCAGCGCGATTCCGCAGTCCTCTGTCGTATGGTGGTCGTCAATGTGCAAATCCCCGATACATTCCACGATAAGCGACCAGCCCGCGTGTTTTGCCAAAGCGTGAATCATATGGTCCAAAAATCCCACTCCCGTCTGGATATCTATCATCTGAGACCCTGTCGCTTGTGTGGCAACATTACTATCCTTCTCCTGCTGCTTTTTAGCCAAAATCGACTCCTTTATCTCGACAGGCCCGCCATTTAGCGATATCGCAATCTGGATCTTCGTCTCATTCGTTATACGACTCACAAATGCTTCACGTTGGCTCATTATAATACCAAAAATTGCCAAAAATCCTCTGATGCTATCTAGACCGAATAGAGCGGACTCAAGCAGCCTCTTGCCAGGCTTTAAAGTGAAGCTTCTTTCGAGATGACTGACGTTTTTTTTTCACCACGCTATATAGCGGCGCCAGGTCTTGGCAAAAAGACTATATAATGAAATAATCGATTAGTTCAAGAGTTTTTAACGAATTGCTAAGCTTATAGAGGTTCTTGTGGGATGCTGATTGGTTCTTCGGTGAATATGCTGGTTTGGAAACGTTGCTTTGCGATTCGCCAGGCTGTAAAGGGTGGACCGAGTGCTGCTGGACGTTACACTAAGTTGGAAAAGAACATACCGCAGATCCGGAGGAAGAAGGCATGGGAGAAGGCTGGGGAGGATAAGGAATCTTGGTTTAAGAGGAAGTATGCGCATATCCACGCGAGAGCGAAAAATGGGGACGTTAAGGACCCGTTTGGGAAGAAGAAGGCTCACGATGATAGAGTAGCAATGGTTGAGAAGAGGAACCAGGCGCAGAGGCAGGAGCATGAAAGGAAATTTGAGAAAAGAAGCGCTATACAGGGGCTCAAAGTGAATCCTTTGATGGAATATGTGTATGGGACCAACGGCGTGCTGGCCGCTCTGCAGGCCGACAAGAGAGAATATTATACTAGAGTGTTATATCATGGGGTACTTCCGACAAGTATCGCTAAGTTGGCGGAGGAGAAAGATGTGAAGATCGAGGAAAGCGATAAGCATCGACTCAATTTGCTGACGAATTACGCAGTTCACAATAATGTGGTGCTGGAGACAAAACCGTTGCAACCAGACGAAATTTCACATTTGCAGCTGTGTAACCCAGAGACAGGGACGTTCCAGTACACGGAAATGCTGTTGGAAAATGATTACGCTTCGCGAGAACTGCGGTATCTTGTGCGCGAGGACAAGAAATTCCCATTAGGTCTTTATCTGGACGAGGTCGTCGATCCACATAACATTGGAGCTGTGATCAGAAGCGCTTATTTCCTAGGGGCAGACTTCATCGTCATGTCGAGACGGAACTGCGCGCCTTTGTCACCCGTTGTATCGAAGACCAGCAGTGGTGCGGTTGAATTGATACCGATATTTTTTGCTGACAAGCCACTGACGTTTTTCAGCAAATCTCAGGAGGAAGGCGGTTGGGCTTTTATCACCAGTTCTCTCTCCAAGTCCGATTCCAGGACCAGTAAGTACACGCGGGGCAAAACATTAGAGATGAGCGATTTGAGCGGGCTGTGCAAAGAGTTGCCGGTCATGTTAGTTATCGGCAACGAGGGAAGCGGTGTACGAACGAATATCAAGATGAGAAGCGATTTTTTCGTGGAAATTCCATTTGGAAGGACAGATGTCCCTGGTTCTGGGACACCGGTAGACTCATTAAACGTGAGTGTGGCTACAGCACTTCTTTTAAATAGTCTATTAAAAGGCTCATGAACAGGCAGTAGCCGTAGCGCTCAAAGTCTTGCAAGCGAATCTGTATATATGGGAACTAAACGTAAAAAGTCCAAAAGTTCAAAGTATCATTTATAACATTCTGTGAATTTGACGATCGTTCTCTACTTTGGACAGATCGCTGAGTTGATCCCACCATTGGAACAAATAGCTCTCACAGATGAGCTTGAACCATGGAGTGAATTTCAGTTCTGGATCGCTAAACATCTGCTTCAACTGCTCCGCGCTGACCCATTTAGAGTCTCTCACCTCGTTCACGTTTGGCGCGACGCTCAACGCCTGGCCTTCTCCAAGCTTGTAGAACAAGATATAGTCTATTTCGTGTTCGCCCCAAGGTTCGTTACTTGGCGCCATATAGTGAATCCGGTTCAAAAAATGGAACCGCCCCCTCGTCCGCGTCTCTGACTGCGGGATCCCCAGCTCATGTTCCAACTTCCTAACAGCTGCATTGATAGCGCCTTGCACCTTCTCCTCCAGGCTCCCATCCAGCCCCAGCTCGTCGTCCACGCAAAGCGGGTGCGAGCAGCAAGTGTTAGTCCACAAGTCCGGGAACGTAATCTTCTCAGACGCACGCTGCTGCAACAACAATTCCCCGCGCTCATTAAACAGAAACACAGAGAACGCCCGGTGAAGCAAACCTTTTTCAATGTTACTCATCAAATGACACAATTTTTTCGTTCCGGCACCAATCGCTTCATCATTCCAATCTAACACAATACAATTCTCGTTCATCAATCTAATCTGCTCGTCGTCATGGCCAAAGAACACCTTATCCCTAGCGTCTTCCGCGGAAGAATCGCTAGAATGCGTATTAGGTCTTTTCTGCAACGGAATCACTTCGGGAAAAAGCTCCAACACATCATTGCCACTCAATCCTTTCACGATCTCTGCATATCCGGAGCTCATACCGGCCAATTGTCCTGCTATAACCCAATCTTTAACCATCTTTTAAGCATCTCATCGAGATTTCCTGGAATTTTTCACCTTGAAAAATTCAGGTCGCTTCAAACGAAAGCTTGAAAAAAAAAGACCACGCCATAGCTCGAGAACCACTATAAGAGTAGTTGAAGGTGAAGTTGAAGGTTAACAAGAGTCGATTGAAGTGTCGATTGATTGTCAATTGTGTCCTTTAGCAGGGATTGAAGGTGTGTTAAGCATTGGAGAAAGATGTCGAGTCAACAGCAGCAGTACAAGTACAAAAGACCAGATGTTGGAGCTAGAGACAAGAAATTGGAAGGTTTAAACGGTCAATTGAAGAAGATTGATGGTGAAATTGCCTTGTTGAGAAAGCAGATTGATGAGAATCAGACTGCTGATTCGACTCAGTCGGAGAGGAAGAAGTTGCAAGACGAGACTAAGAAGATTATCAAGACTCAGGCTGATTTGAAGAGTCGTAGAAACGCAATTCATGACCAGATCAAGCAATTGGATGGCCACATCAAGAGAAAGACGGCTGAAATTAATGAGAAATTGGGCAAGAAGGCTAAGTACTCGACTCCAGGGGAGGTTAAGCAGAGAATAGCTGAGATCGAGGAACAAATTGCCTCTGGTGAGTTGTCTTTGGTGCAAGAGAAGCTGCTGGTTAAAGAGATGCAGG
This sequence comes from Torulaspora indica, assembly GCA_931305995.1. NCBI lineage: Eukaryota > Fungi > Ascomycota > Saccharomycetes > Saccharomycetales > Saccharomycetaceae > Torulaspora > Torulaspora indica. Next base: position 390,287 of record CAKNUP010000004.1, on the reverse strand, counting down.
GTTTGAACAAGCTGAACAAGGACCTTGTTGCCATTGAGCCTGTGAAGAAGTCTATGGACGACGACAGAGCCAAGATTGCTGAGTTGAAGGAGGAATTGAACCAGTTGAACCCTAAGGAAGTGTCCGCTAGGTTTGAAGAAACGCAGGAAAAATTGAACAGCTTGCAATCCAAGGCGCAGGGCGTGTACGATAAGAGACAGGTGCTTTTCAACAAGCGTGCTGCGTTGTACAAGAAGCGTGATGAGATTTATGCTCAGATTAGAAAGATCAGATCCGACTTTGATAACGAATTCAAATCTTTCAAGCAAAAATTGGAGATGGAACGTTTGAAGCGTGAGGAAGACCAAAAGTTGTCCAAGTTGTTGGAAGAGAAGGACGTTGCTATCGGCAAAGTGCAAGAAAAATTGTTGCACGCTAAAATGCCAGCTTTCACCTACGAGATTGAAGCTATCGAAAATGCGCTGTTGGCTCTGGATCCAACGTATGAAAAGCCAAAGAAGGACATCTTTGGTGAAGAAAAGAAGGCTGCCGCTCCTCAGGCTGTAAGAAAGGCTGAAAACGATGACTTGGTCTTGGTGTCCAAGAAGAAGGATGACGTTTTCACCAACACTGCTCCTTCGAAGTCCAAGAAACACAAGAAGAAGCAACAGACAAACGGCGACAGTGCTTCCACTGCTGAGACTGCTGATGGCAAGTTCAGCTTGCAGCCAACTTTGATTGCTACCCTTGCTGAATTGGACGTCACTGTCCCAATTTCCAAGGACGAAGTTCCCGCTACTGTGGAACAACTAAAGAGCAAGCACGAAGACTTTTTGTCGAGACAAGATGAACAAACTGACAAGAACATTGCTTCGGTTGAGAAGGAGTTAAAGGAACTTGAACTTGATTTCAGCAAAAAGGAGGAGCAAATCAAGAAGGAATTGGAAGCCAAGAGAACTCAAGAGAGTGAACAAAAGGCTGAGGCATAATCTCCTCGGCAAAGATTTTTTGAATCATGCACGCATTCTAGTCATTGGTAAATAGTAACTTCATATGTAACTTAAAGAAGCATGACACGAGCGATTAACACGAGGCTCATAAGATGAATTGCAAGTTGACATCGATCGGATGGGAAGATGACAATTGGGGTTTCTGTGTATATTTAGAGATCAACTCTTGCCTCATGTTTTGCAATAGCGATAGATACGATTGCTGCGGTTGCAAAGTTAATACTTTAACAAATGCATACGACATAGCGCCAGTGGCTTGACCATTTTCTGTCGCATCAGCTGAAGTCTGACTGTCCTTCGAACCAGAAAACATGATCACATCAGCCGGGGAGAATTTGATCTGCATAACACGCTCACGATCAACATTCCCTCCAACCTTGTTCTTGACCGAACTTGCGATAGAGCCAAGAGAACTTAGCAGCGCCGATCGGTTACCAACAGCGTATGCCATGGCTGCCTGCAGGCCATCCTGTCCCACATCTTTCCAAACATTCGGCTCTTTGACCACACCCTTGGTAGAATACGTGTATGGTAGGTCCAGCACCGTCCCTGAGTGACAAGAGTCAAACAGAGCTGTTAATCTCGCACCTGGCGGCAATGGCTTAACCATGATATCGTGCATGATATCATCCACAAGGAAGCCCTGCGTCTCGAAGTCCAACGGATAGATGACATCGTCCATTCCGTCGTCCTCATCACCGTCTAAATCCTTAGTTTGTCCACCATGCCCAGAATAATGGAAAAATAACGAATCATTGGGCTGCGCATCCTTGACAAGCCATTGCATAGCCCTGATAATGTTAGCCTTCAGTGGTAAACGTACCATATCCTGCTGGTCGTCAGTCAACATCACGATATCGTTCGGATTATATCCATAACGGCTGGTTAAGAAGTTAAACATATTGTGAGCGTCATTGATACAGCCCCTCAATTGATTTCTGGTTCCAATGTAATTAATACCAACGAGCAGAGCCTTACGTTTCCCGGTACACTGAGAATATTGGAATGCATTTTCGAAACCCTGAACAGATTGCATCTGCTGGGGTGGTTGTGCCATATTTACTGACGGCTGGGTATACCGTTGTGGTCCATCGACATATCCATCTCGGTTTCCCCGCGGAGGAGGTGCCATGGGACGCTGATATTCACCATACGACGATGTAGGAGGAGGTCCTGCTGGTCTCGAATATTGCATTTGTTGGTTACCGGGCGGAGGGCATTGAGGCCTCGAATACCCTCCATCGTTACTAATGTTGTTGTACGTGTTATGAGCCCTGCCAGGGAACATCTTGCCAGCTACCACGCTCTATCTGTGGTTTTAAAGCTATTGTCTTGGCTAAAGAGTACCTTATACGTTTTTTTTTATTACAGCGACAGTAAATCAAAAACTGGCACCGAACAACAAAAACTGGCCAAGTTGAAAGCGATAAGTACAATCGGATTTGGCTGCTTTAAGATCATCAATAATATACTAGAATTTTTTTTATTTATTGCATTTTTTTAAGCCAATTTGCTGCTTTGCTTTACGCCAATTTCCACCTTGAGCTGTTCAAGTTGATAAGTTGCACGAGTAGGACAGGCGGCGTTTGCTGGATCACATAATATCTTATGGATTTTGAGCTTCTGATCGGGCTACTAACGTGATGCTCTATACACTACATGTATAAATGCCTTTCTACACCCGTGTTCGAGAATTCACGATGTGTCGTTCCAGGAGCAGCTATTCGAATAGGTTGATGTTGTATCGACCGTCAGTGTCGCCAGACGGAAGAACCGTTAAAATCGCACGTAGCTTCAAAGTGATATAGATGCCACTGCAAAGAATCGGGTCTGGTGGAAGCGTTCGAGGGAGAATCCCGGTCTATCAAAACCATCATTCTTCGCCGACAGGAAGGTTCAAAGAAGGATCATTCAGCTGGGGAAAATAGACGCTAATATTTAATGGAAGGCAGTTGGAACTTCTTTGCAGCAAACGCATGAAATTGGCTAAGCAGTTCGTTGGAAAAACCACTGCGTAGCTTCATCGCCACGATGGCAACCTATATCTGCCGTGGCCGTATAAACCCTCCAGAAAGTTCCTGTGAATGCAAGCTTGGTGCAAAGAAATCCGCAGCGCAATTGCTTTATTGATGTTGCTTAATCTTTGCAGTTTATTGTCGGTGGTACGGTGGTCAACGTCTGGGTTCCATGGTCGGTTGGCGAAGTCTCCTACTGGCAACTAAAGCTCCACGTAGTGTGATAATAGCCCGGTCTGAAGCGATTTGGTCCAACTATACAGCAAACATGAGCGATGTGAATTTGGACTCCACTGGCATTGTTCTTTGTATGACAAGGGTTCGATCAGCGCGTAACGTGGCGTTATCCGACACTATCACCATCAGGATGCTAATTCGGCAGGTCTTATTTGAGCACCTCAACTGGAGAAACCGGCCAAATCAGGTCAAGGATGGATATCCGTGATACTGTTTTTTATTATTGAAGCTGATCATGAACCAGCTCGTCAATATGTGATGGATCGCAGGAAATATTGCAGATCGCGGTGCCATGCGGTCCTCTAGTGCTTCAGATGAGCTCAGTATTTTAACTTTTATCTGTAAGGTGACTGCTGATTTTCTCAAAGCGACGGAGATCTAATTGCTGACACTCGAAAATAAAATCATAATACTTTCCAATAAACAAACGATGTCAGTTTTCTCTCACCTGTTCCGGGATTACCGGGCCTAATTACATGCTTGCTGATGCCCCTCGGTCTCAGATCGCCGTTCCAGAACCATTAAGCGTCACCTATCGCTTAGATACAGACAGAAATAGAATTATTTGAACTGCAGCTTCGCATCTGCTGGTGCCGTGCTGAGGTAGGGTCTAGATCTGGATGCTGTAGATATCTGATGCATAGCAAGAATTTGCGGAAAATCTCAGACCAAGTGTCAACAGATTCAAGATCCAAGCTTACAGGCGCCGTAAACATGCAAGATCCTGCACAGAATAGTTCCAGGGCCCTGAATGGATTCCTGGAAGCTGTCGATCGAGCAGTAGAAAGCCCAACACGTGAAGCTCATTCTTGTGGGCGTCGCCTCTTTGTTTACCATATTTCCGTTATAAGATAAAATCTTAAATCAAGCAGAACTTGGTTGATCAGAACCTTCAAAGGCTGATATAACGGTAGCTGGCGGAGCTTGGAGATCGAACGGTAGGTGTTTGGCTGATCTAGGGGACGATCTAAAGTGGTTTCTATAAGATGTCGGAACAGGATCCGTTACACAAGTTCTACAAGCAATTTCAGGTGTTTGTGCAAAACAATCCAAATGTGATTTCAGCAGCTAGGGCGGCATCTCAAATCCCAGAATCTGCTAAGGCTATCATTGTGCTGTCACCGTACTCTTTAGAGCATGAGTTCTCCAGGGACTGGGTTAGCAAGTCGTACCGCAAAACGATTGTAGAGAGACCGGAGAGGCTACTGGCTGGCTCTATGGGCATCTCAGCGGCTGTGACGATGTACCCAGCACTGTTCACGCTTAAATCCTCACACCAGCGTAAAGGATCTTTGCTTTCGCCTCATGTCCTAAAGGTTCATGGCCACGATTGGCCACCAAGACTGCTGAGACTGTGCAAACATGCAGACGAGAAACTAGCTAAGGGAGAAATTGAAGTACCAGATGCATGGAATTCCGGTGATATATATCTGAGTTCAAAGACGATTGAAGCGCTTCAGGGCTCTCTCGGGGCTTTAGAGACAGGTGTTGATTCGATATTCAAGGGACCATCGCCAGAACATATAAGTAACAGAGCATTTGTGGTAATACGGCCTCCGGGCCATCATTGCGGTGTTGCCACTCCTTCCGGATTCTGTCTGCTGAACAACGCTCACGTTTCGATCGAGTATGCTCACGACGTCTACGGTGTGACGCACGCTGCAGTGCTAGATTTCGATTTACACCATGGAGATGGTACGCAAGATATCTGTTGGAAACGGGCGGGCTTCAGACCTGATGAGGAAGAAGAAAACTCCACCGGATATGATGAGTTCGGTAAGAAGTTTGCGGAATTCCCCAAAGTCGGATATTTCTCAATGCATGACATCAATTCTTTCCCAACAGAATCTGCATACGCTACAAAGGATAACATTAAGAATGCTTCCACATGTCTACTAAATGCCCATGATATTAATATATGGAACGTACACTTATCTAGCTGGGAAACAGAGGAGGACTTTAACAAGCTATATCAATCAAAATACAGAACTCTTTTTGCCAAAGCTGACGAATTCTTCAAAAATGCTAAGCTCGAGATGAGCAAATTGGGTCGCAAGTTCAAAGGCCTTGTAGTAATTAGTGCAGGTTTCGATGCGTCTGAATTTGAACAGGTGAGCATGCAACGACATGGTGTCAATGTACCCACGCATTTCTACACAATGTTTACCAAAGACGCTCTAAAACTAGCGCAAATGCACACAGAAGGTAAAGTCTTGTCGCTACTGGAAGGCGGTTATTCAGACAAAGCCATAGCCTCGGGCGTCTTTGCGCATCTGATCGGACTTCAAAACCAAAACTGGATTAAAGAATGGGGGTCGGATCAAGTGGTCAAGGAAATAGTTCGCGGTTGCAAGCCAACGTGGAAACCCTATAAGAAGAAGAATAGCCGAGATGTGATTCGAATATGGGCCGAGGAGGTCATTGAACTGGGAAGAGCCATGATCCCCGAGTTCGAGTCACTATTCGTAGAAACAACTACAAATGGCGTGCCACTCAACGGCAAAGCACCGGAATCCGCGCCAACGCAGAGACTTACCAGATCTCGGGCTCAGCAGGCTATCCAGGAAGAACCACCTGCAAAACCTTCGACACCGGAGAAAGAGGTCATTTTAAGACGCATTGTAAACAGCAAAGCCGCAGAGCCGGTGCCACCAGTACCGTTTGTCCAGCAGGAGATCTCCAGCGATGACGACAAGGAAGACGAAGACTACGTCTACGACGAAGAACTAAACAAGACATTCAACCGCACCGTGGAAGACATTACGATCGACGACATATCCCGCCATTTGGAGACGCTCGAGATCATCGAGACCCGCGATACCGATACCGTGAAACCAGAGCCCGCACGCAAACCCCTGGACCCCCGTACCGCGACTTCCAAGTACAAGATCCCATCAAGCACCACGACGCAGCACCTAAGATCAAATCGCTACTCCAACCTCCTCGACTACGACGACAGCGACGTCTCCATGGTATCGCATATCTCTACAGCCAAGAAACATTCCACCAGAAGTGGCCGCAAATGGTAACATTCCTCGTTTGTAAATACCACCGTTTAATCAACCCACTCGCCCAAGTCCCGCGTCTGCTGCCGTTACCGCATTCGTCAAAAATTTTCAGCCTGGATATATAACCGACATTTTGCCATGCTCGATCCAGTTCCTCCCAGATCCCTCGAGAACTAATCTAGCTCGAACTCTACACTTCAAAATGCTCTACGAAATTGCTGTCTACTCAAGCGAAGGTTGCGGCGGTAAGTGCGGTGGCTCCGGCTGCACCTGCACTTCAGCCTCTGGTGCTTGCACCAACTGCCCAGGTTGCAAGAAATAACGGGCCCATCACTGCCTTTATCGTCTGATTGTTGGGCATCGTCTAGTGCCAAGCTTTTTTTCATACGCTATATAGCGACACTTAAAGAAGATCTTTGCAGAACGCACAGAAGGGACACGTAGACAGCTTGTTGAGTCCAGTTGGCATCCTGGAGCTCGCAATTGAGCTTGGAGGAGCTATTGGCTAATCAAGCCGCTTGATTAGGTGTTGATAGTAGTAATTCGTGGTCACGTGACTTTTACTGTTAGTATATAAGCGGCGAAGCTGGGTCTTTGACTTCTCTAGGTACTTTTAGATGGGTAGAGCAGCTGTTGCAGGTGGTTTGAGGGCTTGTAGGTTGTGTGGATTGCATTAGAGACGTGGTACGCTAGCTATGCGGTGTAAAATTCGGGAAGTTGAGCTGCTGAGACTGTTTGGTAGCCGTAGGCTGATTTCGACGACAAAGACCAACACTATCACTGGATCTACGGCGAGAAGGAGGAGGAGTACGGAGTTCACGGATAGTCTGAATAAGGGCCCTAGTTTTGAAGAGTTTTTATCTGGACGTGCGGCGGAGTATACGCTAGATCCACTGGAAAGAGCTAGACAAAACGCGGAGGAAGCCAAGAGACTGCCCAAATGGCTGAAAGTTCCGATTCCAAAGGGCCAGAATTATCACAAGTTGAAGAAAGATGTTTCGGATCTCAAGTTGAGCACAGTTTGTGAAGAAGCGAGGTGTCCCAACATCGGCGAGTGCTGGGGCGGAGGAGACAAATCCAAGGCTACAGCGACGATCATGTTGCTGGGGGATACTTGTACTCGAGGTTGCCGTTTCTGTTCGGTCAAGACTAACAGGACGCCGGCGAAACCAGACCCGATGGAGCCAGAGAATACTGCGGAAGCCGTGTCCCGCTGGGGGTTGGGTTACGTGGTGTTGACCACAGTGGATAGAGATGACCTTCCAGATGGCGGATCTCACCATTTGGCGGAGACTGTGCGGAAGATCAAAGAAAAGGCACCAAAGACTTTGGTGGAGACTCTCTCGGGAGACTTTAGAGGCGATTTAGACATGGTAGACGTTATGGCAAAAAGCGGGCTGGATGTTTACGCTCATAATGTAGAAACTGTGGAGGCGCTGACTCCACACGTCAGAGATAGAAGAGCCACTTATAGACAATCGTTGGCCGTTCTTGAGAGGGCAAAGAAGACAGTGCCCACTCTAATCACAAAGACTTCCTTAATGCTAGGGTTAGGTGAAACCGACGAACAAGTTCAACAGACGCTAAAGGATCTCCGTGATATTGGATGTGACGTGGTCACGTTTGGCCAATATATGAGACCCACTAAGAGGCATATGAAGGTGGTCGAGTATGTTACGCCAGACAAGTTCGATTACTGGAAAAAAGTTGCTTTAGATCTGGGTTTCCTCTACTGTGCATCTGGACCACTGGTTAGATCTTCCTACAAAGCTGGTGAGGCTTTCATTGAGAATGTCTTGAAGAACAGAGCCGCGCAGAAACAGGTGACTTAAGCGGGAGGCCCAGGCAGGTATAATCATTGTTAATAGTACATCTTTCTCATGACTTTGGCCAAGCCTTTAATATATGTATTTAACGCAGGTATTGTGAAAATCGCTGTCGATTTCGATGGTCAGCATCAAAGCTGAGGGATGTTTAGATCCAGATGCTCTCTTTCGTTCAGCTCAACTGGAGTTCCGCCCTTGAAGATGCAATTGAAATCAATAATCAAGGGCTGAAGAATAGTAACGGGGATATTTAATGTGGGTGAGAAAACAATGCATAGGTTCCTCAGATTCATTTTATTATAGGAATGCTTCTCTTCTATTCGCACCAATAGCTCAAATAATGCATACATCAAGGAAACATTCGCCTGTGGAACGGCCCCGCTGTTCATCAGACTTCTGAACTCAATTGCAATTTGTGAAGGATTCTGGTGGTTTGAATCAACAATATTCTTAAACGACACGAAGTTGTTGTCTCCAAGTATTAAATGGGGTAATTTTCGCAGATATAACTTCAATAAACCACTGACAGCATTGACATCAATAAAAGTGCCGCTAGATGCATTGCTGTTATGTTGCATATCAATGTTGTAATTGCACAAGTCGATATCGTATTCTCTGTCAAACCGTTCCTGCAACGACTTTATGACGGCACTTGAGCCACTTAACCTGAATATTCCCTCCTCTTGTATGCCGTAGTTCTTGTATAAGAACTCCAGGCACCTATAGACAACGCTTGGTATCTGATATTTGCCTTGATATAGATGTGAACTTAGTTCTAGGCATTTTATGAGGGAAGATCCAAAAACGGCGTTAGCGTTGGTAATGGTGCCGTTCAAATTCATCGAATCCAGCGATTTGGCTATTGAGGTGTCTGAAAACTTGACTTCAGACTCGAAGGATTCCTCCGCAGCTCCTTCGTCACTGACCATATTCAAAGCGTTGGTTGCAAGCTTTTTGAAAGGGAAGAAACTTCTCATCTTCAATCTTCTGTTTTCTTTATCGTAATCTGAAGGTTCATCAACATCCGGAGGAGAATTATCCTCAGCGACAAAGGAATGCACATCAGTAGTCAGATCTGTGACATATACTTGATCGAGACCATGAGAGGTCTCCGCTTTTGAGAAGGAAGAGGCACTTTCTGTAGCTGTACTGATACTTCCCGCGCTGGCTGATGGCCGAATTAGAGGATTTGTTATAAAATCGCTAATCGCGGAAACCCATAGTTCCCGTTCCCTTGAAGTTTCTGAGCATAGATAGTATCTGGTAGTACTGGACAAGCCATTTTTTTTATGCTCCACTATGACAAACCCGTTTCTCGTTCCGTACCTATCTTCCGGAAGGTTAGGAAGCAACTCAATAGACGATTGTCTTAACCTTACTCTTTCGGCAAGCTGTCCACGATCATAAAGAAGCAATAGCTCTCCACTCAAAACGCCATAACGAACTCGCCAATTGGGTCCACTGCCTAGTGCTTTGGCTCTCCTCATGAGTAGCGAACTTTCTTTTACTGCATCTCCTAGAAGCATTGGATTGATCACGGTGTCTGTGCTCATGAATTGCGCAATTTGGAGTCCCGCTGTTGCCGGAAACTCAGGTATGCTGAATATCGTGTAAAAATATTGATTGATCCTTTCCCGCCTACTGTCAACTTTGGCGGGTATGAGACTGTCAAATATAGCCCTCTCTGGTAGATTTGGCAATGAAAAGGAGAATAATTTGGGCCTAACATACGCGTCCATCTCGTAAAGCTGAGCAACACTTTTGGAGAACTTAAACATCTCTTTATCTGACTTCCGATCAACCACGCTAAAGAGGAGCTTATATTGGTTCGAAGCAGAGTCTCCTTCTAAGTACAAAGTACTAAGTAACTCCATTCGGATACTTCCAAATTCTTCAGGTTGAACAAAAAGGGGCACATCGTCCTTAAGAGGAAAGACGGCAGACTTACCAGAACTCACGCTTCCTCTATGTCGCCTTTCTACCTCGAGCTTACTTTGAGAGCTTGAGGTATGTGCCGTACCTGCGGACTTCTTGAGGAAGCTCTCGGCGTCTAGCACCTCGTCATTTGCACCACTATCAGGTAGAATAACTTTACCATGCGACGGGCATGATTCTGTCGTTGAGATCACCACTTGTTCATTTACGTTATCTTTCCTCGTCAGAATGACGGGAGACCTCAGTTTGAGGGAGTTTGGCGTGCCTTTGTTGCCGATCAACGAAGCAAATGAGGGCGGAGCAGGTGGCTTAATAGTGTCTTTACTATTTTTAAAATTCTTAACGTTCTTCAATGGTGATTCTTGCCCCTCTTCACCAAATGTGTCTTCCAAAAACTCAGCAAAGCTATTCAAGTTTTGTTTCGAACCAGGGGAAAAATCTGTCACATTATCCCGAAGCTTTGAACCTAACCTAGCTTTACCAGGACTTTGATTATTCTCTTCTGATATACTTGCAGGTAATAGTGTGCTATTGGCTGACTCCAATATGTCAGACGTTTCGACGCTGTCATCAGCTCTTAAAGGCGAGTGCACCTGGTTATTGACCACCGCCGAAACACGATTCGCACTTTGAGGAGAGCGGATACGTGGTTGCACTGCAGTCCGGCGGGGACTATGTGGAGAAGTTATTGATATTCTGGATGTCGTGTACTGAACAGATGTTGCTGGACTTGCCTCCGCTTGAGGAGTGTTAATGGGCCTGCTAGATATCGAATTACTGGGTGAGATAATGTTCTCAATTGAATTCCTTTTCTTTGTGGCCTCTACTTTGTGCGACTCCTTATCATGACCTGATATTTCGCCCGTGACGTCTATCTGAGGAACCTTATGGCTTAACATTTCACTCGATGCTCCAAAGTTCGGTATCGGTATACTCAGATTTTTAGCGTTTCTGTTTCTATCTGCTGACCTTGGCGGTAAAGTAGCCTCTAGCTTTGTACTATCTTTCTCTGATCCATCATCGTCGGTCACCAGGATCTCCCCAATTCTCGCTTTCGAATCTCTCAAGCCTTCTATTATCTTAACTAAGCTTTCTATCTCAGTTGCTTGTTCCTGAATCTGTAATCGAAGTTTCACATTCTCCTTAAATAGGTCGTCATACGATGGCTTAGTATTCTCGCTGACTGCCTTTTTCTCAATGTATTCAATGGCTTTATCTCTTTCATTCCTATGCTCATTGTACTGGGCCAGCAGCTCCAAAGTTGTTGGAGTACCGTTTGGTTCCGTCATCTCGTCCATCAAACCTTGTGATACGTTCTTCCCTGGTTGAGTAGATGGTGTGAAGTGGTCCTCTCAGTTGATGAGCAAGTGATAGAAACGAGTGACTTGCCAAGCACCGCAATTGTCGGGCTCAATTCCAGTCTTTTCTTGCCTCCTCCAGCTGCTTTGGTATATACACCTAACATTGTATCTGAACGCGTTTTCCTACGTTGTTTGGCGTTGCGAAGAACGGGGCGCTATGGCTGTCTAGAAGAAACACCTGAAAAATTCCCAGCAGAAAACAACGTTAGTAACGCCAAGTCTAGGCGATTCGTCACCCTTCTGATCATCTTGCGTAGCGATTGAGGATATCCCTCATTGTACCATCTTTCTTGCAGCAACGGCGACCCAACAAAGAGCGATTGAGGAGTCTCGGTACTTCGAATTGCTCAAACTGTACCTCTCCACCGGATTTCTTACGACAGCTACATGCTAGACGGCTAAGGCGAACTGATTTCTGTTGCCTCTCAGTGGCATCCTCTTTTATAGAGCTGTCTTGTCGAAAGAAACGAACCACCAATTCTAATGAGAAATCCGCCTGGATGCTGGATCTACCAGGCTTTTAAGCTTCCATCATAATCCTGTCAACCAGCAACCCTCAAACTTTCCATCCATTGGCTATCTCCAGGCTCGACCGCATACGTATTCAGCCAGAACCCTAATATCTTCCACCTATTTGGCCTACAGGTCACACCGTATGAGTAGTAGTCTGGAAAAGTAGCTACACTGGCTTGTGTAGGATAAAGAACATGGGCGCTTTTACACACTCTTTATATCTGAGCTCGGCGGCTATTTCGTATAAGATTACCTGAGAGCCCAACTATATATAAGCTCTATCTATATAAGCTCTATTCTTGCGGTTTTCTGCTCTCCAGCAAATCGATAAGCTTCTGTTTCTCCTTCCTTTCCGCGGCCAAGTTTGATTTCACCTGCTCAATCTCCTGCGTGAGGCCTTCGTTCTGTAGCATTAATTTGTCGAGTGTACTTTGAAACTTTGTTTCATAGCCTTTCTTCAATAGCTTGACTTTTTGTTCATGTTTTGAAGAGTATTGAATGTAGAGATCTTCAGCAAGTAGTTTGAGTGATCTGTTTGATTCTTGCTCCTTTAGTTGATATTTTTCCTTCCATGATTCCAGCTCTTTTTGCAACGATTTCACAGGATCTTGATCGTCGTTTGTTGCCTCTTTCTGTCGGTTTTCTTTAAGTTTAGTTTCAAGCAACTGGTTTGATTGTCGTAGCGATTCATTCTCATCTCTCAATTCGCTAACAAGCTTTGAATTTTGCTTCAGGTCATCTTGCAAGGCACTCAAATTGGAATGCAGTTGCTCCAGTTCGGCCAGATGTTCTGCCTCGATATTGCTGTTTTTCAGTTGAATGGCTTCTAGCTCGACGGATAACTTTTGTTTTTCAGCTTGTTCGTCGAATTTTGCCTGCCATTCCCTGAGGCTTTCTTCCAATTCAGCAATGGAGCCCTCCAGGCATCCATTAATACGCTCTAGCTCCGTCTTTTCATGTTGTAATTCCGTCACCTGTGCCTTGTCTATTTCGGATTTATCGTTAGCTTCTTCGAGCTTCCTCTTTAAGTCCTCTATAAGTGTATCCTTCACCGATGCATCTTCCACCAGCTCGTTTAGCCTGTCTTGCAGGCTTTGTACCTCACTAGCTTTCCTATCTAAGCGATCTTCAGCCTCTTTGACGAGCGCCACTAGCTCTTTGTTTCCCGTTTCTGATTTAGTCCTGTAGTTCTCAAACTGACTCTCTAATTCTGCCCTCTGTGCTACTAATTCATTTATTTGCTTTGCCGCTTGATCATTGACACCCTTTTCTGCGTCTACCGCTTCCTGCAATTGCTCTTGCAATTTTTTAACTTCCTTTGTCTTGGTATCGAGTCCTTCTTCAGCAGACCTTACTTCTTTGATCAAGTCTTCATTACATTTCTTCAGCTTTGTGTTTTCGGCAGATATTCCGGATATTTGCCCCGACATTTCATCGATCTGTTCTTTCAGAGCCTGTTTTCGCTTTTCGTCGTCATTATGCTGTTCCTCGAGACTCCTATATTTGGACTCAAGCTCTTCATATTTATTCTTTGCACTTTCTAACTCATTCATCAAGCCAATATATTTCTTTTGCAATATGGATTGATTTTGGTTCAGCATCTCAACTTCATCCCGATTCTCGTCAATTCGCTTTTTAAGCTTCGCTGTCCTCTCTCTAAGGCTATCACGCTCCTTGGTAATAATTTGCAGTTCTTTATGGCTTTCCTCTAGTTTTGCTTCACAATCTTTAGAAAGCGACTGCAAGTCACTGCGCATTCTTTTGTAACGGTAGGATGTGATATCGCATGTCGTCATCATCTTGTTCAATTTCTGGTTTAGCACATGAACCTGTCTGATCAGCTCTTCATTTCTACTGGTAAGCATCTGAAACATTTCTCGCCCATCATCATTCTCGTCTAGTTCGAAAAGTGGCAGCTCACCATTCCCATCGGTGCTCTGATGAACAGGAGATAAAGTATGCAAACAAGAACTGCGACGCCTTGGCGTTGCTTCTCCGCCGCCAGAGCCCCCGCTGTCCCTCTGATCCCGCTCGTACGCCACTTGGCTGAAATCTTTCATGGGACTGCTCTTGGCCTCTATCATCTCTATCGCTTCCGGTGAACCCACAGCAGGCTCTTCCTCCACACCCTCCGGTTGTCCTAAATCTGGCACGCATTCCAACTCTAGTTTGAGCCGCTTAGGATGCGGGCCCTCCTCTTTACCCGCGTCCTGCTTCACTGGTGAGCTCATATCGAACCTTATTGGCGAATGCTTCACAAAGATGGTCGAATCATCTGCAGCATCACCCCCATGACTCCTAGAAAACATCCGATTGATATCGATCTGATCCAAAGCGTTTTTCTGCTCGTCTCGGCAAGTTGACACATCGTGCTGCTCCTCCTGGCTCCTTCGAACACAATCCAAAGACTCATCCGACACATCTCTCGAGCTTTCTTCTCGAATATCCTTCTCCAGTCTCCTCTTAGCCGATAAACCATGTGGATGCACTCTCAAATGTTCAGCGTCCGTTTCCAAAACTGCCTCCTTATTCCTCGAACCATTATCCCCCAAAACCACTCCGCGCAGCGGCGTAGCCGGCAACTCATCCATCGCAACCTCACCCTCCATCAAACAATATACTCGTCTCTTACCACTCTCTTTGTTTGTAGTCCCGGATCTTATCGAGATGGCTTACGCGTCTTGTTTGTTGACGCTTACACGAAAACAGTCGAACCAAAACAGATGGAAACCAGAATGCAGTACTCCTCAGGCAATAGAACTACCAACGGGACTCGACAGCACCCACCAGGCTTCAGATAGACCGTTCAGTGTCTTTAAAGTGGCTTTATGAGCTTAAACTTGGGATTACCCAGCTATTCAAAGGTTGTTACCCGGCTAGCTATAAAAAACTAGTAGTCAAAGCGACAGCAAGAAGGACGGTCACCAGAAGAAGACGGGATAAGAGGAGGATTAGAGAGCTTGGTGGTTGTCTCAGTTTTGATATCGCTATTTGGGTAGCGGTTAGAATACCTGAACTTGTGGGCGGAGTTTTGTGTGTTCTTTTTTGTCAGTTTTTTCGTTTTAGTCTGGGGAAAAGGGCTTCCGGATAAGCCTTGAAGAGAGGAACAGAAATTGGTGATGTCGAACTTGGAGGCCAGTAGGGTGTATGAGATTATAGTGGAGAATGTAGTGAACGAGGTACGGGAGGATTTTGAGAACGCGGGGATTGATGAACAGACTTTGCAGGATTTGAAGCGAGTTTGGCAACTAAAGCTGTCGGAGACGCAGGTTGCCAGCTTTAGTTGGGATCCGCAGGAGAATGCTCAGCATTCTGTGGATTCTATCGTTAATGGGAACGGCTTGGGTAATGATGATGTAAAGAATTTTGCGGTGCCTTCTGAGTATTCGCTCAATAACGAGTCGCAAGGGCTGGTGCTACCGGGCTTTCCCACCGATGACTCGAAAATCGATACTGGTTCAGCGGGAACGCAAAATGGAAAGGGGATCGAAGATAAGCTGGGTACGAACGGGTCAGGCGATGCCAGCGACACCGGTAATGTAGACGATGCGTTGAAGAGAGAATCTGAACCAAAGATAGAGCATTCACAAGAGATAGAGCTGACACTTTCGTACCCTGATAGCCAGGCGGCTGATCTCCTGAAGCAGGAGGCGAAAAAGGCCAAGAGGAGTGCGCTGCTGGATACAGACGAAGTGGGGTCAGAGTTAGACGATTCAGATGACGATTATCTAATCTCTGAAGGCGAGGACGATGGACCAGATGAAAACCTAATGTTATGCTTATACGATAAAGTCACAAGGACGAAGGCAAGATGGAAATGCAGTCTGAAGGACGGTGTCGCGACAGTCAATCGTAAGGACTATACTTTCCAAAAATCCCAAGTGGAAGCGGAGTGGGTGTAACGCAAATAAGTACTTTTGTACATAAAAGTGTATGCAATGTAATTAAGTTTGAATGCGAGCAAGAATCTCTAAAATTCTGACGGTTTGGATAGTTGTTCCCTGGCGTTGATCCACAGTTTGGCCAACCCAGTGGCACCAGAGCAAAGTGATAATGCAGCATAAGTGCCCGGAGGTGTCTTTAAGTTGAACACGTCAGTGCTATTGGCGAGGCAATCAAACGAAAGCCTCACCAGATCCAGGTACGTGATCAACTTCTCACGCTTCAGCTGACTAATTTTCTGCTTCATCTCTAACTCAGTACCATTCCATTCGCTGCTGCCGTTCAGGTCGTTCAACAATTGCTTCCTTATTGGCGACGTGTATCCGGGAGCGCCTTGTAGATTAGTGGATAGCTTCATGGCCTTGGTTCTCACCTGTAACCTAATATTCGACTCGATTATTTTCTTCTGAACGGACTGCAATTTCAGCCAGCTGTCCTTCAGGCTGAGCAATATATCGTACTGCCATGATAGAACCTCATGCCTGGAGGACCAGTTGTAGAGTCCATCATGGGACCAGACCTTGAGTTTGTGCAGCAACACCATTTCATCGCAAATCCCGTAGTACAGGTCGAGAAAGTCTCTCAAGGAGCTCTCATTCGCCCAAGTTTTCTGCAAATTCACCGAGTCCCACTGGCTGTCGCGTATCTTTTGCAGCATTTTCAGCACTCTGAAGGGCGTACCACCAAATCGCAGAATGTACCTGTAGGTGCTCAACTGCTGTGCAACAAAATTAGCCTTTGACTCGAAATTCTGGAACAACGCAACCAGCAGAATCTTCGAAATCGTCACTGGATGTTTCAGCACCATCCTAAAGTTCAAATCCCGCAGCACTTTCCGGTAATATGTAAGAACCGACGGATCCCATTTCGTGATGCCTGCTCTCGAGTTGCTGACCACCAATCTCAACAAATCCAGCGTGTACTTGACGATTTTCGTCAACTTATCCTTCCCTGCAAGCGAATTGACCAAATACTCGAGTATATCAACACTTCTCACCGCATCAACTTTCTTCTTCGGTTTAGAATCAACTTCAACCACCACTACGGGAGGACTCACCTCTGTATCGGAATCATTGCTCTCCTTCTCTTCCACGATTATCGGCTGCAATCCGTTGTTTTCCATTACCTGTGATGTTGTACTGAATGCGTTATCTGGCACCGCTCCAAACTGTGCTAAATGGCTCGCTTTAAAACCCTCCTCCTCCTGCAACTGAAACGAATAGAATGCTGGATCTGGGTACGCCATTGACCACAACAGAACAACGGTTCCTGACTATACTGAATGACTCTCTTGATCATCAACCATCTTATACTTGCTCTTCAACGGCTCGAGTCTTATCACCGGCGAAAAAATAAAAATAATAGCGCCGCTTGGTTTCGATCCAAGGACATCAGGGTTATGAGCCCTGCGCGCTTCCACTGCGCCACGGCGCTAACAAATTGAATGGAAAGTTTAGCGAAACAAGAGACCATACCGAGCTCATCTATGTTTCACCAGCTGCCAGTTGAAACTTCAACACCATGCTGTGCCACTTTATAATCACTAGCAGACTTCTGAAACGTTTCAAATGCATACTGAACTGGCTCTCAGTGTCGTGTTATCTTTCCACGATAAGAGCATGTCTGGGTGGATCAGTACAATGAGTTCCATTAAGTGCAAGAGATGGAGATCTAGCTAAGATGCACGACGAGTCTTTAAGTGCAGTCGGAAGCGGTTATCGCTGCTCTTGAAACATATAAAAGGAGGGGACTCGACAGGGTTTGTCGAGGGACTCCTCCTGCAAACACTTGACAATAGTAGCACTTAGATTTACACAGATGGAGGAAGTAGCACAGGCTCCAAGCTATGAATTTTACAAGGACCGCAAACTTGCAATCGTTGCAGCTCCGTTTGCTGGTGGCCAGGGCCACGTAGGTGTCGAGAACGGCCCCAAGTACATTTTAAAGCATGGTCTGCAGTCGGATCTGGAAGAGATGGGATGGAAGACATCGCTGGAAAATCCGCTCGATAACGAGTCGATTGTCAAGCGTATGCTTGCAGACACGATCACGGACTCCTACGGGAGGATCAAGAAGCCCAATTTGGTCGGAGAAGCCACACAATTGATTTACCAAACTGTAGGAAAGTGTCTGAACGAGGACACGTTTCCCCTGACCATCGGAGGAGACCATTCGATCGCGATTGGCACTGTGTCCGCTGTCCTGGACAAGTACCCCGACGCGGGACTGCTGTGGATCGACGCCCACGCCGATATCAACACTTTGGAGAGCACCAACTCGGGCCATCTGCACGGATGCCCCGTTTCGTTCCTTCTAGGCCTCCACAAGGGCAGCGAGTGTCCTGACGCCTTGAAATGGGTGCCAGGCAAGCTAAGACCCGAGAAGATCGCCTACATCGGGCTGAGAGACGTCGAAGCCGGCGAAAAGAAGATCCTCAAAGACCTGGGCATCACCGCCTTCTCGATGTACCACGTCGACCGCTACGGGATCAACACAGTCATAGAAATGGCCCTCAAGGCAATCAGTCCCGACGGGAAAAGCCCTATCATGTGCTCCTACGACGTCGACGCCGTAGACCCGCTCTTCGTGCCCGCTACTGGCACCCCCGTGAGAGGCGGACTAACGCTAAGAGAGGCTCTCTTCCTAGCCGAGAGAATCGCTGAGACAGGCAAGCTAATCGGACTAGACATTGTCGAATGCAATCCAGCGCTTGCCGTTCACGATCTACACGTTATCGACACCATATCGGCCGGTTGTGCCATTGCAAGATGCGCATTGGGCGAGACACTACTGTGATGCTACGTACTAAACACTCCTCTACATAGCTTCTTCTAACATTCACATAGAACGGTCCATTACAGCTCGGATGGCCTTATTTATATGCCCGGAGTTCCCGGACGCTCGAATGGCGCGACTTGCAGGGTCTGGTCAAAATAATGTGGGGGAACCCGGAGGTTGGAGGGTGGAGACTGGAGTATAAAAGGGCAGCAGGTTGAGCTCAATTGGAAGGGACTGTTGGCTGTAACACACCATCATTGTCTCTATATTCCATGTCATCCTCAGTTGTCGTAGCTAATATCCCATTGTCGGTCAGTGATGTGACCCTTCTTAAGTTCTTTGGCAATACGATGAAGGGCTGTACAGTCAAGCATATTCAGCCCTTCCCGGATGCGTACCATTATATCAACGACGTTGCCTCGACGAGATGTGTTCAGCTGTTCATCGAGGGTGACCAGGATGTGGACGTGATCAAGCGGACTTTCGAAGACGAGAGAACCATGCAAAAGTTGATCGAGATGGAGAAGGAATTGAGTTCCAGTCACCAACTTGAGACGAACGTTGCGGCTCCAAACGTCAGAAGGTTGTCAGTTACCACAGCATAGGATTTTTTTATAGTTTTGGACATGTATGCGACTATTTAGCGTTCAAAGCTTCTTTGGTTAGGCCCTTACGGACCGCTAGCACGTTGTCGACGATGACAGCATCGACACCAGCGTCCATCTCGATCTTGGCATTGGCTGGATCGTTGTTCTCGACACCGTAGGTGACACAGACCAGACCGCTGGATTTGACTACTTGTACCAGTCTGGGCGCTTCAACTATCGGGTTTGCGTCAGAGACGATGCCTAGCAGATTCCAGCTCCTGGCGAATCTAATAGCATTTTGCAGCGAAGAAGCTCTCACGTCTGCCATCTTGTAGGTACCACCTTGAGTGAGAAAGAGGATCGGAATGGATGGCTGCTTGAGGGAGAGCATCACACATATGTCTGGATGGAAAGAGGAAAACATGATGTCGCGTCCGTTAGCGTTGTCATACACCACTTGCAAAACGGTGTCTACCCAGTGGTTCATTTCGACGGCGATCTGACCAATGTCTTCCTGTTCGGCTTCATCCAGCATGGGGTACTTACACTCTATATTGAAACCGACATTTGCTGGAATTTTCTTGAATAGCTCTTCGAGAGTGACAAAAGGAGCAGCAATCGAATGCCCACGAGCGTTTCCTTTGAAGTTCTTTTCCTTGAATGTCTTGGTTAGTTTCATTCTGTTTTCGAACAGCTCGGAGATGTCAGAGTAGTTACCAGTCTTGTTTGACCCGTTGCCGACACTTTTGCCGAAGATTCCACTGTCGTCAACGGAACGACGTCTTTGGTCGCTGCGGTGACTGCCTACACTATTCAGATGTAGGAACTGCTCTAGTGTCAGCTCATGCATTGGAATGTCAACACCCGTTTCTGCGACTAAGAAGTCATGATAGACAACCGGAATGTTATCTTTTGTCAGTTGAACATCAAATTCCACATATGAAGCACCAAGGGAAGCAGCTGCAATGAAAGATTCCACCGTGTTCTCGCCCAACTGTAGTGATTTCTTAGAAGAAAAGTTTTTGCCCAAACCACGGTGTCCGATCACTCTGGTAGTGACTAGAGATTTCCAGTACGTCTCGGTGCGACTCAATGACATTTTTGGATGATGGAACGGAGAGACGGTCATATACTCAAAAGTTACCGTGCCTAATATCTCAAGAGACTCATTTGCAATAATGGGAAGAGTCATCTCATCGTTTAATGACCGCCGATTTATGCCAACTGACGCTCCAGTCTTATTCAACAGTCCCACGGCCCGACCAATGACTTTTGGATATTTACTTGTTCGGCCAAGAGAAGTCGTTGAGCTCAGCGAACTCTGAGACCTATTGGCGGTATCATAAACTGAGTAAGGACCAGTTCTGAGAGATCCTCTGATGGCAGTTTCTTCCTCTTTAACCGAAATCGATCCATATGTAGGAACCACATCGAAATAGACAATTTGTGGACTATCTGGCTTAAAGGGCACCTTGAAAGTGATATGATCCAAATTAGCATCCAGTGGCAGATCCAACACAATAGGAGTATCATTCAAATCGCCGTCGCAGCTTATAACCAGTGACAAAGCTGTATCAAGTTCTGTAGAAGAGACTTTAGAAACTGGGACTTTATTCAAAGTGACGGCCGGAGTTGTTTTACGAGTATCGTTTCCGCCTAATGTAATCAGTATCACACATTCGTCGTCAACCAGATATCTATGACCAAAGGACTTCACGGGCTGTGGAAGTATATTAGTATGGGGTCTATTGTGTAAGCTTCCCCCGGTTATTGAGGATTTAAAGAATTTCTGCTGATCAAAAGCGCCAGAATTAGTTGATGGTATATGTTCAAGACAGGCTTGACCTTCAGTATGCTTGAGGTTACTCTCAGGTGTCAAAGATTTCCTGTCGCTTGCAGACGCTTCCGATGTCTCAGCTGCTAGATCTTGATCACTCTGCGAGACACGAGGATGAGTAATTTCTGGGTGACCGGTTATTTTAACCATCTTTGCAATATTGAGATGTCCTCTCAAGGCGGCATGCTCCATCGGAGTCCATCCACTTTCATCGAAAGCGATGTAGTTGGCTCCATGCTCGACTAACAGTTTAACCATCTTTTCGAAGCCTTCTGTAGCAGCTACAAAAATTGGTGACCAACCGAAAAGCTTTTCAGTAAGTTCGGTATTTGCTCCATTTTCCAGTAGGCAGGCAGCGGCCTCACATAAGTTCAGCTTAGCTGCCACATACAAGGGCGTCTCCTGCGTCTCTTCGTCACAGTAGTTTACGTCAAACCCTTTGGCTGACAACAATGCCTTGATTAAAGCAGGTGAATTCAACCTGGTCGCCAAATGGATCAATTGAGGGGAGCTAACTGGTTTGGAAGGATTCGTGTATGAAAGTAAAGTGGCTGCCGTGAGAGGATGTGGTCCCAAAACAGCCAAATGAAGAGGAGTCAAACCTTCAGTATCTCCCCATGTCACGTCATCGTCAATGGATATATCTGGATTCCAAGCACCCCACTCCTTTAGACTCTCGATAATGATCTTGGTAACTTCAACTAAACCGTATTGAGATGAATAGTGCAGAGGCGTTCGCTTATAGTTATCACGTTGCAGTAAGCAAGGTCTTAGATGAGCCGGGAGCTTCCCCAGAATGTAGAGCAAAGCAGCAGGTGAATCATTAGAGTTTACTCCATCTGGGCCAAATGCCCCTATCAATTTGGAGCTATAGTAAGGCGGAGCAGCAGCTTCAAAACTCAAATTACTGTAGTGCTTTTGATCAGCGGCGGTTTTGGCATCCAAAACATCCTTCTTATTGCATTCACCGGAATTTAACTCCTGTATTCTCTTATGATTTTTACCCAAGGCAATAACATGGTGATGAAAGAAGTTGCGAACATTGATATCGGTGGGATCACGCAACGAGGGGATAATATCTAGCAATTCATCGACGCATTTGAAAGATTGATATAATGATGCTTTATTCAACAGGTTGACAAGAACCCTTGTTGGAACCAACACAATGGATCGGTAAGCCGTCGTCAGCTCTTGAATCAGAGCCGTGCCATTATCTTCGTCAATGAGCTTTTGAATAACAGAACTCGAAGTTTTACCCCTGTTGAGAGCCACTTCAGAGTCAGATCTTTGCTTTTCAGCGTAAGAAGTTTCATGACCGTGTTCAGATCCAACCTTCAAGGACACTTTATCCAAAAATTCATTTATGGTCGATAAGTTTCTGGAGACCTCAGTATCATTCGAGAACCCAAGAGGCAGAATTCTCGCCTGCAAATAAGCATGCTGTTGATTGGTTCCCGCCTTCTTGTCCAATTTCTTTAGAATCTTGATAAACGCCCTCTTGTTCAACTCTCCATACCACTTCAAATTGCGGAAATGAGACCTCAGCTCTAAGAGCATACCCAAAACCTCTTCCAGGGAGTCTGCAACGTCGTGGGGCCCCGGAGACACTACCTTCCTCAAATGGCTCTCATTACTGTGGCCATTTAGGTCCTGACTAAGACCACGGGACACATTAGGAGGCTGGAACCCAGGAAGCAGCCCCACACCAGATTGCTCCAAAATGGCGTTACTCACGTCTGTAAACTGCGCCGAAGACGTCAATCTCCGTAATCTTCTCTCATACTCCAGGTATTGCATGTTGTAGAAATTATCAACTTTCTCAATATCCCTATCCAAGGCAAAGAAAAAAGAAGCCAGCAATTTCTTCACCTCAGCGTTATCCAAATAGTTCTCATGCAGATTCCTAGAGTCCCTAGCCTTCGCCGGAGGCTCTGATCTATCATCTTCTATTGTCTGCCTGTATAGCTTTTCCTGTTCCCGGTTTATTTGCTTAATGAGCTTCTTCAACGACTTATAATTAACGTACTGGTGACTCCATTCCGGAACTTGGTGATTTGGGAACGTCTTGCCAAACTTCATCCTCTTCACCTCCCAATTAGTCTATCCTTGCTCCTTTACGCCACTCCTTCAGCCTAGCAATAAACCACTACACGAGAATCAGCACAAGACGTTCCTAACTGTCTAAGACGCTTCTTATATAGCCAAGTCGAGACTTAATCTAGTTGTTTCAGTGGCACGAGGTGTTGCGAATGGGAGCTTAGCGGCTAATTGCCAATACTCGCACGTGCGACGTGACTAGATCAAGAGCTCTAGTAGTTTGGACATAGTTGATCAGTCTTGATCAGCTCGACGATGTTCTTGGCCGAGCTGGTCATCAAGTAGCGGATCTCTAGTCCGATCCAGACCTTGAGCATCGACACCACGTCTGCGCTGTTCATTAGTTGCAAGTTTTCACGTTGCATACCGAATTCTCCCAGTATGGGTAAAGAGCTGTGATCTTGTTAGTAAACGTGTTCGATGGGGAAGCCATTGATAAGAAGATATGATACGAACCTTGCAAAGAGATCCAGATCGGGATCGAGCTGTCTTCCTATGCCCTCGAGGAGCAGGATGGCCACGACAACAGAGACAAAATCGCCCTCCATTCTGACGTGGTGGGAGCGGACCATGGAAAGCATTTGGTCCAACAGTTCACCGATGGAGATGGTACCCAGGGTGAACGTACGTTTTTTGACGTTGTTGACGAGTTTTTGCACTTTTAATGCGAAGCCCTCTTTGTTTATTGCAGTTTCGGGTGTTCTTGATCTTTCGATCATTAACTCGCCGGCTTGGTATCCGTCGAAGCGGGCTAAGGCGTTGAATAGCGCGATGAAGTTAGTACGATTTTTCTTGTTAAGTTCCGTTATGAGGCCGACGTCAATGAAGCAGATTTGCGGGGTGTAGTCTTGTAGCACTTTTTTGAGTTCATCGATGAGGGTGGGATCGTGCTCGCGCATCTTCTTCTTGAGACTGTGGACGATTTGGTAGGTTTCTGTCTCGCTGGACACTATCTTGGTCCCGTATTTGTTCAGTTTGACAAATCTCAGCATTACATTTCCGGGATGCAGGTCAGCGTGAACAAAGTCATCTAGAATTAACATTTGTAAAAACGCATCGATGAAGGGATTGCTGACCTGCTGGCAGAGTTCCACGTTATGGAGGTGGTCTTTGATGCTCAGGAACTTTTCCATGGGGAAGCCATGTATGTACTGCTCAAAAAGAACGTCCCTCGTCGACAATTGGTCTAGGCCTTCAGGGAATTTAATTTGAATAGAGTCCTTGAAATTCTCATTAAACCTCCCCAAATTCAAACACTCTATCCGCAAATCCAGTTGCAATCGCATCATAATGCTAAAATTCTCCACTTCGCAGGGCAATGATAGCCACTCCATTGTCGGTATTCTGTTGATGAAATTGGCAAAAAATGACATTATCTTTAAATCCCTGTTGACTTGTCGGTTAGCGTTAGGATGTATAATCTTCACCGCACACCACCTGGTTTTGGTGTTATCCCTGTCGAATTCGGTGATGTTCTGAGAAGCGAGAAAGCTCTTCGAGAGCTTTCCAACGTAGACTTGTGCGATGGCGCCAACACCTAACGGTTTGTCATTAAATTCTTCAAAAATTTCGTCAAATTCATACTTATTGTCTAAACTCTGACAGATCTTCTCCTTAGTGTACGCCAGTGAGTGTGCCCGTGCATTGCTGTGTAGCTTACCCAATTCGTTGCAAAAACCACGAGGAAACATGTCGGTCCGAGATCCCGCCCACTGACCGAGTTTGATAAAGCTGGGACCAGCCCATTCGAGCGCCTTGCGCAATAAGGTGTACCATAACAACGAGCCACTCGTTTCCATATTCGTTTCGTCTCCCTCAATTAAGCGACGCTTTCCCAGGAATGATATTGGATACGCCAGAAAGACAGGAACAAAGATCACTGAAAGCTCTAAAAACCGCAGCATGGTGAAGATCTGTTCTATAACAGTGTCCTTCAGGAAGTAAAAAAGCTTTCTCGCATATAGTGTCACCGCATTACGGCATCGCTTGATTCTCTCATCTCTGGCCTGCTGGATCTTCTCTTGAATTTCTCTCTGCGACGATATATACAGCCCCATCTCGAACGTATCACCACTGGGATCTGGTTTAAGAGACTCATTCAGTAATCGATATCGAGCATTTTGATGGTATGCAAGCGAAAGTACACCAGTAGCAGGTACTATAAGATTTCTAACAGAACCTCGCCAAAACGGACTGCCACTTGATCGGAAAGTCCTCCAAGCACCATTAAATGCAAATCTCAGCACCATAGTCGGCTTCGCTGGTATCAAACAAGCCCAACTTCACCAATTCCTTGCTCTATTCCTTCATTTTGTATAGCAATCAGCCTTAATGAGAGTTCGTCCTACGAAAAATAATCATTAGTTTCGAAGAATTATGTACAAATCATACAGAAAGGCTTCAAAGTTGCTCCTCTTTTATCACATCTATTAGCCAGTCGAGTCCCTCGGTGATACCCTCACCTTTTATCGCGCTGGAGGCCACGATTGACCAGCTTCTATCCTTCAGTTCGACGAGATTCAATTCCTTGGACACTTCACTAGCACTTAGTGCACCCGGCTGATCCTGTTTGTTGGCAAAAACAAGCAGTGCGGCGTCTTGCAGTTCCTCTTCCTGTAGCATCAGATGCAGTTCTTTTGAAGCTGTAGACATACGATCTTTATCGGTAGAGTCCACCACAAATATTACCGCCGCCGTGTCGGCGTAGTAGCATCTCCAGTACGGTCTGATACTAGTCTGTCCACCTAGATCCCATACATTCAACTTCAGATTCTTGTAAGTGAGGGTTTCGACGTTAAACCCGATTGTTGGCTTTGTCGTTACCACTTCCCCGATCTGCAACCTGTACAAGATGGTAGTCTTACCAGCACCATCCAATCCAAGAATCAGAATCCGTAACTCTTTATTCGTCCCCCAAAGGCGGTCAAACATGGAACTAAAGAAATTGCCCATTCCCAATGCGTTGATGTATATTAGTTGATCCGAATACCAGAATTTTAAAGGCGGTCAGTCAAAATCCAACGTGTCAATCCAGCTTCCCAAAGCACAAAGAGTCGTGTGAAGATAAACCAGGCTACCAGAGCAGGTACGAACCCAAACAATGACGGCTAATAGCGGCTTTATTCCTCTTGCTTACACTTAGATGTCTATCTAAAGTTGAAGCCGGTATAACAAAGTAAGTGCTCAAAATGTCCGAGATCCGGGTAACACGAAATCCGGACACTTTAAGACTACCCGGATATTAGGGCTAAGTCAGGGCATCTTAATGTCCGACATCCGGGTAAGATATGAATCCGGACACTTACAAGTTACCCGGATACTAGGGCTTTCATCATATCAAGGTAGGGCACATTGAAGAATTCAGCAGAAAAGTGATGAAGCTGTTATCATAGTAAAACACTGTTAGAAGAACCATTCACTGTAGGTCAATCAAGCAGTTTAGCTGATCGCAGGGACGTGTATTGAGTTTGTTTAGCGGTTATGATAAGCCTGCTGACAAGAAGGCTGCTGCGGGACTGGAAAAATCTGTCGCGTTACAACACACACTACTCCGGAAGAGACAATGTACTGTATCATTTGAAGCCTCAGGACTCTAATTTACACATATGGCATTTAGTACTATATGATCCGGCTACGTCGGTTGAAATTTATGGCAAGCTTTACATTGGAACCGAGGAAGAGCCGGCTATTATCCTCAGATGTTTTACTCCCAATGAAGTATACCCAACTAATAGAAGCGTTTCATTGACTCATTTGAACTGTATTTTACTCGATCGTGGACTTGGACCTTTCCTGCAGCAGGTATGGGGTCTTTTCTTTGCGAAGGAAATGGGGGACTCGGATATGACGGATCATGATAGATCAAGGCTAACTTTTGCATGGAATAGGATTGTGAACAGAGATTTTAAGAGGTTTTTTCCGGAACTTGTCGGGAATTTAGTCCCGGGAGACTATCAGATGGTCAAGGCGCATTATCAGAACAACAGTGGTAGGCATTTCGGGGAGACCAGCGCTCATGAGAAGCAAGCATCGCACGGCTGCAGCTCGAATAGTCTTATTGCGTGCGACGATGGTTATCACACTGGGAATCCCCCTTTTAAACGAACGTCTGATGCGGGCATAAGCGAAATGGAGCATAATGAACATAGAAGGAAGAGGACAAAGAAATGACCTCATACTAGCATTAATCGTGAAGCGTTTCTTCTGGAGAAAGTAGACGCAAGGAAGCATACATAAATACATATCACTTAATGGGAATGACTAGCGATAGTTTTTAGCATTTCATTGCCAACCTTATTAGCTTCAGGAAACATTGGTTTGAAAAATTCCTGTACTTCTTGAAACCTCTTTTTGTAAAGATCAAAATTAGCAAATGTTACAATTGAGCTCCATTCTCTAGTGGAGATGGTAAACTCTAAGTCATCCTTCCGGAAAGATTCATCATGTATGGCTGCTTTGATTGTTTGTTCCAAAAGGCCAGGCTTCAAAAACAGGTACTCGGAGACACCGAGGAATACTCTAAATAGCGGCGTTGAGCAGATCATGTGGTCGTAAGGATTGATGCCAAGTTGGTACCATGAGTCGACAATTGCCAACAACGATAAGTGCGAATTGGGCACCGGTTTCTTCCCCTCAGCGATATTCTCCTTGGGCGTCAACGAATACTTGTCTAGAACTTTATCATCCAGGAGAAGATCACCCGTATGGTCTTTGAACACAAAGTTCTTGGCTCTCATGAGTCTTTCTCTCAGTTGCGTCTCATCATGTCTCAAGAATAACGAGAAAAGTTCTGTAGCACTATCAGCGTACTGCAGTATTTGGTTGTGCGCTGACGGGTTTGTAATCGCTAGGCCTGCGTATACATGCCACTTGTTCGAGTAAATTCTCAATGATATGTTCATCTTGACGTTCTCTAAGCTGCCATACCATTTATCGGTGCCTAATGTCCAGGGATAAATCTTGATCTTTGCCCATGCTGATCCCATACTTAAGAATGCTGCATGAGTTACCGCTTGCGTATCCGCTGTAATCTTATCATGCTCTTCGTACGATAAATAGACCTTCTTGCTCTTAAGACACGCTACAACAGCTTCCACAAACTCTAGCGACTCCTTTTTCCTGCAC
The DNA here is from genome assembly GCA_931305995.1 of Torulaspora indica. NCBI lineage: Eukaryota > Fungi > Ascomycota > Saccharomycetes > Saccharomycetales > Saccharomycetaceae > Torulaspora > Torulaspora indica. Next base: position 362,038 of record CAKNUP010000004.1, on the reverse strand, counting down.
CTATGCTCTATTATCACCAATGGTTGGTCTTCGCTATTTACTCGCGGACCGTGCAAGGAATGTACAGTTATAATTTCGATATCCGAGGGAAGATGGCTCTCAAACGCATTAATCTCTGGTGTTTTGCAACTTGTTTGACCGCCTACAATCGCATTCAGCTTAGTGGACGGTCCATAAATTGACACAATCTTGTCGATATTCTCAGCTTCCACGCTATAAATAACGTAATCGCTCACTCTCGAGACGAGATGCCCATTCAACAGGATCTGGAACCTAGACCCAGCATGTTGAGCCTTCAAAGACTCGTAGTTCTCCTCTTTATCGCAACAAACTACCTTCCAACCGGCTTCCGAAAACTTTGTAGCGTAAAGCAGGCCCATGTCGCCCAGACCTATGATACCAATGGTCCTCGTTGCCTTCCATTGTTCGATCTGCTCAGCACTCGCCATTTCAGCTCACAGAGACGCTTCCTTAGCCAATAATCTTCTATCGCAGTTGGTTTCAGCTAGTTAGATGCCTCGGTGAAATCTTTCAAGACTACATACCTAAGAATGCTGACACAAAAGCACAATAAACCAAGCCATTGCAGGGCTCAATCCGAATCTCAAGTATATAAGACAAGTGCTCGGCGTGCCATTGATATTTCTTGGCCAAAACCCAGGGCATCAGTCCAATCTACATACCGTTAAGGCCGAAGCAGACTCAGCTGGCTCAATGCTTTAAATAGCTGTTAGGTACCGTAGGAGTAGCGATTGTAACGAGGATTGACAGCTGTCTTGCAATCTTCTACTTCTTGACTTCGGTACATGCTAGAAGCTGAACGCTTGACCATCTTTAGTCAGTAAAAGTGTCATTGGAGGTCAAGACACAACTATGACGCTACTTGTCGAGGCAATACCGCTCGCAGTCGATGCTTTTGCACCATACGGATCTATAATCTCACCAGATGAGCAGATCTCTAATGCGGACGACTCTTCCAGGACCGCCAACCAGGGCACTGCTATCAAACTGCTAGATGTGAGCCAAATTGAGAAGAAATATCCATTCGATGGAACGCCAAATTGGAACCTGTTCAGATGCTTCTCCCAACCGCATCTGAGAGAATCGGCTGCCTCGAGCAGAGCCGTTCAGCACTCAATCAGAGTGCTCGAGAAGCATCCCTACAGTTCGCAAACGTTTATCCCAATGGGCTGTCCAAAACAGCAGCCACGATACCTTGTGGTGGTGGCTCTGGAAGACTACGAAACTGGTCGGCCAGATCTGTCTACTTTGAAGGCATTTCTATGCAAAGGTAACCAAGCGGTCACCTACGGTGCCGGGATATGGCATGCGCCGATGATTGCGCTAGGTGACCAAGAGTATATCGACTTTGGCGTGGTGATCTACGAGTTCCACGATCCAGAGGCCCCGGAGATGGACTGCCAAGAGCAGCATTATGACGATTCTAGCATCAAAGTCCAGATTTTCAACCTTGGTGACAGTAATTAAGTGAAAAATTACAGCGAATAAAGCGTACAGTTAAGAGCTATTGGATGCAATATCTTCGTTCTTTGCTTCCTGCATCGGCTGCCACAGGACTACGGACCATAAGAAGCATGTCAGAGCTCTCAGCTGCCAGATCTGCCGACGATATCAGTGGATATTCGAGAAAGAACGGCACCAAGAACCAATCCATAACGAAACCTGTCTCGCTGGATGAGAACTCCGGCGAGGTGCTGGTTCGAAAAGCTACCGGCAAGACGAAGGTGCGGAAGGGCCAGTCCGAGGAGGAATACCAAAATCAACTTTACCAGTACTTCCAGGTGGAAGGAGGACCGAAAAGGACCGAGATTGGATGGATGGATAATGTAGACCCCCTGGAACTCCTGAAAGACTGCAAATTTGAAGAGAAATTAACGAGGCAAAAGCTCAGCGACTTCTGTCGAAGGTTGTACTACCGCAGAGATTACGCCAAGTGTGCAGAACTGTGCGATGAGCTTATAGAGAGATATCAGCCTCTGAACAAGAAGAACAAGATTGCTAGGGAAATTCAAGAATTGGAAACCATGGCTGGTAACTCCCGAAAAGTACTACGAATGGATAGTCTGAACGAAAACTTCTCTAATGTACAAGTTTAAAGCATATATAGTCATGGGTACACCCGAAGCTCCACTCCGCTCACGCTGCGTTTCTTCAACGTCGTTTCTCGGTCAGCATCGCGGATATCCTCGCTCTCGATAGATTCGTCACTCTCTGCTGCTACTTCGTCGACCAGCTCGACCGTTTTGGTCAGCACTTCTACTTTCTTACCTAGTTGCTGCTCGAAATGACATCCAAGCGACAGCGTCTTCTCAATGGCCCTCCCCATTCCGAGTACAACAACGTAGGATGCTCCGTTCTTCTCTAGATCGCGCAGGAACCTCTTGATCCGCTTCAAAGCGCTGATATAAGGAGTATTCGACTTGACGTAGATCGTCGTCTTGATCTGCTTCCTAGACAGCACTTTCACAGACGGAAGCTTCCTCACCAACTTGGCCTGAACCATCTTTAATCCTCTGAACCGCGAAGGACCAACTTGACACCTCTTCCTTACTCAAGAGTGTTCAATTGGGTGCTAGTCTAACGGCATCGGGTCTTGTAGCGAATGCTTCAACTACACAATTACAAAGCTACGCTTAAGGTGGATCCAAGAGCGACTGTTTGATCACCACGAGAGCCTAGAGGTGGTAATAGATGGCTAGTGTGAACTGAGCAACATCAGCTTTACAACACACAAAGCGGGAGTCAACTTAAGGTCTAAACCCTGAACTTGCATTCAATGGAAAGGGCTCTTAATTGGAATCATTGGCCAGGAAAAGGTTTGGGATCAGTCAGATAGGCTAGTTGAAGTTAGGAGTATCAAGAATGAGATCGAAAGATGACAAGGAAAAGGCATTTCGTTGCCAGGCCAGGTTCGTGTACAACCATGGGCAAAAGCCCACTCTGACATTTGTCACTCCGAGCAGTCTATCCAGTGTTCTTTATCGGTTCTACCCTCTGCTGATAATTGTTGATGGTGCTCTGAGTAATGCTATGTGGGTCTGTGAGGACAAATGTCTCCCGTTTATCCATCTGGTTATGGTATGTTTCGTGGTTAATCTGCTGACGTTTACTGGTGCTGGTACCGGTTGGCTTAGTTTGAAGGGCATATTTATGTGCTGGCTGGGACTGATGAGTGCCTTTCTGCTGCTGCTCACTTTTGCCTACTACGTGCTGACCATTGACCAGGACATCAGAGACTCGGAACCGCCTACGCTGGATGACATCGTCATCGTTCTCGAATCGGTTCTAGATAAGCTGGGGACCATGCGGGCAGAAGTGCTGGGGAAAGCGCCCAATACAAGAAACTGGGTCAACCTGGTGAAACTTGCCCTATTCTTCACACCACTTCATTACGTGCTCATGAAAGTGGTGACGATAAGGACATATGTCATGTGGATGACGATTCTCGGCATGCTTTATCACTCCACATGGTTCCAATGCACGTTGAAGCTGTTCTGGAGGGTTTATGCGGTTCGCAAAGTGTATTACACTTTGACATCGTTATTCGGAGAGAACCGTCACATTCAGCGGTCGCCCCTGATCGACGCTCAAACCGCCATTGACCTGTGCCACTCGTTCGTGTACATACCTCGCGCAGATTCCATCGCAATGTTAAGAGGCCACAGGCTCCAGCTCCATCTCCAGAAACTATATCCCTGGTCTGAGTCCATACCGACAAGCACCAGGACCGATATGACACAACCACACATGACTGTCGTTAGTTTGACGATCTACGAGAATCAAAGGAAGTGGAAAGACCAAGGCTGGTCATCCAAAATGCTCAGTTACGAGAAACCGAGCTTCTGCATGAAGATCGACGGTCGCCTAATAGCATGCAACTCACCTTGGCAGTTCCAAGAGGGACTGCCGGCCGACTGGACGTGGCTCGACGATTGCTGGAGGCCGATCGGCTGGGTTTACTCGGACACCAATTGGCGTGCTACAGGTGACAGAGACTCGCTTGAAAGCTTCACAAGAACCAAGATCTGGAAACGCAGGGCGTTCAAGGAATGATGAGCATGAATTGGTCAGATTCCCAGCTAGTAAGTACATATCTCTAAGCATATCATATTTCACATATATATATAAAGTCCGCGACCTCGCCTAACTAACGTTGCAGTTAACGATTGTTAACTAAACTTACGATAGTCAAAAGCTAGCTGACGGTCTTGCAAGGTTCATGGTACATTTGGAGAGGTTACGGGATGCCCCTGGTTTTGTTTGAGAGATGCTTTTTAGCAACTAGTGGTAGAGTTCGATTCCTAAGCTCATCGACGAGGTGTAGGATGACCTTTGAAGGCAATACGGAAGGTTTACAAGGGACTCCAGAGGAACGGATGACAAGAGTTTTTGGTGGCAGACTGAAAGGTGAAGCTCCGAGGTCTACGAGTCGTATAGTCTCCGGTGGAGAGAAGGTTATAGCTGGGGTTCCTGTGCCGGCGAAACCGGTGGAACCTGATAACTGCTGCATGTCTGGATGTGCCAATTGCGTGTGGGAAGTGTTTAATGATGATATCAGGGAGTGGAAACGGCAGAGGAAGCTCGCTGCTTCGCGGATTAGGAACACTGATCAGGTCTGGCCAGCAAACTGGAATCCACCGCTGTCAATGCTGTGCTTGAAGAACGTGCCAGAATCACTCAAGACCGACAAGATCCGGCTCGATAAGCTGACTAAGGAAGCGGAAGGCCAGTCCGCAAGCTTATTTCCTGAGCGGACCACTCCATTGCCCAAGAGTGTCATCGAGGCCAAGAGGAGAAACGCTTTACGTCGTGCAAAGGCTGCTAGGACTGCTAAAAGTGAGATAGAAGAGGACGAGGAAGGCTGGCGGGACGTGCCAGTATATATCAGGGCATTCGCTGAGTTTGAACGAAAGAAGAAATTGGCCAAACAGCAGAAGGAAGGCAGGAGTGGTTCCCAGCAAGATATCAATATTCATAACTAAGGCATTTAGCAAGCGATACTAAAACTATACCTTTGAAATTTATCATTAAGTTAAGTATCTATAACATAGAGTCTAAAATGAGATATTCATGTTCACAATTGGTAAAAAACTAATCCAATTCGACATCGCCTTCGGCGTCCTCCTTAGATTCTTCCTTCTTGGATTCAGCTTCAGCTTTTCTTTGAGCTGCAAGTTTTTCAGACAATGCTGCCATGTTGGCGGCCTCATTCTTAGCTCTAGCAGCTTGCTTTTTCTCTTCCTCCTTGGCGAGGTATCTGCCTCTGATGATGTTACCTAGAGAGGCGAGTTCTTCGTACTTGGCAATGTATTTACCTTTAGTGGAGTCATAACCTTCGTCGTATAGCCAATCCTCGGCTTTGGTCAAAAGATCTTGAAGCTTGGTCTTTTCAGCATCGGAAGCAAAGTCAGCGTATTCTTCCTCAAGTTTACCACGCAAATTGTAAATGTATTCTTCCAAAGCATTCTTGCGGTCTTCAGTTTCAGCAACTAACCTATCTTGCGCATACATCTCGTTCTCTTGCTCGATCAAAGCGTTCAATTCCTTGTCGCTCAAGGCAAAAGTGTGAGCGGTAATGGTTAGAGTGTCCTTCTTGACAGTCTTGGTAACTTCCTTGTATTGTGGTTCAGCATCCTCTGGCGCATCCTCTGGTAAAGGAATCTCTTCCTTAACGGTGATATCCTCCAAAGTGTAAGCGTCTTCGACAGTGTGCAAACCGGATGGATCGCATCTTAGCTTCAATTTAACTGGGACGGAAGTCTGACCTTCAGGTACTTGGACACCGGAAATCTCCCATTTGGCGATTTCCACTGGGGTGTTCTCTGGTAGCTCATCCTTGTTAGTGTACTTAGCTTCCATAACAAAGTCACCGGTACGGTGCAATGTAATTAGCTTAGTAGATGGGAAGGTGGAGCCAGCTGGGAAAACTTCCAAATGGTCTTCATCTTCAACCTGCTTATCCCAATAGTATGAAACGGAGTATGGGTGGATATCTTCGAACTTGAATGGTCTCACTCTCAAAGTTGGGGAGTGGATAGCACAGATGAAAGCTGCACCCTTGGCAATAGTTTCATCCTGGTTCATGGTAGTAGACAATGGCTTACCGAATGCCTTGGAGATGGAGTTCTTCAAAGTTGGAATACGGGTAGTACCACCAATGATTTCGACAAAATCGATATCCTCGGCAGTCAACTTGGCTTGTGCTAGAGCTTTGGTGACTGGCTCTGTGACACGCTCCAAGAGTGGGGCGACCAATTCTTCCAACTCTTCACGGGTTAGTTGAGAAGAGCAGTCAACGTCGTTCATGACAGACTCAACGGAGAATGGAGCAGCAGTGTTGGCAGATAACACTTTCTTCAGCTTTTCAGCAGCTGTCAAAACTCTATTGTAGGCCTTAGCATTCTCGTGAATGTCGATCTTGTATTTTGTCTTGAACTCAGCAGCGAAGTGCTCAGTGATAGCGCGATCAAAGTTTCTACCACCAAAATGCTTGTCGTAAGCGGTACCTAAAACCTTGGCTTCACCCTTCTTGAAAGCGATGATGGAACAGGTGTAAGTAGAGTGACCGATATCGACGAATGCAACGTATCTTGGTTTCTCGTCGCCCTCTGGCAAGTCGGTCTTAAACACACCATAAGACACAGCAGCAGCGGTAACATCGTTGACAATTCTCACTGGGTTCAATCCAGCAATCCTAGCCGCATCGGCGATGTTGTAACGCTGCTCCTCGGTGTACCAAGTTGGAACCGCAAGACACACATCGGTGATCGCAGCCTTCGTCTCCTCCTTAACAGTGTTCTTCACCTTGTCGATGAACATAGCAGCAAGCTGAGTACCGGAGAAAACCTTTGTCTCACCGGCAAGTTTCACCTCGGCACCAACTTTCCCATCCTCCAACTTGACCAATTTGGTAGTAAAGTACTTGGATTCCTCTTCAAAATCCCTGTCAGAGTATCCCAAACCAACAATTCTCTTCAAGTTCTCCACAGTGTTTTTCACGTTCGAAGCCTGCTTGGTCTTACCGGCTTCACCAAGAAATCTGTTCTTTGGACCAAAACCAACCAAAGATGGAGTCGAACGGTTCGACACCTCATTGACCACAATGTCAATACCTCTATTTCTTGCAACTGCCAACACAGAGTTGTTGTTACCTAGATCCAAACCAAATGGAGTACTCATTTTCCTCGTTTCGACGTGCTATCTTCTCCTTCAACAAATCTTCTCGGACACAACCACTCAGATATCTATCTATCGCCTTAAATATATATCTCTCACCACCTCCAGCACCGTCAGTGAACGAACAATACCTGATACTTGCTATCCCACTACGCTACCAATACCACACTCAGCGTTCGTCAAAGTTCATCAATTTTCGATCAAAATTTTCCTTCGTCAAGCGTGATCTTCTCGAATCTTCTAGAAAAAAAATTGGGATCTGATCACGTAGCACGGCTCACGTGTCAGATGGGCCGGCTGGGCGGCTAATGGAGGCCAAGATAATACCGATTCCTGCCTTGTTCTAGCTCTGTTGCAGGATCATTATGAGTGTTTGCCAGCCGGGCGACGATGTCAGCAGCAGCATTGGGTGCTCGTAGTCGCTGGCGGTTGCCGCAGCGACCAGTTGCGACCATTCTTGCGACGACAACACCTCAAGCGAGTGAATGTAGAGAAGTAGCTGGAAATTCGATATCTTGTCGTGCAGCGTGTTGAGATCGTTGCTGTTGGCGGCAGAGAGTAAGTAGCGTTTCAGTTCGTGATAGTCCTGCGAATGGCCCAGCGCCTGGCGGTTGGCCCAGGGGAATCCGGCAGCGGTCGCGAAAAGAGGCTTGTTCTCAGCGGTGTCCTTGGGGAACCCGTGGGTAAGCGATACGAGCAGGTAGTCGACGGGGAACGCCGGCTTGGCGTTCTCCTTGACTGTCAGACCGTACTCGTTCTCCTTTGTGTAGAATATCTCCGGTACGTATCTCTCAGATGTTGTTTCGTTGATGTATGCCATGGAAGGATGCGTGCAGCCGCTGATCATGTCCGCTTCGACAAGCGCCTCTGCGCTCGTGGAGACCTGGTAGGACGCGATGTCGATCTCGCTCTCGAGATTACCAGAAACGACGCAGGTGACGAATTTGGACGAAAAGATACCCTGTTCGCTGAACTTGCTCACGTTGGGATGTCTTACCTGGTGCTTGGCAGCCATGATTATCTCCAGCGATGACAAAAAGAAGGAATCCTTGTGTCTTTTACACAAGACTGAGCCATCGCCGAACCCGGCGTCGCTCAAATCGGTAAAGATCAATCCTACCCGTTGTAGACCCATCTGCTCCGCGAGCGAGTCGATCTTTTGCATCTCCTGTGACACCTGTTCGACGTCCAAAGTTAGGCCGTCCTGCTCGTCGTGCTGAGCGGGTTCAAAGATTCCTTCCACGACAGCCTTGGTCCCCAAAGGCGTTGCATCGTACTCCTGGTACGTTCCATACAAGTAACCAAACCTCTGCGTGCCGGTCTCTCTCCATGCCTGGATGAACTCGTTTATGATGTCACTACGCTGGAACTCCACATGATCGACCATTCTGAACTCCTGCTGCTGCAGTGTGATGGCAGACGGCTGGCACTTGGAGCAAATCCCGCGTGGCCAGGGCAGGTGACCGTTATTACATTTCTTGTCAATCTTGAAGTTTGGCTGCGACAGCGGAGCGATATAAGAGCTGCCGTTGGCCTTATTGGTATGCTCGTTCAACCGTTTCAAGTACGAATGGAACGAAATGTGCTTAATGCTGCGCTCCTTGTGGTATTCCTTGTCCCACGGTGGCAACGGCGAGCAGTACTCGCACATTGCGCGGTCCCCATGCTTACACAGACTCGATCTCTTACGCGGTATCAGACCGTCCTTCTTCTCCAACGCCTCATCCACTGGCAACTCCTTCACGCTAAGAGGCTCAGGAGTACCCCCACTAATCGCGACAGATCGCAAACCACTGTCCACCTTTACAGACTCTTCAGCCTTTTCCTGATACGCCACATAAACTATATCCCCATGTTTCAAACCCAGATCACCGACAGAACGCTCAAGAAGCCCTGCCACCGGCTCATTCACTTCTCCTTGCTTCTCACCAACAGTCAAGCTCGCCACATCTACCTGTGGACCTAGACTGGGCACCAATTTCTCAATAAGACTGCCAAAAGAGTCTCCTTCTTGGCAGCTGATCCTCTGCATCCCATTCCTGGTTCTGAATCTCACAATCATTGCGCTGTAGCGAGCTCTCACAAGCTGTAGTCGTTGAAGTTGTTATGCTAGTGTGCTTATAATAGTAGATGGTATAGGTGGACGCGCCTTATAAGCTACACTATAAGACGACACTTTAACGAATATCTTGACTAAAAGCCAGGCGATAGCGCTGCCAGCATGTCATTCAACGAGTCTAGTGGGAATGGTACGTTCTTTGAGGCTGAAGAGCATGTTGAGACCAAAGTGGTGACGGTGTACACTCCACTCATCTACGGTGCGGTTCTGATCGTGTATTTGATGATATTTGCGTCGCAGTACCGGAAGAGACGGATCAAGGCATTGACTGAGCTACCTTCGATATTTGACGAGAACGACGCTAGAGGGCTGTATTTCCAGGTTAAACAGCTGGGCGAGGAACAGTTGGTTCACGAAAAAGTGCTGAAAGCTGTGCTGTTGAATAGAGGTGCTGAAGCCATTAGACGGTCGTTCAAGTTGAAGGAATTGGAGCCGCAAATTGATATACTTTATAAAAATGGGTCGATTGGGGAGGAGTACTGGCAGCGGTACCAGAACGAGGTGAAATTGACAGAGGTTGAGTTTAAAGAAGCGTTGCAAGAGGCGGAAAATCTGCAGCCAGGTTGGTCGCAGATGTTTGTCACTGTTTGTAAGGAAATTTGCTTTAACCAGGCGCTTTCTAGACGGTACAATTCGATCTTGAAGCGCAAGGAAGTTTGCATCAAGGAGTGGGAGTTGAAGCTTAATGATGATGGCAGATTGATTCAATAGTTATGCATACTTATCGTTAAGTCGTAATGTACATACATGGATAGCTCAGGTTAGTCAGCTCTGTGCTTTCTTCCCTTTTTCTTACTGACGACTTGGAACTCCCAGTCGTCCTCGTTGCCCTCGGGCAACGCGAGTGCTTCGCTCCAGGTGAGCGGGTCCTTGACCAATTTCTCACACTCGACACGTCTCTTGATAAACTCAGTGGCAAAACGTCTGCCGTCCATGGTGCTACTGTTCGAATAGATCGTGTCGGCGATAATTTCCTTTGCCTCTGGGCCAGCGGGTAAGCTAAGGAGCACTTCCAAGACGCTGTTAGCCTCGACGCTGGGATTCAATTTCATTTGGGATTTGCACCATCTCAAAAAATCCTGACGCACGGAAATCGAGTTGTTGCCTGGATAGGTGACAGGTGAACTGTATTTGGCCTTGAGACTTGGAATACTGGTGGAAGAGCCGATTTGCTTGTTTGTGGTGCCACCAACGGCTCTTAGTTTATCAGGATTGATGTACGATTTGGGCTGGTTGACAACTTTTTGTTGGTTGGTGCTGTTATTGGCATGATTAGACTTGGAAGTGATCGTGATCCAATCGTTTCCATTGCCAGCATGCGTGGAGTTTGTCGTGCTGGTTGCCTGGCGTCTTGCCTTCTCGCGTTGAGCGTTTTCCCACAATTTGGCTTGCTCCTTCAGGAAGCTTGGATCGCTGAATTCGTCAGGTGTGTCGACCTTGAGTGCAGCGTTTGTCTTCTTGTCACTTGGGGTCGCTGGCTTCGATGTTGCAGGTTTTAGATCAACAGCGACAGGTGGTGGAGCGGGCTTGTTGGCCCAAGTAAGCACAGATTTCAATTCCTTTTGGGCTTTCTCCTCTTTCAAAACCTGTTCTTGCAATTTCAGAGCAGCTGCTTGCTCCAGGCGTTGACGTTCTTGCTGTTTCTTGGCCAATTCCTGCTCTTCCCTTCTTTGCAATTCGGGAATCGAGATCTTTGGAGCCTCGACGGCGCCACTCTTCTTTGCCCAAGGCGCCATTGGCGTCTTTGGTGCTGAACTCTCGGTAGCAGCCTCAACGGGCGCAGCTTCCGTGGAACCGCTGTCCTCTTTTTTAGAGTTAACCTTCTGGGTTTTGGTTTTCTGTTTCTGTTGTTTCTTGAGCTGACGCAATTCTTCCTTCCGCTTCTGTTCTTCTTCCAGTCTCTGCTGTTCTTCCAGCAGTTTCCTGGCCATTTCCTCAGCTTTTCTTCGACGTTTGAGCTCGGGATCCTCGGCTGTCACAGGTTCAGCTTTGCCGCTGGTAGAAGGCTCCTCAACCTCCTCCTGTTGCACATTTTGTTGCACAGGCCGCTCCGGCACCACCTCTGTCTGGCCGCTTGGAACGGTCGTGTCAATCTTGGCTTCTGGCTCCAGCTTCTCCACGTTCTTCTTACTCACGGGGATCTGAACTACCACTTCACGGTACCGGCCACCGTCGCTATCCTCCAAGCCCAGGATCTGATCGTGCGTAAAGTCCGCACTTTCGACTCTGGCCACCGGAGCCTGTTTCGCGACAGACTGTGGCTGCAACAGGGACACATCAATGCCGTGTCCCGGCGCACCCGCACCCGCCACGGGCGCCGCATTCACTGACGCAACAAGCCGATCAAAACTCAAAAAAGGATCCTGGAAATCGTTAACCTTGCCAACCAGCTCGCCGAGCGTGATGAAACTGTCGTTAATCCCAAACGGCTCGAACGACGTCCCCACCCTCGCGATCTGCAAGCTGTGCTGGAAATACCCAGAGGCGTACCACTGAGACATGCTATTGGACCCGAACGGACCCTGGATCTGGCCCTGCGTGTCGACGTATCGCCACTGCGACTCCGGCACTGCCGGAAACAACCCGGGCCCGTGAACAATCTGCGGCGCTGCCCCTCCCATCAACGACGGCGTCCCCAACTGCGACGGGTACGGCGACGACGACGCAGATTCCTGCAGTCCCACATCACCCCCAAGACCGCTCCAGCCAAACTGTTGCGATCCCTGCTTCCCAATGCCATCCAACAGCGAGCTCCCGCCGCCTGCCTGCCCCGCCAACGGCGTTCCACGGCCCGATCCGTGAATCCCCAAGTTCTGGAACTGGTAATCCATCCCGTTCAGCGCGCTCTGATACGATGACTGGTAGTTCATTGCTATATTCCAACCAATTCCACAGCAAAACTGCCCAATTCCAACGCTAATCCACCTTATAAACCCGTTATCCACAGTACTTGTCGATCTCACAATTTTTCACCCAAGCAGAATACGCAGTAAAAAATTTTCTAGGTCACGTGCACGCACACCCATAATCTGGTTCACTATTTAGAGGAGTCCATTGGAGGCCTGAGACGGTGGGATAGCCGGTATATAGTAGCGGTGGCCGCCGATCAGATGCCCGTGCAGCGCTCAATACTTGCATGAACGTCATCCCCGAGCACGTGACCGCTGCGCGGTCCCGTGCCGGGATAGACGTCCTCCCAGTCGATGGATGCCTCCTTGTTGAGCAGGATGTCGCGGTGCAGCGATGTCTGGTTCAGCGGGTTGAAGTCTGTGCGTTCCACTATCTCGAGCTCCATGACGCGCTTCATGGGCTCCGCGACGCCGAAAATCTGGCGGTACTGTTCGAGTTGGCGGTTCCGCTGGGTGTGCTCCCAGTTCTGCAAGCGAGCCTCTAGCGGGTGTCTGTCGCTGAGCTGCGACGAAAGCGGCACTGCTCCTCCCTCCTGGCTGCGGAACGTGTCGGGGAGCGCTGCAAGCGCGTTGGAACTGGTCTCCTTGCGGTCGGCGGTCGAGATGCTGGTCTGGTGGCTGGACGAGGGTGCGATATTCATCGTGGCGGCTAAATCAGGCGGGATCTTGTTGCTTTCCTGGCTAAAAGAGTGGTGTTTACAGGTCTAAGTGCCATTTGCCACCTTAAAGCGCCTATAAGCGATGCACACGTGACCAGAAAAGGTAGCTATAGGCTTTAAGAGCAGTGAAGACGAGGATTAGCAGCGATTGGCGGTCCTGGGAGGGCTCTGAGTCGGTCTGGATGTTCAGGATCAAGGCTAGGGTGGCCACGCTGGCGGAGGGTGAGGGGCTTTCGACGGCAGCCAAGTTTTCGCCGGGTGGAAGGCGACTGGCGGTGGTTCAAGGGACTGTGGTGCTGGTGTTCGAGGTGGGAGAGCTGCGAGAGCCCTTGGTGCTGCGTACGTCGCATGTAAAGCCGGTCTCGGATGTGTGCTGGTCGCCAGACGGGCAGTGTATCGCTACGGCGTCCGATGACTTCACCATCGAGGTAACGCATCTGTCGTACGGTGCGTTGCATAGGCTGGTGGGCCATACTGCGCCTGTGGTGTCGCTGTGCTTTAATGATAAGGGAAATCTGCTGTTTTCGTCGTCGATGGACGAGAGTATCAAGATTTGGGACGTTTTGAATGGAGCAGCGATGAGAACCATCGCTGCGCATTCAGAAGCGGTGGTTTCGATCGATGTGCCGGCCGAGGACTCGTCGATTCTGTGCTCGGGGTCGTACGACGGGCTGATCAGGGTCTTCGACACCGCTACGGGCCACTGTCTCAAGACCTTGACCTACGATAAGGACTGGAAAAGCGAGAACGGTGTAGTGCCGATATCGCAGGTGAGATGCTCTCGTAACGGGAAGTTCCTGCTGGTGAAGTCGCTCGACGGGATCGTCAAGCTGTGGGACTGTGTACGGGGTCACGTAGTGAGGACATTCAAGGTAGAACCGGCGCAACTGCGCCAGCTGCAGCATTCGTGCGGTATGGATATCCTATACCCAGCAGATGGGGCTCCGCCCGTCGTGGTGAGCGGGTACGAGGGCGGCCAGCTCTACTGCTGGAGCTCGCTGAATAAGGAGCTGCTACAGGTCGTCGACGGCCAGCAGTTCCGCGAGAGCCCGATAATGAGCATACACTGTTCGGATAACCTGATGTGTGTGCTGGCGCTGAACGGCGACTGCAGCATCTGGGAGTGGAACCCATAGGCTGGTTCTTTGCATTTCTGATACCTGTAGATATACTTATATACTTAGCGAACTTAAACCCTTCTCAATCAATGGCTCTAGACTGGTAAGCTAACGATGCTGGGTAAAAATGTGCGGTTGATCCACACTATCGGGAGGCTTCTGAAAGATCTACCACCGCCAGAATCCACGCTTGGTAGGTTCAGGTTTGAGAAGCATGTTGTTTCCATTAAAGAGTTGGCCAACTTGAGTGAAGGTGCTACTGTGAATATTAACGGTTGGATCGACAAGAAGCCCGTTAAAGTGGGTAAGAAGCTAGCATTCTGCACCCTACGTGATACTGCTGGGAACAAGATTCAGCTCGTTGACTCAGAGTTGTTGCTTAAGAAGGCTAATGTAGAAGATGCGGTCCAAGTTAGTGGATCTGTTATGCCGAAAAGACAGGCTACTGATGACGATACTGATGCTTTTGAGATCAAATTGACCTCTGTCAGAACGTTAAATCCATCCAACAAGAAGCCGTCGGAATTGCAAGACTTCAAGAGTGACGGAAATTACCCACCAGAGTTTCGATTCCTTCAACTGAGACTGCCAAAGTACCAGAACCTGCTGAAGAAGAGACACGAGATTACGAAAAGTGTTAGGAGATCTCTTGAAGGCCACTATTTTACAGAGATAGAGACCCCAATTCTCTTTAAATCAACTCCGGAAGGTGCACGAGAGTTCCTAGTGCCTGCTAGGAAGGCTGCGGATGGCAAGAAGAAACCAACGTTCTATGCGCTACCGCAAAGTCCCCAGCAATATAAGCAGCTACTCATGGCAAGCGGCGTTCATCGCTATTTCCAGCTGGCTCGGTGCTTCAGAGACGAGGACTTACGGGCAGACAGGCAGCCGGAGTTTACGCAAATTGATATGGAAATGGCATTTGCAGACGGAGAAGATGTAATGAAAGTTGTCGAAAATGTTGTTACCGCAACGTGGAACCGCTTCTCGTCCAATGGCGATCTTCTGACATTAGACAAAAGCGGCAAACTGGTATCTACTAAAGAACATAGCATCATGCGCATGAGTTACAAGCAAGCTATGACTGAGTATGGCATTGATAAACCTGATCTGAGAGCTCCAGATTTGAAGATCCAAGATCTGTCCGAATTTAAGGCATTTGGTTATACAAACAAGGATTTCCCTGTGTTTGAAGTTCTGGTACTGAGAAATGCGTTTGATCCCAAGACTGATGGGTACAATAAATGGTCTTTCTTGTGCGACCCAGCTAACTACAATACAAGAGTTCCAACCATTGTGCCAATAAAGGATAATCGTGATGAGACTTTTTGGTTCGAGAAATTCCTATCGACCACCGCTTTCGAGAATCCTAAATTGGTTACCAAGTTTCTGAACCTGAAAAAGGGTGACATAGTATGTGGTTCCACTAGACAGCATGCCCGTCACTTATTTGAGAATCCAACACCTATGGGGCGTCTGCGCCAGTTGGTACTGCAGAATTCGGTTGGAAAGGAGCTCTATCAGCAAACAAGCATGGACGTCGCCTCGTGGATAACTGATTTTCCACTGTTCTCACCAGTGGAAATCGCTTCTGACAAGAAGCTTGCATATCCACAGTATGAAACAGATGTTATAACCTCCACTCACCATCCCTTCACGATGGTACGTCATTCAGATTACCAAATTTTGAAGGAAAGCCCCTTGCAATGTCTTGGCCAGCACTACGATCTTGTTGTGAGTGGTGTTGAGATAGGCGGTGGTTCAACGAGGATTCACGATGCTGAGTTACAAGACTTTATTTTTGAATACATATTAAAGATCGACAATGCCCATGAATTATTCGGCCACCTATTGAATGCATTTAAGATGGGAACGCCTCCACACGCCGGTTTCGCCATTGGATTTGACAGAATGTGCGCAATGCTTTGCGGCAGAGAGAGCATTCGTGATGTCATCGCTTTCCCCAAGAGCATCACCGGTTCCGACTTGGTAGTCGGAAGCCCCACTACAGTTGCACCAGGCGTTCTCAAGACGTATAACCTCGACTATGCTGAAAGTGGATGAAGTTCAAGACTTGTAAAAAGCGAAGATGGTGCAAAGAGCTTATTGCCTTTACCAGCTCATGGGTAGCCAGAGATTACTCTGGTAATGGCTCAGGCAGATTATTCTAGGTCATGTAAGTAACGTTCATATTAAGCTTCTTTCAACTTAGCTTTATTTAAGCTATGCGAAGATCGAAAAGACCCTGTAGGCGTCTCACTTGTCAGCAGCCATGAACAAGGTTTATAAAGAAGGTCATTGACTATGCTGGTACGGAGGATAAAGCCATTGATAAGCCAGGCATTTAGATTTGGTGGTAGATCATGCTACTCAGCACAGGCAGGAAGAGAGTTCAAAGCCAACACCATCCATGACATTCATGAAAAACACTCCAGAGGAAATCCTCTAACCATGTGTACTGCTTATGACTATATTACGGCTAATTGGGTCCATGATGCCAACTGCGATATGCTTCTTGTCGGAGACTCTTTGTCGATGACCTCGCTTGGATACGAATCTACTACGGATCTGCCTTTCGAAGAGTTCAAGTACCATTTACGGTCCGTTTGCAGAGCTCGAGGCCCAGCATTGGTTGTGGCAGATATGCCCTATGGCAGTTTTGAAGCCAGCATGGAGCAAGGTATTTCGAATTCGATTGAGATCATGAAATTGAGCAGCAGAGTGACATCTCTCAAGTTCGAGGTTGGTCTACATACAAGGGATCAATATACACTGAACCTAGTGAGGGAGCTGTGCTCTAGGGGCATACCAGTGGTTGGACACATCGGTCTCACTCCACAGAAGGTGCATTCGCTGGGCGGATACAAAGTCCAAGGCAACAAAAGCCTTAACGAGATGATAGAACTTCAAGAAACGGCTTTGATGCTGCAAAAAGCGGGATGTTGGTCTTTGGTTCTTGAGTGTGTGCCTCAGAAGCTTGCCCAATATCTCACATCCCAACTTTCCATTCCAACAATTGGTATTGGTGCCGGAAGCGGCACCAGCGGCCAGGTCCTTGTGATAAGCGATCTTCTTGGTATGCAGGGCTCTACCGTTCCTAAGTTTGTGAAGCAATATGCAAACCTGCATCAGGAAGCAGTAAGAGCTATCAAAAGCTACAATGCGGAAGTACAAGAGAAGACGTTCCCAAATCAAGACCTGCATACGTTCAAAATCAAAGGAAGCTTGTGGAAGAATTTCATGGAAGAGATAGAAGATCAGACCCGTCATTGATATAACTTGCATACTTAATTGAACTTTTCAGTTTTGCCCAACTCAGGGCAATAACATCTGCCCCGGATTGCCTTCCATTCAGCGAGCATCTCAAGTCGCTCCTTTGGTTCTCGGAAGTACTCACCGCTTAAAACGAAAGTACCCCAATGAACACCTAGCGCATGGCGAGCCTCGAGATCGTTCATAACCTTTATAAGCTCTCTTGGATTTATATGGCGCGGTCTTTGGTGCCATTCGGGACAATACTGTCCACAAGGCAACAGCGCCAATCTGCAGCCTCCTCCGAAGCGATTTTTGATTCTAGTGTAAAGGTCCTTTACGTAGCCCGTATCACCTGCATGAAATAAAATTGGCTTTCCATGGTGACTCAAGAGAAACGAGCACCACAAGGAGCGATTTGTATCCATTAGAGATCTTCCTGACCAATGCATTGCCGGGGTACTGGAGATGTGATATTTTTGCCCTCCTTTATCTAGTTCACACGTTTCCCACCAGGACAATTCGATGAAGTTTTTAACTTTATGCTCTTCCATGAAATACTTCATGCCCTTCGGTACAATCCATAGCGGATGACCGTCTTTCCAATATTCCAAACTTTTCAGGTCCAGATGGTCTGGATGATTATGGGACACAAGGATAACATCGGGAGTGGGGACTTCTTCGATCTGACATGGCATATCTGTGATTCGCTTGGGTCCCAGCGTCTCATGCAAAAGAAAATCGGTGAATAACGGATCAGTAAGAATCTTCAAATCATTGTAGACAATAAGATTACATGATTGCCCCAGCCACGTATTGAACAAAGTCGATTCTTCCTTGGGCGGGTCTAAGATAGACACAACTTCTGGGGAATTGTTGTCCAGTATTCTGTGTTTCAGTGGCTCCGAGACATCTTTGAACAACGGCATCTCGCGATCCAAGACCCATTGTGGCTTGTGAACAGGCATTAGCTGCTGCATCTGCAACCTGTCGACTGGTATGCCTCCTCTATTCCTTTGAAAAAGTTCAACAAATCGATTGCAGAAGAACTCGTAGACTGTTTGAATTCGGTACTCATCAAACGGATTCTCATACCTTCCCAACACTTGCAGAGGCGAGTACTTGATCAAGGTTCCCTCGTAGTTTTCGTCCAACCGCTCTACACTGTACAGCTTCTTTCGACGCTCATCTATCTCATTGGAAGCACATGCAGATACGTAAAACGCATAGCCGGTATACGGGATAAGCACAGTTAAAAGAGCTCCGATCACATAGTGTCTCGATGGCTCAAAATCTTCTTTCTTCTTCCTTTTTGCAAAACCATTAAATCTTCTAGTGCCTTGACCCAGATCATGACGAAAGACCGCTGTATTTCGTCCAATTGAGCAGCGGCTATATCGAAACACAATGGAATTCCTTATTAAGTGGGCATTCATCGGTAATTAACCTCTTGGGCTTCGAATCCATGTAGAATCCGCTCGCAAGCAGCGCAATTTGCCCAGAAAGCGAGTCCTACAAGGCCCCAGATATTTCAAACCTCTGCAACGAGCAACTTGCTGGCCGAATTCGACGCTCAGGACACCGCCAAAGGTCAAAACAGATCTATACGACAAGGCTTGAGATTCACTAGGTCAACCAACATTAACCTGTTAACTGCCGGGTAAGCCACTAATACAAGCCATAGGCATCCATCTCATAGTAAAGGCGGTCCTCGAGATCCTCATCTGGGTTCCACGTCTCTCAACCTCTCGTTACTTCCCACTGTATCTGGGCTGTATTCTTGTATTTCATCTTGAAGGCCTGGTAATCGGCAACAAAGCGACAAATCGAATATCCAGCACACGACTACCAGCAGATCGGGATCTCTAGGCTGCCTGCAAGTCTCTTACCGTCTTTTGTCGTCTCTGTGTATGTTTATCAGTCTCTAGATCAGAGGCGAGCCCTCCTTAGCCACTCTTACCACTGTAGACGCTCAGGTATCTGAGCTGCAGATCTGGACGAAGTTCATGAGCTGATCGGTAGCAACGTAACGAAGTATGTTGAAGGATTATAGTTCCATTCGAGCCGCTTTCTCAGAGATCTTCTAGTAGGAGATGCTATAGCCGCCGAAGATAGAAAACATAGCAAATCAGCGTGTGTCGGGGGAGGCAGTTTGAAACGTTGCACGTCTATTTGAGCACTGGGTTGAATATGGAAACCTCTGGCGGCGATATCAGGTGAGCCTTGGTGGTGGGACTTGGTGGTGGGACTTGATTGGTGCTGGATAACTTGGCGAAGAACGACCAATCGGCAGCTAATAAGGAGTTTAGTGGTTTCTCGATGCCGTTGCAAGACAAGCTAGAATGATAACGGACGGAAGATGATACTTAGGAATGTCCACAGAGAGTGTGGCAAGAACAAGAGCCTTTAGGATTGGTGGAAAAATCTAAAGCGATCTGCGAATCAATCGTTGATCAAGCTCTTGGCTAAAGATGGCTTGAATAGCGATGACTTTATTGACTATTGCGTTGCGTTTTTTTACTTATGATGGTTGAGCTCATCGAAAGTTCTCTTTAAAATGAAGCGATTGCTGGTATAAACTGAAAAGATAGAAGCTCCATATCCAGTGATATGTCGTTCAGGAAGCGTGGAGAAGTTATAAACGGTGGAAGGCCCGGGATACGAGCAGCTCGAGGGCCGCTGCCCAGTGCTACACCAAGAGATGGGCCCGCAGCTAGAACAGCTGTTATGGCTGGGAGGCCACTTGCAAGACGTCATGTGGGATCGGCAGCTCTTAGCGATCGAATGCAGAACCTGAGCGTTAGGGACCGGGAGATTTCAGCCAAGCCTGGGAAAACTTTGGAAAACGGTCTGGATGCAGGTCACCCTGGTGTGAGGCCCTCGCCAAGTAGTTCCCATCAGACAACTTCGACTGGCTCTTCTCATCTGGATAAGGTTCTAGGCCATGCCGGACTGCCTTTGGGGAACTCCCTGCTCGTTGAGGAGAGCGGTACGACCGACTTTAGCTCTGTACTCTCGAAGTTGTTTGCAGCGCAAGGTATCGTCCACAATCGGGTTGAGAGTACTGCAGGTGCCGGCAACACTCATTTAATTGTCCTGTCGATTGACCAGAGTTTCGCTAAAGAACTCCCGGGAGTATACAAGGGCTCTCGTAAGGAGGTTAAGAAGTCTAAAATTGCGGAAGAAGAGTCTAAAGTTACTGTTCAGAACCTGACAGGAAAGACTAATCCAACAAGATACAAAGACCTGAAGATAGCTTGGAGATATAAACTGGCCGATGAGAGCGATGATGGGGAAAAATCCAGCAAGACACAGGCTGAAGATGATAATAAGCTCTACAGTAACCAATTCGACATCACAACGCGTTTGATGCCAGCTCCTACAGCATCAGAGATCACCTTTGTTTCTCCATTGCAACCTCCCCAGACTGTTTTGGCCCAACTAGAACAAGTAATAAAGAAAAATGATAGAAAGCTGATTAGAATCATCTTGCCATCATTGCTTCATCCTGCTATGTACCCTCCAAGCATGTTTTCCATGTCCAAGATAATGCCATTGTTGCATGGTCTCAGATCATTGGTGAAAAAGTACGAGGACAGATGTGTTATGTTCTCTTCCATGTCATCCGGTGTGGTTGATGAAGCTTTACTCTCTCAAATTGAAAACTTATTCGATTCTGTTATGCAGTTGGAGCCTTTTGGTCAGGAAATGATACAGTTTCTTGAAAAGGCATACAAGTCGCAGCCGAACAAAGTTCAGCAAGGTCTTCTGCACATCTTGAAGCTGCCGATCTTTAGCGACAGAGGTGAAATGCATGTTATCAACTCAGGCTATGCGTTCAAGAACAGTAAGCGAAAGTTTGAAATCGAAGAATGGGGCATACCTGTGGAAGACGTCGACGAGCCAGGTGAGAATGCAGCCTCCACGCAGGCACACATTGGAACGGCAGATGAGGCAACTAAGCAAACCAATGTTTCATTAGATTTCTAGTTCACGTTTGGATGACTCAAGATCATTTTGACGCAATATCTTCTGCTGTTTACTGCTGATCTCATCGCCCCTGATGCGACGTCTCCCATGGCAAAATGCTTGTCAAACCATACCTTCCATGCTCTTCATTGCCGCGATGAGGCGTCCAACTGTGCCCATTATTGTGCCTGCGAGGTTGCTACTGACTACCGGCACAAGACATTATTCGTTAGCTCCGAACACGACGGGAACCACGAATCAAGTCATGAGTCAGAGCATAACGGTCGGCTCGAGGCCAGCTTTGGACGTGATTCCAGCTAGCAAGCTTTGTATAGTACTTGTTCACGTGTGTTAACTCATCCATAGAAGGTCCATAAGTCATCGCTTCTGTAAATCACTTGCTCATCCTAACAAATACCGGGAGAACGAACCAAAGGTAGCTCTGAACATCAGCTAGAAGAGTTATGAAAGTTCTGCGGTTCAATCAGGATGCTTCATGCTGTGTGATAAGTCCCGCCGCTCATCAAGTGAATATTTACAACTGTGATCCCTTTGGCAAATGCTTTGAATTCAATTCTGGGGCTGAGAGTGATGGTCAAGAGGGCTCAATGCAATACGAGGTAGCTAGGCAGCGTTCAATTCCAACATTAGAGCGCGGGATCATCATAGAAATGCTATTTTCGACTAGTCTTGTTGCTATTGCAGATGAGAGTCGAGGGTCATCGCATGGTAAGAAACTGAAGATTGTGAATACCAAGAGAAATTCTACTATATGTGAGTTATCCTTTCCACATGAGATCGTGGATGTGGTCATGAACCGAAAGAGAATGTGTATTTTACTGGAAAGCGATCAGATATACGTCTATGATATTTCATGCATGAAGCCCTTAGAGACGATTGATCTATGGGAGGATCACTCCAAGAGCCTTGTCAAGGAAAGTAGGAAGCCAGCGGGTAGAGCACTGAATAATGACAGTCGAAGGAGGAAATCGTGGGGACACAGAATGAGACCCCGAATGGCACTAAGCGGTGATGACAGAAGCATCTTGTGCTATACATCATACAGCGCAGCGAAAAGCAGTCCCGAATCATATCTTTTGCATGACGTTGTGGTGTATGATGCTCTCAACGTCACTCCCGTTAACTATCTGAACTCGATTCACAAGGGAAATGTCTCTTCACTGGCAGTCAGCCATGACGGAAAGCTGATAGCGACAGCGTCGGATAAAGGTACGATTATCAGAGTAGTTGCCACTGGTGTGGATTCCGAGTACGATTCCACGAGGCCGTTGTTACATGAGTTTAGGAGAGGTTCAAGACCTTGCAATGTGTACCAGCTGGTTTTCAACAGGAATACCACCTTGCTTGCATGTGTCGGAGATACTGATACAATTCACATTTTCAGTTTGAACAGTACAGATGGCAACGAGATCACGAATGAGGGCGCAGAGGAAGAGCGTTTGCTTACCAGTGGCAACTCAGAAAATCTGCGCGACCTAGTATCTTCCGGCGAATCGTCCAAGCAATTGGCAAGCTTCATATCAAGACGTCTAAAGGCTTCCATCCCGAATCAGCACCTGCGCCGCGATTCTGCACATATAAAAGTCAACGTTGATTCCGAGTACCGTCTAGGCTTCCCCGAAGAATTCCCCAACCAGGTATACCTTGCTTCGAGTGACGGAACGTTTAAAGTCTACACAATACCGTCAACAGCGGGCGAGTGCGTCCTGAGTAAAACGAGTTCCTTTACTTAAAAACCTACAAAGATGCATTTCACAAGAACCAACGTCTAAACCATGGTCTCACAGGTGGCTTCTCCTCCTCCTGACGATCTCCTTCATCCGTTTGCGCCAGAAGAGCGTTCAGTTCAGCTTCTAGCTCTTCCACACGTCTGGCATATTCAATTTCTTTCTCCTCGTACTCGAGCCGCCACCATACATAATGACACGCAAGGTACACTGTCGAGCTCATGATCAGGAATATCCAGAAAGGTCTAGTGAACCTTCTTAGCGGCGATTGACGCAGCAATTGCTCCTCTCGGTCAAATTTCCGCAGCATTTCGAGCTCGTTCTTGGTATTTAGCTCGCTAGTTCGTTCATCGATCAACCTCTTTATAAGCTCCGGTTCAACACCTTTCAAAGAGTCCAGTTTCGTCAGATCTTCTAGCGTTTGTATCTCTTTCCTATCGACGTAGCTAGCAGTGCTCGTTGTACTGAAGCCCAGCACCCGCAAGCGACCAGCAGCAGCCTTATATGGTACTTTACCAGCTGTAGCACGCCTTATTGCCAGCGAAAGAGACATCGTACAACACCAGCAATGCGCTTGTCGCTGTCAATTGTTCCAAGTTCTAGCATAAAGAACCTACCTCGCTCAATATCCACAGAGCTTAAAAAGACAATATTTCCTATCGACCTAGATATCGACTGCGATACCTCCCAAATCGAGCTCACAGCCTGCTATCCCACCATAGGGCTCCTCCTTCAAAGATGCGATGACTATTGACAAGTTTATATAGCGTGAACAAAGACTACTCCAGAGCGACTCAATCCTTCCGCTCCCGATGGAACCCGTACTGGGCACGTACTCTCCAAGCCTCGAACCTGGCTCTCTGCTGCAAATCCCTGAGTTGCTGAACGTTCAGACCTCTTTCGTCTCCGTCGCTCCTTATGATGGACCCAATCGACATAAAGAGACCAAAAGTGGCTGCTGAACCCGCGATATACTTGCCCAACGTCCTCACAATCCCATCAGGTCCCGGTCCCTGCGTGATAATGGCAAATCCACCAAATAATATACCTGTGCAAACACCCACTGCGGAACCCATCATAAGACCCATCTTAAACTTGTCCCAATTCGATGGTTGTTGCTGGATGTAAACCTGCTGGACTGGTGGCATGGTAGCTGCTATCTGAGTGGACTAGACGATCAAAACTGGACCTTGAAGCTGTTCAACAGTGGTATAACAGTGATTTGCAAAATTTTTCAGTTGAGATGAGTCTTGATGAAGAAAACTACCATCACTGTAGGCAGTTGTTGTTGAAGAATTGGTTCAATTGGGTTCCATTGGGATGTCGGTTGCTGCTCGATGGGCTGCCAGAAGGCTGTTCAGCAGTGCTGGAGGCAGAGCGAGAGATTTGCTGGATGAATTGAAGCTAAGAGGACTGATGAGCCAGGTGTCGCAACCGGAACGGGTATTGCATGAGAAGTTGGCAGATGGTCAGAGACTTCATCTGTACTGTGGTGCGGATCCGACTGCTCGGTCTCTGCACCTGGGGAACATCGTGCCATTGATGGTGATGCTGAATTTCTACGTGAGAGGCCACGATGTGGTGGCTCTGGTGGGTGGTGCTACTGGAAGAGTAGGAGATCCCAGCGGTAGGAAGACTGAACGTGATATTATGGAAGAGGAGGCCAGGATCGAGAATATAGGGCGAATTAAGGTGCAATTGTCGCGGTTCTTCCGCAATGGGTTGGAATATTATGGTTCGAGACGTGGAAAGGATCAAGATGTGGTTCCTGGGAAGCTGCGAGTGCTGGATAATTACGCTTGGTGGAAGGACGTGGGGATGCTGGACTTTTTGTCGCGGTACGGCAGACATATAAGGGTCCAATCGATGCTGGCTAGAGATTCGGTTTCTGCCAGGCTGGAGTCTGCAGAGGGGCTGGGATTCAACGAGTTTACCTACCAGATCCTGCAGGCGTATGACTTTTATCACTTGTACAAGCATGATGGAGTTTCAGTTCAGGTCGGAGGTAACGACCAGTGGGGGAACATCACCGCAGGAATTGATCTGATAAGTCGAGCGGATCCCAAGGCAGCCAAGGCGCCTGCCTTTGGGTTGACGACGCCGCTGTTAACTACAGCTTCTGGCGAAAAATTTGGCAAGAGTGCTGGAAATGCGGTGTTCATTGATCCTGAGCTTAATACCAATTTCGATATCTTCCAGTTCTTCTACAACACAGCGGATGCAGACGTGGAGAGACTACTAAAGACGTTCACGTTTCTGCCCACTGATGAGATAGATGCGGTCGTGTCCAAACATATGCAATCGCCCCATTTACGCCAGGGTCAAGCTCTTTTAGCCAGAGAAGTGACAGATCTTTTGCATGGATGCGGTTCTGGCGAAAATGCCCAAGCGCTTTCAGACATTTTATTCGGGGAATTTACCAACTATGATTCCATAGACTGTGCAAGACTCATCGAAGTGTTCTCCCAAGCCAAGATGCTACATCACGCAATTACAACGGTATCGTTGACCGATCTCGTTGCCCAATTAACCGGGACTTCAAAATCAGCTGCCAGAAGGACCTTAAAGCAGGGAGCCGTTTACCTTGGTCCCGGCAGAACGAAAGTCACCGAGGATACTACTTGCTGGGCTCCTTATCTCATCGATAATCAAGCGCTACTAATAAGAATCGGCAAGCAAAAGTGTTTCCTAGTCAAAATGGCCTAAGAACTCATCGCTTCATGCATATAACACAATATAGACTACACAATCTGTAAATAGCGTCTCTGTCACCTTTTGATGTTCCTAAACATCTCGAATGCAGACCATGCCCTCACAACCCACAACCAGAGCATCACTGGACACAGTAAGAGCCAGCACCAGTAGTAAAGTAAGGTGCTGTCATGCCTGGCGTAGAGGAAACTGCCCAAGATCACAGCGACAATCCCGTAGGTGCCACCCAAGACGCAATATGCTACGGTTTTTTGTTCCATACGGTCTTCATGTTCAAATAGTAAGATGAGATGGCATCGATGCTTAAGCGAGGTGAACTTATGTGAAGCGAAAGACGACTCAAAGTAAGCCAAAGCCTCTCTTCCACTTGCAGATTACGGCAAGATCTTGCAATGCTACTGGCACCACTCAGCCCTTTTAGCGTAGTGATCAGTACAGAAGAACAGCCATTTCTACAAAGTCAAGCCAATGGTACTACGAAAGTCTTGGATCACAATCCCTCTGAACCAGACGAATTGTGTAACAAAGACCTGGTACATCTTATCGCAGCCTTCTTACTGGCCTTCTGAATTAGAACAAATATTAAGTTTCCATCTAGAACAATACAAAACAACGATGGCTGGTTTTACGTGGGATGAGCCACGGCAGTTTCACCTGTTGTTTAGCGAGGCTTCCACCGCTTGATCTATCAAAGCCTTCGGATACGCTGCCCCATGGCCATGGCAAACCTCGCGGCCTTTGAGCTTTTGCATAACAGCTTGGATATCGAAATCCTTGTAAGCCAGGAGACCGTGAAGATATTCCCATGCTGCTGCAACCGGTAAGATTTCCGATCCACTTTCGTCAACATACCGCTCTTTAATCACTTCAAACTCTCCATGTACCTCTTTCGCCACCAGCTCATCATAAAACTCCTTGGGGGTCGGGAACGTATACGTCTGCCACGTATCGTCGTATCTCTCGTTGTGATATGCGTAGCTCTGCTGCAGTTGCTGTTCCTTTAAGGTTCTGATCTCTTCGCTCAACTCCCTCCGGTTCTCCTCGCTTTGCTTCAATTTCTCTTCGAGTTCCTTCAATCTAGCCTCTCTCCTCTCCCTGAATGCCTTCTGAGCTGCTCTATTCTGAGCTCTCTTCCTCTCCTTGGCTTCCCATTCAGCCTGTTCGCTATTCGATGAGTCCTGTGAAGCGTAACCGTTTTGAGCTGCTGAGCTCACCTGGCTATTCTTCCTGCCCTCTACTGCACCATTGGAAGCATTAAACGCTGGAAAGTCCATAAAGAAGGCTTCTCTAACACTCTCTTGATACACAGGGTCCTGGAAGAACTTATCGTCACCGCTAAAATCAAGCTGCCGAAGGCTGCCATCGTCGTTGCTTTCGCCTCTCTGCCCGTCAACCACTCCCAACATCTCAGGACGCGTACACAGTCTCGCTAGTGCTGTTCCATGTATCGCTGTAAAGTTGACCTTACTAAGTGTAATGGTCTTCATCTATCTCTTGCCACATCATCGTTTAGCGACGAAAACCGGGAAGAGATAGCTGGAATACTGATCGTCGCGCTGTTTAGTCCTCTGGAATTCAATTGAGGGTCTGATTGAGCTCGTTGGTTGCGTTGAGAGGGTCTTGCAGAGTATGGATGACAGCTCAGGGTCGGTATATGAGAAAGTGGCCAAGATGTTTCTTAAACGTTACAAGGAGCTGATCGTGGGCAAGTTCCGAGAGGCTTCAGATGATCAAAGGTATGCGAGACTGTTGCAGTCGTGTTCCTTCGCTAGGGAATTGCAGAACTCAGCTAATAGACTGTGTGTGATTTATGAAAATGCAGTGTGGCACTCAGCAGTGCTGGAGACGCTTGATCTCGACCTGATTTATGCCAATGTTGATGCGATGCCTAGGGAATCCGAGGAGCAATATGCTGATAACCTGGTCAAAGAGCTGCTGAGATACTTTAAACAAGAGTTCTTTGAATGGGTTAATAGTCCCAGCTGTGGTAAATGCGGGGAGAACGATCAGAGCTCGATTGGTGGCACTGGGCCAAACTCTGAAGAGGCCCAGTTCGACTGCTGGGTCGTGGAACAATATAGATGCAATCGGTGCGGCGCGATCACTCGATTCCCGCGTTACAACGATCCCATCAAGCTGCTCGAGTTTCGCAAGGGCCGCTGTGGCGAGTGGTGCAATCTTTTTACGCTTATATTGAAATCTTTTGGGCTGGAAACCCGCTATGTTCAGAACCAGGAGGATCATGTGTGGTGCGAATATTACTCGCAGCATCTCAGGCGATGGGTTCACGTAGACTCATGTGAGCAATCCTTTGACCAGCCATACATCTATTCTAAGAACTGGAACAAAAGTATGAGCTATTGCATAGCGTTTTCTCATGACACTGTTATTGATGTCAGCAAGAGATACATTTTGCAAAATGCGCTACCTAGGAACCAGATCAGTGAAGATGATCTTCAATTCCTGTGCTCTCACCTCACGAAAAAGCTTAGATCTAGGCTCGATGATGACACCATTTATCAGTTGGCAAACAGAGATAAACTGGAACAACTAGAATGGTATCCAAACAAGACGCAAGACCAGCCGACGAAAACTCTTGAGGGCCCTGGCAGGCAGAGTGGCTCTGCAGCATGGAAGGCGCAGAGGGGAGAGGATGGCAAACGGCAGGAATGAATTTATCTATTTGCAAGTAAAGTAGTTTAATATTTGGAAGGTGGCAGTTTTAACGAACAAGTTCGTCGAATTTAAAGAAGAAAGCAGCAATCTGCTTTGTCACCCATGGCTCGTTTTGAGGATCCAGGTAACCCAGATGGCCACCGAGATCAGTCTCGCACAGCAAGACATTTGGATTCGCCGAAGCTTGTTCACGAGGTATCGCTTCCGGTCCGACAACAGGATCGTCGCTCGAGTTTATTATCAGTGTAGGAATCTTAATGTTAGGCAGCCTGTTAACCGGTGAAGCCTCTTTGTAATAATCGAAAGCGTTGGAAAATCCAAGACATGGTGCAGTGTATAGATTATCGAACTGGACGATTGAATCGAAGTGCTTTGCCTTCTCCAAGTTCGAACGCGTAAATTTATAATAACAAGGGTTTTCAACACTAGGTTTGTGGTCAGGTTGAGACCCATCCGGTACTTCGAGTTCACCCATGTTTACTTTGACTAATCTAGTCAAAAAGTGTGTGATACCCTTATTGAAAAGCTTCCTGGACCACCAATCATCTGTCATCTTATGTGTCGACAGGACCATATCCCACGGGTTGCACAGAGTCACGGCAGCTGACAAAGGTGTCTTCTCCCCCAGCCTACCCAAATAGTTTGCAAGCATACAGCCTCCAAATGAAAATCCCACGGCGTATATCTTCCTGTTGGGATGCCTCTTCTTATTTGCATCTAAGAACTCTTCAATATCGTCAGTGTTTAGTGCCGTGAATAAGGAACGTGTGGTTATCTTTGAACGGGCACAGCCACGCGTATTCAACACCACAACTTGGAACCTGCCATTGCCCATACGAGACAAATTTTCTGTGAGTGATCTGATCACTGGCTCATGGGAGCCGCCTGCCAATCCATGAAGAACGACAACCAAAGGTCTATCATCGCTGTGTATTTGCTCAATTTCTGCTTGTCTTAAGTACCTCGTACGAGGGTGCAAACGGGGCCAGTTCTCGTAGTGCGTTTCTGCCTCATCCTTATCGAATTTCTCTCGGTCAAAACGCCCCGTTCTCTCGTCAAAATGGTACTGATTCTTCCACGAGTTCATCACCCAGTCAGCGGTGGAAACACCTCCATCTGAGTACTTAACAATCTCTCTTCCATAAAATACTCTAAATTTTTGTGAGAAATCTGCTGCTCCAAGATAAATGGTCTGCAAAATCCCTGTAAATAGCATCGGATTTAGTCTAAATTGAGCCCCGTCTTTCAATTCAGGAATATTCTGAGAAACAAAATGTTCCAAACCAATCTTTTCTTTCCCATCCTTCAAATACAGTTGTACAGTTCCATTTTCTCCTACGACGTGCTTAACAGTCCCATTGAACCCCCAATTGAATGGGTTAATCAGTGGCAAGGTTGATACTGGCATCTAACCGTCTCAAACACAATTCTTAGTGGTACCAATCGTCCCTCGAGCACCTTTTCCAGTCGTTATATTCATTACCATTTTATATTCGCTTTCTTCGAGCTCGTTCCTTCGGATGATAGCCTTAACCCCGAAAACCTGTTAATTCGTCAAATTTATATACAAGAGGAATCGATTGCGTTTGCGTCAATCGACTTCCAAGTTGATGCGCTCGACCACTTGTCGCTGGGTGTTTGCACGCACCAGCAGCTGGGCGAAGAACTTGGTAGAGAGGGCATTGTTTGCCAGTTTCTTCTCGAGGTCTTTCTTGACGGCCTGCTTCTTGTCGATTGCGAGCTCGCAGGATTTGACAATCTCGCGGATCGGAATCTTCATCACCTCGCGCACCTCCCTGGAGATTCGGTCGGCGTTGGCGTGTGCATATTCCTTCTGCTCCAGCGTAGTCTTGTATTTTGCCGAGAGACTCTGCGGCAAGGCGCGAGGAAGATCGTGAACCAGGTAGGCTGCGCATAGTAGACCGCTTAACGCTAGTAGAGTACCTGAGACACGCCTGATGGCGTTCCACGAGAAGCTGTGGAAACCCTGCAGGACGATGTTCCTTAGGATCTTGACGCTGCCGAACGAGTATACAGCGAGCGTCGGTACCTTGGACGTGAAAATCAAGGACGGTTTAGTCCAGTATTGCGCAATTGAGTAGTTACCGAGACCCAGGGCCGTTGTTACGCTGCTTGAGCTGTGGGGTTGTGTTTCCGAGTAATGGGAATCGGTTATTGAGGGAGATATGAGACCCCAGCTTAGGTAGTCGATGAAGCCGGTCCACGAAGGGGCAAAGAAGTCTTTGATCGAGAGTGGTATGGAAAGTTTCTTCATAAAGTGGTGGCGTCTGTTGGTGAACATCAGGTCGCTTCGGAAAAAGCGGTTATGCATGAAGTTGTCTCCGAGACTTTCCCTGCCCAGCTTGTTTATCTCGCTGACGCTACTTTCGGTGACGCCTTTTGCGGAAGTTTCACTTGCTGCGATTGCATCGATGACTTGGTCCTTGATGAATTGCTCTGTTGTGAAAATGAAATTGTGAATTTGAGAAAGACCTTGATATCTTGGGAACTCCGACAATGGAATCTCCAGGGAGCTTTGGATCCTGGATTTGGTGAACTCGTACACCGCGGAAACTGTCTCTTCACACATCTTATCGACTGACTCTGATAGTTCGTTACAATGAGCTTTCACTTCATCTACTTGTGGCTTTAACAGATTTAGCTCTTGGTTCAGCTTTTCGTCTTCTTTCTGGTAAATTTCCATATTGAAGCGCGAGATCTCTCCAACGTCGCTTAGAAGTTTGCAAAGGTAGGTTTTAGCTGGGAGCAATTTAGAAATGGATCTTTTCTTCAAAACAAAATTTCTCAAAGAGTTTTCCAAATGGTCGAAATCAGGGTTCCCCTCATATTCGTCGTCAGAATCACTAGATGGATCACCAAAAGGATCATCACCACCATTATTGGTCAAAAAATGAATGAATTGGGACGAACTCTTGTGCGTCTCGGGCGAGAGCTCTCTTATTTGTTTTAGGATTAAATCTTTGCAGCGCTGCTTATCCCTGATTCTATCAAATTTCTTAACGACGAAGAACATTAATTTCTTCTCCCGTGAAGCCAAAGAGATAAAATCTTTAGCTGACAACGTCAACTGATTCTCTGCATTGACAACAAAAATGACTAAATCGATTTCCTCTTGTCTTGACATGACCTCGGCGGTCTGTACAGAATCCATGTTTAATCCTGGCGAGTCAATCAGTGAAATGTCAACTGTTCCGTTCCTTAGTAAGCTTGCTTCTGGGGGACGTTTGTCATCCTTAATATAAACCTTTAACAAAACGTACTTGTCACTTCTCTGCACGAGATCTGGCATCTCAGTCAAGGGATGTATTTCATAGGTAGATTTATCTCGTATGTTATACGTTTCGATGGCATTCTTCACTGACTGGGCTCTCTCAATGGTGAGTGCATGCACTTCTTCGATGTTATTGTTGTCCCGAGCCTCGAGTATTTCGCAAAAAACGTTGGTACAAGGTAGTTGATCCTCTGGTAATACCCTCCGTCTGAGCAGAGAGTTGCAGAAGTTCGATTTCCCTGTATTCACATCACCTGTTATGAACACCTTGGAAGAAACATCGTCCACTCTTTTTTGCAAAGACGCCAGATGATTCAACGACAACCGTATCTGTGAGCTAAATAGCTTTGCAGACGCTTCCTTATCCAACTGGATCCCATTACGATCGGAATAATTACCGTCTATCTTGATTTCCAGCTTTAACACATGCAACTGCCTCCCGCTGTCCACTTTACTATTGGGCAGATGTATAGGCCTCGCCTCGTTTTCGGCAGAGATCTCCTGTAACAACTCCTGAACCTGTAAAATTGCTCTATTCAGGCTTACTCGGTTGTTATTATAGTTCATCTGGCTCAACTGCGTCGAGAGTAACTTCTCATTCGACAAGGACCGTTTGTGCGATCCCGTCGCTGAACCCTGTACGTTCAAAGAATGAACATTTCCGGAAACCACAGTTGACGCATCGTCTTCATCATCGTACAGAGAGGCTTCATCAACAATAAACGATCCATGAGATCTCGAATAAGTCACTCTACCGGGCACTACCGTTTTCTCATCATCTTCTTTCCGTTTCTCAGGAGAATTCTTCACATTAAGCGAATTGCCATTAGTTTCAAAATGTTTCTGCGACATGAAGGCCCACTAGAACCACAACAACAGACAGATAGCAAGATCCTCTCTACGCAAGGAGCTTCAAGACTACTTTAGATGGTTCATCTAGGCCTATCGGTATATCCTTCTATGATATCACTTGGCACGACAGCTACTATAAGACACTATACAGCCTCTAGATGGACCATTTTGAAGCATTGCATTGCATTCTGACCACTCATGTCGACTCTTTATGCTCTGTTTCGTTTATTTTCCTGTTCTTAGCAAGCTTCCTTTTGTTCCTCTTCATTTTCTTCAGATAACTGTAACATTCTTTATCACCGTAGCCGTACAGAGGCTTGAAGCTCTCGATGACGCCGCAGTCCTCAAACAGGTTGGGGAATATCCAGAACCCGCCCTGGCTTTTCGTGAAGGGCAGACTGACCAGGTAGATTACGAGCCTGACGATCGCCAGCACGAAAAACAGCCCGAGCAGACCTAGTGCACCGAGCGAGACGTAGTAACTGGCACGTCTCATGAGCGCGGGCCACAGCGGGTAGCTCACCAGCGCGAGTATCGCCGCTATGACGCCCACAACGATCATGTAGTCTGTCACAGTCTTTGGGTTGTAGTTCCACACGTAGTACTCGTCCGGTTGCAAAACCGCCTTGTTCGACAGAATAAGCGTAGGAAAATCTTTACTGGGCTTCAGCCCGTGCTCCTTGCACTCACCACTGTGCAATTTCACGCAAGGAACCACCAACTGAGCTCTTATCAAAGAAATGAACACGTCACGCGCCGCTTCGTCGGTTCCCACGGGCGGATACACTTCCGGCTGCATCTCAGACTTCTTTGCATACTCACTCGACTGCAAAGCCCTCACAAACCTCTTGTACCGGAAGAAATCAGCCTGTCTAGACTGGAACAGTCCCTTTCTTTGCTTCAATTCCCGGTGGTGACGCAACAACTTCGCAACAGCCGCGATATCTCCGCCATTCCCGCCTTCTACCATCTTCCCAGGCTCCAGATCGACTCAAAGCCCTCCTATAGCGACCTCTCTTGCTGGTTTCATGGAGTTTCTTAGCTGTTAAGGTTAGCTTTGGCTATATGATAGTGGTCGTTTATTGTGATATTGAAGGTATAGTAAGAAAGTGAAAAATTTGTTCATCTCATCTCATCTCATCGCATCTCTGGGTTAAAATTGTGTATTTGAAGCTGTTAAGTAGTAGGTTTTGGTCCTGAAATTGCTTCAGATTGCTGGGATTGAGTGTAAGATTAAGGTACGATGCAGCTGACGTGGAAAGACATCCCTACGATTCCGACAACCAATGATCTTTTGGATATTGTCCTGAATAGGACGCAAAGAAAGACTCCTACGGTGATTAGACCTGGTTTTAAGATTACGAGAATTAGGGCTTTTTATATGCGGAAAGTGAAGTACACTGCTGAGGGTTTTGAAGAGAAATTTGAAGAGATTTTGAAGGGATTTCCGAACATTAATGATGTGCATCCGTTCCACAGAGATTTGATGGACACTTTGTATGAGAAGAATCACTACAAGATCTCGCTGGCGGCGGTTTCGCGTGCGAAATCGCTGGTGGAACAGGTTTCGAGGGATTATAATAGATTGTTGAAGTTTGGTCAGTCGTTATTTCAGTGTAAACAGTTGAAAAGAGCTGCACTGGGTAGAATGGCTACGATTGTCAAGAAATTGAAAGATCCGTTGGCTTATTTGGAGCAAGTTCGTCAGCATTTGGGGAGATTGCCTTCGATTGATCCAAATACTAGAACTTTGCTGATCTGTGGTTATCCTAACGTTGGTAAATCGTCGTTTTTGAGGTGTATTACCAAGGCAGATGTGGAAGTGCAGCCTTATGCGTTCACCACGAAATCGTTGTATGTTGGTCATTTCGACTACAAGTACCTTCGTTTCCAGGCGATCGATACACCCGGTATCCTCGATAGGCCCACAGAGGAGATGAATAATATCGAAATGCAATCTATTTACGCAATTGCTCATTTGCGTTCTTGTGTTTTGTATTTCATGGACCTTTCGGAGCAGTGTGGTTTCACGGTGGAAGCCCAGGTTAAGCTTTTCCACTCCATCAAACCTCTGTTTGCGAACAAGTCGGTCATGGTTGTCATTAATAAGACAGATATCATTGGCCCTGAAGATTTGGACGAGGAGCGTGCTCAGTTGTTACAAACTGTCACAGAGCAGAGCGGTGTTGAAATCGTGACTGCCTCCTGTCAGCTGGAGGAAAACGTTATGGAAGTCAGAAACAAGGCCTGTGAGAAATTGCTCGCTTCGAGAGTGGAGAATAAATTGAAGTCGCAGGCTAGGGTTAACAACGTTCTCAATAAGATCCACGTCGCTACGCCGCAAGCGAGAGATGATATGGAGAGGCCCGCCTACATCCCAGAGACTTTCAAGAATTTGAAGAAGTACGATCCAGAGGATCCAGAGAGAAGAAAACTAGCTAGGGATATTGAGGCAGAGAATGGTGGTGCTGGTGTATACAACGTCAACTTGAAGGACTCCTACCTATTGGAAGATGATGAGTGGAAGAATGATGTTATGCCTGAAGTCTTGAACGGTAAAAACGTGTACGATTTCTTGGATCCCGAAATTGCAGCCAAGCTTCAAGCTCTCGAGGAAGAAGAAGAAAAGTTGGAGTCCGAAGGTTTTTACAATTCCGATGATGACGAAATACCTTTTGAAGGTTTTGATAAGGATGAAGTCGAAGACATAAAGCAGAAAGCCGCTTGGATCAGAGATAGACAAAAGAGAATGATTGCTGAGGCAAGAAACAGGAAATCTTTGAAGAACAAAGCCATCATGCCTCGTTCCAAGCTGACTAAGTCCTATAACCAAATGGAGGAGCATATGTCTAAATTGGGCCACGACGTTACCAGTATAAGAGATAAACAGAGAGTCGCTGCTGAAAGGTCGAGATACGCTGAATCTGGTGCAGATGTGGTATTTGGAGCCAGCGAATCGCACTCTGGACCTTCGGCAAATGGTGGTAAGTTGAGACAATCTGATAGATTGCTGGATGGTGTCTCTGATGGTGTAGCGAGATCAAAAGCTGATAGAGTTGCCAAGATGCAAAGAAGAGAAAGAAATAGAATGGCAAGACAAGGTGAGGCTGACAGACATTCTACTGCCTCCCTACCTAAACATTTGTTCAGTGGTAAACGTGGTGTGGGTAAAACTGATTTCCGTTAGAAGCTTGAAACAGCTATGGAAAGCTACCATTATCGGTATTCTGGTCTTATGATGGTCATGCGAGTTTGTATTTCATTTTTTGGACTTTTAGAGTCGCACGATTATCAGTATTCTGTATATTATTCTGTACCTTTGGTATATCAATGTTGAGAAAGAAATTATTGGTGAATCTCAAGCTGGGAACCGGTTGGAAAGACCTTTTTGGTCCAGCTACGTCGCTAAACAGTCCCTCCTAGTATTTTCCATTGAAATTTTCCTTCAGATTTGAAAGTGTCAGTAAATCGGCGACTGACGCGACGATGCCCATCACAAAAATGAAGCTTCGAACGCTAAAATAATGGTACTAAAAATTGAATGAACCGACAATACAGCTTGCTATTATTCCTGATCACTAGATCATTCAGTTTCAATCATGACAAAAAAAGAGATGATAGACGGCGAAAGAGATCCAGCGGATCACGGAGAATCTGAGGCCGATCCAGGCATGGATCATGCCGTAAGCATGATAACTTTTCAATCGACGGATGCCAACATGTTGAACACAATCACTGCCCCACTAGAGAAAGTTCCATCACCGATGGCTGAAGACGAAGTTTCAAATAATGGCGGATCGAAAAGCGTTAAGAGTGCTGGGTCCGGAGTTGCTTCACCAGATAGCCAAAAATCTACGGAGATGGAGAATTCAAATGGAGAGCAGTTAGAAGAGAAGAAAGTTCAAAATATTGCAAGGGAAGTACCGCCCTATACCTGTTTCACCAAGGGCCAGGTGGCGCTGATTTTTGGCATTGTCATATACATCGGTTTTTTGGGTCCTATGGCTGGAAACATCTACATACCGGCGTTACCATTGTTGCAAACTGAATTTCATGTTAACGAGACAACCATAAATTCGACTGTGTCTGTTTTTATGGCGGTCTTCGCCGTTGGGCCATTATTCTGGGGAATGTTCGCAGATCTTACTGGTAGGAAATTTCTATACATCATGTCACTACTGCTTCTGATGATAGTAAATATTCTACTGTCAACTGTGCCGGCGAATATTGTGGCTCTGTATATCTTACGGGTGTTCCAAGCTTTTGGGTCCAGTTCGGTCATTGCGTTGGGAACCGGCACTGTGTCAGACGTATCGGCACCAAAGAACCGAGGGAAAGCAGTCGCATATTTCATGATGGGACCCAATATGGGACCCATCTTGGCGCCCATAATATCAGGTTTAATTCTGATGGATGGCGATTACTGGAGATGGCTTTTCGGATTCACCAGTATCATGAGCGGCGTCGCACTCTTATTAGTGCTCGCTTTATTGCCAGAAACTCTGAGATGCATAGTTGGCAATGGCGATCAACGCTGGAAAGCTGCAAATAAAAATGCTAGGTACGAAATCGTGGACCAAGAGGCTGGAGAACTACACGGATCTGTTCAAACTCCCAGGATAAGGTTATTTCAAGACATCGGAATTTTAAAACCAGTGAACGAAAGCGCTTTATTCCAAAAACTATATCCAAAACCTTCAAAACCGTCCCTTACTACCTACTGGCATATGATTAAATTTCTACCGCTGACAGTCTCCTCTTTAAGCACCGCTCTTCTGTTTGCCAGCTACTACGCCTTTACCGTCACTTTTGCCCATTTTTTACAGTCCGACTACAATCTTTCCATGCTCGAAGTCGGAGCATCCTACGTATGCCCTGGAGTCGCCATGCTATTAGGCTCACAATCTGGAGGCCATCTTTCAGACTATTTAAGAAAACGATGGTTACGTTCCCATCCAGGTCTACTATTTCCGCTAGAGTATCGCCTAATTTTACAAATATGGGGCATAGCCCTAAACACTGCAGGCTGCATCGGCTACGGATGGTCTATCCAGCGTCACTACCATCTCTCAGTCGTACTCGTATTTTCAGCTCTAAGCGCATTCGGCTTGACCTGGTGCAGTAATACGACGATGACTTATTTAAGTGAGCTAATGGCCAGACGTACCGCTGGCGCCATTGCCATCAGCAGTTTCTTCAGAAACGTAGGCGCTACGATCAGCTCAGCAATTATAAGTAAACTATATCTTGCCATGGGTATCGGCTGGTGTTTTTCAGGTTTAGGTCTCTGCAACGTACTTTCGCTGGCAGCTATACTATACCTGATAAAATATGGCAATTATTTCCATCAAGAATACAAACCATAGAGCTTAGTGACTCAATTGCTCACTATAATAAATATTGAATATATCTTGACTCGTAGCTTGTCGGAGAATTTCCGCAATGCATCGTCAAGCCCATAACTGAAGAATTAGCTCAATAATCGCTTAAAGTGCGCCAGAAAGCCGTTCGAGGCTGAGCCTATGTGACTCCTCGTCAGCCAGCTGGTTGCATTGTCATACATTCGTTGCCGTAGTTCGACTTCTTGGCAGTATATGGTTGCCAGTAATTTACAGCCACAACTGTGTGACTATACGAGGATCTGAGCGTTTTGATTGGCCGAGGCCATAGTAACCGGTGTCTTGGCAAAATTGACCGCGATGAGTCAAGAAGCTAGAAGTTAGAGGCGATTAGTATATGAATAGGCGGTGATTTCAACCTGTTCGCTGGTGATTGGTTTCCCAGCTAGTGGCAGTGTTGAGTACTGCAATGAAGGAGTCCCTTTATACCCGATTGACGGGCCGTTTTGAGCCTTTCTTCTACGTTATGGTGATGGCAACGGGCATCTCATCTAACCTGATGCACGATTTTCCTTACGAGGCTCGGTGGTTACGGTACTTGTCATATCCTATGTTTGCGTTAGCATGTTTACTCTTTATTGGTCTTCAAATACAGCAGATGCTACATATGATCAAGTTTGTTAGACAGAGATCGCTGCAGGCATACTTCCAGCAATACTTCCGCAACCCTTCGCATAGCGTCTTCTGGGGCACATATTCCATGGGGTTGATTACGATTGTAAATTACATCGCTACCTTAGCTCAGGACGAGGTTAAAAATCCGGTTGTCTCGAAGAGGCTGATCAAGATGGCGTATGTGTTGTGGTGGTACGACGTAGCGACCTCTCTGATAGGCGCCTGGGGGATCTCATTTCTCCTATGGCAGAGATTCCCTAAAACAAAGAATAAAAAAAGCCATCTGACAGTGCCAAATGCGCATGTGTCAACTGATGGATTGAAAAGTGTGCTCGTGTTGCTGGTGGTGCCTCTTGTCGTGGCGTCTTCAAGCAGCAGTTACTTCACGATGACCGACCTGTTTGGCGAAATTTATAGCAGAAAAACCCAGCTGACTATCCTCGTCATCACGGCGTTAATCTGGCTGCACGCCGTGATATTTGTTTTCATCATCATATCGATCTTCTTTTGGAGTCTTTACGTGAACAAAATTCCGCCAATGGGTCAGGTATTTTCACTATTTTTGCTACTTGGTCCCATGGGTCAGGCAAGCTACGGTATAGTACTGTTGACAGAGGACGTGAGAGTATATGTCGCCAAATACTACTCTGCAAGTACCGGAGACGCGCAGCAAGACATACTTCTGCTCACCGTGCCGTGGTGCTTCAAGATCATCGGACTGCTCCTTGCGCTAGCTCTGCTTGCAATGGGATACTTCTTCACCATCATTGGCTTCGCTGGAGTGACCTCCTACTACCGCACCACTACGGAGGAGGAGCACAATGGTGAGATCCGCGTGAAACGCATATACCACTTCCACAAAGGCTGGTTTGCCATGACTTTCCCCATGGGAACTATGTCGCTAGGGAGCACCGGAATCTGGCACCATTACAATCAAGTAGTGCCCATGTCCGCCTTTAGAGTCGTCGGCACCATTTACGCCGTCATTTGCATCCTCTGGACTCTCGTCTGTCTGATCGGCATCTGCTGCACGGGCATCATCCCAGAAATCACCTATATCTTCAAGCATGTTACAACTCGCGATTCAGTTTCGGACCTAAGCACCGATTCCTCCAAGGGCAAGCAACCAGCACAGGCTGACGTCTACTCACATCTCTCCTGCTGACGGTTTACAGGTTCCGCACGGAACCAGTTTGCTGACATTTTACAGTCCCAGATGGATTTATAATCGCTTTCAACAGCTCTTAGCCGTCCTCGAATCAATACAACACAGCAATATTTAATAATTAATAAAATTTATTACTGGCGCCAGTTTTTTTTTCACTGACGCTGACGCTTCGAGGACACCTCCCAGCAAGCAACCACCTGGTAACGATTTGTAATCCAATAAAAGTGGATATATAGCAGGCCTGTCGACCAGATTTATTGCATTGGATCAGAGCTGTAAGCTGTTGGATGATTATTCCAGGGAGATACGGAATTCAAAGGATAATATTGAAGAGAGCTATGTCTACGGTCAAACACTACGATTACTTGGTGATAGGAGGTGGCTCTGGTGGAGTTGCTTCTTCCAGAAGAGCAGCTTCATATGGTGCCAAGACTTTGCTGATTGAAGGAAAGGCTTTGGGTGGAACTTGTGTTAATGTTGGGTGCGTTCCGAAGAAGGTTATGTGGTACGCTTCTGACCTGGCGACCAGAGTGAGGCAAGCTCATGAGTACGGTTTGTTCGAGAACTTGCCGTTAGACAACGATAACTTGCAATTCAACTGGGAAGCGTTCAAGAAGAAAAGAGACGCATATGTTCATAGATTGAACGGAATTTATGCTACGAATCTGGCCAAGGAAGGTGTGGATGTGTTGTTTGGATGGGCTAAATTCACTGGCGAAGGCCAAGTTGAGGTCAAGACCCATGACAACAAGACCGAGGTTTTTACGGCAGACCATATTTTGGTTGCGACTGGTGGAACGCCAATAGTGCCTGATGGAATCCCAGGGTACAAGTATGGTACGGATTCGGACGGATTCTTTGCTTTGGAAAAGCAGCCCAAGAAGGTTGTGATTGTAGGTGCTGGTTACATCGGCATTGAGTTCGCTGGGGTTTTCCATGGCTTGGGTACCGAGACACATTTGGTTATCAGAGGAGAAACCGTGCTAAGAAAGTTCGATACCTCAATTCAAGAGACAATCACCGATCACTACGTCAACGAGGGTATCAACGTTCACAAGTTATCCAAAGTGGAAAAAGTTGAAAGAGACGAAGCCACCAAGAAGCTTACAGTTCACCTGGACACCAAGGAAGTGATAAACGATGTGGATTCCTTGATTTGGACCGTGGGCCGCAGATCATTGTCAGGTATTGGTCTAGAGAATGTGGGTGTAAAAACCGACCACCGCGGACAAATTGTTGTCGATGAGTACCAAAACAGTTCTGTCAGTGGCATCTATTCTCTTGGTGACGTTGTCGGTAAGGTGGAATTAACTCCAGTAGCAATTGCTGCTGGAAGAAAGCTGGCAAATAGGCTATTTGGTCCTGAGGTGTACAGAAATGACAAGCTCGATTATAGTAATGTGCCCAGTGTCGTTTTCTCGCATCCAGAAGCAGGTTCTATTGGGCTCACAGAGAAAGAGGCCATCGAAAAGTATGGTCAGGAGAACATCAGAATCTACAGCACCAAGTTTACGGCAATGTACTACGCAATGTTAAAGGACAAATCGCCAACCAGATACAAGCTGATCTGTGCTGGACCGGAAGAAAAAGTAGTTGGCCTGCACATTGTTGGTGATTCTTCAGCGGAGATTCTTCAAGGTTTCGGCGTAGCCATCAAGATGGGAGCCACTAAGGCTGATTTCGATAACTGTGTGGCCATTCACCCCACCAGCGCCGAAGAATTGGTTACTTTAAGATAAAGACGGCATCCAGGCAGCACGCACTTGTTGCATAGAGTAATTAGATTTTGACACATACATTTTAAAATTGGTGAACTCTTGTTTACAATACAATAAAAACAGAAGTAGATATTAGACTAAAGTCATAAGACATATACCGGGGGATGAAATATAAAATTATGCGGGATCATCGTGGTATAAGACTTAAGCCTTCAAAGAAGAGGCTCTTCTCTTTCTAATTTCAGCCTTTTCAGCCTTTCTTTCGGACAATCTCTTGGCCAACAATTGAGCGTACTCAGCAGCAGCCTCTCTTTGAGCTTGAGCGTTTCTAACCTTCAAAGCTCTCTGGTGTCTCTTTCTTTGCAATCTTTGAGGAGTAACCAATCTCTGGATCTTTGGAGCCTTGGTGTAAGTTTTTTCACCCTTGACGATTTCTCTTCTGACAACGTAGTCACGGACGTCATCTTCCTTGGTCAAACCAAAGAACTTTCTGATGTTGTTGGCTCTCTTTGGACCCAATCTCTTTGGAACAACGGTGTCGGTAACACCTTCCAATTCTTGTTCACCCTTCTTGACGATGACCAAGGACAAGACAGCCAAATCTGGACCGACGATAGCACCTCTGACGGACTTTCTCTTTCTTTCACCGGTTCTTCTTGGTCTGTAACAAGAGTGACCCTTTGCGAGCAACAATTTAACTCTGGTTGGCAACAAAACACCTTGCTTCATTGGGAAACCTTGTTTGTCGTTACCACCGGAGATCTTGAAGACGTAACCCTTGAATTCGTCACCGACGGCTTCACCCTCGACTTCTTGACCAATTCTCTTGTCGTAGAAGACACGGATTCTGTGTTCATCATCGATATCGACAGTCTTTTGAGAACCGTTAACTGGGTAAGCAATGTTCAACTACAATAATGGCATGAAATGTTAGTAACATGATGTTTTACTGGATATCATTTCAGCAATCCCAAAGACACTTAGCATTCCATTTGACACAAGCCGGTACTATGTCCTCCAAAAATCTTGGTCTCTTTATATCTCAATATGTGTTTACTTGCCTCTCATGCTCAATTTGGATGATAAATTCGGTCTTACTGGGAGAATGCCTACTAGTCTGGCAGCTTCAAACGTCGTCTGTAACATACCTTCATGATGTCTCACTGGTCTTGATCTCTTGGTGCTCTCGATAGCTCTCAACGTTAAACTCTTCTAAGCATGAAATTTCATTATGATTAGCCCAGGACCCATGCAAGTTTTTCCAGTCTAGTGGCTCTTCCTGCTGGCTCGGAAGGAGTTGCCCCGGTAGGTCTGTCTAGATTGACAGTCGCTCCCTGCCTAAGCAGCCAGCCTACGAGCCCAGCCAGAAGGAACGTACGCTCCACCAACCAGTCTACCAGCCTAGATCCAATCGCAAGAAACGCACGCGAGACACCAGCTAGGACTGACGCAAAATTCTTGTCTGGATGTTCGGATGTTGTGGCTGAAGATGTTTGGGTGTTCCGATACTGACAGTCAACTACGATCGTCTTCTTTCGGAGTTTGTCGCGTGACGTGTAATGCAAATTAGGTAGTTACTAGGACAACTACATGCTATATGTGGGTCAAGGATCCTTGGCGTTGCCGTGAGCGTCTGTATTTCCATGATTTTTATCATCTGTAGCATCACTTGAGAAACTAAAGTACCGGTTGGCCAATGGCGTTTGATTTACCATCATATATGGGGTCAAACCAGTACTTCCGTTGTTGTAGGCCGACGTTGGGATCTCGCTTCCCGGGACGGGATTGCTTGGCATATTCGGAGGAGCCTTGGCGGTGCCAGGCGCAAGGGTCCAGTCTTGAAACATTGACATTGTAGTGTTGGGCGATGGCACCATCAGATCGTGTGCGAATTTCGATGGTAACGAGCCCGTTAAAGGTCCGGCTGAATGTTCTGCGGGCGGCGGTGTTGATGATCGTACCGGATTGCGTGGTGTTTGCGCCGGCAAGTTTGTCTGGTGCTGCTGATGCAGTTGCTGGTGTTGTTGTGACATCTGTAGTTGTTTTAACATCGGGTATGTCGGTCCGTGGATGTTTGAGTGTCCGCCGACGCCTGAAGCCTGCAACGGCGTGGCAAGGTATGGCGGGTATGCCGGCGACGCCGAAAACATCGCCGGCAGCCCGAGCGAGTTACCGCTTGGTGGTTTCGCACTTAGTCTATTCGGATCGTTTCGGAGATCGTTTCTGTCTGGCATCAGATATTTCGACCCCATTTCGCCAGCCGCGCCGGCAGTCGGCGCTTGTCTCGGAGTCCGCTGGTTCGCGGGCAATTCGTACCTCACAGCACTAGCGTTTCTGGAGACCAAACCGGCCGCATTCGCGCTAGTCGCTCCAAGGGAGGAACTAGGCGACGAGGCGCTCGGGATCGCCGGATTGTACGACCTACTGCTACTTGGGATCTGCACTCTCAGCACAGGCCTCCTCTTGTCGTTCAGCGGTGCAACTGCAGACGCTGTAGATGGTTTAGCCGCGTCACGTGACCGGCTCCTATAGCTAATCTCGGCGTCTGCTGTGCCAGCTGCGCCTGCTGTGCCAGCTGCGCCCTCGGGCGCCGCTGGCGACTGCGCAAGCGCGTTGCTCGCCGGCGGATTCGACGCCGCCTTGTACAAATTCTGGAACTGTCTCTGGACCATCTGCTGCAGCGGGTTAAACTTTGGCAGCTCCGTCTTCTGCTTCTTGACCTCCGGTTTCCCCTCCTGCTCTCTCCTGAGAGCACTCCGCGTAACCCTCCCGCCCACACTAGCCTCTCTCGTATCCTCTTCCTGCTCCTCCTCCTCCTGCTCTTCCTCCTCCTGTCGTCCCCTGTAGCCCTTCCGCCTCCGCCCGGCGTGCTCGTTGAGCGTTATACGCGACTTCTTCTCGTACGCTCCGAAATCCGACGGTCCCTTGACGTCGTGCGCCAGGTCGTCCCGCTGGTAGTGCGCGATCATGTTCTGCATGTCCACAGAAGAAAACTCATAAAAAGTGTTGTTTGAACCCAAAATCAGGACTGCCACGTCTACCTGGCACAACACCGCCAGTTCATGTGCCTTCTTGAACAAACCTGCCTTCCGTTTGATGAACGTAACGGTCCGATTTCTCTCCTCCCGGATCGGCTGGATCTCGATCTTTCGTCTACCCATACCGCTGCTACCTCTTGTCTATCTACCGCTCACAACCGTTACTGGCCTTCACTCTCCGGATCCATCGTTGCTATAATTAAAACTTCTTTGCATCGCTAGCGATGCGCTAACCCCAGAAAATAACTATGTACGTGCTATCTAAGCCCCGTCAAAAGTTGGCCAACTTTTAAAGCATACGCTCAGAGCATACGCTCTGACGAGCGTATGCTCTAGAAATGCAGATATCTAGGTAGATCGTGATGTATTGTAGTGCTTGGCGT
Organism: Torulaspora indica; assembly: GCA_931305995.1. Taxonomy (NCBI): domain Eukaryota; kingdom Fungi; phylum Ascomycota; class Saccharomycetes; order Saccharomycetales; family Saccharomycetaceae; genus Torulaspora; species Torulaspora indica. Next base: position 317,214 of record CAKNUP010000004.1, on the reverse strand, counting down.
AGGCGTAGACTTCGACGTCTGGCCATGCCAAGATTTGCGCTGCTTGCGCAGCGAAATCTTGGCTAGCTTGCGCTGCTTGCGCAGCTTGCGCAGCGGCGTGCGCCTCGTTGTCGTACAAAGTAGAGATTTACGATGCTGAAACGTTTATTAATTGATCCGCACGCAGTTGTCGGTGATAGCTCGTACTGTGGAGCGCAGCAAGGAAGCATCAGTAGTGGCTCTTGTTAAACGAATCCGTCTATTATCTCGCGGGTAGTAGGAAAACGTATATATAGTGGAGCTGCGGAAGTGTGTTGGGAGTGTTTGAGAGACTAAGTAGGAGTAATTCTATGGGACTCTTTAGATGGCCGTATCCGGCGGAGTCTGTGCAGGGCTACTGGGGGGGAGTGACGTCGACGATCGACTGGTGTGAGGAGAACTACGTGGTGTCCCGATACGTTGCTGAATGGTCTAATACGATCACAAACGGTACTTTTGTCATCACAGCGCTGTATTCTACGTATTGCGCTTGGCGTAGCCGGTTAGAGCTGCGGTTTATACTGATCGGAGTCGGGTTTGCGCTCGTTGGAGTGGGGTCGTGGCTGTTCCACATGACGCTGCAGTACCACTACCAACTGCTGGACGAGCTGCCCATGATCTACGCAACGTGTATCCCGACGTGGAGCATTCTGTGCGAGACGCAAGATACGCTGACAAAGAACGGCGCGAAAAGTCCGCTGTCGAGACAGTTTTCCGTGGGGATCGTGATCTCGGCGGTGGTGACGCTGCTGAGCTGGGTCTACCTGGTGTTCAAGATCCCCGAGATCCATCAGACCGTGTACGGGTTTATCACCGTGTCCGTGGTGGTGATGTCGGGGATTTTGACACACAGGTTTGTCACTGACGATGTTGCCAAGAAGAGCTTGTACCAATGCATGAGCATCGGGATAGTCACGTTCCTGCTCGGGTTTTTGTCGTGGAACTTGGATAACGTTTTCTGCTCGTATTGGATCCACATCAGAAGGAATTTCCTGCAGCTGCCCCTCGGGGTGCTGCTGGAGCTGCACGCCTGGTGGCATATCTTGACAGGCACCGGTATCTACTACTACATCGTGTACCTGCAGTATCTGAGGGTGCTGACGCAAGGTAGAGGCGAGGAGTATGCCATGATCTGGAGATGGGGGTTCTTAGCTGAACTGGTCAGAAAAGACCACAAGATTACTACTAAATATTCACTTTCCCTGTTTGGTCCTTTGAAGCAACAGGATTCCACTGAGAATCGCAAAAATAGGTAGACTACCTGTGTATATGTAATTGTCATCCTTGATACGCAAAGCTTACTTTCGAGAACAAAACGTAAAAAATTAACTATATCGTATATAGGTCAGTAAGCGGGTACGAGCTTCTTCGACATGTAGGGTCCATCAAGTTCGTACCCCAGCTTAGCGTAGTAAGTTCTTACGCCGACACCGGAAATGACCGAAATCTTCTCGGAGCCATGCTCTTCCAGCGCTATACGCTCGGCTTCCTCCATCAAAAGAGTACCGAAACCCTGATGCTGAAATTTGCGCGGATCTCTGGAGTGCAAAGGTACCACGGACCCGTAGACATGTAGCTCTCTGACGATCGACGTCCTCTGAGAGGTGAACTCCTTTCTGTACGTGTATTTCTTGGAAGCCTTCCTCAATCTCAGCAGACCGATTAGGATATCCTTCTTGGGATCCTCGTACGAGAGGAATGTCTCCCAACCTCCGTTGGCGTAGTAATCCCTTCTGATCAATTCCACCTGGTCGGGTTGGACCTTGTGATGAACTTCCTGAATGCCGACTTCTCTCGTCCTCACGTCTCGACACTTGGTTCCAAAATCTTTCATTCTCGCCAAAGCTAGCTCTCTTAGATTACCGTTGTCCACACCAGATGTGACTAGTGGCATAGGAATATCTCTTTGAACACGGTAGATTCTGGTCCAGGGCGGAACAAGCGCCATGATCCTTGCCACGAGATCCACCAGCGCGTTCGCGTTATAGGACTTGTATCTGCCGGTCTTCCACAGCTCATACAGACCTGTACCTCTGATGACTAAAGTAGGGTATATTTTGAGCCCGTCCGTTCTGAACGCTGGGTTCTCAAAATACTCCTTAAACTGCTCGATGTCTCTCTCCATGCCCACGTTTGGAAGATCGGGCATCATATGAGAGACGACTTTGTATCCCGCATCCTTTGCAACGCAAAAAGTTTCGCAAACTGCCTTCACGGTGTGCCCTCTATTCGTGTCGCGGGCCACATCTTCATAAAGCGATTGGACACCGATCTCCAGTCTCGTACAACCATATTTCAACATATCATCTAAATGTGTTTGAGTACAGTAATCGGGTCTCGTTTCAATCGTGATACCAACACATTTAGTCAAACTTTGCTGCGAATATTGAATCGCCTCGTCAATGTCGTTACCATTGAAACCAGACAACGCATTGTGAAGTTTAACAATGAAATCCTCCCGATAATCCTTGGGCAGCGACATAAAAGTACCACCCATAATAATATACTCCACCTTATCAATCGAGTGTCCCAGCTGCTTTAACTGTTCGATTCTCCCTCGAGCCTGTTCGTACGGATCGTAACGAGCTCTAATAGCTCGCATCGACGTAGGCTCATAACCGGTATACGACTGCGTTGAGTACTCGAAATCGGAATCCGGACCACCAGGACAGTAGACACAGATGTTACCAGTATACGCGATATGCGGGCAACGGTGCGGCTTACACATAACTGCAATCACGGCAATCCCAGACGCGGTTCTCACCGGTTTAGCCTTCAATTTCGGAAGCAGATACTTCTTATACTGGTCTGGGATCGCATTAATAACGTCTGTGAGTCTTGGCTGCTGCCTCAGTTTGTATTTCTTGGAGTATTTAGTGATCAGCCCGTTCAGATTAATTTCCCGCGTGGTACCTGAGGTCAAGGAGCTAGTCAACTCTAAAGTAATGTCGGAACAGCACTGGATGAACCTTTCCTTCTCCGGAGCCAGTTTTTGCTTGTTATTTTTCGGACCTTTTCCGCTACGTCCCATCTTGGCTTATATCAACGTGAAAACAGCAGTATAGTAGTCTAACAGACCTCTATTCTACCATCTGACGTGGTTAAAGTCCTGCTAATCTGCTGCGATGAGCTTCAACTTTTCAGATATCTTGAAAAATATGTACGTACAGGATGACACGCCTTGTTAACGATCAAGAACGCATTGTATACAGGATTTACCTCTGGGACAGGAGATCACAAAGAGGTTTAAGGCTTATAGAGAGACGTTTAGAGCTTGCTGGTGGTCGACATCGTGCTGGTTTGCTTGGGAAGTCGACTAATTTATGCATACTGGGCTTTTAAGGGCTCATTTCCGTTGTAGATAGACACAAAGATGACACCTGAAGCCAAGAGAAGGAAGAATCAGAAGAAGAAGCAGAAACAGAAGCAGAAGAAACAAGCTGAGAAGCTTGTTGTTGAGCCCGCAGAGGAACCCGTTGTGGAGCAGTCGCAGGATGATTCGGTGGAAAGCGCTGGGCTGTCGCAGTCGGTTGATGAGAGCGATATGAACACGACTACGACGACAGCGCCGCTGGAGACGGAGAATCATGATGCAGTGGAGTGTAAGAGCTCGTCGGAGAATATGGAGATAATAAGGAGTCTTCAGCTCGATACGGGGATCAGTATTCAGGGACAGTTAGAGAAGAAGGTGTCGAAAGAAGTCACGATAGTTGATAATATAGCAAGCGAATCGTCGGAGGATGTTAATATTGTTGAAGCAGACCATAATGTGGCGGTGCCGGCTGATACGGGGAGAGAGACAGATCTTGCCATTGAATCAGCCAAAGGGACAGAGAACGGTTCACATCCTGAAGTGTTGAGCGCTTTTAGATCTACTGATTCTTTTGAACCAGAAGCGGATACAGCGAGAGTTGAATCTCTTGCAACCATTGCGCTTAACAATGACTCAAAGCAAGAAACAATCACTATGACCGATATGGCACGGGATAATGGAGAAAAAGCCAGCATAGAATCATTTGAAGGCCATCGAAGTATAGATGATGAAACTACATCTCAGATAGTTGCGAAAGCCACCGAACAGGTCTACGAACACGAACAGTCAATTGAAAGCGACCAATCGGTAGCATCCAGCAGCATAGATCAATCGCAGGCACAAGGTGAAGCTGAAAATTTAGCGGCAGGAACTGCGGTTGAGCCTTCGACATTCGCTGCTAACGGTGCCGATGTCTCGCCCGACATTAGACATAACCCTGTTAAAACCATGGAAATGTTCCCCGATAATGACAGGCAGGCGGATGAGGTACTGATATTCGGAGCTCAGCATGAAAATATGAATTCAAGTACGCCTTCGCCATCATGTGATAAACAGGCTGTGGATTTATTCATGGATGACAACGAAAATAATGAAGTTATGCCCTGGGAGACAAGCACTGTATCAGAAAACAGAGATTTGGAATCGGAGAAAGGTATGGAGTCGGTAGATACCGAGGGCCTCGAAACCAATGATAAAACGATTGAAAGTAATGAAAGGAATGGAAAAGAGGATATAGAAGACGAAGGTGTGCATGTTAAGAAAATATCTACTCCAGCGCTGGATGAGAAAAGTGATGAAATGACAGTTAACGCAGAGGCTCCGCTAGCGGGGCAAGAGGACGATCATTTGATCGAGACTGCTGAAGAAAAGGCTTTTCTGCAGAACGGGCTTAATGCATCGGGACCAGCTGAAAAATTGGAACAGCCAAAACAAGAACAAAATGGTGACAGGCTGGCCGCTATCTTTGGTGCTGACGATACTGCAGATGACAACTTCTGGCTGAACGAACATTCGCAACTTGATAGAACCCCCGAGATACCTCAGCCCGAAAATCGGTCATCGGAGCAAGAGGAAGATAAAACTAAGACAAAATTCTCTTTCCTGCAGGAAGATGATGACTTGTTGGATGAGGAAGAGGATGGTTTCCTAACCTCTGATGACGAGAAACCCATCGCTCAGACTACTAAGAACGAAAGTAGCGGCTCGTTGGATGCCCACTCAGCATCCCATGTGGTACCTATCCACGAGCATCCTAGCCCTGTTGAAGTTGCCGACTCCACTTTGTCCATATCTTCTCTGCCAAAGAATGAGAGCAGATCGAGATATGAACCGGTGCAATACTCGAAGGCCCAAGATAGTGCGCCACCTCATGCAGGTCGTAATGTACCGTCTCAATATGGTATTGCGACTCCGCAATTCGCTCTACAGACTAATCTTCCCGCTCAACCCCAGAACCTCAGAGGAAATCAAGAAGTCGTTGAAAAGATTAACGAAGAAAAGAAGAAATCAGATGCTTATGATTTTCCTCTTGACCTCTTTCCTGAAAAGAAGAAAATTGTGCATGCCAAGCCTGTTAATGTTCCAAATTTTACTCCAGGATTGTCGCAGCAGGTATCCAATGGAGTTGCTCCCGGGCCGGTGGGCCAGGTTGATGCGGGACGCTCTATTGGCAACAGGTCAGCTTTTGATGCCCCATTACCAAAAAACCCTTATGCAAGCTTAGTGAAGCCACAAAGCAAAGTCGCAGCTGGTTACCAGATGCCTACTCAAGGCATTGTCCCTCCAATTCCTGTAGCATCATCTATTGCTCCAACAAGGTCGGTGCAGCACACTTCTCCGTCCACGAACTCTCAGTATCAGGCCATAAACTCATATATGCAAACTTCTAGGAGTAGAGGTTACAGCAATGCATCGGCTGGCAGCCATTCCTCAAAAGGCATTGACAGAACTGTACGCGATATCACGCCGTTGCCGTTTCCACCTGCATCTAGGAAGACTTCGGCAACAAAATACGCCCCAGTCTCTCCCTCACAAGCGTCGCATCAATATGCCTACGGCAAAGGAAACGGAACCAACGGGTCATCTGTAAACCCACCACACGTCGGCGGCTTGCAAAGTATGAATCCAGAGGTAAACCTGCAATCGGTCCCTTGGGGCAGCGTATCAACTGCGAACACAATGACGAACCCACCGCCTATCCCTTACGGCAGTTTGCCAAGTGCAAAAACGCAACCAGTTCAGGACTTTGCGCTTCCAGCAGTAAAGGTTCCTGATTCACTGCCTCCAACCAATGTGCTCTCACCCACTTCTGCTTCTTCGACCAGGAGATTCCATGCTCGCTCAAACTCAAGTGTTTACACTCCGAACCAGAGTGAATATACCGCGAAATATGCTCCCACTGTTCATCCCCAATACCAGAACACCAATCCCATGCCCCAAGAGATGGTCCAGAATCCAAACTTTCCGCTTATGGCTGATAGGAATACTGGCGCTGGTCCGCCGATAAACAGGCAACTTCCAGAAGCTTCGGTTTTCGATAAACCTGTGGATAATCAAGCTCTGCTACGCCGCCAGTTTCCTTTGATGCACTGGAGCGCATCAGATAGAATTGTTTGTGCGGTGCCAGTAGAGACATCTCCCAGCTCGTACATTATGGGACCAGGCTCGTATTTACAATCCTTGGAAGTTAGCCAGCTTGACTCTAAGATTCCTGGAACTAACCTTCTCAAATCCTTTCCGGGACCACTCATTAAGAATAAAGTAAAGAAGAAGGATGTTTACAAATGGTTAGAAACTAGCCAAGCTGATTACGCCGACTCCTCTTTGGAATATACCTTACTAGCAATATTGAAACTAAGACTCGCAGACAACTCCACTAGCTGGAAGGATATTTCTCGCTGCTTATATGACTCAGATGAGTTGCTGTCGTACCTTTCCCAGCCTTTACTCGAGTCGAAGAGTAAGCCAGTTACTCCAAAACTGGATGGAGCTGCTCAATTGAAAGTATTAGCATACTTGCAGACTGGAGGGCGCGAGATGGCACTGGCCATTGCTATGGAAAAGAGAGATTATGCGATGGCACTTTTGATCGGTAGTTTAATGGGAAAAGACAAGTGGACAGAAGTGGTCCAGACCTATTTGAGAAACGAATTTTCGGTGGAATCTAATGTCTCTCATTTTTCGACTAATTTATTGTCTTTGATGTTTCAAGTTTTCATTGGCAATTCAAAGACAGCTGTACAAGAACTTTACACTGATAGTTCGAAAGGACAGTGGGCGACAGAGAACTGGAGAATAGTAGTTGCTGCCGTTTTAAACAACATTGAAGTAACTTGCGAGAAATCAATGAACCACGCGGTCCCGCCAATGATAAATGAATTTCTGGTGGAGTATGGGGTTTTTTTAGCCCAAAAAGGATTAAACGGAGAGGCCTCCATTGTGTTTGTGATAGCCAATTTACCGCTTTCTTCTTCGCCAATTGCTGACACACCCGTGAAATTCGAGCATATCGGTGGCCCTTTGTCATTGGAAGGTTGCATATTTTCTGAAATTTATGAGTTCGTTAATTGTTCGGATGCAAAGGGCTATGGAAGCTTATACTCGCACAAGTTGTATCATGCGTTCTGTTTACACGAGCATGGTCTTTTCTCCGCTGCGTCTCGTTATGTCGATCACCTCACCAGCATGCTGAAACAATTTCCAAAGAAGGACCCAACCACCTGGCAAATGGCTCGTGGTTTAAACGAGTTGTCAAGTAGGTTGGCCGGTTCGTCTACGGGATGGTTAGGCAAGCCAACATTGAGCAGCGTTTGGGGACAATTGGATAAATCTTTCAATAAATATATTGGGGGTGACGACGACTCTCTAATAAAGAAGCCACAGGAGAAAAAGGTTTTTGACGGCTTCACACCTGTGAACTCTAGAAACTCTTCGATGCTGAACGTGAGCCAGTACGGATTTACCCCAGCTCATAAACAGGCTCAACATTCGACTTTCAAACCGGATCAGAAAGTTCTTTTAGCAGCGCTGACTGCTAATCCGGTGGAAAATCCCGCTCAAGGTCTAGTGAACAACAATCAACTTTCAAAGAGCTTGACTGATCAGGGTTTACCAGCCATGCCTCCATACAGTGTGGCTTCATCTCCGCAGCAACCTGAATCTCAAGGGCTGCATAGAACTATCAGTCCAGCCCATCTTCCACTGAGAAGAGTGCAAACTGAACAAGCAGGAGGTACAAACACCAGTGATCGTCACCCGGTTAAAACAGGCACCGAAATTGAACGTAAAGATACTTACGCTGTGAAAAATGGAACCACTTATTATCCTGGTACCACGACCGCTCCTTCAGCTTCATTAGGTCGCTCCTCATCATACTACTGCCCTACGTCGGACTTACTTCAAAGCAGATCTCTCACTCTCTCCGATGCGTTATCACCAGCTGAACCACAGGCTGCGGAAGTTAATGTCAACAAGCATCCATCTGAGCCACGCATTGTCCACTCGGTTCCACAATCGAATCAAAACGAATCCACCAAGATGGCTGCCCTCGAGGGCGCTGAACATCACAAGCCGTTTATTTCTGATAATGAGGTTCCTTACAGGCAGAAAAACTATAGCCAGGTTTCGCTTGGCGATTCTAAAGAAGCGGCTGAAGGTCAATGCGCATCTGAAACTCTCGAACCGCCTGTAGTCGCCGTCGAGCATATGGTTGACGACTCAAGTGTGAATGCTGATCAGCGCACGAACAACTACCAAAGCGACTGCAAAATTGATATAGCTTTCTCTTCGGCATCACACAAGGGCGTTTATAATCACAGCCATGCATCTGAAAGTATCGCAGGCACAGTTCCTGAATCTCGTGTTGGTGACACAGGAGTGAGTATTTTTGATTCGAACAAAAATATGGGCCAGAGCGAGCAAGAAAGCTTAGAAGAAACACTAGGACATCGAAAGTCAGATGTAGGCTTTGTTGCTGCTGACAGCTTCAACGAATCATCCTTCAATAATAAGCAGGAGACTGTCGAAAGAAGAGAAGACGAAGCTGGCCAGACTTCCAAAGAATCAAGTGATAGTACTGTTGACGCTCCTCGGCCTTCCAATGCAGGACTGGAAATCTCAGTTTCGAGCCCGATAAATCGTTACGCACCTTCGCTTACTTCAAAATCGTACGAGACGCATGTCGCTCCTTTTGGCGGCCCAGCGAAAACAAATGGTTACATCGCTGACGGAAAAGTTGATAAATGTGAGCAAATCTCAGTGAAAGCAGTTGAGAAAACTCCACCGGTCATCTCTTCCCCCGCTGAGCGATCCGCTACTAGCGCTAACAGATTCGATCCGATCAAACCAGCGGAGGCCCTGACTGCAGATATTTTTGAGCCAGTCATAAAGAAATCATCAGCCTCAAAAGCCTTCGCCCCTCTAGTTGTTCAATCTCCAGAAGTTCAATATGACGATATGGTCGAAGATGAATCAGATGACGAGGACGACGAAGAGGAGCGGAGACGTCAACTGGAGCAGGAGAAGAGGAAAAAAGAGGAAGAAGAGAAGGAGAGAAATGAGAAGGAAATGACTGAAGCGAAGAAGAACAAACAAAAGCAAGATGAGAAAGCTACTGGATGGTTTAGCTGGTTAAAGAAAGATCCCAACGAGAAAAAGCCAATCAAAGCCAAACTGGGACACAAAAGCACATTTTACTATGATGAGAAGTTGAAGCGCTGGGTGAACAAAGATTCTTCTGAGGCCGAAAAAGAGAAAATGGCCTCTCCTCCTCCACCTCCACCTGTTATTAAAAGAATGGATAACGGTCCTAAGACTAAACCACTGCCAAGTCCTGAAACTCAATTAAAAGACACAGGCGGAGCAGTTGTCCCCAAAAATCCAATAACCGGGGCTCCTCTGAAATCCTCGTCAACAGCTTCTCCGGCGCCAGGGGATACACCTGTGGCCCCACCCATGGCGAACCATTCTGGAGTTAATCTATCTGGAAAAAAAGCGAATGGCTTGGACGACTTGCTTTCGCTAACTGGAAACAGTGGTGTTGCTTCAAAGCGGAAAAGGAAGCCCGGTAGAGGTTACGTAAATGTTATGGACAATAAATAATCGCACCTCTAAGACACTTTAATGAATGTTAAAATAACGAAATTAACTGCTTCTATCTATTTACAGATCGACTCGTGAGGAGCGTACTACTGAGGTGGGAGCCTGAAAAGATCCCCACTTGTCTTCATTCTCCGTATGGCAATTTGGTTGTCATCCTCATGGCTCTTGGGAAGCTTGTCTTCGGGCTTGTTTTCGAAAACGGAACCCAACAGAATCATCTCGTTGGTTGTAGCGTCGCAAATGAACGCTACGTAGTCAACAACGTTCCTATCAAGTTTTTCAGCCTCGTTAGTCTTTTTATTCAGTTTGACCAGCCTCTGAACCGTATCGAACTTGTACACCAGTTGAATATTCTCCAGCGGTTTGCCGGGTATCATCATCGCTTGAACAGAGACCAGTTTTGGCACCTGGTTGAACTTGACCAGTTTCCAATCCAGCTTCACGTAGCGGGGTAGCTGGCGAGATCTAGCCTCCAGTGCCTCCTCCACCCACAAAGATACGCTCGGTTTTACATCATCAAGCTTGCGTTGTGCAAATGCCGAGTTCACATTCACGTAAATTTCGATCGCTTTGTTCTTCCAAAGCAAGAACTGAGGTTTCAGACCCGACTGGTAACGGAAAAGTCCCACCTGCACAGTGTTCAACCCAAAAGTATACACTCTTCTGATCAATGCATTGAAGAAAGTGACAGGATGTGCAAAAACATTCGGCAAATTCTTATACGACGCTGGAATATAGATTTGCGACGCAACACCAAGGTGTCTAGGATTAAAATCCACCGGTTTCTTCTTCTTTTCAGTTTTCTCTTGCAGAACAGTACGAGTTGTGCTAAACCAAACTATACGAGGTGAAACCCCCAATGGTCTCACCTGTCTTAGACCGCTCCCAACAACCAATCTCATCAACACCGGATACCAGCTTCTCTGCCTCCAATGCCTTCAGATTCTGCCATCTTTCAAGTTTATATAGAAGGCCTTCAATGGCCGTCAAATTATCAACAAGTCACGTGCCGCTTTAAAGGGCTTTAAAAGTGACCCAACTTTGACCCCCCCATGAGGAATCTAGAAGGATAAGAGCTATAAGGAGGGATAGGTAGCTTGGTTGTTGTGGCGATATGAGAACGTATCTGCTGGAGCTGAAGTCGAAGGACACGGAGCCAATTGACTGGAAGAAAGGGCTTGCTTCGTACCTGAGGCGGTCGTACGGATCGGGACAGTGGTCACAATTTTATAATGAGAAGCTAGCGGATGAATTGGATCGGTTGCGGAACAATGCGAACGGAGAGTTAGCGCCGGAGGCGCTCTTGGAACAAAATTTAGTTTATTACGCGTTTTTGGAGCATTTGCACCTGCGATTGGGGAATAATAGTGGGCAATTGAAGCTGGATTTTACGTGGTACGATGCTGAATATGGTGGAACTGGAAGCTCGCAGAAATGCTCGCAACATAACCTCGTTTTGGAGAGATCGTGTACTCTTTTCAATATCGGTGTGTTGTACACGCAAGTGGCCGGGGCGAAACTGAGCGGGGATCTTAAGGAACCGGTTTCGTACCTATCGAGAGCCGTTGCGTGTTTCAGGTTTCTGTCAGAGAACTTTTTAAACTCGCCGTCGGGGGATCTACAGGCAGAGAATACCGAGTTTCTTGCAGATGTTGCTCACGCGGAGGCCCAAGAGCTGTTTGTGCTGAAACTCATCAATGGATCAGATCCGGCTAGACAAGCTTCGTTGATCAGCAAGTTAGCTTATGCGGTTTCTAATTTGAACGAGAAATGTTCAAGGTTTTACGAAGAAGCTGAAGAAAATGCAACTGGATATGGTGAGACAAAATGGCGTCCCATTCTCAAGTGCAAGGTTCACTTTTACAAGGCAGTAACAGCATTTTACCATGCGATTTTCCTGGAGCAGCAAAGCAAGTATGGAGAGGCTTTAGCGTTTTTGAAAGTAGCGAATGCTAGTCTGATTTCGTCATTCATTTACAAAATGCATTTGACGGACTTCATCGATTTCCAAGGCTTCAAGGAAAGCATAGAAACCAAAGAAAAGCAAATCCGTAAAGACAACGACTATATTTATCACGATATAGTTCCACAAACGGTCGACCTTGAAGTGGTCAAGAGCATGGACGCTATCAAGTCACCCGATTGGCCGAAACAATTGGAAGCGTACATGGAGCAGGTGGCTTCAAGATGCGATGTCTTGTTCAAAGGCATAGTACCTATGGAGATTTATGAGCGAGAGAGCATTTATTCAGAAGAGAAGGCCAACTTTTTAAGAGAGAAAATTGACGCTTCTGAGACCGCAAACTGGGAGTATGCCTCGTTTGTCGAATTCACAAATTTGCCTAAACTCTTGGCTGACTTGGAAAAAAGGTATAAGAGTGGTTCTCTCCAAGGAATGAATAACCCCGAAGTGGACTTGATGAAGGAACAACTAACGTCCTGGTCTCATGCCATCAAGGACAGCCCATTCAGGAATATTGATGACCAAATGAGTCTAATTGTTTCTAAGAGACGGGAAATTATGGATATGCTACCTCTAATATCAAACGCCCACAAAGAAAATACTGTAAAGTTGAAATCTGCTCTTGTGGAAGCCTCAAAGTCAGACGAGCGATTATTTTCATTGGTGAGACCTCATATCCAGGAAATCAACCTTTTGAAGGACGATTTTGGGCTTTGGAATAAGTTCAACTCCTTTTCAATTAATAAAGTAGAGCAACCAAGCCTTCTGGATGTAGATGACTCTAAGGTGGAAAAGGTTCTTGAAAAACTGAGGTCAATCAAACAGCTTGCTGAAGATTTGAGATTACTGAAGGACGAACGCTCCAGAAATTTGGAGGAACTGAAAGAAGCATTGAATAAGGATGATATTACTAAAGTGCTACTACTTCATGGTAAGAAAATGGACTCCGAGCTGAAACAGGTTTTTGAAAGCGAAATGGAAAAGTTTAAGCCGTTCAGTACCAGGATTGAAGCCACCATATTCAAACAAACCTCAACCATAAACGATATCAAGTTTCAGCTGGACGAGGTTTTCAAGCTCTCCGGATTCCAAAACACATCAAAACTTGAAATGGAGTCCCTTGAAAAATGCAAAGGATTTGTTGACAAAATGAATGTCGCTTTTGAAAATTTCGAAACCTTCTGCAATGACCTTCCTAAAGGGTTGGCTTTTTATGATTCATTGTTAAAGATGAGCAAGGATCTTTTGGTTATGAAGGTGCCGGCAGAAGCGAACAATAATCAAACTTTTCCATCGAATGCAGAGCTCCTTTCGACAGGGCACCAACTTCAGAATTTATCCATCTCTGAGTCACAACCTGAAATTCCCCCTCGAACTTACGCGAAGGGTATAAGTAGTCTGCCACCTGGTCCTACTCCGGGAGCCTGGAGCTCCAGTTTACCACAAAGCAGGCCAACAGGTCCCCCTATTCCACCAAAGCCGCCCGCATCGTTTGTTTCGAGACCGCTAGATTACGAGGAGCAAGAATTGCAAAAGAATCCAACATCATTTTACAATAACCCATCAGTATTCGACGAAAATTTGTACTCCAAGTTTAGTGGTTAATTTATACAACCAGTTATGTCATCAGAGTTTACTTCAGTGAGGCTGTACAAACACTTTATTTCCAGCAGAGCCTTTGGAATGACTGAACTCTTTTCGAACTCTAGGTCTTTTGAGTGGAGTAAACCAAACGTCCTCCGATCCGAAGTCTGCTTCGGATATTTTAACGAAACTGATCAAGCCATCGTCGATGATGGCAAGCAGAAAGCTCCTATAGCCATTTTTCAGACGACGATTTTGCTTTACATGTTCTGCTACCTCTTTCCTGCCGCCTTTTTTCGATGAGTTACACTCACCGGTTCGAGCCTGAGCCTTTTTTGGTTTTGAAACGTTTGCAAGATTTCCTCCCGTAAAGGTGTTATTATTCCAGAACTCCTCATCATCAGTTTCTGAAAGAAATTCAAATTTATAATCAAGGGAGTGAAAGATCTTTTGAAAGTCAACATATGAAGGGAATGCCTGCGATGCATCATTTTTGCTGTGTATAACTACCTGGAAATCAGGCAGACCAGGATTTTTCTTTCTGAACCTTGTCTGGGGCTTCCAGACATTGAATGCAATGGGAAACATCTCTTTCGAGCAATTCGGGTGTTTTCGTGCTCTTTCCAGACGCAGAGCATCTATAGTCTTTGGCGGTACTCGATGCGGTACCAGCCTTTTCAGATCTTCATATATTTGCGGGCTTGTTGTGTACCTTCTCAATAAGAAGTTCCAGGATGTATAAAAGAATGCGTTTATCAGAGAATTGGTCTCCAACCTCAGGAAAGAAAACATATTGGCCCATATGGTACCGACCGTTCGACGATTACGATTATTTTCGGGATAAAAAGATGCCGTCTCGGACCTTTTCTTGTTCAATGTAGTTACGATAAAGCCGAGTCTCTTCAGATGAGCAAACACAAAATACAAATCCATCTCTTCCTGAGTCCTGAAAAGAGAGTAGACATCTTGCATACTCAGAGGTACCTCTACAAATCCCTCCGCTTGCTTCTCCGGTCGCTGGTTGCTGTAGAAGGGAAGAACTGTACCTCTCTCAGCCAGATAAACGAACTCGTGGAATTTCAGCCAGCACCGTCCCTGTTCATCAACATTTCCCATAGTTTGCAGGAAATTTCCCTTCGCATGCGGAACCACAGCACCATGATAATCCTGATCGTAGTATGCTTTCACCTGATTGCTCACTATCGACCCTCTGGGCGAATTGGCCAAAGTGTCGAACATAGCTTCTCTTGCTTTGTAGAGTAACAATTCCTGCAAATTCGTTCCATCTGGTTCATAATCCTTCTCACCTCTCTTTGGAATACTTGACGCCATAGATTTAACAGAGAGCTTGGCAGCTTGAGACCAGTCCTGGGCAACCTCATCTTCATCAACGTCATCGTTCTTCGAGTTAGACTCTGTGGCTCCTGGCCTTTGCCGATAATCCTTCGTAGACATTCACCTGTTGGACCCTCCAGCTGCAGTTCAATGTAGACCAAGACCTGTTGCCACTACGAGTCTTATCTTAGCGATGAGTTAGTTGAAGAGTCTGACATCAAGTGCGACAGTAATTATTAAAAATTATTAGAATATCGATAAAAAGCGTAAAATTACAGGAACCAGTCGAACCAAGCGGTTCAATTTCTCTGCTGAAGAAGATCAGTTTGCAACTCTATGTCCTCAGAGGACTGCGTATTATTGCGACGCTTGAAGCGCGAGAGCCAGGAAGACGACGGTTTATATGAACGGTTGTTGTGTAGGGCGTTGAAGTCCACTGGCTTCCACCTTTTCAAGGCTAGCGAGCTCAGGACAACGCTCACGGAACTGAGAGCCATAGCGAGACCAGCGGCCATTGGATGCAGTGATATTTGCCAGGGTGCTAAAACGCCCATAGCTATTGGTATCATAAAAGTGTTGTAGCACAGGGCCCAGAACAGGTTTAATTTGACACGACGGAAAGTCTTTTGGGAAATATCTAAAGCGTCAACTAGGCCTTTCAAGCTGGCTTTCTTGGCCTCGGTATCGCATAACACAACAACATCAGCAGCTTCCATTGCAATATCAGTTCCTGTGGAGATTGATATCCCGACATCGCTGGCCACAAGAGCAGGCGAATCGTTGATACCGTCACCGACAAAAACCACGCCTTGATTCAATTCGTCTCTCAGTTGCCTCACAACGTCCGACTTTCCATTAGGAGGGACTTCACTGAATATATTATTCATCTCGATTCCGACTTCATGGGCTACCTTCAAGGCAGAGTTGGCATTGTCTCCCGTGACCAGATAAATACTGAAGCCTCTCTTGGTCAAGTACTCAATGGTATTAGATGCGTCCCTCTTGATGTCATCCACCAGTTCAAATTTGCCAACAACCACGTCATCGACAGAAACGTAACAGAGTGTGAAGCCATGCCTATTCTCGGTTGCCGATTTGCTCGAATTTTGAAATTCCGAAGGCATCAATGATTTGCTCCCAATTCTCAGCTTGTGTGTGGTACCGTCTAATTCGCATTCGCACGAAAGACCCTGTCCCATATGAATCTCGCCATTAAGAGCTTTAGCTGTCACAGACTTTCCAGAGAGCTGCTCGTCGCAGTATTGAACAATCGCTCTTGCCACCGGATGCTCACTGATCGCTTCAGATGCTCTAATGCAAGCCAAGAGACAATCGCCATTCTCAAAAGAACTATCTGGCAAGAAACGTTCCACCTTCATCTGACCAGTAGTCAAAGTTCCCGTCTTGTCAAAGATGAACGCACCAACGCTGTTGAACTTTTCGAGAACTTCACCACCTTTAATCAGAACCTGATTCTGTGCGCCCACTCCTGTCCCGACCATGATAGCCGTAGGCGCCGCTAGTCCAAGGGCGCATGGGCAGGCCACGATCACGACAGAGATTGCCTTTTGTAGGCACTCGTAAAAGACACCATTTTCGGAGTTTTGCATGTTAGCAATGTTCAGAGTTTTAGAGAGGATAATCCAAACAATGAAAGTGATCAAAGCCAAGGCTAAAATCGACGGCACAAAGACTGAAGCCACAAAATCTGCATACCTTTGAATCGGTGCTTTAATTAACTGAGCTTTCTTCATGGTGCGAATAATCGCAGATAGTTTAGATTCATCACCTACTCCGGTAGCTTTAAAGTAGAAATGACCTGGTCCGTTTACCGAGCCGGCAATCACCAAAAAACCTTCTTTCTTGTGAACTAATAATGATTCTCCTGTCATCAGGGACTCATCTACCTCAGTTTCCCCTCGTAGAACAACACCGTCAGCTGGGATCCTCATGCCTGGCTTCACTTCCACGGTGTCTCCAACTTCCAAAAGATCTATAGGAATATCCAGAGGATTCTCGGAATCGCCGCCCTGCAGTATCGTACAAGAAGAAGGCGTCAAAGATATAAGTTTTGACAGGGCAGTTGAAGTAGCCGATTTCGCTTTGGTCTCTAACAGCTTTCCAAGTGTGATAAATGCGATCAACATGACGGATGTATCGAAAATAACGTTGGGTAGCTTGCCATTGGATCTTGGATGAACGATATTGTGGATAATCGAATAAACGGAGAAGAAATATGCGCAGGAAGTGGAAATGCAGACCAAAGTATCCATGGTACCGGATCTGTGCTTTAGAGATGTCCAGAAAGCTTTGTAGAAGAAGTGGCCAACAAAGAACTGAACGTACGTTGCTGCAACGAGACCGATCAAGTCACGATAGTAGAATCCTCGTAGCGGCGTTGCATTGTATGGAAACCTGTTGCTCTTCACCATGCCCGGAATCAACATGGGAAGCCCCATGTACAAAGCCATCGTAGTGACAGCGAAGAAACAGGCCCTTAGACACGCTGAGGTCCAAAAATGGATTTCCTGCACCTTGGATAGCAGCCTAATCTGCGCGTTATTGTCTAAAGTAGACGCCACGACCGCTTCGTAGCCCAGCGCCGATATCCGATCGACCACCTCCCGGATGCCCACTTGGCTTCTGTCGTAGCGGATCGAAAGTATGCAATCCCCATCCCTCTCAGCACTCAGTATCCCATCTCCGACCAGCGAGCTGAACCTTTCTGCATCCGGTACCGGATCCGCATCTGCAGACACCGGAAACACCTTAAACACAATACTCTTACAGTTCGACTGCGGCTCCAGGTCCGCCACAGACACTATATTAGCATCAAATCCGCACTCCTCTATCGCTTCCCGTATTTCCTCCATAGAAACCCTCGACTCATCGAATTCCACCTTACACTCCTCGGTCAAAAGCGCCGTAACGGCCGTCTCCACCCCCTCCAGACCTTCCACCTTCTTCGTAACAGTCGCCACACAGGCTCCACACGTCATCCCGCTCACGGTAAGCAATCCTTGCTTCAACACCCTGCTGTTCACCGCCTCGGTGTCCCTCACAACTTCGCAATCGAATCCACAGTCCTCAATCGTCGTCTTCAACTCATCCAAATTGCATTCAGAGCTATCATACCTCACAAAACACTCATTAGTCATCAGAGAAACCTTGCAATCCTGAACTCCGGCTACCGACACCAGTTGCGACGTAATAGTGTTCACGCAAGCGCTACAGCTCATCCCACCAACAGTAAAAAGAGCCTCTCTCATCCTCAACCCTGCCAGTACCAGCCAACGTCCACAGAAACCTCCAGATGCACCTTTAACTCTAACTTTAACAATGATTTACGCTTATACATGTATATCGGTAACACTGCATAACACCCGTTTATAGTGAAAAATCACACCGGCTGTACTCTTGCTGGGAAACCTGCTGGACGTGCTGCTGGAGCTGCCTGTCCTGGGTCCCAACCTCGAGACGGCTCAATTGGCTGTCTGGCCCGTCTGAGTACCATTAGTCGTAGTTTTACATTAGTGCTCGTACACATTATTTCCTGTAGCCACCTCTGGGGAGAGCACCTAGCCTTGCCGCGAGCTTGCGGCGCTGCAGCTCCTGCCAGCGAGCGAGCTGCGCCTGTCGGTGCAGCTCGAACCCGAATATCTTGGGGACGTACCTCTTGACCGGGTGCTCGGGCACCATCTCTGGGAAGGCCTGCAAAAACATGCCCGGAAAGCTGGTGCCGAAGTAGGCGCCGTCGATGCTGCTGTGTCGCGACGACTTCGGGATGTAGAGGTCCTCGCAGGACGGACAGTACAGTTTCACGCAGTCGATGCCCGGCACGTCGTGCAGCCCGACCGGAAGCAGCGGCTGGAAGTTGCAGTACACACGGGGACACCTGCCAAAGTCGGCACTCTTGTACTTGGTCAGCATCTTGGACAGTCCCTTCACCGTGATGATATACCGGGCGTGAATCAGCCCGTAGAACTTGCGCGCATCGCTCTCGAGCTGCTCAAGCCGCGAATTCGACATCCCTTCCAGCACAAACTCGTCCAGCTCGTCGACAATATACTGTACAACCTGCGTGAACTTCGAAACCGTCTTCTGCAGGTTAATCAGGTTGAACCGGTCCGTAATGTACTCGGGATCCACATCGCAGAAATACTCGTGTCCCTTACGCCCCAGAAAAAGATCGATCCACATCTCCACGTACTCAGACGAGTCACTAACGCCTCCCATTGCATCGTCCTGGCCCTCGCTACGCTCCCTTGCCCTCGCTGCTACCACTTCCGCATCTCCCGCTTTATTGGCCATTTTGAGCTCGGAAAACTCTCGCCAAACACGCCAACTAACGCTGCAGTCGAATACCACTACTAAACGAGCCTAAACCAGCTCTACTGGACCCAAAAGCCTGCCTTTCTGCCTCTTCTCCCCGTGAGAATCACTGTTCTCTACTACAACTGAAAATTTTGATACTAAGAGAACACCATACAAACCGGCTAAAACAGCGATGCAAAGGTCGCTGGTCGCTGCTGAACCATGAAACTGCTTAAATACCCACTGGGGGAACACAACAGGACCGTTACAGCGCTCTCCAGCGGCTCCGGTAAGCTGCTTTTAACGGATAAAGAGGGTCACGTGCACGTCTGGTCAGAGCAGAAGCTAGCAGAGGCAGCGTTTGATGGGTCCAAGATCGCTGGATTGGGGCCTGATTCGAGGTTTGGCGTGCGGTTCGGGACTGGCCAGGCCGATCGGACGGTTGTCTTTATGGTTGCGGGCGAACAAGAGCTGTTTCTGGGCACCGAACACTGGGTAGCGCGAGTCGGGTCGTGGCAGAGCGACGAGAGGCGGTGGGAGACGGTTTACGAGTGTGAAGGTGCGTGTGTGGTCACGGACGTCAAGTTGGAGCGCGGCGGAGGGGTGCTTTTTATGCTGACAAGCGGTCCGAACGCTGTGAGTATGTTCGATGCGCGATCGCTTAAGCTGTTGGGTCGAATTGAGCTCGATAAGGAAGTTAAGCCCATTACGGGGATCGTGGACCCTGCGGGACAGATATTTAGTGTGTTGGCGTCCGATAGATCGATGCTGGTGTACCAGTACAACGCGAAGGGCGCGTTCAAGCAGATCCAGAAGCTGGCGCAGTGCGCCAAGGTGGACCCGGTTAGGTACAAGATATCGATGCCGCCGCAGGGGGATGTGGTGCCCGTGGTCAACGCGGTGAAGGGAGGCGTGGGTTCGTCGTCCGCGTCTATCCTGCTGCTTGACAGAAACGATAATTTCCAAGTGACAGCGACGCTGGTGGCTCCGCCGGCCAACGAGTGTCTGGCTCTAAAGTTCTCGCCGAAAGTTTACGTCAAGTGCAACGCCAAGAAGGGGACCAAGAGTAATTACAACTTGCTGGCAACCTCGGGGACGAAGCAGAACTCTGTCGTCGTTTGGAACACGAAGCGCGTGAAACCGCTGTTTGGAGCTATTCAGCTCTCGCAATCGCCGATTGTCGATATGGTTTGGTCCGAAGACGGTCTCAAACTGTTTGCAATCTCGAGCGACAACGTGTTGTACGTGTTCGCCTTCCAACCAGACGATCTGGGCGAGACCCTTGCGCTCAGCGAAGTTGAGCTTCTGCAGAAGAATAACAAGACCCTGCCGCCATTGCCAGACCCAGTGGTCGCAGATGAGCCGAAAGTGGCTATCAAGACCGAAAGCGAGAACCTGTGGCCCTCGCAAAAGACGGATGTCGCTAAAACTAATGGTAAAAAGACTACAAAGAAGAAACAGCCTACGCAGATTATGAAGAAGACGCAGGGAACAACGATGGAATTTAACGGTCCCTCGTATGCTGTACCGAAGGATCTCAAGACAAGACCGAAGAACGAAACAGCAAAGGGGATAAATGGTGTGAAAAAACAGAAAAAGGACTTGGATCCAATAGACTTTCTCGATACTAGTTTGATTCTGCCGTTGGTGGCCTTTTCTAAAGTCAGATTGGCAACGCCCAAGGTAAGGCTTTCTTTCAATTACAAGCCGCCACAGAATCAAGGTCTAACTCTAGAAATCAAGAACGGGTCTGGCAACGAGCAAAAACCTTCGATTGTCAGACTAGTTTCGAAAGAAGAAGAGGGAGAGAAGGTCTTGTTCCAGGACCTTATACCCAAATTCATCACTATATGCACATCAGGCGATAATTTTTGGGCTCTATGTACCAATGATGGTTTCCTGTACGTATATTCGGACACAGGCAAGAGAATTCTGCCACCTTTGTGTCTTGGAATGTCCTGCAGTTTCCTGGAAGCCTGCGCATCATACCTCTTATGCCTGACCAGCATAGGGCAACTCTACTGCTGGGATATTGAAAAGAAAAAACTCCATTTCCCGGTAAATACGATATTTCCTCTGTTGAATCCGTCGTTACGTTACTCGGACGATATCTTAACCAGAGCTGAGAACATCACCATTTGTGCTGTGACGGAAAATGGGGTGCCACTAGTCACTCTCAGTAATGGTGATGGTTACATGTTTGATAAAGATTTGGAAACCTGGCTTCTGATCAGTGACGGTTGGTGGGCATATGGGTCCCAGTACTGGGATATGACCAATACGAACAATCTTCAGGGATCTATATCTCCCGAGGATCAACGAGATAGTCTGTGGAACACCGGCAGCGCTCACCAGCTAGCCTCAACAGTTAGAGAAGACAAAAAGAGCATTATCAATTTCATTGAGCGCAAGACGAATGACGAATTGAGCCGTAAGGGAAGGATAAAAAACCTACAACGGTTCGCGAGAACTATTTTAATGAAGGAGGGTTTCGAGAATATGGAAGAAATCGTGACGTTATCTCATCTTGAGAACAGATTGCTCGTTACTTTAAGACTGCAAGAAAATAGCGAGTTCTCGAAAACGCTAGTAATATACTGCATTAGACTCAGCGAACTTGGATACACAGATCGTCTGGACGATGTTTTGTCGTGGCTCTACAATGCTGGTGAATACGAAAAATCTATATTAGCTGGAAGATCCAGAAAAGAGCATTTAAAGGACGTACTGATAGCCTGCGCTGATCAAAGACATGTACAGAGGATAACCAGTGGCTATGCCAGTGCACTAGGTCTACTGGATAGTATGCCTTAATTTCGACGGTGCCCGTACATATTTCATCAGCATTTTAAACATTTATTTGCAATGTATTTACAAGTCTCACATGAACAGACCTAAAGTCCCATGACATTCATGATCTCTTTAATGTTTTTCTCTGCTATAGCGGCTGCTTCTTCAGTGCCTTTCCCCACAACTTTCTCCAAATAGCCTGGTTCACTCATATAACGCTTAAACAGCGTCCGAGGTTCCCTCAATTCCTCGACGACGACCTCTGTCACATATGACTTGAGATCTTTGAAATTATTGAACCTTTGTATATCTCTCTCTATGTCTTCAACTGGGCTTCGCAAAACTCCGCTTACAATGTTTATTAAATTCGACACCCCAGGTCTATTGACAGGGTCATAATGGAAGCGATCAGTCGTGCTGTCAGTGACGGCTTTCCTTATTTTCCTGCCAATAGTTTCTGGCTCGTCATTGAGATATATGACGGAGTCCTGATTGCTGTCACTCTTGGACATTTTCTTTGTAGCGCTGGTTAGGCTAAGAATCTTCTTAGTTGGTGCCAGTATCGTTGTAGGTAGCGGGAAAACGGTAGTCTTGTAGAAATTGTTGAACTGCTCAGCTAGATGTCTTGTCAACTCCAGATGCTGACTCTGATCGTCACCAACTGGGACGTGTGTAGCCTTGTAGATGAGGATATCAGCCGCCTGCAAAACAGGATAAGAAAATAATCCTAGTTTAACCTTTCCCAATGACGCAGAATCTGCTTCTGAGTCTCTGATATTCGATTTGGCCTTCCATTGGGTCATTCTGTTTAGGTATCCCATGTTAGCGAACGTCGAGAGCAGCCAATGAAGCTGCGAATGCTGTGGTATACTCGATTGATGCATTACAGACGCCTTAGAAGGATCTATTCCGCACGATAATATACTGGCAATCGCCTCCATTCTCAGTTGTCGGAACTGTTCAACCTGGGGCTTTGGAATCGTAATGGCATGCAAGTCAGCAACTCCAAACAACAGTTTCTGCCCGTCTTGCTTCATATCACACAAATCTCTCCATACTCTGGCAGCACCTAAATAATTGCCTAGATGGAATCTGCCAGTTGGCTGGATCATACTGAATATAGTGGCATCTTTTGGTACATCTTGCGACCGTACTTTGTTCTCTATCCTTTGAACAGTGCTAGCAAATCGCCGAAGAACCCAAGCCCTTCTCTGTAGCATCTAGAAAGTCTATCAACTGATGATCTTTGCTGCTTTTACTGCTCGATGTTCAAGAGATAGTCT
This sequence comes from Torulaspora indica, assembly GCA_931305995.1. Taxonomy (NCBI): domain Eukaryota; kingdom Fungi; phylum Ascomycota; class Saccharomycetes; order Saccharomycetales; family Saccharomycetaceae; genus Torulaspora; species Torulaspora indica. Next base: position 294,014 of record CAKNUP010000004.1, on the reverse strand, counting down.
TTATTCATCTTGAACGCTTAGATCAAATTACAAGAACATTCTGCTAAAATTCAGCACCTCGATCTTCCTGCATCTTACGCCTAGTTTATGCAATCTAACGACGCTTCATAACTTGCTTTGTACATGGATCTCTATGAAAGTTTATAAACGTTGTCGCTTGTCCACTGCTTCTTCTCAAGCAGTCCACGTACGGGCCCTTGCGCCGGCTCATGTTTAGGGCCTGCTATCGCAGCCACGTAGCCTTCGGGACCACAGACTAGTGATAATACAGGTTCGAGCCCTGAGGATTCCCTGCCCTTGTAGGCGGCCTGCCCGGGATACGACGAAGGTGGCAGGATAGACTTGGAAATGATCTTGAGATTCTCAGGTCTCGAGGCATTTTGGGACTCCAGCACATGAAGCCGCACTCTATCATTCCTTTCGAGGGTTCTCAGGATGGTCCCTAGAGGTCCTAGTTCATCGTAGGAATGGCACGAGTAGAATAAATCTATGGTTCCTCTGAATGGGTTCTCGGTCAACAGCAGCTGCAGCGCCGTGACGACGCCCGTGCCAGCCGTGAACATGGCTATATCGAATGGCTGGAATATAAATTTCTCTTCTTTACCTCTATCGTTAGAACCACTAGGTGCCAGAAAGCTTCGATCTCTCTTAATCTCTGATTCGTAGTGCGGGAACTCGTAGTCTATGAAGGGTCCACGCAACTCCACAATGTGATTTTCTGGCAGCCGATGCAGCCATCTCGCTACTTCACCTTGTTCATATTGCTTGATGTAGAAGAGCAGTTTACCACCAGCGTGTTCACCGTCTTGCAGAATTTCCAAAGAATGGTTATCCCTGTTCACCTGTAGCGGAAGTGGTGTATAATTTCGAACAACCATCACTTCTGGCTGCTTAATCTCCACAGACCACAGCTTTTCACAGCCCATCTTTGCCCATAGATTCTGTCGCTGCTCAACCACGGGTGTCAGCTCCATCAGGAAGTGTGAACGGTCAATGTCCTCCTTGAACGAGATCCTATAGGGCGTAAAATACTCAGGAGATAGTTCTCTGGGTTCCAATTGCCTCTGTTTGAAGTATATCGCAGCACCAGCTGTTACTGTCGCAGCAGCGACTGCCCATCTGGGACCTTTGAGCGACTGCCATCGGTTTGGAAGCCTCGCCGTAGCATAAGTTCGTCTTATAGCGCTGCCAATGATCATAGGATGACAGCTCTTATCAACAGTTTAGCTTGTTGGTCGATGTTCAGTAGCGTTAGCATCTTACTGGAACTTAAATGAACAATTGTTCATCCATCGGTAAAAGACCAGGCAGTAGAGCGGTAGGAGGGTTTCCAAAGGCCATGATTCAGCTTGTTGAGTCCTTAGCACTTCATAAAGACAAGGTTTGGAGTTTGGATGAGTCAAATGGGTTGCTTGCGACGGGATCTACTGATCGACAGATCAAGATAGTCAACTTGAAGTCTTCAAGACGGGTGATAGATGAGTTGGACGACACTGTGCATAAGAAGACTGTTAGATCTGTGGCATGGAGGCCAGCATCATGTCTCCTTGCGGCCGGTTCTTTCGATTCTACCATATCCATCTGGGGCAAGGACGATTCTTCCAATGATTACACATCTACAGTGGCAGACTTTGAGATGGAACTACTTGCGATTATCGAAGGACATGAGAACGAGGTGAAGAGTGTGGCGTGGTCTTACGATGGAACATACTTGGCGTCATGCTCGAGAGATAAGAGTGTTTGGATATGGGAGACAGACGAGATGGGTGAAGAATACGAATGCATCAGCGTGCTGCAGGAACACTCTCAAGATGTCAAGCACGTAGTCTGGCACCCCAGTTTGCATTTACTTGCCTCCAGCTCTTATGACGATACGATCAGAATATGGAAGGAATTTGACGACGACTGGGAAGCGGCAGCTGTCCTCAACGGTCACGAAGGGACGGTCTGGTGCTCAGATTTTGAGAAATCAGAGTCGAGCTTAAGACTGTGTAGTGGTAGCGATGACAAAACAGTACGAATCTGGAAGTTCGCAGGCGACAACGAGGACGATGAGCAAGAGTGGATTTGCGAGGCAGTTTTGCCACAAATTCATACAAGAGCCGTCTACAGCGTAGCATGGGGTCCCAATGGGTTGATTGCCAGCACAGGCTCCGATGGTACTTTGGCCGTCTATCAAGAAGTCGATGGGGTATGGAACGTCGTCGCCAAGACAGAGCAATGTCATGGTACACACGAGGTGAACGTTGTCAAATGGACAACTGTTGGCGGTGTCACAATGCTGGCGACGGGCGGCGATGACGGTCACGTAAACATTTGGAAATATACTAATCCTTAGATAAAAACGATTAATAGCAGTACGAAAAACATCACCAAAAGGCCAAGAAGAAGATACAAGCACCACTTGTTGGCATTTTTCTGATATCCTAGCGCTTTGTTTAGTTCCCGAGATGCCATTGCAGCATTATCGCTTGTCGAATATATGTTCGCTTCGATATTGTCAACCATTATACCCTGTTGCTCCACAACCGTACCCAAATCTTTGAATATTTCGTTCAACTCCATTATTCCCTGCTCTATATTGGATATCTCATCGGCCCTTTGCCGTATCAAGTTCTCCTGGTAAGCGAACTCTTCGTTATTGATCGGTTCTCGCTCGATAGTGATCTTCACTGCTCTTGATCTACCTTCTCCATGCCCACTCGCCACACGGTCCTCCTCCTCTTGTCTCAGGGCATTGATGTTCTGGCGATTCTGCTCTTCCTGCTTCAAGGCAGCTTCAGCCTTAGCATTTACCTCCTTCATCACCTTGGCATATTGCCGTTGAACGTTTTGGAATTCCTGCACCGAGTAGCGTACATCACGTATAATCTTTTCTCTAGCAATGAGCTCAGGTTTATCCAAAGCTGACTCTTCTATCGCATCGATCTCTATCACCAGTTCGTTCACACCCTTTATTAACGAACCCACTTTACGAATATTGACCACTGATTTTTTGTCTATCCTATCCACAACCTTGGCCTTGATATCTCCCTTACCCACTAACGACTCCAATGTGAAGATAAACTGCTGTAGTGTGCTAATTTGCCCATTAATCTCGAACAGCTTGCTGGCAATCTCATCCTTCAACCTTTCAAACTCTGGAGAGTCTGCAAAACCCTTGCTGGCGTCTTCATCGTCCACAAAGTACGGAACTGAGCTCGACATGGCAAGCTAGTGGTACTCCTGTTTATCGTACCTACTAGGGAGAAAGGTCGCTTGAGATTCTTAACTAAAGGCGAACAGATAAAGCAGTACAGTAGAAGCTCGCTATAGCAGTGCTTATGAAGAGAGTACCTTGCGAGCTGGCCGACCACGTTCAGCTGTGTGGTGTGGTTCTGATCAACAGACTTTCAGGTGAGCTCCCGATTGTCTCTGAGCGGACTTCTTGCAGGATCAGGCAAATCACGTAAATCACGTAACTAGTGGCTTCAGTCGTTGCTCACCTTGCAAAGCACCTACCGTCTTCTTGCTTGTGATGGATGTGCTAAAGGGTAACTTGCCAGAAGCTAGCCTTAACATAAAATCTGCACATCGGCTACGTTCTGGGACAAAAGTACCACACTGTGACTCTACTGGCAGTATGATATTAGAGCTAGATCCTCTAGTGCAAATTCCTCGAGCATTAGACGTTGCTGGTGGACAGCGAGATAAGCTTCTACGTCGCTTAGCATTCAGCTGAAATGGCCAAGATCACCACTTTATATAAAGTCGACTGCCAGAATTCAGCGGTGACAATCTCAAGATCCAATGAGGCCCCAATGAGCCGCTTTTTAGCGTTGATCTTTCGATTACAGTGCCCATTTTGCTAGGACATCGCACCGCGTTGCAGCTTAATTATTGCAAATCTTTTCATCAACTCTTTAAACAGCTATAGAATAGACCCAATAAGGCCCGGAAGGGGGATCTGACTGGTGGAAATGAGTTCTGAATCAAAGGCTTTGCCGCAGTCCAACTTTAGGCGTACTCAGGGCTTTACTGCTGGCTCGAAGACCCGAAAGCAAGCTAAAAACCGGTTATCGGAGGGTAAAAAGGGTCGTGAAGACGGCGATCGAGTTGATGAAGACGGTGATCTGTGCTTAATATGTGCCGACAAACTATCGTACGTTGCCTTGTCGGCCTGTTCCCACAGGACTTGTTATAGATGCGCTTTCAGACAACGTGCACTCTACGAGAAGAAAAGCTGTCTGATTTGTAGAACTGAGAACGATAGTCTGACGTTCACGGACCAGCTTGATAAAGAATTTGCGGATATCCAGGATTTTACCGACCATGATGAGAAATATGGGATAAATTTTACCAGCCATAAGATCGCAGAGACCACGTTGGGATTGTTGAAATACGACTGCTCTCTTTGTCCGCAAGATGGAAGGGAAGATTTTGGAAGCTTCAAGAAGTATAATGAGCATTTGAGAGTGATGCATAGCAAGAACATTTGTATGATTTGTGCGTCACATAAACATGCGTTCCCGACGGAATTGAAAATTTATACACCTAACCAGCTGCGCAATCACCAATCTAAGGGTGATTCTAAAGGTTTTAAAGGTCACCCTATGTGCGCTTTTTGCTCTGGGAAGAGATTCTATTCGGATGACGAACTGTATTTGCATATGAGACATCAACATGAGAAGTGCCACATTTGTGATAGAATTGACCCATCTTCGCCGCAGTATTTTAAGGACTACGATCAACTGTTTGATCATTTTAAGAACTGTCATTACATCTGCACTGTGAACTCATGCCTGGATAACAAGTTCGTGGTCTTTGCAGACGAGCTGGAGTTACAGGCCCATATTCTGAAAGAGCATGGTGACATTATCCGAGGCAAACCTAGGCTTTTCCAGTCAGAGCTCTCCACGTTTATATCTGCACCTTCTCGAGTCATCACTGAAAACAATGCGCTCAATAACGGCTTTTCTTCAAATTCATCAGGTTCATCGAGAAGACGATCTCCAGCAGTTCCAAACGAATCTTTGCGAGAAAAGAAACTGAGACTGGAGGAGCGGGCCAAGTACTATCTTGGCAACTCGCAATCAGAATTTGAGACTTTTCAAAGGTTCAACGAAGATTATGATAAAAATCGTCTAGGTGCTCGTGGTCTTTTCGATGCATACAAAGGTCTTTTCAGCTCACCAGAAGCCGACGTCTACCTGTTAGTTCACAACTTGGCCGAGACATACTCTCCTAATTCATCGAAATACAAGGAGTTGAATAGCATTTACGAAGCCCATGAGGCCCGAAATACAAGGAAGAACGAGCTTCCTAGTTTATCGAGGGATCCGTCCTCTTCTACACATATAGTGAACGGTGTTTGGGGTGCGAATAACGGCTCTGTGTCTACGAATCAAGGTAGAAACGTTAACACTATGAATTTACCTACTTTAAAATCTCCGCCAGCAAATCATGACCCATTCTCACTTCCGTATAGAACACACTCGTACAAGAATCTGAGCACGCCAAAGAGAAGTTCACCAGTTCCCGTAGTGAAGAAAGCGGCTGCTGACAGTTCTGCTGTGGCCACCCCAAAATATTTGGAAAATAGGCAAAAATCCTCCTCCAGTTCATCATTATCGAGCGGCAGCACAAATAAACTGGCAGGCTTGGATTTACCGACCTTACCGACCCCCAAGCCAAAGGTATACATACCGCCAGTCAATAGGCCAAATCTGCCAGATCCAAAGAAATGGGGCCAAAAACCAGAAAAATCTCATGATGCTGACGGTGCTTCAGAACTTAATACGGGCTCGTCTAGCAAGAAGAAAGGGAAACAGAAGCAATTGCTGTTCCACATAGGTATTTAGCCGACTAATGTCTGTACGATAAAACTATTTCCGCCGCGGTTGTCACTCACTATCTTAGCAACAGCAACTGTTGTGTCTTGCAATTCTGCCTGCAGAGAGGACACTCAGGTCTTTCTCTAGTCCAGTTAAGGATGCAAGTCCAGCAGAAAATGTGTCCACACGGAGCGCAGCTGGGATCCATCATGACATTTAAACATAAAATGCAAGTTCTGGACGCTTTCGGGATATACGGCAGCTGAGATTCGTCTGAAAGATCGACATGAATGATCTGAGATTCCGAAGGTACACCCGTAATAATATCGCTATCCGCTGGCGCTTCTTTATATTCCCTCTTATCACTTTCTTTTCGCCTCGTTAAAGAACCTAGCTGTCGAGCCACTAAAGGAATCCACTTACCAGCGCCTTGCAATAGCAAGATATAACCCAAAAACCTGTAATTGCTCGAGCTAGCCTTTCGAAACTTTGCCTCATTATCGTCAACCTTATGACCCAAGGCGTATCTCAGTCCAAACAGTCTCTTGGATATATCATGGTACGCACCTTGGAAGTAGAATAAAATCAAATGTAGGTTCACTAACGCATTTAAGATACTCTTTGCAGAATACCCAGGCTTCTGGGAACCATCTTCACTACTTTTCCCGTATCGCCGTAACGTTTTCGAGATCAGATACGGTCCCAGACAGTAGGAGGCGATGAACAGCAGCTTCTTGTAACGCTGCACCAGCATCGTACCATTCCGATTCACATACAGCAAATCCACATACTCCTCTCCCAGCGTTCTAGACCCTCTCAGAGTAGTCAAACACAAATATATCAGCTTAACAGCAATTGAAATCTCCAACGAGTGCGTATTAGCGAACAACTGTCCTTTGATATTCTTTACCACTTCCACAATCTTCCCGGACAAAACAGTTTCAATCTGGTCATCTTTCTGGTTGGCCTGGACTGGTTACAACGGGCAATGGTCAGTATCCTGATATCAACAATCATCCAACTTCCCCATACATACCTATACTCGGAGCATCAGCGAACGGCAGCAGTAGCGACGACGGTTTCGATTCTCGAAAGGCTTCATCTGCCTTGATCTCGGACACTTCAGAACTCATAACTTGCAGGATCCAGGCTCCTTACTAGCACCATTCCAGCAGCTTAGTGTTGCCATTAGCAGTTGCTCTAACAACAGCTTGTCCCTTGAAAATTCACCATACTAAAGGCATCTCTTATACACAACACAAGAGACAGAGGCTCTTATAGTGATCAAGTGAAGTCCAGTTTACGATGAGCGAGTCGTCAGATGCTCAGACGGCGGTCCAGAACTTGTGTTCGAAGGTTCAGGAACGGCTGACGGTGGTTGATGCTGAAGAGTACAACCGAGCGCTGAGAGAGATTCTGGGACCTGATGAGGAGAAGAAGAGGTTGGATAAGTCGGCAGAACAGGTGGAGGAAGTTTTGGTTCGGTCTTTCCAGGATCATTTTGAATCGAGGAAGCTTTTGATGGATTTGGTCGCATCCGATGTTAAGCAAGCGTTAGATGTGTTTGAAAGACTTTCGTTGAAGACGGTTTCTACGTTTGTTGATTGTTTCCCGAATGTTGATGACACTGCTCCGCTATTGAGGGAGCTGCAGGCGAGGATACATTATGGTGAAGACCCTCATGTTCAATATTTGCTGAATGTGGTGCTGCAGTTGCTGAATAGGTTCGATTACACTTTTGGGCAGGTCGGGTTTCTTGTAGAGGAGCTGTGTCTTCGCATCAAGGAGCCAGAGGTCAAGTCGTTGATGTTGCTGATCTTTTCGGAGCTGAGCAAGAGGTTCCCGGCAAGGTTTAATGAGAGGCTGCTTAAGTTTATTGACACATTGGTGGTAGAAGCGGAGGTAGACATCGGTAGCGATCCTATTTCAGAGATTGTCGATATCTTAACGGAGCTATACCCGGTGCTAACGACTTTGTGTTCGGAGATTCTGCTTGGCAATAAGCTCAAGGCTCAGTTGGAAAAGAAATTGATGGCGCAAGATGATGACGATTTCACTATCAGCCTACTCAAACTTTTCTCTATTGCTTGTATTGATGAGACAGTGAGAGCGGATCTCGCAGAGAATTATATGAGTGTCTTGGAAAGATCCTTAAAAGTTCCAGGATTTAGAATATATTCTGCGCTGGTGCTTATCAAGACGTGGAGCTTCTCTAGCATGCAGAACATTGATGTGAACGCATTGGCTGACTACCTAATCGAGGGGTTTAACGGGTCTGAATTTGAGAACGAAGAGGATATGAATATTTGCATCGAAGGGCTGGCGTACTTGAGCTTGAAGACATCTGTCAAGATAAGATTGCGGAAAAATTTGTCTTCGTGTGAGAAATTGGTTAGATTAGCCAAGTCCAAAGAAATTAGTTCAAACTTTTATGGTGTTCTCGTCATTTTAGCCAATTTGAGCGCTTCACCCAAGCAAAGCAAAGCCAACAGAGCCTTCGGTGCAGGTGCAATGAGAGACTTGAAGTCATATGCGGAGTTGAAAACTCCGACAGGAATGGAGGCGGATAACACTATTGAAAATGAGGATGATGTTCTAAAGTTCAATCAGAAATATCTGTTACAAAATAATCTCCTTTCCGATTTGAACTCCCTGATCGGTTCCATGACTCATGGCTCCAAACAGCAGTTAATGCGGATCATATACAATATTAGCAGCAACAAACAGTTTATTCAAGAATCCATTAAACAAGGAAGTGTCACGGCGATTTTGCAGTATATGGCCACGAAAGAAGTCGCTAAAGATCTAATAAGAGTGCTGGCATCCAGGTCTTTGGCGAAAATTCTGGTGTACACAAACCCCTCGATAATCTTTAAGAAGTATTCCCCAGTGAACGCTATTTCTCCTCTTTTCGAATTACTTCCACGAAGCACAACGACACAAGAAGAACCTCTTTTTGACGAAGACATATTAACAGTTAATGACTCCTTCAATGCCCTCCTAGCGCTCACCAACCTGGCTTCGCTAAGTGGCTCTCAGGGTGAAGACGTTTGCAAGCGCATTGTGACAAACGAACAATACTGGTCTACCGTGGAGGCCCTGATGTTAGACGAAAACATAATGCTACAAAGATCAACACTAGAGTTGCTGAGCAATCTAATGAGCCATCCCAAACCCATAGCCGTGAAATTCTTCAATTTCGAGAATCAACGTAGTGTGAGAAACTTTGAGATTCTCGTAAAACTATTAGAGCTCGATGACGTGGAATCTCAGAGGGCCGTCGCAGCAATATTCGCAAACATCTGCGTATCAGTACCCTTTATTGCTCAAGAACTACTGAAAAGACAAAATTTACTGACAAAAGCTGTGGAGGTTCTACACAGTCAAACAGATGATGTGGAGCTCACCGAGCGTCTCATTCTAATGTTCCATGCGCTCACCGAAGTGATAACCACTGACAATTTAGAGTTGGGGTCATATCTGATTGGAAACAAGAAGCTCATCGACGCTTTGAACAAAGCATCTCATATTGCAGACCTAGATCCGCAGTTTTCCGAGTTAATTCCCGTCATACTGGAAAGATGTCAGCGTTAGAGCTCAGATTTTAAAGAAGTGGTCCAGCAGAAAAGCTTGATCATTCTAATGGTTTACTCGTAATAATTAGGCATATATCTATGGAATCCAGAGCTATGTAATGTTTAAGATTGCTTGGATCTTCATCAAGCGGCTGACTATATATTTTCTAACGGTTGGACAGCCCTATGGCACTAACAAGACTACTGGTTATCAACAGTATAAAGCAGTAGTTGGACTGTTTGGTTGGCCAAATTCTGTGTTATAGACCTCAGTTATGGTTGAGATTGATCCCAGTGGGAATGAGGCGCCTTATGAGGAGGTTTCGCTAGAGAACATGTCACTGAGTTCAGTACAGCCTATGCTATCTAACAATGCTGAAGATGATGGGAAAGGAGGAGATCAACAAGTTGAGAATGCTCAAGATGAAGGTGAAATCTCTGGCCAAGAAGTGGCTAATCCCGTTTTGGATCGATATTTCGTTGCCTGCCAAAAAGGTGATCTGGAAACTGTGAAGGAGATGATTGAGGCTAGACTTATAGACGTTAACGAAGATCATGATCCTGTTGAGAAAGTTACTGGGCTACATTGGGCGAGTATAAACAACCGCCTTTCTGTAGTGGCACATTTAGTTGCCTGCGGCGCAGATGTCAATGCGAAGGCCGGAGCATTAAGCGCTCCACCGCTACATTGGGCAGCTCGATATGGCTACGTGTACATTGTTGATTATCTGTTGGAGCATGGTGCGGATCCTACTCTGAAGGACGAGCAGGGTTTTAATTTGTTGCACCTGGCGGTCACTAGCTCGAACATTATGCTTGTGCTTTATGTGCTGTTCTTCGTTGTTAGCAAAGGTATCATAGATGTTGATTGTCAGGATCCTAATGGTCGTACACCGTTGTTGTGGGCCGCATATCAAGGCGATTCACTGACAGTGGAAGCTTTACTCCGGTTTGGTGCATATCCAAAGGTACCTGATTCGGGCGGATTTACGCCTCTACATTGGGGTACTTTGAAGGGCCAACCGCATGTGCTTATGTATCTGATTCAGAAAGGGGGCGATTTCTTTCAAAAGACCAACGATGGCAAAGATTGTTTTGCCATAGCACAAGAGATGAACACAACCTATGCATTGAACGAGGCATTGAAGCATTGTGGATTTGATTCACAGGGATATCCGCTAAAGAGGCTATTTGAGAAGAGCTATCATGCCAAATTGGTCACTTTCTTTACGCCTTGGATCTACCTTTCCGTTGCTTTTGGTCTGTTTACCCATCTTCATCCACTCCTAGCTCTCCCAGTGACCGCAGCTTTTGCCATTGCCACCAAAAAAGCATTGAATCAATTTGTATTAACATCATTCGAAGTGAACGGTGTTTCACAGTTGACGCTTTTGAAAACACCTTTATGTGCTGGGGTGTTTTCGGGCAGCGTGTTTCTGGTTGCTGTTGTATGGATCCGAAAGATTCTTCCCTGGACACTACTAGAAGAATTTTGGGCTAATATGATACTTGCTGTGTTGTTGATTGCCATTACTTATCATTTCATCAAGCTGTTGCAGGCAGATCCCGGTAGTATTCCTGCGGAAACAGACTACGAAACTGTCAGAGAGACCACAAGAGAACTTCTCAAGACAGGGAAATTTGATGCGAGACATTTCTGCATCGAAAGTTGGGTTAGAAAGCCGCTTAGAAGCCGATACTCGACTTTTAATAAGACCCTCATTGCCCGTTTCGACCATTATTGTCCTTGGGTTTACAATGACATCGGTTTGAAGAATCATAAGCGATTCATTTTTTTCATTGGATTGCTTGAGATTGCGATTGGCATCTTTGCATATTTATGTATTGAATACTTCGATGAGCTGGAAGATAGAAATGAGGATTATAATGGCGACCTTAAGTGTTTCCGGTTAATTGGCGATGAATTCTGCGCAGGGTTGAGGTTCGATTTATTCACGACACTAGTTTTACTTTGGGCAGTTTTCCAGTCAATATGGATTGGATTTCTCATCCTGGTCCAAACGTTCCAAATTTTTAAAGGTGTCACAAACTATGAGTTCAGCAAACTAATGAGAGACAGAAAGCGTATGAACATGGGTGACGCGGAGTTTAACGAAGTTTTCGGCACGGCACCGGAGGATCTTGATCAGGATTCAGACAAAAGCCCGTCAGATCCAACCCCGTCCACTGGTTCTACCGCCGTCCATACTCGTTTGGATCCTCCTAATACCGCTACAAGGAGATGCTGTGGCACTTTTTGCGCCATAACCGGCATGGATCAATGGATAATTGTTCTAAAAGAGGCTATCGGAATCTCTCGTAAAGCCCTAGGAACTTCCAACTCCTCCACCCTAGCCATACCAACAAACTATGGCTGGAGGACAAATTTCAAAGATTTCTGGTTCAATAGTGACAGGACAGCACCTCTATGGCAGAGAATATTCTATACGCCCCGAACTTCAAAAGCACTGTTGGGAGGCAAGGAAGTTGACTACGACAAGTTGTATTCATACCCAGAGAAATAGACGAACCCAAGACAGTCTATGAGACCCACCGGAAGGCATTTATATAGATGACTTAGCAGTTTGACGTGATAAAAGCATTGTTGACGTTTTCGCTTTGGTTTAGGCGTCCGGATCTTTGTGACGCGTAATGTCAAGAGATCTGAAATTTCAGTCAAGATGATCAAGTAAACAGTGAAGCAACTGTAGCATTGGATATCATAGGTGGTGAGTTTGAGGATGGGTGTTCAAGGGCTGCTTCCACAGTTGAAACCCATCCAAAATCCGGTCTCTTTGCTTAGGTATGAAGGATTAACTTTGGGTATTGACGGTTACGCTTGGCTCCATAGAGCAGCCTGTTGTTGCTCATACGAACTGGCAAATGGCCTGCCGACTGCAAAATATCTGCAATTCTTTATTAAAAAGATAAGCATGCTAAGATCTTTCAAGATTGAACCGTTTTTGATCTTTGATGGGGATGCGATAGGAGTGAAGAAAGATACTGAAGTCAGGCGAAGAGAGAAAAGGATTGAGAACAAAGCTATCGCTGATAAACTTTGGAAGATGGGTGAGAAGTCAAGTGCCATGGATTATTTTCAAAAATGTGTCGATGTGACGCCCGAGATGGCCAAATGCATTATTGACTATTGCAAAGTTAATCGGATACAGTATATTGTGGCTCCTTTTGAAGCTGATGCTCAGATGGTGTATTTGGAGAAACAGAAAATAATTCATGGAATCATATCGGAAGATTCGGATTTATTGATCTTTGGCTGTAGGAAGCTTATAACGAAGTTGAATGATTTTGGTGAATGCATTGAGATCTGTCGGGATGATTTTGATAAGCTACCAAAAAAATTCCCATTGAGTCAATTAACGGATGACGAGATCAGACTTATGGTATGTCTATCCGGATGTGATTATACGGCAGGTGTTCCAAAAATTGGATTGATTACGGCGATGAAACTTGTCAAGAGATTTCGCACACTTGACCGTGTCCTGATGAATTTACAACGAGAAGGCAAACTCAGCATACCGGCAAGTTTCGAGCATGAAACTCGATTTGCAAACTTCGCATTTCAGTTCCAGAGAGTGTTTTGTCCCATTAGAAGAAGACTAGTTACTCTGAACGAGATTCCCAGCCACCTTACAAACTGTAAAGAATTATATGATAGCATTGGTCACGTCATAGACAGGCATACTCAGGTTAAGGAGTGTGTGATGGACGATGACAGAATTTATCACGATTTGCATATGAAGATCGCAATTGGCGATCTATGTCCCTACGATTTCCGTAAAAGATTGGTTAACAGAGAGCATAAATTGCAATTAAGCTCTAAATCTGATCTCCAGATGGAGCTACACGACAATACTCCCAAAAATAGATCAATTGACTCGTTCTTCACCAAGAAGAACGACAACCATGTTAAAGAAAACGTACTTGATCGAATCAAAGCGCTTAAAACCCCCGTAATCGATAAGCTCGAACAAACCATCAAGCGGAGGAAACTAAGCAGCCACGACACGATTGTGTCAACAACCACCACCACAACCAGTAAATTCTTTTCGTCTACGCAGCCTGATGAAGATGATATCGAGACAGAAGTACCGGAATCCCAACTACCCACTCAAATCTCGAGCTTATCGCCTGCTCAGCCAGATCTACAAGATAATCGCTCCGACGATGAAGAAGTAGTAAGCGAGCTCGAGTCCGATAACCACACAAGCAGTCCCTCACCGCAATTATCATCACAGCCTGTCCCAAAAATCTCAGCCAACTATGCTCCGTTGCAAAGATTTCGATACTCGGGTTCTCGCGAGCCTCTACAGGATAAGAATGTCAACCAGGCGGGCCGTACCGTTCACATTTCCGCGAAACGAACCACTGGAGAGCCTCTTGCTTCGCAACAGTCTCCCAGACCACCTTTGAGCCGAAGATCAACGTCTCAGACAGTGCGTCGCATCGTTGTAACCGCAGCCTCTGATGAATCTACTAAACCTACGACAGGCCAGCCAAGACCAGCTCTCAGGTCTCTCTCGCTGTCCTCAAGATTCTCCTACAGTGCTATCACAGCAGCAAGCAACCGCCACCGTGATTGACACTCCAACCATCCTTGTAACACGAGTCTCTTCAATAGAATATCCATATAGATCTTATACCTCGGCGGCTATTTTCCTCGTCACATGATCTCATCGTTATCAACGAGACCTTGCCCCGGGATTTCAGCATTCTTCTCGTACGATATGACTCCCGGAAACCCGGGGAATTTCGATTGTTCGTGGGAGCCGATAATTTCGAGTAAAATTTGTAAGATCGAGCTGGAAGGAGAAGGTTAATCAATATTGACCACAAAAGATAAACAAGACACAAAAACGATCATTCAAGAGATTGGCAAGAAATTTAGGTGGAAAGATGAGTAGCACCATGGCAGATCTCTTCTTCAAGGACCAGTTTCACGGTCGTGGTGGAGAAGATCTTGGACCTTTTGTCAATAACTGCTACGCCAATCAGGACGGTTCGCCTTTGAACCAGAGAGTTACCGCTAGTATTACGCCGGAATCGTTGCAATCGTACCATAATATGTCTCAAGAAAGGCAGTCGGGTGAATCTACAGGTAGGGAAGGTGTTTTGCTGGAGTCTCCGTTTGATTTTAGTGATTACGACGAGTCGATCAACTTTGGTGTCGTACCAGTCTCGCAGGAACAACCGCAGCAGCAGCAGAAGCAGCAGCGAGATCTAGCTGGTGAGAAAGTAATTGATGCTTCCGGGAATGTGGTTAAATCCGAGTATTCACCTGTGTTTCCGACCTCTGTAACTCCCCCGGGCTCTCAGTCATCCTCCTCAGCGAGTAGGAATGAATTTGTTGACTTTTTACATGATGATTTAGTTCATGACGATTATGCTATGAACATTGGATCTGCAGAAATGCTTGAAACAAGCGGTAAAGTCGGTAAAAAGCGTAAGGAGAAGATTTCACACAATATCATCGAGAAGAAGTATAGAACAAACATCAATGATAAGATATTTCAGCTGCGAGAGATAGTACCCACACTTAGATTTGCCTATAAGAACTGCCGCGGAATGCCCATATTGGCGCAGGATGCAGAAGATTTAGATGGATTGGAGCCCGCAAGGAAGCTTAACAAAGCTTCAATTCTGATGAAGACTATCGAGTATATACACCACCTGGAGACTAAGTGTGCCGCATACCGAGTTGAAAACCAGCAGTTGAAAGATAATATTCCCAGACAAGATAACCTATATCAGCAAACAAGAACACCAACAGCAGCATTACCAGCTGCTGCATCAGCAACGATACCCGCTAGCCAACGCGCTACAAATAACAGTAATACTATTCCCTCCCACGTCACTGGTCAATTCCAGGGTCAATTTTACGGGTCGCCCACGTATAGTGGAGCGCCACACTCATCATCGCGACAGCAAGGTGCTGCTCCAAACAACAGCAGCTACTACAACAGCGATTACGCCTCGAAAATACTGATGGGCGGTATGGCTCTGACAATGGGGGCCACTTACTTTGGTGAGAACGGCGGGGATATGGGGGCTGCTCGCGCCCTTTTCGCAATGCCTGTGTTTCGTTTTTCTCCTCAAAACGGGTTTGTAATAATAAACTCATATGGCGCTATTGATTTACAGTCTTCGATCTTTTCATTGTTGAAGCTATCGCTGGTTCTCATCACTGGTGTTTACCTTCTGAACTCCTTGCTGTTTGCTGGCAAAAACACTAAAACTAAGACTGATGCAGAGACAACTTCAATATTCGCAACTAAAGATACAGTTCAGTTTGACTCAACGGATCATCTGAAGGAAACTTTATGGAAGACTCTCATAATCAACAGGTTGAAATATGGGTTGAATTCGATGGAACGAATTGAGTCGAAGATTGCCAAGTGTTTTGCCATCAGACTGTACTTCCAGAAATCCAGTCTTCCATGGTCGGCTTTTTCTGAGAAGTACGTTGATAAATTATGGAGGGGATTGAGAAATCAAATCAACACGGCGAACGTCAAAAGTAAAGGTTTACTCAGAATGGGGCTAGAATGGGACATGATCACCAATATCACTACCGTTGGAAGGGAAATGACTTTGGACAATTCAAAACTTTTGAAAGTATTGTCAAGCGATGAGAAGGAATACGACTTAAAGGAATTTATCTCTCTGCTAAACTCTTACATCTTGAAAGAGCAAATTGAGGATATGCTGGCTTCTCTTCTTAAGAGACTGGTCAGCAATGACTTCAGCAAATGGAATGGCATTGTTGGCAGTTTCAGAGGTGCTGAGTTCCGTCGCAAGGAGATTTTGAAGTCTATCCCTGAGAAATATGTTCTTCTCGATTGTCTCCTCAGACCTGATAAGGAAAGCTGCGATATGCTTTCAAAATGGATTGGGGCGAACAGAGAAGAAACGTTGGAAGATCTTCTGAATGAAAAACTAGTTCTTTACGGATCCATTGTTAGATACTTGATTGACCTGAAACAATATGATCAATGCGATAAGCTTCTGAAGAGGATGCCCTTGCAGGTGCTGGAAATCTGGAGGAATTCGATATCTATGGTGGGCTTTACTTCAGTATACTTGATGTTGAACTCTGTCTTTGAGAACCTTTCAAGCTTTAAACAACATTCTATGATGTTGGAGACAGTTTGCGGCGAGCTCAGAATTTGGTTAGGGTCTTCGCCAGGTAATATAATCAATTTCTCTTTGAGATCCAAAATGATCACCTACTGCATAGAAAAGGCGTTGTTATGCGATTCACTAACACACTTCGACGACGATACCGAGCAGTTGGATGATGATAAGATGGATAGTGAAAGTATCGACAAGGATGATGATACGACGGATAGCGAAAGTATCGACAAGGATGATGATACGACGGATTTTGAAGAGTAGAGTGCCCATTTCTGCATTCTGCAAAAATACATCTGTAATGAATGACCGAAAATCACTATAACCTTTCTTTCCTCTTAAACAATATACTGCTACCCTAAAAAGCTAACTTAAATCAAGAAATCATGGCTTTTCTAAGCATGAATCGATAACCAGCACAACACCGTTGACGGCGGTCTCGACCTTTTGAACTCTGTGGAATTCTTTGTCCACTATAGAAGCCACGTAAAACGAATCATCTTGTTTCTTCAACAAAATATCTCCCTTACTGTCTTGATTAGAGGAATCTTGGAAATTCAAACTCTTGAGCGTAATGCATCCAGGCCCATATTCATTCAGTAAATGATTATCATCGTAAGCAACCACATGGGACCTTACAAATTGCAAAATATTCTGTCTGATCGCACTGTCGATTTCCCTTTCAGTGGCTTCACTGGCCTCCAAAGATTGCACGTCTCGAGGAAACTCCCAAGGTTTCTTGCCCAACTTCGAGATGGCATCGTTTGAGGGTGCTATTATGATCAAATCTTCGTTCTCATCGCACAATTGGGCCGATAACTGGACATCATCCCTGAGATATCCGAAGAACACTGCTGTCTCCTTCATAGACGTCAGCTTAGAATCCAGAGAAACGGGACTGACATGCAAATTCTTCGATCCAGCCTGAAAATCCTTTTGGCTTCTCATTTGATCTCTTTTGGCAATCCTTTGCTCCTCCGCAATGATAGCATTTATATCAAGTGGCAGTCTCTTAGGGTCACGCTTGAACAGTCTACTATTCTCTTCCATAATTCTATTAATCTCTAAAGGCAATCTCTTGGCATCACGAGCTTCCAGGATGGAATCATCTGAAGAGAAACGACGGTGTAATCTGCCGTTTTCGTCGTGAAAGTTCTCAATACCCACTATATTCTTAGCCTCAGTCAAACCCAGCAGGAAAACAAACCGTAAAGACAGTATCAATGAAAATGAAACCAATAACCGTGCAGAACCGAACATGGATGGAACCTCAGATAGTCTTGGAACTGTATGGTTTGCTATAAAAGTTGAACGAAACCTATTGAAGGGGAACCATTAACTTAGCCTTTAATAAAGGGCATTACCCGGATTCTGTATAATACTATCTGAACCAGTACTAAGAAGCTGTATTCCAATTAATGATCAACTGATGGAGTTTAAGGCGCTTAGGAATGCATTGATTGCATCTGCAAGCATGCTCTTGTTGTAAATTGACAACTTTGTTCTGAGTGGCAAAAAATGCGCAAGCCCGGAATCGAACCGGGGGCCCATCGATGGCAACGATGGATTTTACCACTAAACCACTTGCGCTTATTTGTTTGTTGATTTTTCCGTTTGTCTTCACACTATGTTGCTATGCAACATACTCACTGATATATTTAACCAATTCTTCTATAGTGTCTTGTCGAGCTGATACGTTCAGCTCTTACTGTTACGTATTGTATGCCCATTTCATCAGATTATAAGGCAGGCACAAACTTGTGCTTCCTTTTTGGTACGCAACTTCGCTTTGTAGTAGTATACAGTAAATTAATTGATTCAAGCTGACAACTGTCTGAATATTAAATGTCTATATAGATCACCATGTGAAGATCATGCGGGAGAGGATTGGTCATTGATAAGGATGGAGCAGGTTGGCGGAAATTCAGCCGTTATTATCATACTCATAAATGTAATTCCTGGCCAATTCGGTCTCAACACTAGTTCTTTTTCTTTTATCTGCTGATTCCACATCGTGAAAGGCGTCATCATCAAATGCTATCTTATCGCTCGCATTACATTGCTTTGCGTTTCTGGTTTTCCGGGACTTGGCTTGTCCCTTGCGTCTATAAGCATCGGCATCGGCATTCATGTATTTTTCAGCTTTAGTGTTGTCACCAAAACTAGTCAGTGCCTTTAGGAAGCGTCTGCCTTTCATTCGACCAAGTCTTCTAAGATTCTTTGTTCTTTCCATTTGAGATCTCCAAACTTGTTTTGGTTTTCTCATTGATGAACCACTTTGAAGGCCCTCCTCAGTAGGCTCTACTTGTCCGTCGTTAGAGCTCCTAGAGGCATCGTATTCGTCATCTGTGTCGCGCTGATTATACGCTAGTTTCGGATCAAAGAAGTATTCATTATTATCGTTGATTTTCCTGCCTAAAACAGTCTGTTTGCTCAATATCAACTCTCGTTTCTCTAACACGCCAATCAAACCCCAAACACTGACAGTGATAATTAATAGAAGAAACCTCACAACTTTAAACTCCCATCTGTGCTCTGAAGTGTAGACGATTGTGAAGTACACCTTAGTGAAAAAAAGCAAGACAAACAATGTAATATTGTAAAAAAGCAGAGGGATCGTTTCGTGGTAATCATTCCAAATGAGTAAGAAGGTATCCTTCACTTCGCTGCCCTTCTTAGAATGCATACGATGCGGTGCTAGTATAAACCTAAAATCATGCCAAACAAAGAAAGAAGTCAGACCACAAAACAGAGTGTAGATTATGAGATCCAATGTCGTTAGAATAATTCTCACGGAAGTCGTCTCATAAAAGATTACAGCAGCGTAGAGTACAGTGTCCATTACAGTCAAAAGTATACCAACCACTATTATCAGTTTATTTCTGCTGGTGAAGAGCGGCCGGAGCCAACCGATAATAATCTTCTTCTTATCGTGAAACATGTAATGGATGATCATCGTCCAATTCGCATAGAGAAGAACGTTGCTAATGATGGAACCGACCCTGAAAGCGGTTCCACCGACGATATGAAGCTCATACGAGCAGAAATCTTGTACATTATCGCGGTATTGCTCTTTGAAAATCGTTTCAACTGTCTTGGCTAGTATCACAGTATCGTAGAAGGCAGAAAATAACACATAAAATGGTACCAATAAGCTCCTACTAAATCGGCTCTCCGACGGTAGGAGCATCAAAACAAGATACACCATCCATGTACCAATACAAACAGCACAGGTTGCAAATGCAATAATCAAAATGCTATTCTCAAAACAGTCTCTGCCTACCAGTTTATTAAGATCGTATTCGACTGAAGGCCAACTCAAAACTGTCGCAAAATCTCTCAGCAATAAAGAGTTATTTTGGCCAGACATGTCATTTTGACAAGTTATGAATATGCTAGGGTAGTTCAATGTATAGTTCTTTTCTGAATTGTACCCCAAGGTCAGAAAACCACCATTCAAAACAATCGCTTCGCATTGATTACCATAAGGAATCAGTAATTGCTCTTCCAAAAGATGAGAAAGCTGAACCGCCTCGACTTTCCACAGATCAGCCATCACAAGTATCAACCACAGAAATGTCCATCCGAGCATTCATCGAGGATTTATTGGCCAACTTAACAACCTGGTAAATCAGTGCACGTCTATAACCCCAGTACTAGTTACCTGGAAGCCTTTCTGCTACTGTTCCATGGACTTTTCACCCAGTTTAACTGTATGTCGTAATGGCATTATAGCTCAGCCTACAGTGCGCGTCGCGCTTATAGCGTAGAGATTCGTTACTTAAAGCTTAGATAAGTTCAAGGAATTGCTAAGCAACTAGGCCGTTTCTGAGATCAATTAAACCATAGCGGCTTAAGAAGCACGATTGGAAGAATATCCGCTTCGATCGGTGATTTAATG
This sequence comes from Torulaspora indica, assembly GCA_931305995.1. Lineage (NCBI taxonomy): Eukaryota > Fungi > Ascomycota > Saccharomycetes > Saccharomycetales > Saccharomycetaceae > Torulaspora > Torulaspora indica. Next base: position 273,576 of record CAKNUP010000004.1, on the reverse strand, counting down.
TTGGCTGGATCTCGAGTTTTGGCCGTTTAGACTAGCAAATAAAGAAAAAGAGAAGGAAAAATCAGTGAGCATACCAATTGACCTTGTATCATGTTCAATCAGCTTATTACACTCGCTATTGCATTTGCTACTGGATTCAGTGTTGCATTGGGGTCTCATGAAGCTATTTCGCCAGCCCAGTTGCAAGATCTGCAAAAGAGATTTAACTCTTACTATAACGGCAATAGCACGATATCTGTTAAGGGGATTACCGTTGGAGGTTGGCTTGTAACTGAGCCTTATATCACGCCATCTCTCTACGAGGAAGCGATTTGGTTGGCTGCGAATACGACTAACGCTACCAGTATTGTTGATGAATACACATTGTGTGAAGCGCTTGGATACGAATCGGCACTCTCGTTGCTGCAGGATCACTGGGATACATGGATCAATGAGGAAGATTTCAAAAAAATCAGCGATGATGGGTTTAACCTGGTCAGGATTCCAATAGGTTATTGGGCATGGAAGCAAGATAATGAAACCGATCGTTACGTGGGGAATATAACTTACCATGACCCTTACGTCGGAAATGGGTTGCAGTTGAAATATCTCGAGAAAGCATTGAGCTGGGCTCAAAAGTATAGCCTGAATGTATGGATCGATCTGCACGGTGCACCATCGTCACAGAACGGTTTCGACAATTCGGGTCACAGAGATTTGTATGCAACAAAGCTTGGTTGGCTTGCAACCTCTGAATCCAGGCGCCTAACGTTGGCCGTTTGGAAATCCATCTTCGAGTCATATTTGAGCGATAATGCAGACAGTCCCGTGGTTGGCATTGAGATTATGAACGAGCCCTTGAGCCCCAAGCTTGATTCTGATCTCATGACAAAGTATTATTACGAGGCTTTCAAAATGTTCAAACAACAGCAGACTTCTGCCGATAACACCACCTTTGTTATTCACGATGCGTTTGAAGAAATCGGTCACTGGAATTTGCATTTCAATCCTCAATTTCAGAACGTATCATCAAAGTACCTGAACATCAGCAATTTAACCTACAACCAGCAGAGCGTGTTAGTTGACCACCATCACTACGAAGTCTTTACGGACTCCCAGCTAAACAACACTCAATACCAGAGGATAATCAACATTATGAATTACGGCGAATCTATCCACAACGAGTTGCCATACCACCCGGCCGTGGTCGGGGAATGGTCTGGAGCTATCACTGACTGTGCACTTTGGCTTAACGGTCTCGGAGTCGGATCTCGGTACGACGGATCCTATTACAACACCACTAATTTCACAGCATCTGGCCCTCCGATCGGGAAATGCTCATCTCAATTGCCCGTCTCCGCCTGGAACTCGCAATATCGGGTTCAAGTAAGACAGTTCATCGAAGCCCAGTTGGCAACGTATTCGATGAAGACTTCAGGATGGATTTTCTGGAACTGGAAAACAGAAAACGCTACTGAATGGGATTACTTGAAGCTAAAGGAAAATGGTCTCTTCCCAACTCCGTTTGACAATTATACATATTTCCAACTCGACGGAGCCTTGAAACCTTCGGTCTCAAAGTCATTATCAAAGGAAGCCACTGCGACAGCCATCAAAACCAAAAATGCAGCAGTAGCCGTGCGCGCACCATTGTCAGACTTTCAAATTCAACCCACCAGCCTCACATTAAAAACTTTAATGCTAGCTTCGATGCTCTCTGTAGCCATGGCATGCATCCTCCTATGAATGTGAACTAATCACTCCCATAGATATACAATTTATACACTTTATAAGGACAGTTCCAGTACAAATTATACCATTTTAAATCTGCCGCGCCAGTAATTTGTGACGCGACGCGCCATTTTTCGTAGCATGTGCTGTAAGCATCGCATTCGAATGCCACAAAGACTGTCATAGTCAACAGTCAATAGAATTACAAGCCCATTAGAACTCTTCACGCCGATTATGAGCGGCTATCGTGATTCGTACTTCCAGTTTCATCATCTTGTTGATTCCCATCAGGTTTTGTACAACGAATGGAACGAAGACGAATTGCCGCCGCCAGATGAGCAGGGAATCGGCAACAACCGGGTTAATAAGCAAGGCAGCGGCTCCAACGGTGGCAATGGAACAGCCCAAAAGCTCGACGGTACGGAGAGCAATTCTAAAGACTACAATGGTGCAAAATCCACTATAAACACCTATTGGGATTACTTTCACGATGAAGACGATTGGAACCTATTCAAGAATGTACAGCTGGATAGCAACGGTGTTGCCACTTTCCAGCGGCCGATCGATGTGAGATCTAAAGATATGAATGGCAGCGGAGAAGAGTCAGATGACGCCCCTGCTTTCGAGGGTTCAAATTCAGTTTCGGGGTCCATTTTTAACCACAAGATTACAAGAATGGCTATGGTACAAAACAGCAATTGGCATGACTTATCGATCCCAAAACCGAATGATTGAACTTCAGCTTCTCGTATTGCTTTACTGCCAGTCTGTTCTCGATGGCTCCTGTCCGGCCGGACAAGCGCCCGGCAAGCGCGTCATCGGGAAATTTCCAGAAGTACCTGGGTCTTCAAGAACTTAAAGTTGTATCCCTTGTCTGGAGTTCAAGTGGATGGGATGACTCAAAATCGCTCATCTGGTATAAGAGCAGTCCTCCAGGTGCAGACCGGTGGTTGATTTCCTAGGATACGGGGAAAAGTTGGGCAATAATGCTGAAGTTAGTCAAGAGATCTACCGTTGAACGACAGTTGAAATTAAGGATCGATTCGGTCGTGAGACCGTCTCTGCTTGCTGCGAACCGGTGTGACGTGCAGCTAGCACAATCTCCAAAGTTTTTGAGCCCATTCATTAGAAGTTATCGGACTGTGGGGACCCGACATTACAAACAATCGTGGCTCTCTAATGGGTACTCGCTACAACCGCTAATTGCCAAGAGAGGTGTTCAAATGAGAATGAACCCGAACCAAGGGGAGCCCGAGAAACCTGCCTTGGAGCAGTTTGGTACCAATCTAACCAAGCTTGCTAGGGAGGGGAAACTGGATCCGGTCATCGGGCGTGATGAGGAAATCGCACGTGCGATTCAAATCCTTTCTAGAAGATCTAAGAATAATCCAGTTCTGATCGGAAGGGCAGGTGTCGGTAAGACGTCGCTGATCGACGGCCTCGCTCAAAGAATTGTGGCTAAAGAAGTTCCTGATTCTTTGAAGGACAAGGAATTGGTAACGCTGGATTTGGGCTCGCTCATAGCCGGTGCTAAATATAGAGGCGAATTTGAGGAGAGGCTAAAGAAAGTGTTGGATGAAATTGATAAATCGAACGGGCAGATTATCATCTTTATCGATGAAGTTCACATGCTGTTGGGATTGGGTAAGACCGATGGTAGCATGGATGCCTCCAACATTTTGAAACCTAAATTAGCTAAAGGTTTACGCTGTATATCAGCTACGACTTTGGATGAATTTAAGATTATCGAGAAGGATCCTGCTCTGACCAGGCGGTTTCAACCCATCTTGTTGAATGAACCCTCGGTATCAGATACAATTTCTATCCTAAGAGGCTTGAAGGAGAGGTATGAGGTTCACCATGGTGTTAGAATCACTGATACCGCGTTAGTCTCCGCTGCAGTGCTGTCCAATCGTTACATTACTGACAGATTTTTACCGGATAAAGCCATTGATTTGGTCGATGAGGCTTGTGCGGTCTTAAGATTACAGCATGAATCGAAACCAGATGAAATACAAAAATTAGATCGTGCCATAATGAAAATCCAAATTGAACTTGAATCCTTGAAGAAGGAGACAGATCCAGTCAGTGTAGAGAGAAGAGATGCCCTACAGAAAGATTTGGATTTGAAAAACGAGGAACTAAGCAGATTGACCAAGATTTGGGAACAGGAAAGAGCTGAAATCGAATCTATTAAGAACGCCAAAGCAGATTTAGAGCAGGCAAGAATTGAGCTGGAAAGATCACAGAGAGAGGGTGACTACACTAAAGCTTCCGAGCTTCGTTATGCCAAAATACCTGATCTGGAGAGAAAGGTGGCATTAAGCGAAAGGAAGAATGATAACGGTCAAGTCAATCTGTTGCATGATTCTGTGACTTCGGATGATATATCCAAAGTAGTCGCCAAGATGACTGGTATTCCAATGGAGACAGTCATGAAAGGTGATAAGGATAGACTGCTCTACATGGAAGATTCGCTTAAGGAAAGGGTTGTAGGCCAAGATGAAGCTATTTCTGTTATATCAGATGCCGTTAGACTACAAAGGGCAGGGCTAACAAGCGAAAAAAGGCCTATTGCAAGCTTTATGTTTCTTGGTCCAACAGGTACTGGTAAAACAGAGTTAACCAAAGCACTGGCTGAATTCCTATTTGATAATGAATCGAATGTTATTAGGTTTGATATGTCTGAGTTCCAGGAGAAACATACAGTATCACGTCTAATAGGTGCTCCTCCAGGTTACGTCATGAGTGAATCAGGCGGCCAATTAACGGAAGCTGTAAGAAGAAAGCCATACGCAGTAGTTTTATTCGATGAGTTCGAGAAGGCTCATCCCGATGTCTGCAAAATTCTCTTACAAGTTTTAGATGAAGGTAAGCTTACAGACTCTACGGGTCATGCGGTGGATTTCCGCAATACGATTATCGTCATGACTTCTAATGTGGGCCAAGACATTCTACTAGCTGACAAGGATGTTGCCGACACTGGTAAAGTAAGTTCCAATACTAAGCAAGAAGTAATAGATGCGATGAAGAGAATGTATCCACCGGAATTCATAAATCGTATCGATGATATTGTTGTATTCAACAGATTATCAAAGAGCGTTCTAAGGTCAATTGTGGATATTAGAATCGAAGAAATTCAAGAGAGACTAAATGAAAAGAGAATGACGATAAAACTATCAGATGAGGCAAAGGATTGGTTGACGGACCGTGGTTATGATCCACTGTACGGTGCGAGACCATTAAACAGATTGATTCACAGAAGTATCCTAAATCCTATGGCTACTTATTTGTTAAAAGGTCAAATTAGAAATGGTGAAACTATAACGGTAAATGTGAAAGGAGATCAACTTGAGGTCGTGCCTAATCACCAAGAGGGCGAGGTTCCTGACGATGAGCCAGAAAAATGATTCGAGCTTTCTATATAACTTTAATAAGTATGTGAAATGACTGTTAATATGATTGATGCCCAGTTAGTTAGTTGGAACGGTGCATCTTGTAATACCGGAAGCTACAAGAATTGAATAAGAGCAAGTCCAGAGAAGATCATATTAGTAGGCATTCCATTCGTATACAACATAAAAACAGGATCAAATTATTATACTAGGAGATAGACGATACAGATTTCAGCGTGGGCCCGTACGAATGATACCGGCAGCGATCAAAGTTTGGATCTTTCTGAAGACCTCTGGGTTTTGCATATGCTCTTGCAGAGCAGCTGGGTTCTGCTGAGCTTGTTGAAGTATGCTTTGCATAACTGGATCTTGCATAATGGCAGCAACTTCAGGATCTTTCATTGCTCTTTGGTACGTCTGCTCTGGGGTTTCGTTTGCGTCGCCAGGTTGGAATCTCTGGCTGTTAGCTTTGATGAAAAGTTGATCAATTTCTCTAGCGTTTGCGCCGTTGTTCACTTCACTGTCCTTTGTACGAGCGGCGTTTAGGGTCTCTATAGCAGCTGCAAATTCTTTCACAGCTATTTGCGCACTTGCCTTTCTGATGTAAGCCCTGATGAAGTTTGGATCCTTCTCGATGGCTTTGTCACAGTCTGTAATAGCCTCTGGGAAAGACATCAATTTGGCCAAAGCTGCAGCTCTGTTCGAGTAACCTCTGGCGTCCTCTGGTGCTCTCTTGATCATTTCAGTGTATGCCTTAACTGCGTTTGGCCAATCAGCATTGGAAAAGTACTCCTTACCTTGTAGACGAGCCTCTTCAGCCTTTTCAGGGTCAATGTATTTCTCTGCTTCCTGCTTTTTCAACTCCTTTTCTGCATTTCTCAACTTGTTTAGCACATCTGCGTTTCTATGTTCGGTTAATGATTTCTGGTAAAATTCAATCGATTTCTTCAAGTCTCCCAACTTGTGGTAGGCATTACCGATACGAGCGAATGATTTTGCAATAATCTTGTAATCAGCTCTCAATTCTCTGCCCTCTTCGACAGCTTTGGTCAAAGTTTCAATGGCTGTTTCGTATTCACCCTTTTCGTACTCTGCAGCCGCACGATTGTTCAAGTAAGTAATGTCCTTGTGCAGTTCCCAAGCTTTGGCATAATGTTCGATTGCCTCATCGAACTTGCGAGCCTTGTACAACTTGTTACCTTCTGCCTTCTCCTGTTCCGCAGCCACTTGAGATCCATTTTCGTCCACTTCCATGGCTTCTGGTTCAGTCTCCTTCTCCTTTGGCTCTTCCCTTGGCTCTTCCTTCTTTCCTGGTTCGCTTGCGGTCTCTGCTGGTTCAGCAGCACTTTTTGGACCCGATTGCGCATCCTCTGCCGCTCCCATGTTCAAATCGATCCCCATCAACGCGGCCATAATAGTCATCAATCGCGTATCAGTGAACAAATCCTGGCTGATAGCCTGTGGGTTCGTTCTGTACTGTGCCAGTTTCGCCACCAACTGAGGATCTTTCATCAATTCCGCCGTCTTTGGGTTATTTTTCAACTTCTCGATCAAATTTGGATCGTTAAACATCTGTCCCAGCCCCAAATCCGGCATCTGTCTCGACTGCTGGCTCTTCTGAACCTGTTCCAACCCATCCTTGGCCGCCTTATTCCCACCATCCAGCTCCAAAGCCTTCTTATACGCCTTCTCCGCCTCTTCCAAGTTCCCCAGTCCAAACTGTGCTGCTCCCACACGGTTATAACCCTTAGCCCAGTCAGGACTAATCTTCACACACTCCTCCGCATCTTCCAGCGCCTCTTTAAACTGCTTCAACGACGAGTAACACGCAGATCTATTCGAATACAACACATGATTCGCCTGTTCCGACGCCTCGATAGCCTTCCCGAACAACTCCACCGCCTTCGCGTAGTCTTTCGCAACAAAAGCAGCGTTCCCCTGCTGTTTAAACTCCTCAGCACTCGACATACCACTACTCTACACCTACTAGACCGACTCTAGACCTCCTCAAACCACTACCAGACCCACTAATCGCCAACTTCCCACCTCTTATATAGCCTGTATCTAGGCTATCTGACCCTTCAAATTCTGGAAAGTTCTACGCTGTCGTGCAGCGTGACACAGTGAAAAATATTGAAGCTCATCGCTTAAAGATCGAGGATAATACGGTTAAAGATGGGCTTTAAGAGGTCAATTGTGGGCGTTTGAGGGCGTTTGGAGTGGTTATGGATGGGTATGGGCAGGCTACGGAGGCGTTTGAGTTGTGGTTGAAGGAGGTTGCGCGGGTGCGGGTGTCGGAGAAGATCGCGATCGCGGACGGAAGAGATGTTAATCAGGGCCGGTGTGTGGTCGCTAGAGAAGCCATTGAGAGGCGTGAGGTGCTGTTTGAGATTCCTAGGAGTGCGATCTTCAATGTGGGGAGTTCGCAGCTTGTTTGTAGGTTTCCCGAGCTGAAAAGCAGGCTGTTGAATGAGATTGGGCATTGGGAAGGGCTGGTTTTGTGTATGTTGTACGAGATGAAGGCTGTGAGGGAGCGGAGTGTGTGGTGGGCGTACTTCCGGGTGCTGCCCAGGCCGGACGAGATCAATTCGCTGATGTACTGGAGCGATGAGCAGCTGGAAGGGCTGAAGCCGTCGCTTATAGTGCAGAGAGTTGGGGTTGCAGAGGCTAGAGAGATGTATAGCAGGGTTCTGGAGTATATTAGGGAGTTTGGGTCGGCTGTGAGTGAGGGGATCGGTGATGTGTCGTGGTCTGATTTTGTTTACGTGGCAAGCGTTATCATGTCGCACTCGTTTGACGTTCAGGTGGCAGATTCGCAGGAGAACACTGATGGGAGTAGCAATGTGGCCAGCGACGGGTACATGAAGTCGATGATTCCGTTGGCGGATACGCTGAACGCTGATACCCATAAATGTAACGCGAATTTGGTCTACGACGTGAATTCGCTAAAGATGTGCGCAACGAGACGGATTGCCGCGGGCGAGCAGCTGTACAACATCTATGGGGACCACCCCAACTCAGAACTGCTGAGAAGATACGGCTACGTGGAATGGGACGGTTCGAAATTCGATTTTGGAGAATTGCCAATGGAAACAGTGCTAAAAGTGTTGCACGAGGAGTATCGAATAGATATGGCGGAGCTTACGCGGATCGTCGATGTCATGAGGGATAGCGACGAGATAGCTGAGGCGTTTGAAGGCGAAAACGTTGTACTGAGTGCATACGATTGTTACTCCGATGGACAGATCGTACCAGAATGTGTGGTCTTTCTACAGATGATATGCGTTCTAACGCAAACTCCAGATGTGAAAACACTGGACATCGAGGGGATAGAAAGATTGCTCTTGCGAATCGCTAAAAAGTGCCTGCAATTGGTAGAGAGCGGTAAAATTACAAAAAGTTGCGCTAAACTAAGCGAATGTGTCATCGAAGCTCGTCTGCGAGAGTACCCAAGCCACGCATTTCGGGAAATCTCCCCAGACCATTATGCTATCTCAGATATCGACTCCCTGCGACAGAGAATGGCTGAGAAAGTTTTGCAAAGTGAAGTAGTATCGCTGCAAAACTGTGTCAAGTCGCTGGAGCATAACTACAAGGTGATACCCGATGCAAAGCTACTAGATAATATCACCAAGAGGAAGCTTCCGGAAAATAGCAACAAGAAGGTAAAGCGAGTCAAGCGTTAAGGGAACGCACTCCAGCACTGATAGATCATAATCACAGGAAAACTAAATAGATTCTGCTCGGTTGTAAATTAAACTTTTCATCTCTCGTTGGGCTTGTCTTGAACGAATCGTCTGAGGTGGCCACACAGAGTACCTTGTCATTGCACTCCATTCTGACTACACTGTTCTCGTTGAACTTTGGCAGCTGCTCCACTTTCTTCCGTGTGTGTAGGTTCCAGCAAGAGACACACCCATCAGAACCCCCAGTGTAGAGTATTTCTGTTCCAGGAAGAAAGGCCAGCGCGTTAACAGGGAACACCATACTCGTATCCACTAGATTCATTCTATGGCACCTAAATGCGAATTTTCGAGACTCATCGTCAAAATACTCCACGGCCACGCGCCCATCGAGCGAACTTGTCACGTAACCGTCGCCTGCAGGCGTCAGTCTAATTTTTCTAGCCTGATATTTCAGTCCTGATTCAACCTCGGTTCCATCGCCGGGCTCCAACGGCAGCGGGAACCACCGCACCTTCTTCCCGGTGGTAGCCACTATCAGCCTATCCTCGTTGACATCCATCGACAGCACCTTCGAAGCCAATTTCCAGTGAAGATCAACGCTGTTTTTGGCACAATTGACCACCTGCAACGACCCGTCCCAGGACCCGCACACAAGCAGGTCCCGGAACGAGCACAGAGACGAAACGCCCAACTCTGCCACATTCTTGCTCACGGGAATAAACCTTCCAAGCTCAAAATCGGCCTCTAGAATCTCTCCTTGCACGCTGCCCACATATATCTTTCTCCCAACATAACAGCAGCTCAGCAGCGGAAACTGGTGTTGCAACCGGGTATTCAAAGCCACCTTCAGCTCCTTCGTGTTATAATCGTATACTGACAGCGATCCATCCCAGCAGCTAACTGCCAACTGTTCACCAACCAGCGAGATATCGCTAATAAAGTCTGACGGCGACTGTAAAAGCTCCACTATTCGATCTTTGGCTGTCACCATAACTTCAGCATCCTACCACGAACCGCCAGACCTACCAATGATACCAAAGCCCATCAATTGAAGTGTTTCACTGCAAGTCTCTTTTTGCCCAATGGCTTGTACTAATATATATGGACGATGGTCTCTGTAAGGAACAACTTCTAGCGACTAGCCCTAAGAGAAGAGTTGTTCAGGTCATAGGAGATACTCAGCAGGTTGCCAGTGGTGTGGTTGAAAGATGGAGTCAGTAACCAGCTTCTTCTGGCACGAAGGGCAGAAGGTTAGTGGGTCATCGATGATGCCAGAGAAACGTGGCTCTGGTAAGGAACAGTCTGGGAAGAGTAGTGGGGATTCAGGTATTCCAGGAGCTGTTACAGGCTCAGGATCAAGCGTTCAGAAGCTGATGACTGACACTTTGATCGAGAAGATTATGAAGATGGCGCTACCACCGACCACTGAAATGGGCATGGAGAGCCTTGAGACAAGAATAGCGGCCGCTAGGGAACGGCCAAACCTGTCTGTGCAGATTATGAGTCGAAACTTTGTGCTGATGAACTCACGTCTCAGTTTGCCTTTCATGATGATAGACGAGGTGAACAAGATATTTGCGTGGTCGAATCCAGCTTATACAATCTCAATTATCTTGATTTACAGCTATGTGGTGCTGAAGCCGATACCAACGATAACGTCTATTCCGATCTTTTACCTGCTGTTCGGCGTAATGGTTCCGCAGTTCCTATACATTCACAAGCCGGACGGATCGCCATATCTGGAGACCAATATGCGGCCAGCGGAAGGTCCTCCGCTTAGAAAAGCTGAAGTGCCCAAGCCGGTGCCGGAATTGAGCCAGGAGTTTATTTTGAATTTGACCGATCTGCAGAACCGGCTCTTGTTATATGTGAAGACCTACGACTTTTTGAATGCATTTCTAGCGAAGTTCGCCTACTTTACCGATGAAAAGATCTCATCTGTGGCGTTCGTTTTACTGTTGTTGGTGGGGTTGGTGAATGCGCTCTTTATGGATTCTTTCGCTAAATTTATGCCCATTAAGGCGACCTTGTTGCTTCTAGGCTGGTCCTTCGCAATACTCATGCATCCGCATAATCGAGAGAGATTCTTCTCAACGGTATATTCAGAAGAGACACGGCTGAATTTACTGGCGCTAACGAATAGATACGAGAAACTTGTTAATGAACAATTACGTTACATGGAAGCCAGGGAGCATCGCATGGTAGCGGTATATGAAATACAGAGGTTTAAGCAATACAAGGAATGGGTGCCGATCGGGTACTCAAGTGATGATTTTACTTTGTTTTCAAAATTACGGATAAGTCAGGAAAGGATCGAAGACCATTGCGCGCAATCCTTGGACGAGGTGAAGCCACCCGTTGACTGGGACTGGCTTGACGGCACGAACTGGGCGTTGGACTTGGATCCGACCGAATGGTTGGAAGATGGATTTGTCGAATACGTTGACGTTGATCTGGGCACCAAATGGGTCTATGATCTCAATATTGACGGTACGAGAGGCGGATACCGCAGAAGGATGTGGACCAACTTGTGCGTTCGAAAGATAGAATTCGAACCCGAAACGGGGATACCGGAAGATTCCGGGAATCCCACTGGTACATCCGCTAAACCAGAAGCCATTGCTCGCAATTCTAATAGGGTGACGAGAGGCTCTATGTCCGGATCAATACATTCGGATGACAATCTCAAGGCCGGAAGACCAAGCTTAAAAAAGAGCAGCTCTAATCTATCGGTAAACAGCCAACTGAGTACCGCGAACAGCATTCCTTCGCTCAGTACGGAACGTTCAAAAGCCATCGACAGTCTGCAAAATGTCCTAAATTGCGACTGACCACGAAACAATATTCTTGACTTACCTTATGTACTACACAGAACTACCATACATGTACAGATGTTCATTTCCGTTGCATAAAACTCTCCAAGCTTAATGACGATGAGCTGCGCTTTTCCCGTTCTTCATTCTTCTTGGAGAGAAGACTAGATAAAGAGTTCATTTTCCTCTTCTTGGCTCTCATCTTGGAGCTATTCTTATCAACTTTACCTGCTGCTTTCTCCCGTCGTGGCCAAGTCGCTGTGAACTTCTCATTAGTTGTATCCTGGTCTGGATTAGTTTCCTTCGGGAGCTCCACAAGCGGGAAGATAGCCACATGTTTGCAATGAAGGCATGTATATTGGAGCTTTCTTGATGGTGTATCGGCTTCTACTTCCTCAATGACCAATAGTCGGGAATTACGCTGGGGTATTCTCACACAGCCGCATGATCCACAGAACTTGGCTTCCGGTTCTCCAATGAGAGACGGCAGTTGCAATTGGTAACGCTTCGTGGCATTATAGAAGCTCTTCAAGTACAGTCCCGATAATTCTGGCACATTTAGCGTCGGCAACAAGTGTATAAGGTTATATTTCTGTGAAATCTGCTTATCCCTGAATCTCTCAGCCTCCACACGATTCATCGAGGTGCAGATTGATCCTCTATATGCTAGTTATCGCTATTTTACCAGTGCGATGAGCTCTTATAGAGGCCGAGTTCCTGATCATCGCGACATAAAGAAGCTTAAGAGCTGATGACTATATCATGATAGAAGCTAAATATCGTCTTTATAGACCCAATTGCTGTTGTGTATCGTTCATGTACTTGGCCTGAAGGCCTAGACGTGGTTATCGTAACATGCTAACATTTCTTGTGTTTCTTGGCTGGAGACTTTGTTGAAGTCAGAATCCGTTTTCTGACGTTTTCGAGGTTTCCCTCAGCCTTTAAGTCCTGGGATGAATCTACCTTGACGGGTGTCGCCGGTGGAGTCTTCATGGACGCCAGCGGCCCATACTTCTTTTGCTCTTCAAGGGCTTTCTTTCTCAGGTCGCTGGCTTCTCTTTTCAGTTGTCTTAGTTTATCTACCTGCTTCTGGGTATGGAAGAAATCAGGGATTTGAGTCTCTAGGTATGTGACCCAGTCGTCACAATCGCATAGGATTTGATAATCTATCACTCCGTTCCACGAGGAGTCGCCGATCGTCGTCTTGTTTATCAGAATTACGATACCACCGCGCTCATGTACTTGCCTGCTGATTTGTCTCACTAATCTTTTCACACCATCTACTCTCAAACTGGTGCCCATAACGATGAAGAAATCTGGTCGTCCTCTTTGTACGTCTAGGTTGAGGCCCTGTGCTATGAACTCGCAGCCCGGATGGTTTTCACCGTAGAGTACCACGTTCGGTCTCAGGAATCCCACAACTCCGCTCTGCCTCTTCCCCTGCTGCAGTCTTTTGTTACTTTCTTCCTCGCAGGTTGGGCATGTAGGAAGCTCACCTCTTCTAAAAGAGCGGCACCAATACCTGCTCCACTCGAAGACGTGGAAGCATCTTGTACACGCCAGAGATTTTAAGTCTCCGTGCAATTGAACCACGTCATAATTTTTCCAACGAGAATTGAAACCTGCTCTCGCTATGCCCTCTTTGTCACTCTTGGACATCGCCAAACCTAAATCTTCTTCCAAGCCGTCAATATTTTGTGTATAGCACCTCAGCAACTTGTTCCTGTCCTTCAGATGCGCAATGAATTTATGTGTTTTAGTAGGACGAGCCATCTGCACGCTAGAGTAAAGCTTCTCCATAAACGTCGCAAAGGCTGATATCTTAAGTTCATCCCGAAACAACGATATATCAAACATTTCCTGTCCAGACATGAGCGGAAGCTCGGGAAACTGCTTCTTCACCAAATCATACAACCCAGACGACGATCTAAAGTCAGGAATCCCCGCGTTACACGAAATCCCTGCCCCGGTCAGCATTATTATTCTTCTTGATCGATTCAAAAGTCGGTTAATCTGCTGCAATGTCTTGTTCTCGGCATCCAATTCACATATTGCTATCAGTCGCTCCGTTCTGAGCTCTTGTTGCAGTAATTCTAATGAAGATGGTGATCTGCTAGCCTTTGGTGAGGGAGTCTGTTCACATCCACGATATTCGTTCGAAGAAGTCCCCGACGGTTCCGCAGCTGAGGACATTTTATTTCGCACTAAATCTCAGTCTCAGACAATCAATTAAACCACCTCAGTGAGCTCAAACAGCCATCATTTGTGATCAACTCAGTAGTTGTAGCTCTTACCTTTGACCTTATTGTTGTTGTTTTACCCAAAACAGCAAAATCACCAAATCCTTGGCTGGAAGGGTAACAAACAGTAATACATAGAATACATCCAATATGTAGGCTAGATGAGTACTTATCGGTGTGCTATCCACCTTGGCTGTTGACTGCGAGCTCCATGATGAGCCTAGTAGTTAGGTGCAGGAAGGGGTAGGCGGAGAAAGTGCTCATTTCGTCCTCCGAGAGGTTTACATTCGCCGGAACTTCACCGTAGCTGCTTTCCCAGCCGTCGAACTTGAAATCGACCAGGTAGTTGTTGGTTTCAATTTGGAAAAGTTGAATGATCATCTTCATGAGGTCTGGGATCTTTTCGTTGTTTTTGTTCTGGGCGACTTCGTACTTCCATCTGACTCTGATGGTCCAGAGATCTTCCTCTGAGGGCTTGGCCCACTCTGCACCAAGGTTCTTGAGGGCGATGTAGATTTCTCCCATGACATCGAGCGGGTAGGAGCGGGATCTGATGCCGAAATGCCATCTTGTCTTGGACTTCTTGTTCACGAGCGGTGAAATCTTGGACGCTGCTGGTAGTCCCTGGGCCAGCATATTGGCTCTGTGAATTTGTGGTAGGGACGTTGGAAGGATTGATATGGTAGAGTCTTCCTCCTTGGATGCATCATTGAAAGAGGTCTGGTGGTACGTCCTCTGCTGTGTAGCTACCTTTCGCGATGACATGGGTTGCGAGGCGGGGGCGCCGGCTTCAGGTTGGCCGTTTACCACACTCGTACTCCTTTGTTGAAAAGTTGGCGGAGACTGTGCTAAGAACGTATCGAGCTCGTTGCAGGTACTTTTATCTGATTTCAGATCTTTGATCAATGATCTGTTTTCCTTGATCAGGTTATAGGCGTCTCTAATCTCGCTTAAGGCGGAGTTATTTTGACCAGATTCTAGCGATTCGTAGATTTCATCTTTCTCGTAACCCATCGTTTTCGACAAGGCATTGACCAAATCTTCATCGACTTCCTCCTGTTGTGAACCATCAGCGGCCGTGGATTGGGCATTGTTATTATCGCCTTCCTGATTCTTCAATTCCGGCGGAATGAGATACTCAGGCAGATCAACTTTGAACCACTCATCCTGCATGATCTCCAGTATGCTGATTCTGTTTAGCGGATTCACAATCAGCATTCTCTTGATTAAACTGGCCGCCCCAGGCGACAGAAATTTGGGCAACGTGTAGACACCATTGCTAATGTTCTTAAACAAAACCGGAATATTCTCATCGTCAAAAGGCAACCGGCGACACAGCATGACATAGAGTATAACACCAGAAGACCAAACATCAACTTCCGGGCCAGCATACAGTTTACCGCTAATAACTTCAGGTGCCGCGTAGTTAGGTGATCCACAAGAAGTCTTGAGGAAATTACCATCAGTCATGATATTGGACAACCCAAAATCGGCAATCTTGACGTTCAAATGTTCATCCAACAATAAATTCTCCGGTTTCAGATCTCTGTGAACAATCTTGTGCCTATGACAGTATTCCACCGCACTGATGATCTGCTGGAAGAACCTCCGAGCCTCCTTCTCACTCATCTTGTCCCTCTGTACAATGTAATCAAACAACTCATTACCAGCGTACTCAATAACCATGATAATATCATCCTTAGACTTGATCACATCATAAAGTTTAATGATATGCGGATGTCTCAGAAGACGCAGATACGAAATCTCCCTCTCAATTCTTCCCTGCATGTCGCTTTTAGCCAAAACCTTCTTGTTAATGATCTTCAGTGCCACTTTCTGCCCCGTAGTAACATGGTATGCCAACTTAACCTTACCAAAGGACCCCTCACCCAAAGTCTTGACAATCTGGTAGTTCCCAATCCTTGAACCATCAGCCAACGCTGACCTTTGGCTTCCATGACCGTGATGGTGATGATGGTGGTGGTGGTGATGGCGATGGCCCGATCCACTGTCCACCTTACCGCTGCTACTCATACTATCTCAAATCAACACTCGACTGCAACAAATCCTGAGCTTCTAACCGTCTCCAGGCCCTTTCTTACTGCTCTTCTGTGCTTAAGTTGTTATAAGACAGCTTTAAGAGGGGGTTTGTTCCGCAAGGCGAGTAAGGCTTGAAGAGCCATACTGATGAAGAGGCTGCTAAGCAAGATTTAGACCGCGTTATACTGCTGAAGTGGCTGAATCTGGTCGAGATGGTGGACAATGCTCAGAGGATCGTGGCACATATGAACAAGGACCACAAACTGGCGTTAGAAGACTACTTATACGTGTACGGAGGCGTGCCCATCACGGAAAAGATCAGGCATGTGAGGTTGCAGAGCATCGAATTGGAGTGTATGACGCTGCAATTCATGCATGAGGACATTGAGTGCGACGTGGAGAAGACTATTGTGTTCAAACCGCCTCTAGAGGACTGGACCGAGGCTAGGAGCAGGCTCGTGGCGATGGCACACGAGGCTGCTGAGAAAAGGAACCTTTCGCACATCCAGATTAACGATATGAGCTATCCCGACACGTTGGTCGAGTATATCGTGATAATTGGCGTTTTTCTGCCTTTTATTTGCTACAAATGGCGTAAAGTGCTGAGATGGTTGCCATTGCCCTCATTTGTGGTCGAGTTTCTGGACAATGACAACGTGCTGCGAGGGATAATGATTCTGGCCATCCTGACACATGTTCTTGAGACCTGGACCCTGCTGAGACCAAGACTGAACTACTACAGGGTGCCAACGGACTTCCTGGTCGAATGGTACCTGTTTGGGCTGCTGGAGGGGTTTGCCCCCGTCAAGAGACTGGAGCGTATGGCACGGGAAAAGCTCAGAGAGAAGAGATAAACTAGACTAGATCATGTAGCTAGATTGCTTGTACAGTATGACCGATGAGTTTTGTCACTTGAACCGCATAGAAAAGCGATTCACTAAGTAGCGAAACCTAGACAATCGAGAGTTCTGGAGTCCGATGGTTTGGGAATGGGTGCGATCATGGTTTGATTCGTTGTGGTTCAAGGTCTCGTCGGTGTTCCTGTTCCAGAAAGAGCTCAGTATAGCTATAATAGGTTTGCAAAACTCCGGCAAGACAACACTGATTAGGTTGCTCGGTGGTAAGCCCTTCGAAACTGATACTGTACCGACGCTGGGGATCCAGGTGAGCCGCTTTTCGCTGGAGAATAACCTTATCAAGGTGTATGACTTGGCAGGTCAGACAAGGTTCCAGCCTCTATGGGAGCGTTGCTTCGACAAAGTTGACCTGATCGTGTACGTGATTGATCTGAGTGATACTATGACTCTCGAGGAGTCCCTGCAGAAGCTGGTGAAGGTGATCCAGATGGCTAACGACGACCGTATCCCGCTGCTGATACTCGGAAATAAGACTGATCTCATAGTAGACCCCAAGGATCCGCTGCCTGTGGGGCCATTGCAGGCTTATAATCCCGATAGCAAGGACAAGTTGAAGATAGACTCTACCAACGCTCATCTGCTCAAGAACCCTGACATTCTCGCCCGGCAAGTAGGCATCGATCTCGCCGCTCGAACACTTCATATTCCATTGCAACCATCAGAGCCGCTACCCAGCGAGTCTAACGCTCAGGTTCCAGCCAGCGACACGAAGGAGCTACCGCTACACGGAGACGTTGCCGTCATTACAATCAGCTGCAAGGACGGATCGCATGTAGCGGACGTTATCGACTGGATAGTGCAACTGTGATACTTCTAGCAGCCAAACCGTGGCTGTAGAATCGCATCAGCTAAGAGACTACTAGCGTTAAGTAAGAGGATCATGGCAGGCTTTGGTTTTGTCTTACTTGTGACATGGGCTCATCTCAAGAACCTCGGTACTTACTTTGAATAGAGTAGATAAGTTATCGCTGAAAGACTTGTAAAGGAAATCATTCAAAGCGTTCTCACTGGGATTGCTACGATATATTAGACGGATTGCCGCAGTTGGATTATACTGGACTGGTCCGAAAGGCTTTAGTGTTATCGTGAACTTGCTCTATGTTAGAAGATGGAAGCGTACCGCAAAATATCTACAGGAATGTGAAGATATACCCTGGATCGCGGTGGGGATCGACTAATGAAGGTAGTGTGGGTTCTACGAAGGGCGATCCACTGGAGAAAGTTTTCAAACCTTGCGTTTCTTTCAATACTGTTCCTTCATACATGGATGACAAGGATGGGGACGACGGATTAGACTTCCCGGGGGTTCAGATGCCTCCCGAGTATACTATGGAAGAGTTTTACGACGATGAATCTGGATTTTCGTCTTCTAACGCTGAGTATTTCCTGCGTAACCAGTATTTGGCGAATGGTTCGTCATATGGCGGATCGCCGCCTCCTCGAAATCTGGGGAAAGGATTGGCTTCGATGTTTAGAGTCGCCCAGAATGGCAAGATTGTGAGGGTAGACTATCCTACGACTCCGACTATTATGAACGATGCGATAGTGATTAATAGAGCACAGCCGGGTTGGGAAAAGCTGTGGTATGAAAGAAAGCGGCAGATCGAAAAGAAGCTCAATGACAAGCAGACGTATTTTCGATACCCCGATATTATCTTTAAGCAGCAGCACGCTCCCCGGTTGCGGTTTACGAGCGAAGATGGATATACACCTTTATCAAAGAACGAACGCAGAAGAGAGAGGATTCTCAACGAGAAAGTCGGGTTCCCGAACACCCCTCGGACTATTCTATGTCACATCAGCGGCAGACGGCATACTTGGGTTGCCTTAGATTGGACGATGAGGAGACTTGCTCAGGATACAGACCACATCATCGTGCTAGCCAATATTCCTCGTTTCGCTAACAGCTCAACCGGCTCTAGTAACACTTGCCGTCATTCGCAGGCTCGAAATGAGCGCGGCAATCGAAGATCGTCCTTAGCTAGAGATATTAAAGATGTGAAAAATGCAGAGGAAGACAATGATTATGTGGAGTGGACATCGGGCTATAGTGCTGATGATATTTCGAACAAGCTTGAAGACTTATTTGATTACATTGCAGTGATAGTACCGAAAGATATAACAGTTAGAGTGACCGTAGAGATTGTGATAGGGAAAACGAAAAAGATAATCCTAGATGCCATGAACGTGTACACCCCGGACTTCTGCACCTCAACGACTTTGCGATGGGAAAGAACAGATAAATTGGTGCAGTGGAAATCTAAAAACCTGACGGACGTTCTGTGCACGAAATATCCGATACCTGTCTTTGTCATACCAGTCAAGAGAATGTACGATCTGGAAGAAGAGTTACAGGAAGAATTCCCGCCAAAAGTCAGTCATTTAAGTTACGATTCATTGCAAACCTCACAGAGCCAATTACCTCCTTCTGCTGGTAAGCTCGAGGTGAGTAAATCACAATCGCCGCTTCTCTTGGTCGAGGCTGCTGACAGTGAATCGAGTTCGGACGTATCAGACTCTATTACTGGCACATCTTCGATAAAATCGCTCTCCAAAAGCAACCTGTTCGCAGCAATGAAGAAGCACAGACAAGATATATCGCGAAACTTGAAGAATTTCGAGAGTGAAGAACACGGCTCGAAAGTTACAAAACTTCTCAAAAAGACGGATATGATTCTCAAATCGTCCCTGGAGTTCTCATTGCAAATTCAAGACATGACTCAAAATGACACTGAAGCAGGATTCGAAAAGTTGAAAAGGGTTATTACAGGAGAGACAAGTTCGGCCTCTGTTGCCAAGAAATCAATGCTAGATGTTGCGGATGCACCCAAGGTAAGCGTCTACAAGAATGTCCCTGGCTCAAGGCCTCGCAACAGCCAGATAAAATTCGCGTCAGATGTCACCTCCAAGGATGGCAGACGCGCACTAGGGAATAAAGTCAAACCTACATCAGCAGACAACTCACCTCCACTGCGAAGAAGCGTCTCGCCCCTCGAATACGAAAAGTCTCCAAGAAGAAGTTATGACGAGCCGCTGCGCAGAATAAAGAGTGGTCAATCATCCAATACTATCAGAAAAGTCAGAAGCGCAAGCAACATAGCCCGCGTCAAATCCAATGATTCTGCGGCAAGTGACAGCTCCTCCTCCTCCAAGAAAAAAGGCGGATTCCTATCCATCTTCAAAGGCAGTCGCTCTCGAAGTCGATCGACCAGCAGACGCAACAGTACCAGCAGCGACAACGAGACCATCAGCTCCGCCGATGGCGACTCCAAGAAGAGAAGATCAAGGCTATTTGGATTCTCTTAGGAACGTTTAAGCAATTCCAAGGTATATAAAGGCAGGATAGTATGAATCTTACATTTTCACTAGTAGTGATGCTTTAAGTCTCTATGTTCTTGTAATGATAAGCCATACTAACGAAAACTTTACTACGACAGCTGCAAAGGGAAGGCGATTGAGCTGATGGGAGAAGGTGTGAGAGGTGGTCGTGTCCGAAAGCAGGCTCGTGGGCTTCGAACTGAAGTAAATCCGTTGTTGCTTTCATCTAATTTGAACCTTGTGAGAAGACAGTATAAAGATGAGAATCCTTACCTGAGCACATCTGGCATTCGAACCGATAGCAAAGTCACCAAGAGGTTACAGCGAGGGCTACAGTTTCATACGAAGGGGGAAATAAGCACTCAGATCCAGCATGAGAGAGAGGAGGAACGTCTGCGACATGAGAGGCAAGTAGAGCATGAAAGGATAGAAGCGATACGAAGAGCCAGGGA
Organism: Torulaspora indica; assembly: GCA_931305995.1. Classification (NCBI taxonomy): domain Eukaryota; kingdom Fungi; phylum Ascomycota; class Saccharomycetes; order Saccharomycetales; family Saccharomycetaceae; genus Torulaspora; species Torulaspora indica. The sequence goes on along the minus strand of CAKNUP010000004.1, from coordinate 253,005 downwards.
AAAGGCTGAAATTGAAGCCAAGATAGCTGAGGGAGAGGTTCCCGACGTTTCCTTGGGCGAGGAGAAATATATCAAGAAAGCGGAAGACGTTCCAACAGTCGAGTGGTGGGACAAGGTGTATCTTGATGAGCATCTAGACATTCTGCCGAAATATCGCGAGGATTTCGAAGACCCAGACGAGGATACTGACGAGGATGACGAGGATGATCACCCATCGATCAGATACGTCCAACACCCTGTCCCGGTGAAGGTCCAGGACGTTAAACTGACGGCCAGGGTTTACTTAACAAAGAAGGAGCAAAAGAAGGTCCGTCGCAACAGGAGGAAGGTTGAACGAGAAGCAAAGGAGACCAAGATTAAGCTTGGTTTGGAGCCCAAACCAGAACCTAAGGTGAAACTGGCAAACATGATGAGTGTTTACGAGAATGATCAGAACATCACAGATCCCACACAGTGGGAGCGAACCGTCATTGAGCAAGTAGAAAAGAGGGCAAAGGATCATTTCGAGACCAACAGGAAGAGACACGAGGAAGCGGTTCAGAAACGGAAGGAAAAGCTGCAAAACAGTACGATTGATCCACAACTCGACAATCATTGTAAGGTATTCCGCTTTGGAAGTCTAGCAAACCCAAAGATACGATACAAGCTAAACACCAATAGCAGACAGTTATCATTGCGAGGCGCATGTCTCAGAGTGAACGATGACGGAAGCGGAATTATAATAGTCGTTGGCACCGAAAAATCGTGCCGGTTCTTTGAAAAGCTTGTTCTTCATAGGATAAAATGGGACGAGGATTTCGAAGACCGGGACAGCGGCGCTCAAAGATCGATGAAGGGCAACTACGTTGCCAGGATCTGGCAAGGCTTCTTAAAAGCCAACAAGTTTCCACGCTGGTTCATGAAAATATGCAACGATGAAGAAGAACTACGACAGACCCTGCGACAGTTTGACGCTGAACATTTCTTTACAACGCTCATGGCTCGTTAAGTTGCGCTATGTACGCTATCTTCCTATTTACAGGCAATGCATTCACTGCCACCTACAGGTGGCTGACTCACACATCTGGATTGATCTTGGCCAAGATCTCAGAGTCCCTAAAGAGAAGTACTTCTTCATCGCCGGCCAATTTGATGGCAGAACCCCCATACTGTGGAATCAAGACATTATCTCCAACTTTGACCTGTGGAGTCACCTTGTTGCCATTGGCATCAGTGAAACCAGGTCCAACGGCCAAGACTTTACCTTGGTTTAACTTTTCCACGTTCTTTTCTGGCAAGTACAACCCAGAGGCCGTTTTGGCCTCAGCTTTGATCCGCTGGACAAGCACACGGTCAAGTAATGGAACAATGGATTTTGCAGATTTCAACAGCCCTGACATGGTATACAAAAGTGGATCTCTCGGGTCAATACTAGCCTATCCAGCCTTGAATAGTTCTTGATGGACCTTCTTATAGTCTAAGACTACTTATTAGCTATAATTCTAGAATATTCCATCACATAATACGTAGTCACGTGGCCTGAATTGTGGGGTACAGTCACGTGCACTATTGTCATTTAATACGTTGATCACGTGCCGACTCGCAGTTGTGATCACGTGTAATGAGGTCACTGTATACGTGACTTATCCGGGTAACAGTCACGTGCATTATAGTCGTTGTATACGGGTAATGTGCACGTGAATTGTAGTCGCTGTATGCGTCAATCACGTGGCTTCTTTGTAAAGATCTGGGTAATGGTCACGAGTCGCTATATACGTCAATCACGTGCCTCCTTTTTAAAAAAGATCCGGGGTAATAGTCACGTGGCCTAATTTCCAGGCTTTATAAAAGCTAGTAGCTCGATAGCTCGAGATGCAATTGATTATGCTAGCAGAGGAGGGAGGAATAGAATATTATATCGATGTCTCCTGCTTACAAGATATTTGGAATGTCTGTGAAGCCTCACATCCTGGCTATTGGAACATTGGCAGCCACGGGAGCCGGTGTATACTTTGGACTCGGAAGTAATGGTCAGCAAGAGAAGGCTCCGGTGGCGTCTGACTCTGCAAAGAATGACGAGGAGATCAATGTCGAAAAGATGCTGCAGGAGCTTCTCGGTAAAGATTCAAACGTTGAAGAGAAATAGGATTTGGGCCACGTGACTTGGGATGCTCACAATAGATAGGAACGTAATCTAGAGTAAGTCGTCTAAACTTTGTTCAGAGTCTCTTTTGATGAGTGCGAGCATGCCCTCTGGGAGGATAGGGTTTCCTGCGGCGTCCAGAACGTATCTGAAAGGCATTTCAGTCGCTTCGTTTTTGTTGAATCTAAATTCCGGATAGTCGATAAATTTAATGTCTTGGAAATTCTGTTGCTTTTCGATGATCAATTGAGTGGTTCTGATTGCGGTGTCGGTGGTCATCTGTTTGTCGCCGAGTCTTCTGCCAATGACTAGATCAGGATATGCAAGTTTGATCTCAGTGGTGCGGTCCCTTGGCGGATGATCGCCGAGGATTCCACCGAATACGAAATAGTCAAATTTCGACGACTCATCTGGCTGGAGGTCCTGGTCCGCTCTTGGGTCCAAAAGACACACTCTTTGGTTTTGTAGGGGCTCCAAATCGGCAAATGCTTCGGTTAGATGGTTCAAGTCCTTGGTGGTCCACCTTAGGCCCATTTGAAGCAGCTTTTCTGGAATATCCTTTGCTGTGGTGCCTTCAGGCAATGAAGACAAGATTAAATTATCAGCACCTATGTCGCGGATGATCTGAGCGTACTCGAGAGTAACCCATTCACTGAACTCCGGTTCCATATGCTCGATAATGTATTTCATGGCCAATAGAATGCTTCGTATGGTATCTGGCGGAAGAGCAGAGCTGATGATCTCTTAGAGCTTTGATTAAAGAGACCTCTTATGAAAAATTAAAGGTCATCGGACACGGAGCACTCATTAGAACCACTACTACTAGTCAGTGGACGGGAGGTTCTCTTTGGTTGCAATGACATGGTGCCTTCTGTTGTGTTTGCTCAGCATCTCCTTGACAATAAATCCGGCTATATCGAGGTCTTCAAAATATGACACATGAGCCTTCGTAGCAGATATGATATCCACCTCCAGGAAACCAGGCGTCAAAGAATAATCGAGGCGACCGTTATGATTCAAGTTCATTAATCGCTGCGCCACGTCTAGCGGCAGCATGGACTTTTCCTTCTTCGTATTGCCGCCTTTCATGGCCGCGCCGGGAATGTCCTTTAATATATTCCCTCCGATCTCCATTACCCGAGATGCAATGCCCTCTCCCGTAGACCAGTGATTGATGATGGCAGGTTGATATTTTGCCATGGATAAGTCCACCAACGGCTCGATTCTGTATGATATCGGATCGCAGACGTGAAACATGTTATACAAGTTCTCGCATTTTGGTTTCTGAACTTTTGCAGAGGTTTTCCGTTCTTCTTCACAGGTGGATTGAATCTTGGTCCTCTGGATTAACTTGAACACACCGATGGGGGAACCAATACAATAAAAGTTCTTCACATTGAAGTCTAATCTGTATTTATCCTGTTTGCATAAAATGTCAAAGAGGATCAAGCTTCCCAGTGAGTGTCCGATTAGGTGAACGTCACCATTGAATTCCGGATTTCGTTCTTTATAAAGACGGTACGAGTCGTTCAAATATCTCTGAACTTCCGAAAGAATGCGTTCTCGATAGAACGGTTCGTCATAGAGTAGAATATCAAGGGCGATGTCTCCCAGTAGCCTTCTTAGTCCCAGTACGCCATTTAATGTTATGTCTGCTAGAGTTGGTAATTCAGGGTACTCGTCATTCGGTTTAGTGGCATCGGTTTGGAAGCCGATTGTATGTCTCCAAGTAATCGGTAAAACTTGAATACCACTGTTGTGTTTCCAATCCTCTGCTCCCCTTTCTTTGTTCAAGTTCTTCAATTGTTTAGACTCGTTGTAGACCTTCTTCAAATTGGATCGTAAGACGTTGACTGTGTGTGTGAAGTTAACGTACTCGTACTTCTTACCGAGATTCTGACCAATACCATGCACGCAAAACACTAAATGATCGATGTTACGGCGAGAAGTGGTTGCCTGACTATCGTAATCAGTTTCAATCTCTCTTTTGAGCACATCCGAGCTATCATCGGTTCCCTTTTTTATCTCCTTATCCTTCGTTGTCCCAAAGACACCGGGCAGCTCCCAGCTAATCAAGTCGGTGATGTTACCTAGCTGTGCAGCTTTGCTCTGTATTCCAGTTTCGATTTTCTTCTTAGCAGTCGCAGCAGCATCCATTGGAGGACTACCATCATCGCCTGCTCTGGTAATTTTCTCGCCCTGGAGAGCACCAATGTTCGCTCTCAGGAGCTTCAACTGTAGGTCTCCACCATCAAGGTGCGGAAGTAAGTAAGCTGTTTTCTTGTCAGTAAATACAACAAGCTTATATTTCCCGTAATTGTGTGAGAGTTTGAACACATCCTGTGCATTCTCACTATCAGACTTGAAGTCTAGTTTCAGATAGTACCGCTCTAGCTCAGCGGAAAGTTCACTGGGTAAAGGAACATTAGAGCTATCAAACCACACGCCGCGACGAACTTCATAAGTAGGACCACGCCAATACGTTGATTTAAGTTCCATCTTCGGAACATCGACTTGAAACAAGAAGTCCTCGTTTACTGGAACGCTCGTAACATCCTCCAATTTGCCCTTAGATTCCTTCCAACCTTGGAAAGCCCTTTCCAATCTTTCACAGTCGCTAGCTGAGAATTTGACGAACTTGGATGCAGGCTTGCTAGGCTTGTAGCTGGGATCGTGTGGTTTTGTAAGCGGCACATCCGATGCATAATACCATAAAACCGGACCACGTTTAGCTGTTCGAATAACAATGGTAGAGCAAAAGTATCTTTGTGAGCGTACTAGGCATGTTAATGGCTGTCGAAGCATTCTAGCCACATCCACCTCAACAGACGTAGTTCGCTCATGTCCATAAACTGTCTCTTAAGGACGGTCAAGTATTCAAGACTTTAAAGCTAACGGATGTGCACGTGAACAAAGCTGAAGGCCTCTAATGACGCTTTAAGCTCGATTATATCAGCTGCCAACTTGCTGAGCGTTCCTTGTTCATATCCCAGCTGATCAGTAATGTAGTTGCTATCTTGGACATCAAAACGGACACTTTCATGACCGCCGAAAACTGCTTCATGCAGATTACTTATTGATACTTACAAGAAGTTGTGGTTGCTTCGCAGTTTGGATTTCGCTCGTAGATTGTAGTGCGAAGACCTCTTTTCATGCTCTGGGACTGTCTGCAGAGCCAGCACGTCTGGTCGAACTTTCTTCTCTGCTGGACGTTGCCTCTCCTTCAGGTCTTTCTCGAGCTCTCGTTCCGGAGCCTTGCGCTTTCTTTGGCTTTTCCTGAGCGCTATAGTTTCCTTCATCGGCGGTGATGGAGCTGGTGTGGATACATCTCCGTTGCTGTCTATTTTCACCTGTGAGGAACTTGAATGAACCGATCCCGGCTTGAAAGATGAGTCAGAACTGGGCGTTTCGCCGGCAGCAGGGGATGCGCCTACACAATCAGCTTCTGATTCCAGCCTTTTAGCATCTTCCACTTCTTCGCTGTCACTGATTTCGGGACTCGGTTGTTTAAGTACTTCCTCCAGATCTTTCGAAGCGTCTTTTACCATTTCCACCAGATCTTTGAAATCTTCCTTGTTGTACAGCTTCTCCAAATGTTTCGTCGCATGTGGCTTACGTACTTTATCGGGTGGATGTTCGCTTCTCACACTTGTGTCCTTGGGACTCGGTTCTCTATGGCTTGCTTTCGGTGCGGAAAATGGTATTGCTATCTCAGAGGGAAGATATTCTTTCAGTGGATCCATTCCCAACTCTTTGAACTTCTCAAGCACTTTAGGATCCTGTTTGCTGTCTTCGAGTATTTTCTGATTGTTCAGCACAGCAAGCGGCTGACTGGAATAAGTCTTGCCATGCTTTAATCTCACATGGTTTACGATACCTTGCGCTGAAGTGAATCCGCTTCTTGTGCAGAACGAGCAGTTAATGATAACTAATATACCATCATATCTCCTGAAAATGGCTTCATTGTTCTCTGTCTTACCGACAACGCCGCTATTGCTTGTCAAGCAGGTGCTGCTGTAATTCCTTCTGTGATGCAGGTTCATCTGGTTCGGTCTGAACGCATGGACGTCAGGATTGGAATCAAAGCCTGACGGTATGGATTTCGAACCAGCCAATCTCAGATCGATGATAGCCGAATTTGCAGGTCGCAAATGGGGCACTTCAGCTACATTTCCACTACTCTTGCTTCTTGTATGATAGTGATGTGTTGGTATAGTGCTGCCAGCGGAGAGCGGTGAGTTCATGGAATAGTTTGCAAATGATGACATTGACGAGCTATCTGCCACGTATCCCGATGAGCTAGCTATTGTATCTGCTCCCAATATTTGTCTCTTCGCTTTGTTATTCAGTCGCTCATGGTGTTCTTCAATCTTGGATAACAGCTCCTTGTCGTCATGAAGCGTTTGCAGAAGTTTCATCTGGGCGCCTACTCTCTTGATTTCACGCTCGATCCTTTGCGTTTCCTTATGGCTAATAAGGGTCTGCAGATGTAATTTCTCCAAGATCTCGCTCTTGGCCGTCTCATACTTCAGTCTCTCCGTTTCTTCGCTTTCGCCTGCTAATCTTTCCAATACAGAGCTCCCGCAACCGTCGTCACCGCGGTTGTGTAGGCTTCCATGGCCCATATCCTGTTCATCTGAAATGAGCTCATGAGGGGACTTGGGTGTTGCCACTTGATAGTAACCAGAAGATGTAGTATGCGTATCAGTTCTAGGTGGCAAATCATGCGTATCCATAAATATAACTTGATTTGGCACTTCCTTCCCTGATTCCATGTTGCTAGAAGAACCCAGTGACTTATGGAGCGTAACAGGTCTGTTCTGATCTCCCATCAACAGCTATCAACCAGTATATCGAGGGCTGAAGGCCTCTTTCTTGCTTTCTTAACCGTTTATAAGTGTAAGGTGTTCTCGCTCTTTCTCTTCGTTCCGTCAAACCACCTAATAAGGCCCTTCATGAGACTAAATAAAAGGACTCAAAACTAGTGAAATCCGGATGTGCCATGCAATGTGATGAGATGCAATCGCCTCTGTGAATGTTGAAGTAGGATGTGTGCTGCCTATCTGACGATGGACCGAAAGTGCCACTGTCGACGTGTTATGCTATGACGATCTTAACGATATTGATCGAAATAGCGTGGAACGCTCTAGGAATGCTGGTTTGACCCCAAATGCATGCTCTAGGGTGCGAGAGCCGGCTGCCTTGCGTACTTGAGCAGTCGCGCTAGAGGATTCGAAGATTGAATGAGCTCTTTAGGCCGGTATGAAACAAATATTCCTCTTCATATCTCGATCGTATGGCAACTTGGCCGAGTGGTTAAGGCGAAAGATTAGAAATCTTTTGGGCTCTGCCCGCGCAGGTTCGAGTCCTGCAGTTGTCGAATTTTTTATCATTTTGATACATCAAGTCACTCTCAGTACCACTGCATTCAATGCCAACCTTTTAACCTGGAGCACTGCATAATATGTATGCCAAATGACCGATCCGCTTACTTCGACACTCTTATAAACTGCATGTTTTATGTTTTGTTCAAGGCTGGCTGAAATAGTCGCGACGGCAACTCGCAGTGGCCAAACAAAAATCATGAAAATGCTCGACTATCTCCCCTGCCCGCTCTGATTACTATCAGGATATGTAGCTTCTCCGCCACTGGATTTATAGCTTCCCGTATTGCTGCTGCCTGGAAAGACAGTATCGCGGTAGAGCATCGGCCGAGGGCTTCTTGAATAAAAATGCAGTGGGTACGGTTGGTATCCGACGTTATCCATTGGATACGCTGTCTGATATCTCGGGCCTTGTTTATAAGGATTGTACCCGCAGAAGTGAGAAACTTCCGGAAGCCTTGCCATTGACGGCGGCTGTGATGGCGTGCATTCAAAATTCCCGGCAAACAGCGGTATCGGGTATCCATTCTGCTCCACAAAGGGCCCACCCAGGAACGGCGAGACCTGCGGAGACCCTCCAGGGTACACATAGGTATTAGGCTGATAAAGAACCGGAGATATAAAGCCCGGCTGGTTCATCAGAAAGGGGCTCTTTTCCTCTTCCTCGTACCTGTTTGCGGACTGCAGCACCGGCGTAGAGGTCGACTGAGGAGGCTGATCAAAGTCCTCTATCTGCAAAGAATTCTCTTCCTCTTCAACCGGCGTTAGCCGCCCAGGTGGCGATCTTTCTTTACGCTCAGCGCCATCGATCTTCTTCAGGTCATTATTGGGATCCACCAGCTTGATCCGGACATCCTCAGAATCAAACAGCGTCGAGGGACTGCGTTTCTTCCTCTTATCAGGACCCTGTTCCGCGGCTGCCTTGCGTTTCCTTGAACTTACGGATACCTTCTTACTTGCTCGAGTTTCAACCGGCAAATCCGGCGCTGTCGTCCTCACGTTCGTCGTCTTGGCTTGAAGTGGCTTCTCACCGTCTCTCAACATCCTGAACCTCTTCCTCTGCATCTTTCATGTCTTGTAAGTGGTTATTAAATGCGAGCATTAGCCGCCGTCGGCGCTCATATACCGTTAGAGCATACGTAGATACACATTAAAGAAAGATCACTGCGGGAATCTCAACCCTTCTCTCTCGAGAACTTGCTTGTCGAACTGAATCAGGTAGACCACTCTGCGATCAAAGCCTTCCTGAGGCATGCAATGGGCTGACACACGGCAAGGGAACTTGGCAGTGTTAAGGAAGCCTTGAATGATACCGCAGACGAAGTAATCACAGGAAACGCCGCCAGAGACGAATTGTGTCAGTACTGGCCCGTTATCCACTATCATATACTCGTTATCTCTTTCTGACGACTTGACTAGGTCGTCGCTGACATGGCCAAAGAGATAGGACCATACGGTGCCGTGAACGAACTGCAGCATGTCTATGATCTTCAGATCGCGCGATCTGGTGCTGTTGATGAGTGATGCCAGCGATTCGCCGCTGTTCTCGTGTGTGCGGGTCCCAATATCGGGTGAGCTAGCTGCGTTAGCAGCGTTGGTCGGTCCAGTGGTATCTGCCGCAGAGTTGCTTGTGGTGAAAAAGTTGGAGCTTCTTGAATGTGCTGTTGCCGGGACCGATGCCCGCAAATTCAGCAGTTCCAGCAGCTTGGAGCCTATACCAAACCCGTGGGAGCTGAGTCGAGATTCGAACTCAGCTGTCGACTTGCTGGAGCTGTGAATGTGTGAGATCATGCTCTGGAAGAGAAATGCCATCGCAGAGAGAGATACTTCATGCTTTTTGAAAACGAGAGACTCGGAGTACATTCGCGAGGGCACCAGTGCAGCTGACGCTTCGTTCGGTAGCGATTGTTTGGGTCCAATGGTGTAATCATATCCGTCCCTGTTGGTCAGTATGCGTCCATCTGGATTGCTCGGTAGTATGATGCGCTGGGACATGGCTTCGAGGCCCAATTCGTGGTTCTGAGGCTGCTTTTCTTATAGTGAGCCTTGTAGCAGTTTTCAGCTATAAGACGTCCGAGCTGCTGAAAAGTTGGCTTAAGATAAACCAACAAGTATACTACCAAAACCGCTGTGCTACGGTCCTCGCAAGCCATTGAAGATGCCGGTGACGATCAGGAGAGCCACCATCGAGGATATCATATGCATGCAAAATGCCAATCTGCACAATTTGCCCGAAAACTACATGTTGAAATACTATATGTACCACATCCTTTCGTGGCCTGAAGCGTCGTTCGTCGCCACCACGACGGATCTGAACGAACCTGGGTTTGATGAGCTGTCTTTGGAGGATGGCAAGGGCAACGAGATCAAACTGGATCCGCATTACGTGGCTCCGGGCGAGAAGCTCGTGGGCTACGTTCTCACCAAGATGAACGACGACCCTGACCAGCAGAACGAACCACCCAACGGTCATATAACGTCCTTGAGCGTCATGAGAACGTACAGAAGAATGGGGATCGCTGAGAAACTGATGCGACAAGCGCTGTTTGCATTAAGAGAGGTATACCAAGCCGAATATGTTTCGCTGCATGTAAGACAATCGAACAGAGCCGCTTTGCATCTTTACAGAGACACATTAGAATTCGAAATGCTAAACGTGGAAAAATCCTACTACCAGGACGGCGAGGACGCCTACGCAATGAAGAAAGTGCTAAATCTCGATGAACTACATCCAAGCAACTTTGCTCACCCAAAGGGCAGCAACGAGAAATTGGAAGATGACCTCGAAAGCGATTTACTAGAGGGGCTTGCCTAAGCGCTCTCGAGTCTGTGCATGTATACTGTATTGATATAAACCAGAATTACAAAGAGATGTAAAATTTCATGAATCAGACAAAGAAGTATAGGTAGCTTGAGTTTTTCCACACCGACACGCACAAAGTTGTACGTATCTCGAGCCAAATGCACTCACAGTCATCATCTAAATGAAAAAGAAGGAAAAAACTTCCTCTGGTCTCTTTCAAAAGATCAACTTCTAAGTAGTAGAAGGAAGACTACAAGTTCTTCAACTTGCTGGACCTTTAATCTGAAAAATTTCGATGACTATCACATAACACGGGTGCCATCTCTCAGTTAGTTAGGGCAAGAGCCTGGTCAAGTCAATGACTGGCTGGCCTATGGTTCTTTCCTGAACACTACTCTGTCGACTTTCGCCTCTCCGTCGATATATATGTAGATGTAGAGCGTGCAAACTGAGTCTTGGATGTCCAACAGACAGAAGCTTGGGACATTTGAGCCATTGACATCCAGATCAGACACGTACAACATCTTCTTTTGGTCGTCTGTTTTGTCCTCGGGCTTGTGATCGTTGGGCTTGTCTTCGTTCCCGGATGCCTCGCTGGGCTTGTTCTGAGTATCATTCGAAAGCTGTTTCTTTACGGGCAGATCTTCCTCATTTATGATCGGCCAGTCGGCATTGAACGCTCCCGTGCAGCTTCCAGGGTTTACAAAGAACTTGTTCTCCAGCGTGTAGGCCTCGACGTTCTGTGTTCCGCCCCATAGCATAACGTCAACGTCCAGTTGGCGAGCGAGCGCTAGTAAAGATAACGGGTCATTCTTGGGGACTACGGTATAGCCACTACAACATCCTATCTTGAAATTGCCCTGCTTCAGAACGGTGGTCATCGGTATACTCTCCTTGGCTCTGTTTTTCTTCGTGGTTGGCAGATGTGTATTATCGAACTCACCACGAACAATGGTGATGTTTGGTGAGATATCGTTGATAAACTTTAGAAATGAATATGACTTGGTGCAATTCCCAAGCAACACCACCTGTGATATCTTATTGGGAACGCTGAGGAGCTTTTTAAATTTGGCCGGCAGATCCTGTATTAGGGTTAGTGTCGTTGAAGGTCAAATTCCTGATCAAATGTCATAATGAACATACAGTTGCACGGTCTGGGATATGCGCGTCGCTGAGTACCAGTATTAACATCTTGAGGCGGTAGGATTGCTTGCTTTGAGCTGATCTTGATGTTTTATACCAGTTATATTTCATCAAGGTCTGCCCTCGCTCTTAGAGGATCGACAGGCTGTACTATGGAACTGATACTAACAAGGGAAAATGAGCACACATACTCTTGATCATGTCTATATAAAGGTCTTGCCTCCCATAAACTCTCTTAGTGGCTCAGGAATCGCTACAGTTCCCGTAGCTGGATCGTAGTTGTTCTCTATCAAGGCTAGAATCACTCGCGGCACCGCCATGGCCGTCCCGTTCAAGGTATGCACGTACTCCAGCTTACCTGTGGTCTGGTCCTTGTACTTGGTATTGAGTCTTCTGCTTTGGAAATCCAAACAGTTGGAAGAACTGCTAATTTCGCCGAATGAACCTCTGCCAGGCATCCAGGCCTCAATGTCGTACTTTTTGAAGGCTGGGGCACCTAAGTCATTAGCTGGCATGTTGAGAACTTTGGCGGAGATTCCCAGGGAGGATACAATGTCAATCTGGAGATCTTTTAGTTTCTCCAGCAGTTCATCGCTCTCGTCGGGTCTGCTCCAGCAAAATAGTTCAACTTTTGTAAATTCATGCACTCTGTAAAGTCCCTTGGTATCTTTACCGCGAGCTCCTGCTTCAGCTCTGTAGCTGCGACTTACTCCAACGAGACGACGGAGGCCATTTGACAAGTCGATCACTTGGTTGGTCCCGAGGCCTGCGAGGGCGATCTCGGCAGTAGCCGTCAGTCCCAAGGAGGTGCCATCGATATGGTAGATCTGTTGCTCGTTATTCATGTCTCTAGGCCTGAAACCGCAAGAATCGATCACCTCGTTCCGAACAATACTCGGAGGAATGCACATCTGGAAGCCGGCGTCTTTAGCCCTCCGTAAGGCGTACGACACCAATGCGTGTTCCAGTTCGGCGCCCTCGTTCAACAGGTAAAACCACGACGTACCACTTACGTTCGCAGCAATCTGGAAGTCAACCATTGATTTCTTCAACATTATGCTGACATGATCGCGGCTTGGATCTGGCTTGTAAGATTCTTTGGGATTTATCCACTGAACAATCTGTGGCTCGCTGGCAGGCGTTGTCGAGGAGACCAGGTTCGGTAGTGATCCGCAGAGATCATTCAGCTCGAATTCGGCAATTTCTAATTCATCAGCTATCTGGCGATGTTGCTCTTTGAAACGTTTGATCTCGGATGATAGAGCTGCAATATTAGACTTGTCTTTCTTGATCAGATTCTCAACGGCTTTCCTCTCTTTCTGAATGGCAGCTAGTCTTTGGTTCAGTTCTTTGATGGTTTCGCAAGAGAGTGGTAATTTAGCCAGTTTCTGGGCCAGATCTGAACCGGACTTCAGTTGTCGCTTGGCTATCGCATCCTGGTACTTGTCGATATTCTGAAGAATTGACCTAACATTGTACTGCGGCCTCTTCAGTACTCCATGGAGCAGAACAGTCCCACTTAGCGCTCGTCTCGAGGTCCACGACATCCCCGAGGTGAGCAGGAGACGTTAATGATGCTTCTCCAGTTATTTTCATAGTTATATTAAACTAACAAGAAGAGAGGGAGAAAAGACATGAAAGCTAGAAATTACATATGAAAAAGAATCCATCCGTTGAATCCCCCGTTTCATTGTTGCAACTTGTGTACATCGAGTTTGCGAACTTCTCGCTTAGAAGTTCAACTTGGAGAAGAACCATTGGTTCTTGCCGGCTTGGTGTCTTTCTTCGAATGCCTTCTTGATGACCTTCTTGGCCTCTTCACGCTGGGATGGTTCTTCGAAAGTCTCGGTGGACACAACAGACTTGAAAGCTTCCACATCCAAAGTGTATCTGGTTGGCAACAAGTGGTTGTAGTTGATGACCTTGATGAATGGCTTGATCTTGGTTCTCTTGGCGACCTTCTTAGCTCCGTGCTTCTTGGTCACCTTCAATGGGTATCTCTCAATACCGGCAACCAAAGCGTGACCGAATGGGTGAGCCTTAGAGCCCTCATCGTGAGGCTTCACAATGACAACCTTCTTACCGGCGTAACGACCACGAACGACAACAGCAACTTTACCAGCTTTCAAGAACTTAGCCATTTTTCTTGCGGTGATGTGTTATGCTACCTTTCGATTCCTTCAAGGCTCAAGACTCTGCCAATAAATCAAGTATTTCTTAATGCCACTTGTAATGGCAGCCCAGCTTGCCAGGAAGTCCTCGTTGCAGCGGTCCTTCCCTACAGGGACCACTGTTCCGTCTACCAGGCTCACTAGACACTGTCCCTAGACGGGTCTCCCGCGGTAGCACTCCCCCTGCTTGCCCAGGAGTTCCCTCTAGCAGCCCGCTCCAGAACGAGAGCTCGGCAGGAGCTCCCACCACGCTCCTCCCAGACCAGTCTACATCCCGCCCGTCGCAGCCAGGCTGTCCGGTTCAGGCTGCTCCTGGACGCAAAGAATGACGCACACAATCGAAAACGACGCAAAAGTGAAAAATAATTTTTCATTAAATGTATGGGTGAAGAGATGCACGTGACAGGAGTAATGAGGTATGGGTGCTATAAGGAACAACAGTCACAGTTCTTTGGTTGTTGTTGATCAAAGGGAAGGCGGCAACAAGAGAGAGACCTGAGAATGAACGCCGCAAAGAAGCCGTATACAGAACCCGAATGATTCAGCACCAGTCTTTTCGATCCATTCAGCGAACAGCTGTCTAGCCACTGTTGATGTGTCGCTACGATAGTTGGCTGTTCGAGCGAGGTAGGAGATCAGTATTCTGAGCAAGAGTGGTAGCAAAAGGCTCCAGAACGCTGCTGTATGCTTCAATTCGCTGTCTACATGTTTCTCTCTGTTAAGCGTTGGATCAGCTATGCTTGTACAGGGCAAGCGAGAGCTGAAAACAAAGGGAGATGGGAGGGACAAGCAGACAAGGATGGGAAAAAGAGTGAGATAATAGCCTTGCAAGATGGATGGTCCAGGCAATAGATCCCAGGTAAGGCCATACTACGATCCTGACACGTTTAACGCTGGTTATTCTGCGGTTTTTAAAGCAGATGAGGGAGTGGTGGACACCAGCGGTCATTCCATTGCTTCAAAGCTTAGTATAGTGCAATCTGCAGGCAAAGGAGCTCGAAGTCGTCTACTTGGTGAAGGAAAAGGCTCAAATGGAGGTGTAGTGTCCAGTGGGAAACGTTTACTGTCGAAGGGACTCGGTGGGGAGAGCAGTGATTCGCCCAAGAGTGTCTCGGATATGGAGTGGATCGATTTTTTGAACCTCAGGGCATGGAAGAAGGTTCTAGCACAGCTGTTGGATCAATTTCTGAGGAGATACTCGCGTCATCTTGTTCAACAGCCGTTCGAAGTTGCGAGGTGCCTGCAACAAGTGGGGGACTTTAGCGTCCCCAGTACGCCAGATATACCTGTGCCCGTTGAGCTACGAGACGAAGAGGATGATGATGAGAATGCAGAGATTGATTTCTTTCCCAGCACAAACGACCAGGAAGTGCTGCCACACCTAGAAAACAATGAGATAGACAAGTCCTTGATCAAGGAAGCACACAGCGGTGTCGACGGGTCGTACACTGGTAACTTTGTCCTACGCCCGGAGTCTAAACACACGGTTGACATTCTGAATTGTCTTATGGACAGTGAAGGTGTTAGGGGACTGTGGAAGGCCAATAACACCACGTTTATCTACAATTTCCTTTCCATAACGCTGGATGCGTGGTTCACAGGACTGATTTCGCCCTTCCTAGGGATACCAGATCCATACTTCATGGACATAATCCACTCGCCAGATGTGAAATCCTCGATCCTCTTGACCTTCGCGGCGAATGCGCTGACCAAGATGGTGCTACTGCCGCTAGATATCATAAGAACGCGGTTCATCGTTACGTCGCTACAAAAGGGCAGCAAGCCTATCAGGTCTCTGAGAAAGCTAATACGGCGCTGGTCCTGGCGCTCCGATGCCGTGAGTATTCCGCTCGACATGTGGGTTCTGACCACTCTGCAATCGCTGGTCTCTTTGACGTTCAACAAGGCGTTTGAAGTGCTCATATACCATCAGTGGAACATCGAGAGACATTCGCAGGCCAGATGGTACCATTCTCTCACATTTGCTTCCCAAACAGTCGAGCTCTTTATCAAACTACCCTTGGAGAACCTGCTGCGCCGCTCCCAGGTGAACTACCTCGTCAACAACAAGCGCAATCCCTGGAACATCGAGAGCGAAGATCTGATAGTGACTCCTCTGGGCTACCCTGGCGTGTGGCGCTCGATCACGAACAAGAGATACTCTGCAGGGCTCTGGAACGGCTGGAGAGTCGGCCTGATGAGCCTATTCTGCGGCTACGGCTTCGAGATAATGAACATCGACTCTGTAGATTTGGAACAGGAAAAGTTCTGACTTAAATACATAGACACTTCTGCAGACTACTATGTAAATATCAATTCAGTCCTTCGAGGACTGCTCGCTCTTCTTGATCAAGTACTCGCCCAGCACTCGCAGCGGATCTCGAGGCTTCTCGGTCGCTATCAGCCTCATGCCCTTGAGCAGCTCCGGTACGACGTGCTGATTCAGATACCGCCTCGTCTCCGAGCCACCCACGGTCTCTGACAAGTTTACCAAGTCTAGCTCCTCGTGATAACGGGGCTCCTGCTGATCGTTCATCTAGTCCTTCAGTTATCTAGCTAACAGTAGTGTAAGTTGGGCGAGAACTAAAGGTGCCCTTTAAGACATTAAAACCACTGCAACTACGAGTGATAGAGACAAAATATCCGATTAGCAGCATGAGCATCGAGCAGGATCCATTTGAGCAAGTGGTCAAGGACACCAGAGAGCAGATCGACAGACTTTCGCACTACCTAAGCGGCAACGGGTACCAACGCGACGGCGAGGTGGCTGAGATCATACAGGATGTGGCAGAGACGATCGAGGACCTCAACAAGAGCCTGGTGGTCATGGCGAGGAACGGCCAGGACACTAGAAGCCGTGAAGCTGAAGTTCGCGGTCTCGAACAGGCGCTCCAGCTATTAAAAGACCAAAGACCGCCGCCGGCGGAGGCTGAACAGCCTCCGCTGGCGGCAGCCAGCGAGAATCCGTTCGAGAACGCTATGCAAGAGCAGCTCCTGCGGGAGCAGGACACCCATCTGGACTCTATCCACCAGACAATGGCCAATCTACATCTACAGGCGCAAACAATGGGCAACGAGCTCGAAGACCAAGGACAGTTACTCGACGAGATGGACTCCAACATGGACTCCCTGGGGAGCAAGCTAGCAAGAGGTCGCCGCCAGCTCGAATGGATATACCAGAAGAACAGCGAGCGCTACAACGACTGCTGCATCGTGCTGCTCATTGCCGCACTGATCGTTCTACTAGTCCTGGCGTTCATCGCCTAGGTGTCCATCCGACAGCTGACTCGTCCAACACGGCTCGTATAGCCAGCACTCACTGCCAACTGCATAAGGCCATATCCTGCAGGCGAAAAGAAAAATAGATCGAACCACTTGTCGCTGCTGCCGGGAATGAGAGAAGCCATACAGCTTCAATTGCTGCCCAGAATTACTGCCATCGGCCCAAGGTTCCGGGAAAATCCGTTTCTGCGAGCTAGCTTGTTCTAGAGTGACCACTTTTCGCAAGGGTTTTCTACATTTTGAAGAGCAGAAACTGGACAACAGGGAAACAAAAGAAGCCAAGTTCTTATTGCCAGTCTCCAGGAGCACCGGAAGCTGGGATTGACGTCGAGGTTGGGTTTTACTGCATCGCCGTGTTCTGGAGGCCGATTTTGTCATAAGCCTATTTTTTTTCTTCATTGAAAGGAATTGTTCATTGGACTAGACTCATTTTTTAGTAACTAAGAGCTATTCTTCAGGTAAAGGTTGATTGAACAGGGTTAAGTGTGCTGGAGAAGTTGCAGTTTTCGTTGACGATGTCCACTGATTTCATAGATAAGCTGACGTTCCTCACTCATCCCTCTGGCAAAAGCCAGGAGAAACACCACGTTGTCATCGTGGGAGCTGGGATCATAGGGGTTTGTACGGCGTACTATCTTACAAGGCATCCTGATTTTCATCCATCGACACATCATATAACGATTTTGGAGTCGAAAAGAGTCGCGGGCGGAGCGTCGGGGAAGGCAGGCGGACTGCTTGCGTCCTGGGCGTTTCCTCAGCAGATCGTTCCGTTGAGTTTCCGGTTGCATCAGGAGCTGAGTGATGAGTACGATGGTGAGAACGTGTGGGATTACAGGAGACTGACTACTGTTTCGTTAGAGGCAGATTTGGAGCATTTGAACGAGTCGAATGAGGAGAGCAGTGCTTCGAGTTGCTCGTCATCTTGCTCTTCGTCGTGTTCGTCGAGCTGCTCGTCGCAGAAGGCGAATGAGCTTGCAGTGCCAGCACCCAGGAAGAAGAGCAGTTCCAGTGAACGTAATGGGTTAAGCGATTACGATGCAGAGGACGAGGGTGATGGGAGGTCGAGTTCTTTCTTCCATAGTGATACAAACCTTAAGAGCTTGAATATGGGCTCCAACAGTAATGACAAGAAAAACGAAACTAATGACCGTGATAATGATGGGATTGCCGCAAAGGAGCTGATAGGAGAACAGAAGATTGGGAATCCAGTGTTGACTGCAGACTACATGAGCAACGTGAAACCGTTCGAACAAGGGGCGGAAGAAGCGTCAGGTCCTGCCGTGCCGCTTCCGGCAGATTTAACCTGGATTAAGAAGCACTTGGTTAAGGACTGGTCCTCGCTAGGTGGGACCGATTCGACTGCCCAAGTTCACCCATATAAGTTTACTCACTTTTTATTATGCAAGGCGATGGAATCCGGTGCAGTCGATTTGATACTGGGTAAGGTCAATCAGATTCATTTTAGTGACGAAGGCGCTTGCTGTGGCATTTCATATGCCCCAACAATCGAAGGTGATCTCCCTTCGAACGCAGGTCATGAGAAAACGGTCAAGATTGCTGATGCACAACAAGTTGTTCTAGCGATGGGACCATGGACCTCGAAAATTTTGCCTGATTGTCCCATCTCTGGTTTGAGAGCTCATTCAATCACCATCAAACCAAGCACCGGAACGGTCTCACCGTACGCCATCTTCACCGAATTGAAAATCGATAACAACAAATATTTCTCGCCAGAGATGTATGCTCGGAAGGATGAAGTCTATGTTTGCGGCGAAGGCGACACTTTAGTGCGCTTACCAGAGACTTCCGATGCCGTTGAAGTTGTCAAGGAAAAATGTGATGAGCTGTATCACTACGTTTCAAAACTTTCCAAGAATCTATCGAACGGTCACATATTAAAGAGACAAGCCTGTTATTTGCCGGTTCTAAACGTTCCAACCAGTTCAGGCCCTCTAATCGGTGAAACTAATGTCGACGGGTTGTACGTGGCAAGCGGTCATTCTTGCTGGGGTATTAATAATGCCCCTGCTACTGGTAAGATTATGGCTGAACTTCTACTTGAAGGGGAAGCAAAATCAGCAGACATATCTGCCTTGAATCCAGGTCTCTATTTCGATGCAAGCATTGTTGATTAACTACTGACGAAAAATGGAAAAGTCATTGTAACTATAGACAAATGTCCAGCCATCCGCACAACGTGAAAAGTCGTTATGATTCTAACACGTATACATATTATTTGCTTATATCAAGATAAAAGGGGAAGAAATAGCTTAGCTACTTAGATGACTTCTTTTGTAAACTTTTAAATGCTGCGCTTGCACCGCTACTGGCGTCGTCTTTGGCGGTACTGGCCCTTAGGGAATGCAATACTTCATATCGACTACTACTTATGACCATATTTTGCGGTGCAGCGTATTTCCGCATCGTTGGAGACTGGCCAAGTGTTGGTGAAGTTACTGGAGATCGTGTTGCATTTCCTTTCCTTTGCTTTGGGGCTGAAGAACTAAACACCGGCGAAGAGACGACTCTCGGCGAATGGGGAACTCTCGGCTTGACGTCCTTTTCATGAGCTGTGATGTGCGATGGTTGTGTTTGGCCAGCTTTTTTGTCTATCGTGACTTCCTTGAACTTGTCATTTAATTCTTTTTGGTCCTCCATTAATTGCCTTGCTCGGAAGAAACATGCAACCCACTCTTCGTCGCTATTTTTACTGATACCTGCAGTGATGGAGGGAGGTCGATCTGGAATCGAGATAAACCATATTTTGATCTTATATTTCTCTAGGATTAAGAAGCCCGAACGCTCCTTTTCGTTGAAATCGAAATCGTACATCGATAAATTGGGATCACTGATGTTGATTATATGCTTTGAACTGCTATCTGACCTGTAGGATAGAGTGCCGTCCTTGAAAAGGGTTAGGAAGCTCGGGGCTCGAGATTTTAATTCCAATTCGTGCCGTAGAACCAATTGTGTGATCAATTCATTATCTACCTTGCTATAGGTCTCTAATGACATATCTGGTCCATCAGCGCGGTACGGAATTTCAAAGATGTTAACGCACCCTTGTTTTAAGACCAAAGAATCTTGTGTCAAAATCTCATTGCGGATCGAATTGTCCGGCATATCTATCGGCGATGCACTGTTAGGCGGTGTAGACATTTTACCGTTAGTATTACGAATATTAAGCTTCGGCAGTGACGGCGTTGGCTTTCCAAATGCTGGCGATGAAGTACGACTAGTTACGACCGATGGTGATGGTGGAGTAAATTCTGGCTGCACCAGGGGATCGCTCACTGATATTCCCAGCCTTTTCCTCCATTCCACAATACTGCTTGTTGTGCTGGAGATCTTTGCTGGCTTTTTCTTCTTTTGCTTCGTGACAGGTATATTTCGCAGTGGAGTATCTATAACGTGCAACTGCCTGTTAGAGAGCATCATTTGACGGTTGTTCCTTGAAGCAGGCGGTTGAATTTGCCATATGCCTCTCCAAAGCAGCTCTTTGTTGTCCCAATCGACCGTCTCAAGCCACTTATCCAGCTTTATCTCCGCTAGACTTGGGCGTAACGTTGGATCTATCACAAGTATTCGCCTGGTGAGTCTGATAATCAAGGGATTGATATTCTTCGGGGTTGTATTTGGGTGATTCCACGGATAATCCAGTGCCACGGTCCTTTCGAACGTCTGTAGCTCATTTTCACCTCTGAAAGGCGGCTTTCCCTGCACAAACTGGTAGATCATACACCCCAATGCCCATACATCTGACGAAAAGTCGCATTGGTTGTGCAACAGAAGCTCCGGACACACGTACTCGGCGGTCCCAACAAAAGACGAGCAACCGGAGCCGCCTGCCGTTGTCGCCGTACCAAAATCCGTGATCATCAGCCTCCCCTCGCTGCTCAGCAGCAAGTTCTCGGGCTTCAAATCTCTGTGAATAACTCCCTGCGAGTGTATAAACTCGACCGCATCGATCAGCTGACAGGTAAAATGTCGAGCCCAAACTTCACTAAACGTCCCCATCCTGTGCAACAGCGACAGCAGCTCGCCTCCCGCCGCATAGTCCAGCACAAAGTACAAATTCTTCTCATCATGGAACGTATAATGCAATTTCACGATCCCCGGATGTCTAGCCCTCGTGAGCAAACTCAGCGTATTCTTCTCGATCGTCACATACTTCACCTTGCCCTCCTTGATAATATGCTGCTTCGAGCACACCTTAATAGCATATACCCGTCCCGAATCCGTCCTATCAATCGCCTTGAACACCGTCGAGTACGAACCACGGCCCAACTCCTGTTTAAACACAAAATCCTGCGGCGACCGCTTGTAGCCAGGTAGGGAGCACATCGACCATTACACGCCACCAATATAGACCTCCAATGGGCCTCCAGGACCACACAATCGCTCAAAGATGCCCATATTCTTCGAACTTCAAGGGTCAATCGGTATGCGTCGCTACAATCCGGATCGCCTCATACGACAGAATTTTTCACTATATAAACTAGCTACCAAGAAGCCTTCAACCTTCAAGAACAGGCCCATTGAAGCCCAATGGCGGGTCCATTGTCCAGTCCCTGGGGCTCTACGAGCCCCAGCAACCAGCAATGGTTCAGCTGGCTGAAGTCCCGGCTCGGAGCCGGGTTTTGCCCGCCTCGTAGCACTTCTTGGCGTAAATATGCTGCGATCAGCACACTGCAAGGCTCCGAGATGTCCAGAATAGTTCGTTCTGCAGGGAGACGGCGATGGCTTGCTGGCGAGTGGTCGAGCAGCGTTACCCGGGAACCTGCGGTAATTAGTCTCCCTTAGGCCAAGGTATATAAAGGGGACAGAGCAGGTTGTGGGTTGTCTTGACGGATACACGGCAGGGAAGTAGAAGGGATTGAATCACGATGTTTGCCAAGAATTGCGTTGGTACAGTGCGTAGAGCCGGTTTGGGGGCTTCTTTTATCGCTAGAAGAACCAAGGTTACGTTGCCCGAGCTGGACTGGGATTTTAACGCTTTGGAGCCACATATCTCCGGTAAGATCAACGAATTGCACTACTGCAAGCACCACCAGACGTATGTGAACGGGTTTAACAGTGCCACGGAGCAATTGGCGGATCTTTCGTCGCAGTTGGACAAGGAACCATCGCCTTCGATCGCCCGGAAGATTCTGGGCGTGCAGCAGAACTTGAAATTCCACGGTGGTGGCTACACGAACCATTGTTTGTTCTGGAAGAACCTGGCACCTGAGTCGCAGGGCGGTGGCGAGCCACCCAAGGGTGCGCTCGCCGACCAGATCGAGCGTCAGTTCGGCAACTTGGACAACCTGATCAAGCTGACCAACTCGAAGCTCGCGGGCATCCAGGGCTCCGGATGGGCGTTCCTGGTCAAGGATCTCGACAACGGTGGCAAACTGGAGGTCGTTCAGACCTACAACCAGGACACCGTCACCGGTTCGCTGATCCCGATCCTGGCGATCGACGCCTGGGAACACGCTTACTATCTACAGTACGAAAACAGAAAGGCCGAGTATTTCGGTGCCATCTGGAACGTTATCAACTGGAAGGAAGCAGCTCGCAGATTCGAGACCTGCGAGATCAAATAACGACTCTCATTTATATTCTTTAACTGTAATTTTCCACTCACTATGTATAAAAAGTGAAAAATTAGCCATCTCATCGCATTAAAAGGCCAAAGAAGTCGCCAAGATGTCTCAATTGCACCACTTACTGACGTTTCCGACGAGACCAGTCACTCAGGACTATGTTACGAGCTTGCAGAAGCTGCTGGCAAGCGGTATACCGGCTACCTACACGCTAGAGCAGGTCGCTGCGTTTGAAAAGGGCACGGATGAAGTCGGGGAGTCCAATACGACCCCGTTGCATATACTGGCGAGATCGCTGCCACTGGATCTCTCTGAAGACGAGACCAGTGTCGTGTTGGCGATGATGGATACGCTGTTTGAGTATGGTGCCGGTTGGAACTTTATCGACTACGAGAACAAGACCGTTGGGGACTCTTTGGTCGAAAGGGGCCAGCAAAAGGAGGGAGTTCTGTACCAGAGGGTGGTGGACGCCGGGGTGAGTGCGGAGCTGCTATTGAGGAAGCTCAATGGCGGCGAAATTGAGTTCTTAGACGGCGCTGTCGAACCCGACAGCGCCGTCGCTGGTTGCGACACCGCTGGTGACAACGCCGCCGGTGACAACGCCGCAGCTGAAACCGCCGCCGACGCCGCCGCTGACCAGCACACCTACCTCGCCACCAAGCTCGAGTACAACGACCACACCCTCGTCACCAAGGACGCCCGCGACGGTGTCATGATGGACTGGGAAGCAGACATCATGGCGCTCGCCGCCGACACCATCTGCCACACCTCTTCCCCCACAGTCCTAAACATCGGTTTCGGCATGGGGATCATCGACTCCCTCATCGCCTCCCGCTCCCCCTACAAACACTACATCTGCGAAGCGCACCCAGACGTGCTCGCCAAGATGCGCGCCGACGGCTGGTACGACCGCCCAAACGTCGTCGTCCTCGAAGGCCGCTGGCAAGACACCCTCAGCGCCCTCCTGGACCAAGGCGCCGTCTTTTTCGACGGAATCTACTACGATACCTTCAGCGAACACTACGCCGACATGCTCGACCTCTACGACCTCGTCGTCGGGCTGCTCAAGCCCGACGGCGTCTTCTCCTTCTTCAACGGTCTCGGCGCCGACAGGCCGCTCTGCTACGACGTCTACCACAAGATTGTATCGCTCGACTTACAGGACTACGGCCTACACTGCAAGTATACGACTATATCCGTTCCCGCCGACAAGATGTGGCACTCGGTCAAGCGCTCCTACTTCAACTGCGACTACTACTACCATCCCAAGATCCAGTTCCGCTAGTCTGCTGATCCCAGCCTTATAACCGATACGCTTAGCCGCCTTTACTAATCTCATCTCGTCGTATAGGAACAGCGAAAGTTAAACGAGCAATGACACTTAAACGAGGAGATGGTCTCGTATACGAGAAATGACGAATATTGAAAAAATCAGCCATCTCGAAGATAGTCAAGATCAGTCGAGTTTATCGAGGTTGGTGTTCTGGATATATAAGGTGAGAAGTAGCCGTTGGTGAGCAATTGGTTCAGAAAGTAGATTGGTATCGTTGAGACAGTCAGGCAGGATGTCGGAGTCGCACTCGGTTGTCGGAAAGGTTTTAGAGTACGGACAGATGGTGGTTTGCCAGTTTCTGGCACTGCCAGTGGCTCAACAGGTGTCTATTGTGGTTGCGGCGCCTTTTATCTATAATCTGGTGTGGCAGTTTTTGTATTCGTTACGGAGCGACCGTCCTCCGCTGGTTTTCCACTGGATTCCGTGGTTTGGCAGTGCGATTCCGTACGGTACGAGACCGTACGAGTTCTTTGCCGAGTGCCAGGCCAAGTACGGGGATATCTTTTCGTTTGTGCTGCTGGGTAAGGTTATGACAGTGTATCTGGGGACCAAGGGACACGAGTTTGTGTTTAACGCCAAGTTGGCGGATGTGTCTGCTGAGGCTGCGTACACGCATTTGACGACGCCAGTTTTTGGCAAGGGAGTTATCTATGACTGTCCAAATAGCCGTTTGATGGAGCAAAAGAAGTTCTGTAAGGGAGCGCTCTCTAAGGAGGCTTTCCAGAGCTACGTGCCGTTGATGGTGGAAGAGGTGTACAAGTACTTTAGAACATCGAAAAACTTTATGATGAACGAGAGAAGCTCGGGTAAGATCGACGTTATGGTGACTCAGCCGGAGATGACCATCTTTACCGCATCGAGAACGCTGTTGGGTAAGGAAATGAGAGATAAGTTGGACACCGGATTTGCGTACCTGTACAACGATTTGGACAAAGGTTTTATTCCAATCAACTTTGTTTTCCCGAACTTGCCCTTGGCAGTGAACAAGAGACGTGATCACGCTCAAAAGACTATCTCAGAGACGTACATCTCGTTGATCAAGGAAAGACGTAAGAACAATGATATTCAGGACAGAGATTTGATCGATTCGCTGATGAAAAACTCCACGTACAAGGACGGTGTCAAGATGACTGACCAAGAGATCGCTAACCTCTTGATCGGTGTTCTGATGGGTGGTCAACACACTTCTGCTGCTACTTCTGCTTGGGCGCTATTGCATTTGGCTGAGAGACCAGATGTTCAACAGGAACTGTATGAAGAACAAATGCGCGTCCTTGATAACGGTAAGAAAGAATTGACTTATGAACTTTTGCAAGAAATGCCTTATTTGAACCAGATGATTAAGGAGACTTTGAGATTGCACCACCCATTGCATTCTTTATTCCGTAAAGTTATGAGAGATATTCAAGTTCCAAACACTTCGTATGTTGTTCCAAAAGGTTATCACGTTCTAGTCTCGCCAGGTTACTGTCATTTGCAGGACAAATATTTCCCTAATGCACACAGTTTTAACTTGCACCGTTGGGACAACGACGCCGCTTCTTCCTACTCTACCGGCGAAGAGGTCGACTACGGTTTCGGTGCTATCTCAAAAGGTGTCTCTTCTCCTTACTTGCCTTTTGGCGGTGGTAGACACAGATGTATCGGTGAACATTTTGCATTTTTGCAACTTGGTGTCTTGATGTCCATCTTTATTAGAACCATCAAATGGCAATTTCCAAAGGGTAAGACCGTTCCACAATCTGATTTCCAAAGTATGGTTACTTTGCCAGTTGGTCCAGCTGAAATTGTCTGGGAAAAGAGGAACCCAGACCAAAAGATTTAAGGATTTCCAAAGGGCAACACTTTATGCTATTCTTCATGATAAATTAAATATACTATTTATTGTTGGGTATCCATAGGAGGTTTATTTCTTGACTTTACTCTCAGTAAGTAGATGAGAATTTGGTAATAATGTTACAATGGATTATATATCGTTTATTTATCGTCTTGAGCGCTTACATACTTTGGCCGTTTCATGAAAGGAACAGCTACCGGTAAATCATCCAGATATGGTCTCTTAGTGTTACCTGGCTCATCTAAAACCTCTTCGTTATCAGTATGAGGTTCCTGCCCATCATATGGCACATGCTCATCGTAGGGTGCTGCTTGGGTCTCTAAATTCAGCTGCTTTGTCTGATCAGTATGCTCCATGGCAATTTCCATCGGAGTGATCAGCCTGGATTTATTGTTTTGTCTCTGCTCTTGGTATCCGGCTGCTTCTTCGTTAAGCTCTCGCTCCAGTATCCGAGCGACGTCGAGCTTGTTTAACGTCTTTGCGATCATATTTAATACTTCGTTATCACTTAAATTCGTAGAACCACCCGCTTTCTTATTGGAAGTGTTGTCATCCAAGTTGCAGCTCGCTTCCTGTTTCATTTCTCTCTCGGATAAAGTCTTTGAGAGCTCATCCTGGTACCACTTTGCTTTCTCAATGGATTCCTGATCACCAAACTTTGCATTAGCACGCTTTCTCAATCTTGCGCGCAAATCGTTTTCCCAATTTTTTTCAACGTTGGCCTCCCTCCATTTTCTCTTACGTTCCTTGTTAATTTCTTTCTTTAAGATGGTCATTTCTTCGTCGTTCAAGTATTCCTTTGTTCTCTTTAGTAGCATTGTGCGTCTCCCCTGCAGGTTCTTGAAGTCCGGAACATTGAAGGTATAAAGAAGCGCCGGTTGATCTGCTTTCTTACGCGGCTTCCTAACTTTCGGTGCGAGTTTTTGACCAACCGGAGGGCTTGGTGAACTCTCAATTTTCGGTATCACTCGAAGAGTGCTGGGAGGCACAAGGCCGTCCAAGTTCAACACAGGAGGAGGCCCTTTTCTTTGCCGCTTGGGTCTCTGCTCACGTTCTTGTTGGTGGACGTCCATCACTGGAATCAACTCTTCAATTGTTTCCGAGATAATGTTACGTACATTATCTGTTAGTTCAATTGGGTCATTGTTCGATTGTGCGAAGTGCTCTTTTACAAGATCATCCAGAACTTCATGAATTCTTTTCTCCTCACCGCCACTGTCTTTCTTAACTACATCTTTCAAAGATTGAAGTGAATCTTTGGTGACGCTAGATCCTGGGGCAAACGCAGCTTTGAGAGCTGTAAGCTGCTTGCTGCTCGAACACAGCTCCTGGTCTCCGTGTGTTACTGGAACGTCTATTTCTGAAGCGGTAATTAAATCACGGGTTTGAACAGGAAGCCGCTTGTATTCCAAATTTTGGCTCCCAGTTCTGTTATTATCGTCTTCTCCGACGGGGAGGTCCTCAATAACGCTTTGAGATAATTTGTGCTCCACAGTTGTTTCTCCAGCTTCTCCTATCTCAGCTATCGTGCTCTCTTTCGCTTGAATGTACATTTTTCTCAGAACCTCATCTTGATCCGTGATTAGCTGTTTCACGTCTTGATCTTTTTCTGACACCACTTCTTGTCTGAAGTCCTGTTCCTTGTACACACTGACTGAGCCTTTCCTAGGGTCAGATTGAGTTGCTGCTGGAAGGCCATTGGCCACATCTGGGGCCCCGTCATTCTCGTTACCCTTCCAATCCCATGATGTTACTGAAACGGTCTCGAGTCTCGAAGGTGTGATCTCGGGCGTTTCCTCGATTTTCACTATTGGAATTGGCAGTGGACTCGTGGCTGCAGATTTGACCGAAGCGTCTTCACTAGTATCAAGCTGCTTGATTTTCGACAGACGAAATATCGGAATTCTGGCAGCCTTCCTACTCTTTATATCGTTCCAGTGGTCAGAGTCACTCTCTCTTTTTATGGCAGAGTAATTCATAGCAGCTTGTCCTCTTGCTAAGCTTAAGGACTCTGCAATCGATTTTTTCGTATGTCGTATGATGGTCATTAAAAGCTTATTAGTTTCTTCGGGAGAAGCTCCAGAAGCAACTTTGGCCCTCGCTGCTGCTTTCAGTGTACTAATAATGGGACGTAAGACAGCTGGAATAATTCTATTTCTGATGCCAGACGAGAAGGATGGTCTTTCAGTTCTGCCGCTCACTCTTTGGCGGCCGCTGGTTGAGAATGAAGAATCTTTGGGTTTTTCTTTCCTCCTTCTTCTTGCTAACGGCAAGGCATAAGGAACTTGAGCCGGTAAGGCCCAGGGTGGATGAAAGGGAATCTTCTCCCTGCGAACGACCGTTTTACGCCTTGCATCGAACGCAAAAGATGTCGCCTTCCTTGTCCTATCAATTCCTCCGCTCTCTTCCTCAGTCTCCAGCTTCTTCCAGCTGCTCGGTGAAATGGTCTCCGGTGGAGCCAGCCTCGAAAGTTCCGATTGGTACGATTCTAATGGTATTTTCTTTATAGTCTCTTCGATGCCATTTAACTTGCTCTTCACATCCGCCGGCACGCCATCTTTGGCAAAATTGAATAACGGAATCTTTTTTAAGGTTGAAAGCGGTACTTTCTTCAGCTTCTTTGACTTCTTTCTTTCTTTCTTAATCTTCCTTGGCTTTTCGAGTTCCTCTGGCGGCATCGAAGTCCTCTTTTCCATCTCCTCTGGTGTCCATCTTCTGTAAGGCTTCTTCGGCCTACCGCTCTTCGTCAGTCTCAGATCAGGCGGATATGGTGGACCTCTTGCAACAATTTCTTCCAACTCTTTCCTCTCAATCGCCTCCTGTTCTTTCGCTTGTTTCTTCTGCAGCTTTTTCTCTTCACGAGCTTTCTTACGTTCGGTCTTCAACTGCAATCTCTCTGTCTTATTTCTCGCAGCCACTCGCTTTCGAGCTGCTGCCGCAGCAGCCGCGGCAGCTTGAGAGTAAGTTTTCCGAAGTGCCTCCTCAGGTGATAAAGATGGTTTGGTACTGGTCTTTTTTTTATGCAACGTCTCTCTAGTTTCAATTCCCACGCTAACCTTGCTGCGAGCTGTTTTAGATCTTTTAGATCCTGAAGATGAACGTTTGGACTTCTTTTTGAGCAGCGATGAGCTACCACTTAAAAGATCCGACACAGAAAAGTCTCCTAATCCTCGGTTGAATTCTTCCATAGCTGAGCGATCAAAAGTTTCATGATTTTGATCTTGGAACGCCATAGACATAGCCTTTTGCATAATTTGATTTAAATCGAACGTCTCCTCTTCCGGCTCGCTCTGCTTATCTTCGATGGTCTGCTCCACAGCTGTTGGACCGACATCTTGATGTGTCTCCGGTTGAGCAAATTCATGAGGTTGAACGGCAGAATCTGTCAATGAAGTATTTACCACTTCGTTAACCATGGCCGCCAATGCTTTGGAGAACTCATCTTCATCTGAAACTTTCCCGTCCTCTTCTGACGCTTTTCGTTGCTTTCTCTTCTTGCTCTTCTGCTTTTTCTTCTTCTTCTTCTTTTTCTTCAATTCTGTTGATGATACTTCACTTTTGGCGTAGTCTTCTGCTTCGATGTTAGGTGTCGAGCCAGTTTCTAGGCTAGGTTTTCTGTCATCCACTTTTTTTGGAGCCAAGATCGCTTTTGTCACCGATTTTTCATTGGAGTGAACTTTGCGTGTTTGCGATAACGTAGCGCTTGTTTGAGACCCGAGCAGTTCACGTTCAAAGGCCCTCAGTGTAGCCTCCACTAGCGCTTGAGTCTCCGATTCGCCGATAACCTCCTGCTGCGCGCTTACTTCGTTATTTGCCTGCTCATTGCCCTGACGCATGAATCCCTTTATAACATCTTCAAAATCCAGCAAATTATCCTCGCCATCTTGTACCTCTCTCTCCTTATTGTGATGCTTTTTCTTCTTCGCCAGATGCTTGTCCTTGCTACGTTCTTTATCTTTGCTCTTCTTCTTCTTTGAGCTCTTCTTGGGCCTTTCCTTAGCCTCTTTCACATGTTCCTTAGCTTCCCCCTCCACATTGTTGAGTTCGCTAAGGGATTGCAAGATAGCCTGCCGTAACGTTTCGTCGTCCTGGTCCAACTGATCCTCATGACTTTTCTCTGCTTCATTCCCTTGCAAAAGACTTTGTTGCAGCATGTTTGCCCAATGCCGATCCTGCTGATGTTCTTCATTCTCCCGATCTATTCGTAAAGTATCCTCTTTCGGTACTCGGTCTTCCTCTTCCTCACTATTCTGCCCTTCATGATCCATACTTTGTATAGCGCTAGCGACTACAGCTGCTAGTGCATCGTCTTCTTCCCCATCGCCCAGTTCAGGCAATTCTTCCCTCAAATGTTGTTGCTCGCTACCATCACCTGCATGATCCACATCCTCCTGTCCTGCTTCACCAGCATCCATATCCTCATCGACATCGTCTTCTCTAGCGTTGTGAGAACTGAGCAAGTTCCCAACAAGCTCGTTGAAATTTAATTCGTCAGCATGATCCTCCGACATTCCCACCGGTGTAGACAGACCTCCAGGACCAGACGACCTACCTTCTTAAGCATGATTCTAGTGATCAATACTGCTTTATGCGATGACTTTACTTATAGCCTCTATAAGAGACCTGTCACCCGGACTAGTCCAATTGGACCGTCAAGATCCCAGTATATAAGGCTTTTGACTAAGAGATCAGTTTCATTACATTAAAATGTTATTTGAATTGAATAATAATGACCAGCAATATTTCCTCATGAACTCTGAATATCCTTGACACCTAACCCACAGCTTGAATTAAAGATTAGAGCCGAAAGCGCAATTGTAGAAATTCGTAAACTGTTCGTTGTCCCTGAGCATTTTTTGTCCCAGGAAAGCTGCGTCCATTTCTGCTTCCAGTAGATTATTTATGCTGGATGGAACTGCCTGGGAGGGACTCCTCCTGTTGTTGGAAAAATCTGTGATACAGGTGCCGTTCGCGAGGCAGCATTGTTCCATGTCCAGTGGGATGCTGAACGGGTCGTTGAAAATAACCGGTTGAAGGCCTTTTGTGGCCAGGATTTGGTCTTCGTGGGAGGATTGAGATGACGCGGAGGGTACTGGTTCCAGGGCGTGGGGGTCATGGGGTGAAAATTTTATTGACGACGAGATTTCGTTGAGGGCGGTTTCATCATCCATGAAATCCGATACTGTAGACTCCAATGGAGTAAAATCTTCCGCTGGAGGCTGTGAAATATCCTCCCCGTTCTGTTTTCTCTGCGGAGCGTTCTTGTCCCTGACTCTTCTCTTTGATTTGACGCCCGAAAAGTTTGTCGAGCTCATCATTATCTTGTCATTGCCGTATTTCGATAAAAGGTCGTTTCTGTTAGTGTCCTGAGCGACTATTGCCATTGCCTCCAGTGCGTCTTTATTCAGCAACACTTTAGGTTCTACAACGCTCTGGGCGGTAGAGATGAAGCGAGAATGGCCCGTGGATACTTTGATCATCCTCAACTTGCCCGACTTCCTCTCACTCTTAATGTTCTTGAAATACCCGTCTGGCAGGCCCTTGCATTCCCCATTTTCAATATGTTGCTCGACCCATTTGTCAGTGTTCTCGAAAAACTGGCCACATTGACTGCAATGGCCGGAGGACTTGGCACGGTTCTGCGGTTTCACGCCTTTTGGATAAACAAAATGTCTGGCCCTCAGATGCGTCTTGTAGGTGTCCCTGCGACTAAAACCACCGGAATTGTGGCACCGCAGCTCCGAAGGAGCTGCTGCATTAAAGAAGGGACAGTGATATGCCTTCTGAATCGCGTGTTTCTTGATGTGACGAGTCAAATAGCCTCTAATTCTAAACTTTGCATCACAGTAGTGACATACAAATATCTCCTTCTCTTCTTCCACCTCACTCCCGGAAGTCGCATCACTTGTCGGAGTCTTCGCCTTATTGCTCTCCGGAGTTATAGGAACCACCGTACCCAGCCCTGTCATATCCTCGGCAAGCTTGCAGCTCACATTCCCACCGGTACTCACACACAACTTCATCGGGTTCTCTGAACCCGTTATATCCAACGAACATGGTACTACTGACGAATTTGTAAAAACTGACGAGTCCAAATTATGCTTTTCCGGGAACAAACCCACTTTTTTTCCCACTTCCACATCATCTTCATCCCCCGAACTAACTTCCTCGCTTACAACAACTTTCTCAACCACTTGCTTAAATAATTGAACGATCCGAGCAGTGAAATCTTTCACCGAAACGCTTCCAAAGCTTAAGAACGAAATGCTGGGCATCCTAGCGAAAAAAATATAACCTTTCTAGCTTAAGCAACAATTCTAGCCTTCAACAAAACGACATACAACACTCTTGGTTCGATAACTATCGTCACTACCCAATTTTAATCGTCTCGAGTCTGTCTTTCTCCTAGATTTTATCTATGGTACGACCCACTATGTCCTTGCTGACTGAAAACTTTCACCGGAGCACCCAAAAAAAAAAACTGGAACATGAATTTGAAGTCACGTGGCCTCGTTCCGGAGCAAATCGCATTATCACCTATCTCCGTTTTGGTTACCCGACTTTGCCTTTAAACTCCGTCTTTGTGGTTAAGAGCGGGTAACGGGGGATTTAGCCGCCGAAGGGGAGGGGGTGGGAGGGCTGCAATTATAAGAAGGCGGCTAGTTCTTATGGTTCAATCGGTTGATCTGTTGCAGAGTCTGGAAAGGTTTTGGGCTGTGTTTCGTCGTCAATCTTTTCAACTTCAACTTCGGACTCCTCTAGAGGAGCTTTCCTGAACCATTTGAACCTGCAACACCATATGAAATGGGAGATGAATATTCCGAGCTCCAAGGCGGCAACGACGCAGTACAGCGCAATACCCATCACGTCCATATTGCCCAGAATCACGCTGACAATCGAGAGCCATGCGCCTAGTGAATCCACAAACAGGAAGAGAAAGTTGATTCCGACGACTCTTCCCTGTCTCTTAGCCAGCTCAAAGTATGGCGGCAAAAGGCCAACCGCCAGCAAGACCGAGGCGAGGATGCCGAAGATTAGCGCGGGCCAGTGGATGCCTTTACGGTACAGCGGGCGTAGCCACAGTATGAATCCCACCTCCATTCCGACACAGCAGACAGCGAATGCCAGCAGGATTGCCGCTATTTTCTTTCTGGCCATTCTGACTGGCGGATAGTAGCAAGACTGTACGAAGCTTATGGCACAAAAGAACATGAATAGATGCGGTTGCACTTGCAAGGTTATATTGCCTTCGCTGACACAGAAATAGATAGCAAACGGTATGGCGGAGACCACCCAAAGAAACATCATCAAGGGCGGCAAACCCGTACAGTCTTTACGTCTCCAGTTGTACCATATTTGTGGAATCAATTGGATGCACCAGCATACGGTTGCAACAGTCGCTAACGCTGTGGCAGCTCCTTCTGATATCATTCAAAGCTGCTCTGTAATGGCTCTGTGGGAATTTTAACTAGATAAACTACTGGTTTCCAGGGTTTTTCTACTTTTTTATACCAGCAGGCACTTTGCTCGGGTTGATTTTCCGATGCTCATTGCCCTGCATGAGAAAGTCGATAATGGTCAAAATGTCACATGTCGCCGTAAGAGTATTAGTCACTGAATCTAGGGCGCCTAAAGGTTGGATCTGGGCCAATAATTCCATCGGGAAAGCTTGGAGAGTCGATCATAAATGAATAATAACCTGTCACCGGAGCATTTCCAACTGATACGGAAAGTTTTACGAGAAACCCCACGAAAAGAGCAAGATAGACCACTAAAGAGGAAAAGGCGAAAACTCCATGAAAACAGCATCAAAGTTCCTGAACCTAAACATGTCATATCTATAGATTCCTCTGACTCAGATTCTAAGATTGAAAATAAAACAGAAGTTGTTGATTTGGGATCAGCGTCAGATGCTGGGAAGGAAGGAACATATGGCGACGAGGGGTCAGAAGATTATAACGACAGCGATGAATTTGAGGATGTCACAGAACCCGTTACTTTCGATGCAGCCGGAGATTTGTCAGTTACCATAGCTCCCAAGCAGGAAACAAAGAAAGAATCTGCAAAGGCGAGAAACATATGCTCTAATGAAGAACGCCAAAGAAGAAGATACTATCACATGGCTTACTTAGTATGTTTGATGGTACATGGAGCAATAGTTAATGGATGGATCAACAACTCCAAACTACTGCGGAAGTTGAGCAAACTGATCGATGAGAGTTTGTTCAATCTATTACATCCCGAGAAGGATGATCAATTGCCCCTACGGAGTACTAGAAAGCTACTTGATGGTTTAAAGAAGTGCATGGAGCTATGGCAAAAACACTGGAAGGTGAAGAAAAGGTATACTGGCTTAGAATATTACATGCGGAGTTGGCAAGAGATCGACGGACCCATTGATTTGAAGAGAACGCTGACAGAGAACGAGTTCGTACGACGAGTTTTAAAAGGTCATGGCAATTGTGACCTTGCGACTCAAGGGTTTGTTGCACTTCTCAGATCCTGTAACGTAAATGCAAGATTAGTTATGTCATGTCAGCCCCCGGATTTTACGAATTTAAAGGAGCAGGAATCAGCAGCAAGTCTGGAATATAAGTATTCGGATTCATTCAAATATCCGATCTTTTGGTGCGAAGTATGGGATAAGTTCACTAAGAAATGGATAACGATTGATCCAACCAATCTGAAGACTATTGAACAAGTGAGGAACGCTTCGAAATTAGAGCCTCGAGGGGTTTCGGCCTGTAAACGAAATCTGATGAGGTATATGATAGGGTTCGACAGGAAAAATGGTTGTAAAGATATAACCAGGCGCTACGTTTCATGGTTCAACTCCAAATGCCGAAAGAGACGGATCACCAACAGTGAATCAGGGTCTGAATGGTATAATAAAGTAATTTGCGCCTTGCATAGAAGGAAAAGAACCAGGATAGATGACTATGAAGAAGAATATTTCAATCAAAGAGATGAAGATGAAGGTATGCCTGATAACTTACAGGACCTCAAGAACCATCCGAAATTTATTCTAGAGAAAGATATAAGAATCAGTCAAGTTTTGAAGCCGAACAGTAAAGAGTGTGGATATCTCAATGTCAACCACGGAAAGCAAGTTCTAAAGGTTTTTGATAGAAGAGATCTGATAGATCTGAAGAGTGCGAAACAGTGGTACATGGAGGGAAGAGTTTTAAAAGTAGGTAGTCGAGCTCGAAAAACGATCAAAAAGTCAAAGGGAAGAATGCGATCGATGACTGGCATCGATGGAGAGGTTGAAGAGGAAAGATTATACAGTATTGATGATACGGAGCTATATCATGCGCCACTAGCTAGCAGCCCCGAAGGGAAGATTGAGAAGAATGCATATGGTAATATCGAGGTGTTTGTTCCGTCCATGATTCCCGCCAACTGTTGCCTTATCGAGAGCCCTAATGCAATCAAAGCAGCTAAATTTCTTCAAATCGAGTACGCTCGCGCTGTTTGTGGCTTTAAATTTGAGAGAGGTAATTCTTCCAAGCCAATTATTGGTGGTGTTGTCGTAGCTAAGTGGTTTGCCGAAGCTGTCGTTTGTGCTATAGATGGCATTGAATATTCACTTGAACTCGATGAAAGAAAGAAGCAGGAACTCAAAGCATTGGAAGATTGGAATGTTCTGCTGCTGAAAA
Source organism: Torulaspora indica (assembly GCA_931305995.1). NCBI lineage: Eukaryota > Fungi > Ascomycota > Saccharomycetes > Saccharomycetales > Saccharomycetaceae > Torulaspora > Torulaspora indica. The sequence goes on along the minus strand of CAKNUP010000004.1, from coordinate 217,686 downwards.
TTAAAATCAAAAGCAATCTTAATGCTACATATGGTCAAATTCAAGAACATGGAATTGAAACCAACGAAGATAATGTAAATGATACATCGGCGGGCGACACCGACTTCGAGATGCCAGCCGGTGGGTTTTTACCAGTTCCTAGTGCTGATGCCGAAGCGGCTCAGCCTACAGTGGCGAATTCTGATGAAGAAGGGTTAGAACCTCAGGAAGAAGGAGGCTTTGTTGTTGCTTCAAGTAAGAATGAGTTGATGAAAAAAGACAGAACTCAAGACATTCGTATAACAGAGAGCCAAAAAAATGTGGATTCCGATGACAGACTGGGAAGTGCGGATACATCAGGAGCGTATGAGGAAAGCGATGGTAGCTATGAACAGTTTATGGAAGAGCTTGGTTTCTCTGATCAAGATATTTGAAACGAATTATCACATATTTGCTATAAACTACACTATCTGGAGGCAATGATATCCAGCTCATACTCCTGCATCATGGAATCTGTAGTGACTGAGTACGGTACGAGTTCTTCTCCATTTTTTTCTGTGACAGAATTGTCCTTCTGGTCTTGTTGAAATCTAAAGTAGTTGTAATACGCAACATCAAGCAAAATTATGCACATACCGGCCCAGTTATGAATCCCCTTGAGCCTTTCCCCTAACAATAGCATGCCGCATACAATCGTAAGCAGTTCTTTTACGATTCCTGCGATCGATAGAGTAAGCACATGAGCTGTTTGAAGTATTCCAAACTCGCAAATAGTCATAAAGAAGACTTCAATCCCAGGAATCAGTAACAACAGCAGTCCCTTCATTACGGATTTGACGGTAACCACTCTCACTTCATCACCGGTGCTAAAAAGATTCGATTGGAAAATGCTGGGGAATGGCTTATCCACTACCAGGGACGTGGTGAAGAGCGCGATGCCCATAATCGGCGCCAATTGGTGAATTGTGTGAATTGGATGTGGTTTCCCGCTTGAAGCTACTCTCGTTCCAAGATCCGGCACCGTAGATTCCGCAGATGCCACGTTATCGTAGTGATCCTGCTTTTTAAGCGTCAATTGTGTATAAACCCATCTCAGGCCTGAGAGACAGCTGCTTATCAGGACCAAGCAGGATCCCAGCACCAGCGTAGACCGGTCTTTGACCTGTTCCGTTTCGTTTGACGGTGTAAAGATCATCATAACCACGCCTGCAAACATGACTAGCACTATAAGAGCCAGTTTCCAGTGAAATTGCTCCAGTCCAAAGAGACATCCAAACAGCAGTACAAATGCGATGCTGGCGGATTTTATTATGGTGTACACTGTCAAACTGATATACTTGAAAGAAACGTTCCCAAACCCAATATCGCCGGCTGCGGCAAGCGCAGTTGGAATGAGATACTTCAGATAGAATTTCACACTCGGCAATTGGTCCCTAATGGTAGTTGACCGACCGCTCTGTTCCAATCTCAAATATCTGATGTATAGAAACGACAGAAACCAGAGAACCAATTGGTGGAACGAAGTAACCAGAATCGGCGAATCGATTTTCAAACCTTTAACGGGATCAAACATCCATTTATTGTATAGTGACAGCGTTATGGAGCAGAAATACCATCCCAGTATCAGTACGACCAGGTTACGCATCTGACAGGACAAAAAAAGCGAGCGAAACAACTAGAAGGCGGAGAACCCACCTGAAGATCAATTGGAGCTGGCAACGACCATCAGCAGGCTCTATTCAAGTCAATTGACAGCGATGATGAGTCTCATTGAATCTATATGAGAAGACCCGTTAGAAATGACTATAAAGGCCTACTATGGCCAGCAGTTAACGTCTATATATACAGGAAGGTCTCAATGGCTTCGTCTTTATCCCTCTAGGCCTGCTCGGTGCCTCTGCTTTGCTAGTCCTTCTTCTTGTAGTCGTAGTGCCATATCTTCCTCGGTGGAAACTCGGTGGGCACTTTCATCTCCATCGGAAACCGTTTTGCGTGCTCTGGGGCGTTTGCTGCCTGGAACAGCTCGGGACTCAGTTCTTCGAGCACATCCATGGCTTTCTGAGTACTCTTGTATTGCAATTTCAGCCGTTCGTTGCGCTGGGCGCGCAGATCCGCCTGGTACGTCGACCAGCATCGCTGTATGGTCTGGTGTTTTATCAGATCCTCGCGGGAGAGCTTCAAAAGCTTGGGCTGCTTTCTGCTCGCCGACATTACGCTCAATTGCGTCACGACTCTCTGTGCTGCAGGTGGAAGACCACCTTTACTCTTTGTTCTCACGCCTCGGACAAGAACGGTGACAGGCTGTGCAAGTTGCCAACGGGTAGCATGGTGTGGCAACATTTTAAAGCAAATAGCGAATCTACCAGCTGCTACGACATCTATCAGCAGTATTAGAATCATCTAGAGCTTAAAGTTGGTGAACTTGTAGTGAAAAATGAAAAATCATTGAGAACGACTAGCATATTTAACAGCTAGCAGGCAGCAAGTTGCCAGCTCTTGACGTCTCTCGTGGATCTGGAAGCTCTCGTTGGGATCAATTGTATGCGCTGGGTGCTACCCCAGCTTCAGGCTTCGTTTTGAGCCCAAAGAGGGCCGTAAGCGACCGCGATGGACGTCGCGAGGTCCAGACCTAGGACCAGCGAATGTGTGCCGTGCAGACAGCTCTGGTGCGTCTATACTGCTATCTTGCTGTATTGGTACCTCGCGGGGTGCCCGCTTCTTGCACTTCTATAAGACCTCTTGCTTCCGCACGAAAACGTTGCTGGCACCAGGGAGCCAGGGACACTGAGTAGGGACTAATGTCTGGCAAAGGTGAGAAACAGGATAGTGGCATTGGGGATCCGCCTTCTTACGCGGAAACTATGAGACAGGACGCTGCTGGCAGGACCGGGGACGTTCAGCATGGTTATAGTCACACTCCCAGGATCAACAGTAAGAAAGGGTTTCCAGGAGGCCAAAATCTGACTTACAATACCTCCAAGAACTCGCGGGATTGATATGCAGATTGTATAACGGGCTAGTGCTCACTTCTTTTTAGGCTGTAAGGGAATGAACGAATTCAAGTTCAGTGTACTGTGGGACAGTTGCGTGCGGCTTCCCAGCTCAGGTTCTGCCTCTTCATCTATGCAGGTTGCGTCGGTGTGATGTGACTGTTCTGTCGAGCTGGGCTCGGCTTCCTTGGTGGTCTTACGATCTTCCTTCCTCTTGGTGCCACCACCCCAGAAATTCAGAATACTACGTCTTTTAACCTTCTTCTTCTCGCTGTTTTCCTTCTTGGAAGCTCTAGGTAATGCCGTGGCTACGAATTCTTGCAGTGGATCCACATGGAATTGTGAACTGGCCCATCTGTGCTTGCTTGCACTGCTCTCGGATCTTCTGGAACCGTCCTCATCCGCAGGTTCACGCTGTAGTGCCTCTCTCTTCGCAATCTCGGCTAATCTGGCGGATATAGACTTGAATAACGTCTGATTAGTGCTTTCTCGGGCCACAGCATGCGGTTTACTCTTCTGAGTACTAGTCTTTGCAGCTTTCTTACTCCACGAAAATATCACAGGAGCATCAAGCTGCAGCGCTGCTGGAAGCGCCTGGGTGCTAGCCCTCCTCTCTTCATCATACCATCGCCCAGCTATAGCTGATGCGGCTTTGTGCAGGCTGCCGTGAGAGAGGTCTTGCTCTTTCAATTGAACATCACTCGTAGAAGAAACCAAATGGTTCATCAACTTCCTGCCATTCGGTACCTCGTCTAGCAATTCGTAAAGTATCGTTGTCTCTTGTGATTCTGCATCAGTAATTGGGCTCAACGGCAGAAGTGTATCTAACTGTTGGTCTATTTCTCGTCTCTGAGAGCTTGAAGCAGCTTCTTCGCCAGCCTCCATCATCCTTAGCCCACTGGAAACCGTTACGAATGGTCTAGAGTCCTCTCAAGCCGCATTTGAGCAGTCTTCTTGGAATGTCGTTACAGAGCGAAGGTATAGAACTGACGGTTTTTTGTCAAAGTTAGCCAACTTTTAACAAAACACTAGTTGAGTATAGCCAATTGGACCATGTCGTCGATCAACAGGTGTTGTATGAGTTTGCCACAGTTCCCAGATTATACGGCGTCAATTTCGCTGTTTGAAGATGTGTCTAACGCTCAAGAACTTCGATCAAAAGTTGCAGAGCTGCCATTCGCTCTAGTCGATGCTAGAGCTGTATGTTCGAGGGAGCAACTGCTGTCAGCAATTTATCGAGCTCTTGTCGAGGTATCCTATAACAAGAGGAGAACAAAAAGCTTGCATTCTGAGTGTTTGCTGTGTCTGTCACCGTCATCGAATATTGGTGAAGCATTCAAGAATTTTGGGCTGAAAGACGACTGCAAAACGGTAATTGCTGTTCAAATATTGGGGCCAGATGACCAAAATGCGTTAGAGAGGCTCCATGAAGAAATCCGCGGCCGTGAAGTCGAGTTTCTTGACCAAACGCTTCAACGACACTGCGATGTGGACTTTATAAGGAAGGTATGTGGTCATGAACGTTACAATGGTTGTGTTTGGGAATATACTAACTTCTATTGATGCAGGTTTACAAATTAGATCAGGAGTTTCAACCGAAAACCGTGGAAGGTCTGTCAAGGGCCCTGGTCAATGCTATTCAGTTAAGAGGTTTGTAGCTCTTCGCTTATGATACATCCGAGACCCATGAACGCCTCGGTGAGCATCCGATCGTAAACATAATCTACCCTGAAGCCCGAGGCGATGAAATCTTTTCTTTCTTGCAGGTCTTTGATGAATGGGTCGCTGTAGAGCGACTCCTCTAGTGTGTATCGTTTTGAGATATCTCTGTCACCATTAAACGGCGTGAAGGGCACGGTATCCTTCCGGGGCCCTCCGCTGTTGGCTGCCAGATATGGGTTATTCATCATAACCCTATTCAGCTCCTCCAGCTTCCTTCTGGCTGACGATTTTTTCAACTTGACTGTATTCTTAACGCCTTCTATAACATCATCGACATCTTCTGCGCTTGACAGCCTATTTACAATCTCTTTCTTGGCCCATTCTTTGTTCATCCTATCTTCCTCTTCAATCTGCCTGAGCAACATCCGTTTCTTCATCTTCATTTCCTTCTCGAATTGCTGTCTTTGTTCAAAACTCTCCAAGTCTTGCTTGTTGCGTTCTATGTTGGTCATGATCAGCTGTCTATTGAGCTCCTCATACGCCCGCAGTTTCTCCTCTGTCGCTGCAACATCAATCCCATTGTCCAAATTGTAGACTATCTCCTCTATTTCCTCCAAATACTTGTTATACTCCTCCAAGTTGTCCCCAAAATCGTCCAGCTTCTTATTGAACACAGAGAACACTCGTTTACGAATATCGACCTCTTTCTCCACTGCAACATCGTCAAATATCTGCGTCTTGAACTTATTCTTCCTCAGAATCTTATCACAGTTCTTGTAGGGGCATTGTGCAGGTCCAAGACTGAATATACGATCCACACACGACTCGCATATCCTGTGGTAACACTCTGGATTCACTAGAAACTTCACATCTGGCGACAGATACCGGTCTGTCTTGCAGATCGGGCACATATCCTTATTGTCATAGTAATCGTCCACTGAATAGCTCATCTCGTTAGCTAAAATGTTCGGGAAACCTTCCTGGCTTAACGGTCGTTGGTACTCACTCTTTGGCAGTCTTGAAGACACTCTCTGAGGTTCCTTACAGGCCTTTATGGTTCTGTTCAAGTCATTAGTAATTTTCCACTGTGACAAGAACCTTGTAAGATTATATACACAAGGTGAACAACACAAGATGAACGTTTAGATGCCCGGACTGGTTGGGAAGGATGGGATTTTATGTTCCCCGATGGAAGCTTCCATCGTGGGTTAAGTACGCTGCTCCCGTCATGTTGCTAGCTCTAATGACATATTGCACCTGGGGTTTTGCACATAGACTGTGTTATGATCAGTTGTTCAAGAAGCTAGGTCGAAGATCAGTGGCGATTGGTCTCATTTGCGTTGTGGCTTTGCTAGATGCTTTACTGATTGTTGTATGGTGTCAGATCAAGATTATAGGGCCAGGAAGACTGCCCAAGGTAGCCCCTTACATGATACTTCCAGAAGAATCGGTTGATGGTCGAGACAGTGAGCTCGAATCAATGATTCCGTCGTTAATACCACCTTTATGCTATCAGTCAGGGCCCAACGGGCAGCCAATCCGGTGTAATGCTTGTGGGAGCGTCAAAACCGACAGAGCACATCATTCTTCGGATTTGAACTATTGCGTTCCACGGTTCGACCACAGATGTGTCCTGCTGGGTGCCGTTATTGGGAAAGATAACTATCGTCTATTTCTGCAATTCGCGATGTACATGGCCGTCTTGGCCATTATCGTTGTGGTCTCCATATGTGTGTTTCTGAGGCAGATTCGTAAGGATCTGGACCACAACTTGATAGCTATACTGGTAATTGCAATTTTGGGATGCATTATGAGTGCTACAATGCTTTCCGTTCATGTTGTTGCGTGCATCATAAATAATAGAACGACAGTGGAGGTTATGGCTGGAAAAGACACTCATAAACACAGCTACTGGTGTTACTATAACGCTAAAGATGGCAGCCGCTATGTTGTCCAGTTAGAACGAGATGAACGTCGTAACTTGTGGCGCAAAAGACCAGTATGGCGTAATTTCAGTGAGTTTTTGGGCTCAAACGTGCTGTTTTGGTTTATACCCGTGGGGTTTCCAAGCCCGAGTTATCAGGATCTGGAGGCGAATACTACTGGTGGTTATCCAACTCTGCCGACGATCTTGGGTCGCTACTACGAATCATATGGTGAAGAGAGCAAAGAAATGATAGAAAAGAAGATCGCAGAAAATCAATATGTAACAAAATTCTATGCATTTGGTGATAGGTACCGTCTAATTAATTAGAAATCTATTTGGTCTTGACCAAGGTCCAGTTCTATACTGTTTATAAAATATTCTGCGTGCTCTAAAATTTGGCAAAGTGTTCGACAAGCTCCAGCTCTGTCGAAAGTGTGTCCCATCTATAGTTAACTCTGATATTGGGCACGTTAGTCTTTCCAACATCGTTGCCTTGGACGCCGTCTTGTTCAAAGTTCTTACCAATCCAATGTGCTTTGATCGAAGCTTCCCAACCACTTTGCAGAACTGAGTTCTTCGCTAACTCACACATGTCAACATTTGAGAGCTTGTATATTTGCGCAGCAACGGAGTATTCTTCAATCAAGGGTTCCCGGGTGTATGAGAACTGCAATGGATCATCTGTCGATAAGGAAACATTCAAACCCCTCTTAAAGTATCTAGGGAATGGATTCTTATCATAAGTCAAAAACAGTGCATTGTTCGACAGAGGAGACATAGCGATACCAATTTGATCAAGGTAGTATAAGTACTGGACGAATGGAACCTTTCTTAGCAGAATACCGTGAGAGATACTTTGCGCAAGCAGATAGGCGGATACCAAATGTTCAGGGTCACCGGCTTCACCACAATGTGGTCTCAATACTAATGTATTAAACCCACGTTTACTCCTCCATTGGTTTAAAGACGCCAGACTTGAATACAGGTAGTAGAGGTAGTAAGAATAAGGAGGATTTTGATAAGACTCCCATAAAGAAGGTTTAGGGTATTTCCTGTGAAAGCGGCGATCAACTTTGGATTCATCGTCAACTGAATCGAAACCAATGACCCTTTGCAAAAAGACGTGTAGTTTGGGATGAGACTGAGGGTTCTTAGTCACTTCAAAAAGTGGTTTGAATAGATTTGTAATGATTTCCTGGAAAGTATTTATTGCGCCTGTCTTTTTGTAAATATCATAGAGACGAGGAATTTGAACTAGCCAACGTACATTGTGTGAGAAGATTTTATTGTCCACGACCCAACTAGCTAGTTTATCCCACTCATCGATGGAACGGCCATAAATCGATATTCTGTATTCGCAATTTTGATACTTGGAGTTCTCCAGATCTGAGATGACTTGTTTCGTAATCTCAGCTAAATATGAACCTTTGATGTAATTATCTGTCTTTAGGAAAATTTCTCTCAAACGAGATTCACCAATCGGGTTATACTTTAGGTTAAACTTATCAAATCTGTGAAAAGTGTCCTTATGCGCATGCATATCCAGCGTATCGATGGATAAATCATAACCAGACAATTGTAGCGACTTGAATACTTCATCTAAAGTCAAAACCTTATCATCTCTGAAGATAACCTTTTCGTCACCGCAATGCTTCAATTTATGTTTAATGAAACGTAACAGGTGCTTTTGATTCATGCAAGCCGAGTGGTGAACGTGAGTGTCCACTTTTCTAACATTGTAAAAATCTCTATGTGGGTTTCTTTTCGAGACGCTGGTTTCTTGGTACTCATTCAACAAATAGTATAAGTTCCAACGAGCCTCGAGATATTGTAATCTTCTGAACGCGAACGATTTTGCTGGTCCATCGGACGAAATTGACACCAGCTTCTCCAGATCCAAGTAGTAATCACGCAAGCTCGGCACGTCAGCAATCAGATCTTCCTTATTCCCCACGCGATGAACCACATACGAGTCATCATCGTTAGACGTAAAATCCCACTCCGTGTCTTCACCCGGTATCTCACACTCAGCAAAATCAAAAACCACAGAATCCGGCGGATTCGCTACTTTAACCACTGTCTTGGTCACCGCATCGTAAGTAGGCTTCGGTGGCGGAGGATATATTTTCCACCCCGGCTTATTCTTAGGATTCTGCTCTGATCTCTGCAGAGACGAATCCTGATACTTGGCTCTCAAAGCCCGACATTCGGCCACATTCTTGTAAAGCCCTATCAGCTCTGGCGAAGGTTCATCCAAAAACTGCTGAGCCGCGTCATCTGCAAGCGTCCCCATCTTGTAAGCTATCGGCGTGCTCTGCTTCTCCTGTGAGTCCCACATTTCACCGCCTGGAGGATACGGAACCGTATTCTGAGCTCCCGACGACAAATAGCTATCCTTTTGCACACCAGCTGTCCCAGAAGTGCTTCCCCTAAACGACGGTTGATCCACGAGCGGTGAAGGAGCCGTTTTTTCATCCAACGCGATCCGTTTCGACTCATTATCAAACAACTGCTTGCTCTCATGATACGAGAAATGGGCATCCTTCATTGGCGACTCCTCGTCCGCAATGGCAGCTTTCTCACCACCGTCCTCCCCGTCCTGCTCAAACGCTCCAAAATCATTGGATGGAGCCGGTTCCAACGACAAATCGGTCAATTCCTTGGCGCTCTCTTCAATTCTGATATCCATTGAGCCCAGAAACCTCTTCTAACCGTCCTTATAGGCGTTTAAAGAGTGGTTTCCAGTCTATTTGGTATCTGATCAAGGCCTTATTAGCCTTGCTTAACTATGTCGTTTAGAGTGATACCAGCTAACTTAAGGTCTTTGCGGCCTTGTAAACAACTAGTCATCACTAGCAGTGTTTAGCGTTAAAGAGAGGCCATTTGAGCTGTTGTTGAGCTGTTGGTGGGCGGGATTGTACCTGGTATGATGGATTTGGAGTACCTGAAGCCTGGGTTTGACCCGAGTAGCCTGAAAGTGGCGCAACTGAGACGGATTTTGATGGAAAATGGGGTGGAGTTCTCGCCGCAGTCGAAGAAGAGTGCGTTGGTAGGGCTGTTCGAGGAGCGTGTGAAGCCCGAGATACCTAGGTTGAGGAGTAGATACGAGAATTTGTTGCCTAGCGATAAGGGGATCGTGAAAGTGGCAGTGAACAGTGGTAAGAAAGTGCAAAAGAAGGATAAGAAGAGGAAGAAGAGTAAGGTTAGTAGTGCAGAATCTGCGGTTTTATCTGGATCAGAGAACCGTGATGCGGAGAGCAGCGGTGGTGCTCGCGTGGCCAGCACACCGTTTAGTGACGTTAACGATTTTCAGCAAGGTGGTGCTGTCAAGAGGAAGGGTAGGAAGAGGAAGATAGTGGAGAAGGAGGAGGATCGAGAGAGGGATCTGGGAGTCGCACTGGAAGATCGATCACGCGAGGAAGCCGTGAATAAGAAGAGAAGACGCAAAATTGGCGACGTTGAAAATACTCCGATTACGGAAAAAGTGGCTCAGAAAACACCGAATAAATCACCACACAAGTCGTTAACTATTGATAAGTTTGAATCCTCTTCATCGTCAGAATCTTCTTTCAATGAGTCTTCGATACTTAATGTATCGCGCCGGGGCCATGCGGGAACCGAGAGATCGGACGATCGGGATACTATCAAGAACGATTTCAGTTTTGAACGGAAAACACTTGTGCCTGATCTTAATAGCCTAAAGGTTTCGCCTGCTTTTGCGGATGAACTAAAGGTAGCCTATAAGGAGAATTCCGTTCCGGTTCTTGCCCGCCCGGAGTCGCATTCAGAATTGGAAATGAACTATATATCCGGTCCAGCAGAAATAAGCGTAGGAAAGGAAACATCCGCTGAAACTAACGTACTCGAGGAAGATTTGACTTCAACTGTTGAACCTGAATCATACGACCACAGCAAGGAATCTCAACCCATTATTGGCAAAGATGAAAGTCATTATGAAGACATCAACGTCGAGCAACCTCCGGCGAGTGATACATCGCAACAGCCTGCGGAGGTTAAGCCTGTGGATGAGGAGCCCACAAGCGGAAAGCAACATTCCATCGAGCATGCCACAGAGAAAGTCGATAGTAGTCGTACAAGGCTTGGGTTAGCTAAGCCATTTTTCAGATCGCTTGGAAGAATGTTGCGCGATACTTCTCTTTTCCTTCTAGTTGTCATTCCTATCCTGTATGGTCTTTGGTATCGTGAACAAAGGATTTTGGTAGGTTACTGCGGTCATGAGACAGAAACAGGCAAATTGTTTGATAGCAAAATAACAGCACTTTCCAAAATTGATGAATTTCTGGAGACCCAAAAGCCAAACTGTTTGCCATGTCCAGATCATGCCATTTGCTACCCACTAATGCAGATGAAGTGCCAACCTGAATATGCACTGCATAGAAATAGGTGGAGCTTATATCATTTGCTTCCACTTAGCGATAGCTGCATTAAAGACACGGAAAGAGAAAAACTGATCTCTGAGGTCGTCAAGAAATCTTTGGAATTTCTTAGAATGAAAAATGCTCAATACTCATGTGGAGAGTCTAATGATGACTCTAAGAGTGGAATGACGGAAGATGAACTATATCAAATATTCTATGAATCACGGGCTCCCTGGATCAACGATGATGAGTTCGATGAGCTGTGGTCTCAGGCCGTCTCAGATCTGATTAAGGAACCTGAAATAACTTGGAGGCAAGTGAGTAATGACTTTTTTTCATCAAGCAATTCAGAAAGCATGATTACTAACAACCAAGAGGAGTGGTTACAGTTACCAGACAGTAAATCTTCAGCCATTGACCGCGCCAACCACCAGCCTACAATCAATGGTGTTCCGGCACAGGCAGGACATTTTTCAGAAACAGACAGAGCGAAAAAGACGAGGCTTCTTCGCTCGGCATCCAAGAAGTACGTCGGGCTAAGATGTAAGTTCGAAAGAGAGATCTATCAAACGTATAAAAAGTATGCCTACTTGATTTGGTCAACCGTCATTTTCGTCCTTCTGGCAAAATACACATCGTACAGGATCAGGAAGCTCTATAAACAGCGTGAAGTTGTAGAGGAACTGAGTAGGAAGGTTGTGAGTAAGCTGAAGGCAATCAAGAAAGATAATCAAGCGCCTGATTTTTTAAGTGTAGTTCAATTGAGAGATGTACTGCTTGCCGACGTCACCGATCTCAGTTATAAAAACAAATTGTGGCAGGCTGTAGCAAAGACTTTAGAAAGGAATAACACCAATGTTCGCTCCACTTTGATGGAAATTCACGGCGAAATAATGAAATGTTGGGAATGGATTGGACCACTTGACACTAATACTCATGATAGTCAACAATAGCAGCATCGGAATAACCAACTATGTAGCATAATTATTTTATAATTTTATAATTTAATCAAGTCCTGGTTTCCGTTTACAGGTGCTAGATGAAACCAATCTGTCAATTGCTTACAACACAGATCAGCGACACACTCGGCTTATTTGCTTTCCGGTTCAGCTAGCAAAATGGCACCAATCAACAGCTGTAATTGTAGAACAACATATAGGTGCCTTAAGGCTTTAAGTAAGAAAAATGTAAGTGAATTATGTAGTAGCCACATGAGTTGAACTGGGATATCAAATCCTGGTCTACATAGCTGCTTAGTTATCAAGGTGGTTAAAAGCTGTATATGGCATCCGCTTTGTTTAGCCTTTTATGTTTAGTAAAGATGCGACGCATTTTAGTCAAATTACCAAATAACTAACAATTACATAGTTGACCAAATAGCGTTGCCTATGAGTAGAATAATGTACAAAGGTATATAGGATGGAGAGTCAACCGCCTTATATCTTAAGCGATACCGAATCCTTCATGGCCTTCATTGATAGAGAGCAACAGAGATCCCCGAAGCGTCTCGTATGAGCTGTATGCTGGAAGGTTTAGTTGATTGAAGCAAGTATGAGACGATGGCAATCTATCAGTAGAGCCGTAGTCGCGGTGAATAGAAAATTTGCAAACTCCAGTGACACCTGTTAGTTCCTTAAAACCATTCAATGGTACTTTACTGGTACCGGTGACGAATTGTAAAAGCTTGGCCCTTTCTTCTGCGTCAAATGATCTTACCGCTCTCCAGAAATAGTTGATCTGCTTGCAGTTTGCGGTGTAGTTAACATAGGTTGTATTATTTTTCCAGTCATCGACGTCGATGTCTGGTAAGCCACTCACTAGAAGCTCCAGCTCTTGCTCATCAAATATGGAGATAAGTTCGATTGGTATTAAAGCATAGAACCCTTGCAGAAAGTTATCCATTTGCTCTTTCACTGAGGCATGCAGTTTGTACTCAACAATCTTCTTGACATAATCATGTTTGTTTTCCTCTGTAACGGCAACATTTTTACCATTCTCGACCAGTTCGATGATTTTATGTTCGCCATAATCATCAGTTTCAACTGAGAAAGTTTCTTCTATGACGTCAGTGATATCATTCTCGAGAATCCACACTAATGACTTGTAGTAGTCTAGGTCTAGAGATTCCATGTCTTTCAATGATACCGGTCTGCCAAGGATGTTCTTATAAACCTCTCGACTAAAGTGGCAGTCCAAGAAGCATTGATCGCGAATAGCTTTACCAATGATCATACCAATAAACTTGAAGAATGATAAGTGCTCCGGGTTGATTCCAGACGTTCGATTTGGCCTGAAAGTCGTTTTATCCGACTCTACTGGTAAAAATAAAGCATAATCAGGATTAAACATCTGCCTCGATAGAACTTGATACCATTCTCTAGTTAGCCCACCTGCATCCACACCACTTTCACCCTTGAAGGTGATCTCGAGCTTGGATTTCTTGATATCATCGTTAGATTTGAAAAACAAAGCTCTGTAGGAATCTAGGAACACTTGTTCACGACGCACCGTAATGCTCAATTTTGGCCTATCATGAGTTTCCATCCCCAACTTTGCAATGAAAAAATAGCGTTTGTTGTCAAAATCCAGAACTTTAGGATTCTTGACCAGTAATGAAAAAGGTCCACTCATCAACTTTGGATTCGACCGAATCATCTGGTTCAAGAGCTTCTTATGAGCTTCAGTGAAATGAAAAAACAGCTGGTCAACAGGCAGCTGCGCAAGTTGAAGCTTCTTCTCGTCCTCATATTTCAACGAAACAGTCTTATTTTGTGGCGCTTTACCATGTTTGAAAACCACCATGAGAGACTCAATGAGTGGCAGGAGTACGGTTGCGGAGGTACTCAAGTTCTCTTGACTCTCAAATTCAAAAAGGCACTTACTTAATGAGGACCAAACTTCCCCAAGATTCATTTTCTCGTAAACTGCCATAAGTTTGTCCACATCTCCCTCCGACATCGTCTTCTTTTGGCTGTGTATATAATCAACAGCCGTCAAGACCTTAAGCAATCTGGCCTGATCAGAACTGGGAACAGTGAACTTCTGAACAATTTCTGAATTAATTTCGTTGCCGGTTGCCGCAGAGGCACCTTCAAGAGTGAAGGCTTCCAGGTCAGGAATGAGAGTCTTCACAGTCTCAAGAGCCATAGAAATCAGCTCCTTCGTGAAGACGCCAACGGCACCATTCAAAATTGAAAGATTCTGCATGATGTTCAACGTCTGCTGAAATACCCTTGTATTACAACTTTCTAACTTTATGATGGAAACGAGTTTCTCAAAGTCGCCATCATCAAAAAATGGGATAGGAAATTTGCGCTTTGAATTACCATCGTCCGAATTCTTGGCGATTGCTCCAATGGGCTTCGTGCAAACCTGAAGTATTCTAGTCAATAAATCCATCAACACGCTTTCATCCGTGATTATTTTGAGATCCAACAAAGCAAATAAATACTTGACCGGCCATTTCAAGTTTTTATTGACAACATCCCTCTTATTTTTAATGGATGCTTTGTTGATCATTAAGTTGTCATGCTCTGTAATAAAGAAGTACTTGAGACGATTATCAGCATCAATTAAGCTTTGCAACACTTCAATGGCTTGATTTGCAACAACCAGCGGAGTACAATCAGCTGGCAGCAGCCGCGCAGTACCGCCGGATTGAGCCTTGTTAGTTCCATGAGCTCGAGAGCAGATCAAATTATAGACTTTTTCCAACGAATGCTGATCGACCACTCCCTCTGTCAAAATAATCAGCAGAATATTGATGATATCACTTCGGTTTTGTTTGCTGGAACATAAACGATACAATAGTTCGTGATAAATTTCACGGTGGACATAAGGTTGAGATATGAAGATAGACCTCATAATCGCGGCTATGCCAGCGCGATCGACAAGCGGCGAGAAATAAACACGACCAGACTTCTTTTTCTCCGTTTCATTACCATGATCCGTAGTAGCAGTCCCTGGCTCATTTGTGTCTTCATCGCCACTAATCATTTCCTCGTCCATTTCTTCGTTTTCGTGCTCATGCATCGTTCGAACAATAGTTGAGAATCTGGATTCTGCTGCCTCTTGGCTCAGAATCTCCTGTCTGAGATTTTCCGGAATAGCGTCCAAGAAATCCGAATCGATTTCTCTCGAGTGTATTTCATTTTGCATGGCTTCTGCTCTCCGTTCCCTAACATGTTGTGCGAAAACTTCCGCTCTGATATCCTCTGGAAGAGCATTTAAGAATTCAGCGTCTATGTCAGTCCCACCGATGTCAACTTCGGCACCATCTATAATCACGTAAACAGGTTCATGATCAGCATGTCCTTCTTCCACTTCGCCAGACATAGCATCATGCTCTTCTGCTGACGACGTGCTTTGCTGTTTTGGCTTGGCAGCAGGGCTTCTGAGCTTAGCGCGCTCTTTCTCTTCTTCTTCCTTACGTCTTGCTTCTCGGAACGCTTCCAAACTTGGCTTGTACAACCTTGATATGATTGTTGGCACAACATAAGCTGCGTAGCTTTTACTATCATAAAACATGTCAAAAATATCCTTCCATCTAGAGACTGTTGGTTTTAGGACAATACCATCAGGAGCTCTCTCATCGAAAAATTCACCGGAGAACAGAACGCCTGCAAAATGTGTATTTTCTGATCTGTAGCGCGAGCCTGAACCAGCGTTGACTAGCTGATCTGATATTCCATTTTCCACCTCTTCCAGGCTTGATGGCCCCAGAGGGTTGACCAGGTTGCTCTGATGCCTTCGATCACCGTTTAGTAAAGTAAGGGACGGTAAACCGAGAGGTTGATGCCCATGTCCACGAAACGAACGCTGGTGATGACGTCCATGACCCCGACCATCTTGTACCCTGAATAACGGTTGTGACTCATTGTGGAATACATGCTCAATGCCCTGAAAGGTCCCCGTTGCCTCTTCATCATCGGATGCGTCTTCAATGACATCGAAACCGTCGGTTGTCATCCATCTACGCCTTATTACTCCATGACCATGGTCGTCATTTGTCCCTTCAATATCATCACCGTCCTCATCTGAAGCAGAAAGTTCGGAAAGTCCGGACTCCCAGTCGGATTCTTCTATGCCGTAGTCAGCAAGGTCGATCTCCAACTCCGCTCCATAATCTCCTCCTTCGAGACTAATCAGCTCTATGTCATCGCTCTCATCGTAACTTGTGTCAGCCCCGCTCGACGAACCATCAGAACTATCTTCACCATGAGAGATTTCGGCTCTCTCAGACGACGCTCCCTCATTTTCGGAATCCATACTTTCATCGCTATCAGTTTCGTAATCTGAATTGCTAGCATTGATATCTTCTGCTCCATTCTCGTCACTGAAGACAACTTCGAATTCATCGTCATCTGCGTCGACAAAAGCAATGTCCTCATCATCGCCAATCAAGGAATCTTCGTCATCTTCATCCTCTTCAATGTCAGCAACATCATACATTCCCAAGGCCGAATTCCTAAACATGTCAGAAGGATTCTCTTTGTCTGAATCCTCGTCAACCTCTACTTCATCATCATTACCTTCCACTTTGAAGAGTTCAGCATAACTATTTCTCACCGAGTTGATGGAGTTTAGTGGATCAACAGCGTTGCTCATTAGCTTTTTGCAGAATGGATAATTTAAATCAAGTAAAGCCATGCAATCAGTGATAGCAGTCGGCACGTTCATCTCAATCATGAGCTTACAGAGCTGGTACTGGTCGGCATCGATTTTGTTTGTGTCTAGGATGAGCCGCAGATATGGAGCTTGCACGAACACCATGGAAGAGATTATCTTAAACCATGTGTCTAGTTTACTGACGTTAGCTTCCAATAGTTTTGTTGATGTTGTAGCATTTTTCAAAGCTTTAACAATTGACTCTATCGTGAATTTTCGTATGAATGTCATATCAGGGTCAATAATCTTTAGATCACTTTTCTTGCTTTTATCGTCCTGTACTGTTGCTACAAAGCCCACTATGACAGATCTAGCCAACATGCTGATTACTTCTCTTCTCTTCGCCTCATGCTTGTTCTGCTCTACACCTGTCGATTTATCAAGTAACTGATATAGGAAAAAGTTAAGCGCTGTTGATCTAGGTTTAGGAAATTCGGTGTAGGAGTTGCGCCTATCGTAAGTCAAAAACTCGAACTTACTTTGTTTATAGCTGCTCACTAACTCAACCAAAACCTTCAATAAAAACATCATATAAGCGCAAACTGGATTTCTAGCGGGATACACTTTATCATTCTTTCTCTCAGATTTTTCTCCATCGGCTGATGCAGGCTCAGATGTCCAATCTTTCTTCGAAGCTGCTATGAGTTGCGATAATAACAAATGAACAATACCAGTTCTATTTGAAACGCTTGCAGTTGGCGAATGATGGTCTTTGCCTTCGCTTCCTTCTGTTCCTTCGGTGCTAGAGCTTCTAAGAAGGTTATATTCAATTAGTTTACCATCATCATTGAAAGATTGAAAGCGGGCGCGCTCACATATAACATCCACAAAAGTATCAGGGTTTCTTAATACAACGTGTGGCTTTTCCTCAACAATGCCAGTCAAATCACGCTCCTTTTCTTTATGGTCGCCTATGATTCTCGTTGTAAAGCTCCTGTTTAGCTCATAGCGAATCAGCAGTTCCACAACTTGAGAAGTTTCAAAGCAACGCCTTGCAAGCAATAAGAAAGATGACTCCAGGTAATTGATTTTCTCGGACTTTTGGAAGACACCAATAACTTTGAGAAGCCTTGATAATATTCCAGAGCGTGCGATCTCTCCTGCATAGACCTCATTTCTGGCATAGAAGATCAGGATACGACAAGTGGCGAGGGCAGAATAAAAGCTTGATATTTCCCCCACTCTTATTAAGGCATCAAAGATCGATTTCTTAACATCAGGAGAGATTCGATATACTGATGTCATGGGAGGCAATCTATACCGGATGTTTACATCCGGAGGTATGGGGTCAACAGCAGGAACCTCCGATTTAGCCAGTATAATCTCGTATACGTATAAGGCTTTCGAAAACCACGGACTGTTGATGTGCTCAGGATTCAACGAGTGCTGCAGATACGCCAAAAAACGATGGATCTGATCTTCAGAATTTTCATAGACATACTTCTCGTTGAGAAAAATACCAAAAAGGTGGATTAAGGACGATAGTGATGTGCATTGATGCAAATCAGTTTCAAATACTTTGTCCAACACTTTTGCTGCAAACTTCTCACAGGGTTTGTCGTAATTTTCGAGCATCTGTAGGAGGGTTCGGGCAAATGCGTTAACGAGTTTTGGGTAGTTCGGCAAGACATCAAAAACTTTCTGAACCAAGTCACCGTCAAAAGAATCGTTTCTCATCGTATCGAAATCATCTTTAGAGCTTTTCTGCTCATACTGAGGTTCCAAGGGAAGTGGATGAAGCTGCCAAGTATCATTTTTCACAATCGTCTGATATTTTAACCATTGATCTTCATTAAAAGCGGCAGGCTTATCATGCGACGGCAGCTCATCATCATTATCAAGCAGATATGCATTGGCTGCGTCCTCAGACATACCGCATGCTTTTAAAAGTTGGATTTTGCGTCTTGAAGGTGGTATCAAGTCCCAGCGCAGTTCAAAGAACTCTTCATCTTCTTCGTTCGTGTCAGAAAATATATTCTTTAACAACGTAAGGACCTGCTTGCATGCCGCGTAAGGCACTGAGCGTTTCTGAGGATTGAAAAGTAAGCCGGATTCATCTAATTCAAAAATCAGTCCTAACGCCAAAATTTTAACAAGCACCATGAGCGCCTTGGTAAGATTGTAGTCATCGAGCATATGAGGATAAAATGACTCCACACTGCTGATGTTTTCCATCGAATCGAATTGCATGGACTTGTTAAAGAAGTTGAGCATGTTCAGCAAGCAACTGAGCGTCAGTACGTCGTCTGAGTTTTTCAAATAGTCGACTTCCTCAACGGCGGACATATCCTCAAACTTTGATACTTTGTCAAAAAGTACCTTTAACGCTTCGAAATAGACTTTATAACCACCGTTTTGGTAAAATAGATATGCAGGAACTGTTTGTATCATTCCCATTCCGGCGACTGTTGTTCTTGGGAATGTAAAAATATGGTTATTGAAATCTGCGAGCACTAGGAAATAGGGAATATTATTCTGGAGCTGAACTGCGTGCATCATGCTGACAATTTGTTTGGTTGTCTCATCAAAGATATGCACTTCAAGTGCTCTGTCAGAGCTCTCTAGCTCGATATTTTTGGCATGGCTCAACCTCAGCAGGCACCTGAATAGCATTGCAGTACAGCTTTGAGCTTTATTTAGCACAGCTCTTACTTCCAGGGAGTTTTTCAGCTTAGTGGAGGTATAGTTGTCTTTATACTCGCGCGTTGTAGGCTTTGTCACATGAATCTGGACAGGTGGGACATTACCGATTGGAGATGGCTGCGTGAGTGTGATGGCCTGGTCAGGCATCTGCCTCGTCAAATACATTTCTTCTAAAGCACATTTTTGGAAAAGCAATCCTAAGTTCTCGATGAGACCGAAACCGGCCTTTTTGAGATAATGCATAATTTGCAAAATGCGGTGCTCAGACAGCGACGTTATGCTGACATAGGCATCCGTCACGATGTAAAGGAGAGTTGATAAACGGTGAAGTTTGGCCAACAACTCTTCTATATCTGAGTTATCTCTATCCGCCTTGGCCTGCAACAAGAAACTGGTTTCATTATTTGAGGTCAAAAACGATCTGATTGATTGTAAATCTTCATCAAGGACCTTCATAATTGCAGGGAATGCATATTCATTCTGTTGTTCGTCAAATAACTGAAGCACATCTGTAAAATTTAATAATGCCTGGGAAGTCGTGTAATCGAAAGGAGGTCTCTCCATTACCATAATCGAGAGCAAACTTTTGAAATCTATCTTTTCTACGAATCCCTCTAGTGTTGAATTTTCGAGCGTCATCCCGTAGAAAATATCGGCAAAGCAATCAACGATAGGAGTGGATTTTTGGACGTCCCAGAAAGCCATTTCCTCCCCGTTCTCCTCATATTCTATTACAGGTTCATCCTTACCTTGATAGAAAAGCTCTTCACCGCTTGGAGAGGTATAAAGGTAAGGTTGACTGAACTCAACTTGCCCAGGAAGCTTGTTTACGATCTCAACGAAACAATCTAGAATACTAGACCGCAATTCAGGATAGTGTCTCGCCAGCTCATCAACAGAGGCACCTAGATCAGTAGCCTCTTCCTTCCAGGACAAAATTCTTGCATATTCAGGCTTTGTAACAGCTTCGAATAAAAATGAAATCATATTCTTTTCCTTCACTTGTTTCAGACCGTCAGTGTTCAAACATAGGGCGGAAATGACATCCGGAAGGATGGAGATTAGACCGGAATACGGTCCCATGAACTCTGAGAAATGATTTATGATATATGGAATGATCCCCGCTTCGACTAATATTGGATAGATAGTCGGCTCACTGTTTATAACTCTCTGAATGATATCCAAGACGTAGGTTATCAGAGTGTAACCAAAAACCGGTCTGTTTTCTAAGATCTTTCTCAAAGAAACAAGGATTGGGGAGTCGATGAGATTTCTTATCCTATCACCAGAATCAGTCTTTAAAAGTTTCAAAACCAGCTTCGACAAGCTTCTAATGTAGGCTAGTTGCCTGAACGACACTGAGTAATAGACTAATGAGTACTTGGGAGGTTTACCATAGTCTGGATTCTCCAAAGCGAAATTTACCTCGTCGGTGAATGAATTGATCAGTATGTTGAACCCATTGTTATTTATGAACTCTGCCGTCGAATCTCCGTCGGTAATAACAGCCTCCAAGAGATGCGTGGCGGAAGCCAGGGTCCGTCTATAAGTTGATCGCTTCACCGATATGATATCCAGGAGACTTGATATTAAACCCGCCGATACAAGACTCTCATGCAATGTCTTGACATCGGCTAAATTTGAGATTAGATAGAAAAACCGAACATTATATTCTTCATCGACCTCTGCGGAGTCTTCTCGCAATATTTTGCCAATATAACGTAGAATCTGTGAAAGCAAACCATGAGACATATTACCGCCCATATTTCTGACAATATCTGAACACCAGACATGCTTTAGAGAGACACATTCCAGGGCAAATATACAGTCCAGTCTCAGCTCCTTAGGTACTTTAGTTTCAGAAAGAGAAATGAAATCCGTTAAACTATTGAATGCATATGGATCGAGCTCAAACATCTTGGAACTGACTTGCGGTGGTATGAAAATTGTATTAACCAAAGCCATGGCATTGAATTTGGTCCTTAGAATTATGTTCCTCAACTCTTTATTTTCGTGAGTATCATCGCTGAATGCCTTAGAGATGGTAACTTTTAAAGAATACTCAAACCAATCATCCGCTGGCAAAATCTCCATGCCCTTATCGAATAATTGTTGTAAAGAATGGCTGCGCAATTCTTCCTTTGACAGGTTAAATTTTTTCATCGGCGACGATAGCCCTGTTACATCCTTGGATCCAGAATTTGCTGATTTCCCCGGCGACGTTACCGGTGTATAGTACGTGTACTTCAATTTTGACCACTTACTTGGGAATGTTTTCTTGCCAATATACAAGTCTACCAACGAAAAATGGTCCCCATCGTCATCCATCGTTGACGATGGCAAACATAACGCCAACTTCAACGCCTTTTTCTTGAGGTAGGAATCCCCAAGAATGTTATCCGACTGTATTCTCTCACGGGCTATAATATACCTTTCCCCCATTATAGCCAGCACTTTCACTGCACATAATTTCACCTTAAAATTCGGACAATTCAGCAAACTGTCCATGTTATCCATCGACGAATAAATGTACCTGTTTTCCGTGTTACACAGCAGCCGCGCGGTGAATTCCATCAAATCCACACACCTAGCTTCGTCCTCCCGTGACATCTCAACCAGCTTGACTGGATGCTTCTTAAAATCAGAAGTCCTATACGAGTATTTCTTCACAATCTCACACATCATATCGTCCATCCTATTCAGGACCGGAGTCCACACAAATAGATCATCTCTAGACCTATCCCACTCCTGGATATTTCTCAGCTTCTCTAAAAACTCATTTTCAGTACACTGAGTCAGCTCGTCCAGCAAAGGTTTGTAAGTTTCAGCATTTTGCACCTTTTGCAGCTTTTCGTATCTACTCAACCTTACCATACCGAAATTTCGATCCAACAAAACAACGTATAGCACCAAACAACCAGCCAAGAGCTATAATTCGCTCCGAGGAAGGATTAGACTATCGTTTCCCACTCGTTTCTAGTGTATTTCTCCTAGAAGGATCCCTTCTCATCAGGTTCTATAGCACAAATCGCTATACCCAACCCTCTTGACCGGGTAACGGCCTTCAATGCTATTCGATGAGCTACTAGTACTTAAATATATAGGCAGTAGAGCACCACTGCGGGCCCATTGGGTCCAGTGGAGCCCTGGAAATGCATTAGTAGTGATGGAGTAGGATTAGTAATCAAATTGGGGACCTTACGGGCTCAGTTTGCGCTGCATGGTGGGATTGATCTTGGGCCTGCCAACTTCCCTTCGTGTAGCTTTCGTGGGCTGAGGGATTGCCGAGGACGAGTTGGGATGTACTACCGTGTTTGGCGGAGCGAAGCGCGAAGATGCTGTCGGGAGGGGCTCAGAATTGGTGTTGGAAGCGCGGTTTTCGTTGTTGGGCTGTGATACGGGTGTGTCGACTCCGATTTGCTTGCCCTTGGGTGCAAATTTGTGGTACGCAGACTCTCGAGAGTCATCTATCCCTTTTTCTTTCAACAGGCTCACCGGTATATGCATGGAGGTTGTTTGATCGACTGTGTGTTTGATCGACTGAGCCTGGTATTTGGGATCGAACACGTTGTCCCGCGTGACAGGCCGTTTGTTTTGCACGGAGGACGCTGCCTTGGCGGTAACGAATGTGATGGGCTCTGCGGCATTCTGCTCCACCGGCGCCTCCGGCTGTTTTCCCATGTTTATCAGATCGTCATCCTGGAAGTCGTCGCTAAACATAAGTGAGTCGTCCAGCAGTTCATCCGGTTCTGCGGCCGGTTCTGCCGCCTGCTGTGGCGGATTTTCAGGATTTTGCAGCCTTCTGGGCTCCACCGGGCGCGCTAAACCTTGCTGCTTGTCCGATTCTTTCACCGGCGCTGGAACCGGTCGCGTCACACGCCTCCTCTTGCTTGCCTCGTGCGGATGATCGACTGTATTCGCTCTGGAGCTTTCGCTTATCTCGTCCGATGGCCTGAACAAGTTCCCCTCGTCGAAATCGGGTGGATCAAACTGAACTTTATCGATTCTCGCTAGGAAATCCTTATCGTACAGACAATTCCCCAGCGCATTCCCAAACCCTCTTAGTGACCTTTTCAACGCATCCGTGACCGCAGATTTCTTTGCCCTCTCAAACGCCGCTGCTTTCCTACGTTCGTTCTCCACCGTCCCATACCCTATATCCTCCCGATACGTACCGTTCTGCAGCGTCACACGAACAATCGCAGTGCAACCAATACTATATTTCATCTGTCTTTCGTCCAGAAAGTCCACAGTAACGCTCTTGACCTCCGTAGACCAACCATTGTACCCAAAAATCTGGTTCGCAAGGTTGATAGCTCTCCACCCTTCAATATACGCAACTCTGCTGCTCCCAAACCCTACTCTCTTAGAGATATACTCCGGTCCCAGCTTCTTGTCCAGTTTCGCCTGTATATCTTCGTTTGTCATCGCAGGAAACGCGTTCTTCTCCGCCATCTTTTCCCCAGATGCTTAAATAGACCTGTACCAGCGCTTGCCACTCTTCTTGACGCTCAAATACGTCTCTCATAGAGCTATTTGGTGGCAAATTCATCAAAGTTAAGCTAGAATCCCATGTATTGGTGCTAGTGAAAATTGAACATGAGCTTGAAAAATCGTCAACTAAAGAAGTCGCCAAAAGGATATATAAGAGGGCTCTGGTGAGCTTGATTGGTCTGGTTGTTGAATATGTTGGATGCGCCGATTCCATTGAGCTCAAGGTACAGCTATCACACGATCTTTAGCGACATTTGCAAGACGAGGTTTAACCATTTGGCGACACGACTGTGCTCTACGTTCACGATATTGCAGGCAATTGTGCTGGCTTTGGTATCTGGTGGGTCCGGTACGTATCTAGAGAGCGCATTGGTGGTGCCACTGCGATTTATGCTGCTGTATCTGTCGTCGCTGCTCGTTATCGTAACTAGAAAGAATTACCTACATGTGCAGTATAGAGGGTATTCGAACCTGTGGAGGCTGGTTTTCGGACAGTTGTTTTGTGTGAGGTTTGTGGTTTATGAGATAATACATTTTGCCTGCAGTTTCCTGGTGTCTTTGGCTTATAGTGCATTTTTGGGATCGGAGGGTGGTTCAGCTGTGTTTAGGCAGTGCTATATGCTTTACGTTTGGGTGCTGATTCCTACGATTTACACGTTGCAGCATTGTCTTTTTGACTTGGATAGACTTTCTTTCAGCTTTGATGTTCATTTCCAGCCTCCACAGCGGTATATCTCGGCCAGTTGGAGAAGAATCGTGGTTAAATGTACAATAATGATGCTGTCGCTCAGTTTTGTGTCGCCGTTGTTGTTTGCGCTGGCAGTTTCGCGCTGGTGGATTGGATTGGTCGGTAGTTTGCAATTGGCGTTGCTGTCGTTCGTTGTGTTTATCAATTTGGAGTTCATCAACGTTGGGTTCAACGCAAACATGTCGATTGGATGTCTACATAAGGGGAAGCCTATATCGTCCCTGTCGTCGACGCCGATTGAAACGTTGGTCACCGGGTTGAGCTCTCATAAACCATTTACAAAGCTGACGGCGTTCCAAGAACTCTCCTATAGAGCAACTTCATCGGATACTTCTCTGCGACTTCCAATTTATCATACGCGGTACAGAAACACGCATATATGGCCGGTGATACTGCGGGAATGCTTGGTAACTATTCAAAGCACAAATGACAGCGTTACGGGCTATCTAAAATCCCTAGAGAGTCTGAAATTGCAAGACAAGTCAAACAAGACAACCAAGAATTTTTATGAGAACGACAAAGAAAGGCTTTTCGGTAACCAAGTCGCCGAGGAGCCAGTTGGTTTTTCTTCTTCACAGCTAAGGTTCCCCGGTTCCCCTCCGCTGACGTCTGCTGAAGCTCAGAATCGCAGAATTACTCTTAAGGATGACGATGTATTACTCAGGAAAAAACTTCAGAACAACGATGGAAGGCAGTTTCCTTTTGGATCCAAGACCCCTCTCGGTGCTGCACATGCGTATGACGAACCTATCATTACACATGAGACTACCCTGTTGAAATTAGCTGGCATGCTGTTACGCACAGTAAGAAACTACGTTAGTCAATTTTTCTTTCCATCGGCCATATCTTCGCAACAAGATCAACCACAGGTCTCTATTATTGAAGCCTGGTGCATTTCCAAGAGAAGACAAGCAGAGAAATTGGTGCCGCAGCCTGTTTGTCACGCTGAATGCATTATTTCCTTGATGGGCCTGTTGATCAACGCAATTGAGGAGGATCCCAAAGGCGGCGTCGTTTCATCTGTTGGAGAGGTGCTAAAGTGCCTTGAAAGATCTGTTGGCGCGTTAGGCAGATTTGCTGATTGGAACCCTGAAAGTAGCAAAAAAACGGACGACGAGGATGAAGATGTGCCAGACGTCGTTTCAATTCTCTACGACTTATCTGTAAGTGCCTTTTTGGAGATTGTGCTGAAGTATAACGTTCTTCTTGATGAATTATATCTTGATGAAGATGTGGTGAAACTGAGCAAATGGGTATTAGATATGTGCAAAAATTAGATCCTGCTACTTTTTTGCCAAAGAATATGCATCTTTCACTCTCCCTGACCTCATCAGCATTGGTCTATATAAATTAGAGATATGTACAGTCTACAGCATTTCTTCCTCGGGAACGAATTAGAAATCATCATCGTCATTTATTGATCATTATTAGGATCAAAGGCCGCCTGAGATTGATTGCCATTTTCCCTGAGCGGTCGTAGATTGCTGTCCAAGAAGACAGGTTTTAATACCTGCTCGTCAAAATTTTGAAACCACTGAGAATCAGCGTTGAAGATATTGCCAAAAGTCTCTCGCAGTTGCTGCGTGTCTAATGAAACGCGTGATGCGCTAAGATTAATCGGGCTTGGCGTTGGTGGCGGTTGGAGATCTGATAGTAGATTGGCACTTGTAGCCGGACCTTTTAGAGCTATCGATGTATGCGCACGGGAATCATCGTCGGAGTAAGGTTGTAACATGTTGCCGAAACCTCCAACAGGAGGTGACGGCCTAGGGGCCTCAATATCAAACTCATCGTCGCTGTTGTCATTTTCATCGATGCAGCCGGTCTTAATATTTAAAACCTCCAGCATACCAGCAGTGGTGCCACCAAAAATGATGACTGTAAGAACAACCACGACCAGGACAGTTGCTAACAAGGTAAACTTGAATTCTCCCTGCAAACCCATAGCCAGGGCCACACCGACGGCACCTCGCAGACCAGCCCAAAACGTCATAGCCTGATAGTTATAAGGAATCTCATCAGGGATAGAAATGCTGTTGCCAACTGATCCTCTCATCGATCTGACGGTTCTCATACGGTAGAGCCAATTAATGAATCTGGAAAGAGGGAAAACGGAACACCACCGGGCCACACAGATTGAAATTGCCGTCACTATGATCAAGACAGGCTTGTACACGAGCTCAACCTCGGTGAAAAGTTCCAATCCCAGGTAAATGAATATGAAGTTCTCTGACAGTCTGGCCAACAGTTGGAATATGAATTTGATCGTAATTTGCGTCCTCCTGGACATATTATAGTAGGCGTAGTGTTTTAAAGTGATCCCACAGAAGAGTAATGACACAATACCAGACATGTGGCAGCCATTGGAAAAGAAATAGCTCTCATAAGCGATCAATAAGACGATACAACTCTCAATCTGTGGGTATCTTCTGATATGGCTATGTTTCAGGATCAATGCCACCAATACCCCGGTGAACAAACCTATCAGCAACGAGACCATAAAAGTGATCAAGAACAGACCTATACCTTCGAAAAGGGACGAAATGCGCGCGGGAGAGCCGTGAAACTTTTGACATGTCTCGAACATGACGATAGAGATCGCATCATTCAGCAGCGATTCGCCAAAAATAATGGTATAAAGTTTAGGATCGACCTTGTAAGCATTGAATATCGACAAGATAGTCACCGGATCGGTGGCCGATAGTGTGGCACCCACCGAAAGGGCATCCACAAACGAAATGTTAATTCCCTCCAACCCCAGCGCGGTCCAGATAAAGATAATGATCCCCAGCACAACGGCAGAGATAAATGTCCCCGGGATCGCAAACGTCAGAATCGAGAACATATTATTGAAAAAATTCACCTGGTTCAGCTCGTATCCGGAATTCAGAATAATCGGCGGCAGCAATACATTAAAGAAATACGACGAATCGAACGTCACAGCATCCTGAATATAATGACCTGGCGACAGCCTAATAATCAGCCCAACAACCATACCGTAAAAAATCGACAGCACCGTCTCATGTACCGCAGTGATTCGTCTCTGAGTTAGATAGTAACTCGACCACAGGGCAGAAATCAACAAAAACAGCAAAATACACAGCGCCCACGACGAAAACATCTCCTCCGTAACGGGATTCACATCACTCACAGGATCATCAGCAATACCACCGCTCTTCCCAGAATCCGGCATCGGCAACAACTCATCTTCATCACCGCGAGTCCCTCTAGCAACACAAAACAACAGCCTGAACGCCAAAATCAGCAGCCATCTCACAAACGCCATCCTGATCCATCGACCCAGCCTCCCAGAAGCTCACACGATCTCCCTCACAGCAGCAGAGAGCTTGAACTGTATGGCCCCTTTCAATAGCCTGTGGTCTAACGACTTGCTCGTCAAGAGCGATATAGCGCTCTTATTCAAGGCGATGAGCTGGCTGAACCACTCGATATCGAGCCTTTTAGGCGTCCAGCCGGTGGGAACTGGTCGGCACGTCAGCCAGTAGCGCCCAGCGAGAGCATTGAGTCCTTGTTCGGGCTAAAACGGCCGTTCTTCGACGATTTAGGCGGGAAGAAATTCTGAAACTCTGAGATGGTCTGAAGGACTTAGGCTGCGACGCCAACGGCCATTCTGGAGGCCCAGGCAGCTGCTCTCTGCTTCTAGATGGCCTTTTCGTCTTGGAGCTTCGCGATGAGATCGACGCTCGAGCAGTGAAAAATATGGCATTGAAAAAACAGTCAAGATCAAACAGCGACTTCGCTCTGTTTCAGCACTTGCGCAGCTCCAATGCCACGTCCTATCGTCCTGTCTGGTCCCAGCGGTGCCGGAAAGTCCACTTTGCTGAAGAGACTTTTCGCCGAGTTCCCCAACAAGTTTGGGTTCAGTGTTTCTTCGACGACCAGATCTCCCAGACCCGGTGAGGTCGACGGGAAGGACTACAACTTTGTGAGCGTCGAGACTTTCAAGACCATGATCTCCGAGGACAAGTTTGTCGAATGGGCCCAGTTCTCGGGAAACTACTACGGCACCACAGTTGCATCCGTCAAGAAAGTGATCGAGTCGGGAAAGACGTGTATCCTGGATATCGACATGCAGGGAGTCAAGTCTGTCAAGTACAAGACCGATCTCGACGCCAGGTTTCTGTTCGTCGCTCCGCCTTCGCTGGAAGACTTGGAGAAAAGACTGACCGGCAGAGGCACCGAGACCGCTGAATCGATCGCCAAGAGGCTCGCTGCGGCCAAGGCAGAGATGGAATACGCCCAGACGGGCGCTCATGATAGAATCCTGGTCAACGACGACCTGGACAGAGCGTACAAGGAATTAAAGGAGTTCATCTTCGAGGAGTGATCGCCACCGCTAGATAGCATATATACCTTTCTAGATGTCTCAATGGCTCTTGAAGCGACCACCAGCGGTCTTGCTGTCTGGTGATGCCTTATAGCGTTATCCCCGAGAGCGCGAGGTTATCTTATAAGCATATACAAGCAACTTTGAGCAACAAGCAGCTGGAGTTAGACCACTTGGTAGCGAGATCTAGAGACCGAGAAAGACTCCCTGCCCCACAATGTCGCGTATGCCCTCAAGTTTTGATGTCAGCGAGCAAGAACTGGACCAAATGCCGTTCTTGGAAAAGATCGTGTTCCACTGCAAGCAGCAGCCATTGGTTCCGTTGGGGGCTTTGCTTACCACTGGAGCTGTGATATTGGCTGCCAAGAACGTTAGAAGTGGTAACAAGGTAAAGGCTCAGGTGTACTTCAGATGGCGTGTTGGCCTGCAAGCGGCGACTTTGGTCGCCCTGGTGGCAGGATCCTACATCTACGGCACGACTGTGAAGGAGCAGAAGGCCAAGGAGGAGCAGCTGAGGGAGAAGGCCAAGATCAGGGAGCAATTGTGGATCCAGGAGCTTGAAAGAAGAGACCAGGAGACCAAGTACAGGAAGAAAAGGGCTGAACTGGCTCGTTTGAGGACCCAGAAGGACGAGGAAGCCATCGAGAGATTGCAGAAGGAGTTGCGGGAGTTGGAGTTCCAAATAAGAGGTAAAACCGACTAATCGTGACGGAATCGCCCGATTCGAGCCAGGAAAGCCGGGGGCAATGGAAGGGACCAGGCTCAAAGAGCCATTGGCAGCCAGAAAGGCGCCAGATAACAACTGTATGCTTTGCTTAAGTACTTGTATATATAATGATCAACCGTTTGCAATGATTGTAGATAAAGGCCAGCGTACTACTGTATAGTTAAGCCTGGTTCTTATGAGGCTGCTAGTCCTGCTGGACCTCTATCAAGCTCGGGAGCGGAATCATGGAATGCTTGGCGTTGGCTCCTTTAAAGTTTACCATATGGTCTTCTGATCTCAACTTGATTCGGACTAATCTGTTCGTTAACGCTCACCCTAAGGCAAAAGTGGCAAGATTACTGCAATATGTGCATTCTCGGCTGTCTGCAGAGTTGAATGCTAGCGGGGACGATGCTATGTCCAAACTTGGCCATGTTTCCGAGTACTGTTTCAATTATAAGCATCAAGAGTTGTCATTGGATACCTATCTGCAAGATGTAGAGCCGATGCATGGCCAGGGATATATCAGAGTACGATTGGAGAGGAGAAAATCCAATAGTGGGAGTGCCCAGAACCTTGATTACGACCTGGATCATGAGTTTGACACGACAAACCTGCAGTTGAACGTGAATGTACTGTCGGTGGACAAGATAATGTCTGTTTACGAGCCTAGAGTGTCGATGGGGATAACTATGGCAAGACTAGAGAAGCTGGCTGTTCAGCGGCTTCATGAATACGAAGTTCGGGATAAGAAGAATCTTTGTGGTTTGAAAGATCGACATTTGCCATCTGATTTGGTGGGATTCATATTCAAGGGTAAGCAAACGCCGATCCAGTTGGATGTGGGTAATAGTTTAGAGCTTTACGATGATATGACATTGTCAGAAGTGCTGGGATATGATTTTGCTCCGGAGAATAATAGCCATTTTACTGTTATGTTCAAAATTCGACATAACCTCGATAGCTTTGATGGCGAGGACAGCTTGAAACTTGAGTTTGTCTCAGACGCTATACTTTCCGCTAACGAGATGAGAATAACGCCTGATACCACTGTGGAACAAGTGAAAGAGTTCATCTGCTCTGTTTATACCCATTCTCTGAGCCTGTCCACAAATGATATCAAGCTGATTTACAAAGGGCAGTTAGTTCATGTAGCAGATTTCGCAGGTAACCCGTCAAAGATAATGGAGTACATCAATGAACCCGGTAGTGCGAAGATTCACGTTCAGATCAACCAGGATTTCAACGAACCAGGCCCAGGGTTTTGGAACGAACTATTCAACAGTCCCGAAGCCTTTGATTTCATTCATCGGAGGCACCAAACCGAGGAAGCCGCTTCACAACCCATGACGCACTCAACATCGACACGGTCACAGGCAGCTTCTTTGCCAACGAATGAGATGCCCGTCTCAATACAAAGAACTGAAAATCGCAGATACCATTACATCACAACCTCTGGACTAAATGTGCACTCGACTCACGAGAGCTTTATTAAATGCACAGTTGACGGTAATGAAGTGTACGTTCCAGCTCAGGAGCTGGATCCCGTCACCATCAAGCTAGAAGTAGGTGGTCACTCAATCAGCGCTTCTTCAGCGGACTGCATAGTGGAGAATGGACTAATTAAACTATCGCCGAATTTAATTGCAAGATTGGAATCGCAATTAGATACCAGGATTCTCAAAGATACGTTCCTAGCACAGGAACTGAACCCTAATTACCTAGAGAACATGGGAAATGCCTCTAATGAATCCGGGGTAAGTCAACGCGTGTTTGGGGTCGTCACCTATCTGAGGAGTGGCTTCCCGGTCCTTTTACTGTTGGTAAGAACCCTGTATCTGATCGGAAACTACTCCATCATCCCACTTTTCTTCCTCATGAGGTTATCAGAGCTACTCCCCAGGAAATACATCATACTAATCGCAGTACTATATATTCTGCGCGCAATATGGAGTACCCGTGAAATCTGGGACATGTGGACAAGTTACCTGAACAGCAATGTTGTGAACGAGACCAATTACCGCGAAATCAAGGACTACATCAGCTCCGGCTCACTTTCGAGCGAATTTTACGGAGATTGCAAAAACCACCCAGCAGTTATCGACATCCTCATGGCGTCGAACCTGCGCGAGCTGAGGTCCGACCTGTACGACGCTTACAACCTCCCAGATACTGTCGACCTCGCGAACCTCTTCGAAAGACTGCACACCACCGAACTCAACAAGCAACCCATGGACGCCTTCCTTGTGAACTGCCTGAACCTATACGAGACCAACAGAGACACCACGCCCTCCTCCTACCTGGACTCCTTCAAAGAGCTCCTACTGCTTGCCCACAGAGACCAGGACCGAACCCGCGCTCTGCACGACCTACCCTGGTACAAGAAACTCGTCCGCGTCACCTCTACACAGTTACACAGCTTCAGACAGCGTCAACTGGCCACCAAGATCTTCGAGCACATCGTCCCCAACCCGGCAACGGACAACTTTTTCCTCGCTATCATCAAGAACCTCTTACTGTTCATCTGCATTCTGTTCCCGCAAACCAAGAGCCACGTAGACACCGTTCTACAACGACGCTCCAATCACCGAGCCCATCAAGAATCCCTGCATGATCTACAACCCTCTGTCGAGCCAGAACCCGAACCGATGCCAAACCGGCCTGCCGGGGCGTCAGGCCTCCAATTGCACCCGGAGGAAGCTCAAGACTAGGTAAATACGCTACGTAGAATCCGATGGCGGCCTTCACGAAGCTCAATGGCTTCGTCTTCCGCCTCTACAACGTCCTTCCAGGCGCGATGAGCTCGATGAGCTTGAAGTTCCAGACCTTTTATTCAATGACAAATCACCAACCTTCCGGGTAATGATAAGAGACGTCTAGTAAAGGTATAAAAGGGGATCAATTAGCAGCATATGATCTCGTATACTTGTCATCTGTCTTGTTAACCAATCAACCGGATAGATTCAATCAGAGATGGTCGCTCAAGTTCAAAAGCAAGCTCCAAAATTCACCAAGACTGCCGTCATTGACGGTGTGTTTGAAGAGGTTTCGTTGGAAAAATACGCTGGTAAGTACGTTGTGTTGGCGTTCATCCCATTGGCTTTCACCTTTGTGTGTCCAACTGAAATTATTGCCTTCTCTGAGGCAGCTAAGAAATTCACCGACATTGGTGCTCAGGTGTTGTTTGCCTCTACCGACTCTGAATACTCTTTGTTGGCCTGGACCAACGTTGAGAGAAAGGACGGTGGTCTAGGTAAGGTCGACATCCCATTGGTTGCCGACACCAACCACTCTTTGTCGAGAGACTACGGTGTTTTGATCGAAGAGGCTGGTATTGCTCTAAGAGGGTTGTTCATCATCGATCCAAAGGGTGTCGTGAGACACATTACCATCAACGACTTGCCAGTCGGCAGAAACGTCGAGGAGGCTTTGAGATTGGTTCAGGGCTTCCAATGGACCGACAAGAACGGTACTGTCTTGCCATGCAACTGGACTCCAGGTGCAGCCACCATCAAGCCAGAGGTCGAGTCCTCCAAGGAGTACTTTGCCGCTGCTAACAAATAGAAAGCTGTATAGAGATAGTGAGCTAGGCTGTTTGAAATTCTATTAACGTGAAAATATAGTCATGATCATCACACTGGCCGTCTTTGGTAATTCACGAGCGTTAGTCGGTGTAACCTGTTGACATGAAGGCTCGTTCCATGAACTTGGACCAACTCTTCCTCTCTGTGGCTAGTTCGGAGGCCAGCAGGACGAAGTCTTTAACCAGAAGACCCTTCATTGGGTACGGCCCATCTTCCGATGCGTATTCGACTTCGTACTTGAAAGCCTGCCTAGCCGCCTCATCAGGTGTCTTTCCGGCTTCCAGAAGTGAATAGTATTTCTTGTTTATCTGTTTCAAGTCAGCGTAAAACTGTACGAATCTCGTCGGTGAAAACAGCTGAGGTGAATATGCTGGACCAGCTGGTAAGCTCTTTGGTTTTTTCCTCGGTACGGTTTTATCCTCCTTTGATTTCTTACCACGCTTCTTCTTCTTCTTTCTTTGTATCTCAAAAGGTTCTTCAAGCTCATCTATGTGTTCATTCTCGCTGTCCGATGAATCTCGCTCCATGATGCTCTCCAAAGTCTCGTAAAATTGATCCCAAGAGTTACTATGCCATGTCGGTGTCTGTGCCTCCAGGTCTGTAATGTTATATTCCCAAATGCGCAGGCTCGGATTGAAAGTGGGTATAACTGAACCGGAAATTGACACGATTGAATAATCCTCACAAACTTCCTCAAAACTCCTTGAGGATTTGCGTTTCACATTATAATCATGATCCTCCGCGTCCAGCGGCTTTGCTTTCTGAATCTTTTGGTGCACTCGTTCGTATACCTTTTCCCTGACCCCATTCATATAAGATTCCTTACCAACTGGCTTAGCACCCATCAGATGGGCTTCGCGTCCTGCCTCGGCATGTGCTGTCATATCCATATCATCATCATCGTCTTCTTTCTGGTTCTCGAAAGTGCTTACCTGCTCTACTGCCTTGATAGCCTCCCATGAAGCTTGGCCATCTACGGGTATAAAATGATCCATGTTCATATGTCCATATAATCCTCCGATTATAATATCCCTGTATTCATGGGTCCACAGAGTGTATTTGTCATAGCAGCCCTCAGCAAAGTTCTTCTCAATTGGAGGAACGTGTCCCGAGAGCCAGACCTTCATTCCTCTTTGCCGTAGTTCTTCAAGAACGGCTCCCAGCCATAACAGGATTTGGTATCCCGGTTGTTTCTTGGAATTGCAATTGTCTACCAAAGGGTTCGCTTTGAAAAGGTACAATGTGTTGATGGATAAGACTGCAAGCTTTCCTGGAATAACCTCGGTTACGAAACTGGCACTTCTGTCAAAGGTCCGTTGTTGCTCCTGCGGCACCAAGTTATTCCAAATTCTGTGATACTCCCTTGTCTGCAACGTGGGTCCTAAGGCAAACATGTTGTGAGGGAAAACATCGTTATTCCCAATGCTGGGTACCACCGACACATCAAAATCCCGGGGATTTTCACTGTTCGGGTTGGCAAACAGCTTCTGGAACTTCCCCGAGACAAGTTCGTTCATATCTAGAATTTGAAACTCTGTTCTCGGGATCCTACGGTCGTTATCATGACGAATGTTATCACCTGTCCAAATAACAAAATCAATCTTGTCCCTCAAATTCTTCTTAATCCATTCCAGCGTATAATCCACGAGATCAGGCGGCGAATCGCAACCTCCAGTCGCATACCCAAATCTCGGCGCCCTGTCCTTTTTATTCTTGGGCTTGCCCTGGTGACATACGCTTGCAATCGAACTTCCCTCCTTGTAAAACGCATCTGGATGCATATCTGTGATGTGAAGAAACCTGCCGTGAATCTTTCTTTCATGACCCGTGATGGCATCCCGAATAAACACGGGCTTCGTCGGAGTCAATTTCAAATCTCTATAAGATTCTACGCTTTCTTCCGACAGCTCATCAGGTAGCGATACTGCCTCCATCGTCGTTTCTCTCGCATCGCGAGCATCAAACACTGCTACTCTATACCTCATCGAAAGATACAATACGACTGCCAAACTGCAAGCCGCATAAACCGCTATCCTGCCCAGCCGGCGTCCCGAGGAACGACCCCGTAGCTTCTCGGTGACTTTCATCAACTCACCTAGCCCTTGGCCCTCTTATCTAGCCCTCCTGCTGCCAGTTTCGATTCTTCAAATCTCAATTGACGACCAATCGTTGCAGCAAGCCCAACAGGAACTTCCACACGTCATATGGAACCTTCCAAATCGCATAACCTTGCACTTTACCTGGGAAACGTGCCCGTTAGCATAGTATCCAACCATGTCACGTGACTACTTTGATCTCACAGCACCAACCAAGTATCAACTTCAATGCTTCTGAGACCATCGCTTATTGTTCGAGTGTTCCAGGAGGAACCCGTGAGAATGCCGTCGCGATGCCTTGAGTCCCTTCGATTCGAGCGCGACGCTTCTTTCAATTCGCTGGTCTTTAACCCATTTGGGTATAAACGCGACTAGATGTGTTGAAAAATGGACCATTTCGTGCAGTAGATCGATAGAGCTAGCACAGAGCTGTGCCCATGAGGAACCGTCTTGTAATCTGTTATCCTGTTCGAGTCAATGGTGGTTGCTGGAACGCGGATAAGTTGGATGTTGTTTCCCGTATGCATCGTTCAGTAGCTTGAATGTTTGTAAAACCTTGTTGTGTGTTGCAGAAACGCGACTTCGATCATTAATGCTCAATCAGGATACCATATGGTCGGCTCTGGTGGTTTGTTTATGTATATAAAACGCCATGGATCCTGAGACTGGGGTGTTCTTGTAGCTGTGATAGTGCAATCTTGCCTTAGATCTGAGATCAGTCATAATGTCGAGCGAAAAGCGTCTGTTACCATCATTAGCGGTACTTTTGAATGAGAGTAGGCCTGCAATTGCAAATCTGAGGCCGAGCTTCTGTAGTGGAGAAGAGGGATTCATTCGGCTGCCACCTCTGGGCGACAGCGGAAGCAGGGCGGTTGAAAGCGCTGTGAGGTATACCGTAAGCCTGCCAATACCGTCGGGTACGCCGGCAGGCACGACAGCCAGCTCACACTTGCAATCGCAGGCCGAACCGCTGAGCATGGCAACTCCTTCGACGCCGGTCGTCAAGAAGAAGAGCTTGGCTTCTTCTAGCAGGAAGAACGAGATAATGACGCCACTTTCTGCCGCCAGGGCGGTAATTACGCCCTCGAATAGTGAAAAGAAGAGAGCCTTTGCGTTCATAACACATTCCCAGGAAACGTTTCCCACAAAAGAACCCAAAATCGATAATGCTCCCTTGGCTCGCCGGAAAAGAAGGAGAACTTCGACTCAGGAGCTCAATATCCTCCAGGCCGAGTTCAATCAGTGTCCTGCTCCAGATAAGCGCAAAAGACAGGAGTTGGCAGAGCGCTGTAACATGTCTGAGAAGGCCGTTCAGATCTGGTTCCAAAACAAAAGACAGGCCACGAAAAGGCAAAAGAATTCAGCTCAAAAGGCTGCTACGGCGGTAGCAACCGCTCCACTCGATTCAACACCTCTAGCTTCCAAACAGCAGATTGATAATCACACAAAGTCCAAGCAGAGGACAGAAACAGCTCCCGAGACCAGCAGCAGCGACACGACACCAACGAAAGCTGTACCTGCGGCAAGGAATAAACAAGCACTTACCTTTCACCTAGCCTCAGACAATGATGTTCTAACTCCCGTCAGACCACGCTCAGCGGCTAATTCGCCCCGAACTAAACCAACTGGTTCTCCCACAAAACGGATCCCTCTGAATGAGTTGAAGATCAACGCTCTGGTCCACTAATTAGCATACGAAATTTGCATTTACAAGTTTGTAACTCATAACGCCCTCCATCTAGCTTAAAAACAATTGCCACTGACTAATTGATTGCTTGACAATTAAGACTATGTAGTTTGGCTACTAAAAAATACGTGTACAAATTTGATAAACGATTCCTTAATTTCTTAAGCTCTTCTTCTACCGGTAGTCTTTGTGTGTTGACCTCTAACACGCAAACCCCAGAAATGTCTGATACCACGGTGGGCTCTGATCTTCTTCAATCTTTCCAAGTCATCTCTCAACTTAGACTCAACACCGTTGGCCAAGGTGTGGTAGTCCTTACCGTCGTTGACGTCTCTTTGACGGTTCAAGAACCAAGCTGGGATCTTGTATTGAGTTGGGTTTTGCATGATCTGGACAATTCTCTCCAATTCTTCCTGGGTCAATTCACCAGCTCTCTTGTGCAAATCGACATCAGCCTTCTTACAGACCAAGTTGGCGTAACGGCGACCAACACCCTTGATGGTGGTCAAAGCGTAAACGACCTTGATGTTACCATCGACGTTAGTGTTCAACAAACTGTAATTCTCTTGTTAGTATTTGATCTCACGCACATCTGGAGCCACTGAACAGTCCGCTGGTACCACGGCTTCGCAAACTAGCCAAACTTCGTATCCTCTTCCCCGCTGTCCGCTTCTATGCTCCCATATTCTTCGTTTCTCGTGTAAACTCTCAACATACCGCAAAATGTGTTGGAAGGAACCTTGTTCTTGGACAACTAAAGACATCTTTACCCTTGTGTACTATGGTTATGCTCAATCTTAACCTACTGCCTCCAACTTTTCATACTATTTCAGGCCATCCTCCTAGTTTTCCAGTATCGATACACTGGGTGCTTCCTGTGCCCAGCGGGAGCGCCAGCAAGGTCCGCCTGCCCGGCAGCGTTCGCCAAAGGAGCTGCTCTGCCCAGCGCCTGTCTCCGGAGGGAAGGATAGGCAGTCTGCCCATGGCGCCGTAGAAGGAGTGAGCCTAGCCCTCAGTCCAGGATGCGCCTACGATGTCACCCACGCGAAGAAAAACAAATGCGAAATTTTTCAAGAGGATGTACGGAGTTTAAAAGGAATAGGATGTACGGGTTGCAGAAAAACAGTCTCAAGATTTTATACCTTTCTTGCATTATATATCTACATGATGGCGCTTAGTGGTGGTTTAGTGGGTTCCATTCACAAGGAATGGGTGACCGTGAGGTATTCCAGTGCTTCCAACTCTATGAATATCTTCTTGGCTTTTAGTAAATCGTTCACGTCAACGAGTTCTTGCTGCACAATGTCTACGGTGTCTTTAAACCGCTCGGTATGCTGCATTAATGTCTCTCTTGGTTCGCTGATAATGAAAAGTAGCTTCTTCTTTGTGAGGTTGTATTCTTCGAGGAATCTCTCAAAGACAATGTCTCCATTGGGAGAGTCTGGTGACGTAGGTACTATCTCTAGTTCGTTCAGATCGAGTTCATTTGTCTGTGAAAGCGTGTTAGCGCCCCCGATAACGAACAAGTTTCCGCTTCTGTACTGGTGGCTCAGCGCGTTGGTAATGGCCTGGGAATAGATCTTGGAGGGTAAGACCGTGGTGTAGTCGTTGGGAGCCGTTCTGGCAAGCGCTCTGGCACCGTTGTGTCTTGTGGGGGAGTTGGCATCACCAGCTCTGGCTCTACCAGAACCCTTCTGAGGCAGCAATTTACGCCGGGAGTACCCGTTCTCGCTCCTGCCCGGCGGATTCGACGATCCAACACGTTTGTTATCATTCTCGTAGACCACCGCTCTCCACAGTATATCTCTTCTCAAAGGCGCAGCCAGCACAGATGCAGGCACTGGCGCAAACGTAAGCGGTTCTAATGACGGAAATGCTCTAACAGTCGCTAGTGTGTAACGTGGTGGCACCGCAGCGTTGGGCAGAGCTGTCTCGGCCGCTCTTGTAGATTGGTGACGAATGGCATGCGCAAACTATAGGTAAAAGGCGTTAGTAAAAGGATAAATGGCAATTTTCAACAACAAGAGATAACATACTCTCCAGACTCGAGCGTAGCTAACCATGGCTGAGACTTGCTGAGCTTCCTAGTCTTCAATAATCCATTATATAGCTGCTATATCTTCTGATCTCTAACTATCAGCTTTTCTCGTCTAAGACTCGTGGTCGGGTAACACACTTTGAAAAATTTGAGATGAGATATTGAAAGCACAGTGCTCATCTCATCGGATGGCAAGCGGATTTTGGCAGATAGCATCATCAGGTAGGCCCATTGAGCTGTCAGAATGTCTTCAAAGACTAGATACTACCTTGAGCAATGTATTCCCGAAGTGGACGATCTCGTCGATAAGGGTCTCTTCACCAAGAAGGAAGTTTCGGCGATAATGAACAAGAGAACAGATTTTGAACATCGCTTAAACTCCAGAGGTTCGTCGATCAATGATTATATGAAGTATATTAGCTACGAGAAAAATGTGGATAAATTGCGCCAGAAGCGTGTGAAGCGTTTATTGGGGACCTCGAAGACTAATAGTATCTCGGACTGGTCAATTCAACAGAGAATCGCGTTTATATATCAGAGAGGTTGCAAGAAGTTTCCGAAAGATCTGCAATTTTGGGCCATGTATTTGAACTATTTGAAGACGCGAGGTAACAGCACTTCCTATAGAAAGATCCACAGTGTCTACAACGAGCTGTTGAAATTGCATCCAAACAACGTGGAAGTGTGGATAAGTTGTGCCAAGTACGAGTATGAAGTGCATGCGAATTTCAAGAGCTGCAGGGTAGTATTTCAAAATGGTCTCGCTTTCAATCCTGATGTGCCAAAACTATGGTACGAATATGTCAAGTTCGAACTGAATTTTATCACCAAGTTGATCAATAGAAGGAAGGTTATGGGGCTTATTAATGAGCGAGAGCAGGAGATGGACATGTTGAAGGAGCAGGAAAAGAGCAAGGATATCAATGACGGCGATGGAATCACAGCGCCTTCAACCGGTGACGTTATGAAGGATAAATTGAACCAATTACCTGAAGCTGACATGAATATGTTGGGCAATGAAGAGACCAATCCAGCCCTTCGGGGTGATATTGCTTTAACCATATTTGACGTCTGCATGGACAAACTAGGCGAATGCTATATGAAGAAGAACCAGGGTTATTTTGGCGTAACTGATGCTAAAATGAGCAAAGATCTGTCAGTGGAAATAGTGAAATATCTCTATGACATTACAAAAGATTTTATTTCCTTATTTGATCAATTTCAAGATTTGAAAAGAGACTATTTGATAAACCATGCTCTTGCGTATTGGAAGCAACCACATTATTCAATATTGCTACAAGATGAATTACCAGAGCTTTACATTAATACGATTCTGAACGATATAACGCTGAACATCAGATACATGTCGATTGAGTCGCTAGAGGTGGATAAGCTACAGCTTTCAGTTAAGAAATATTTCGCCTACAAAAGCAAGCTAGATGGAGTGCTGGCAAAAGAACTGCAGAAAACCTACACCGAATTTCTGCGAGAAAATTACCTGGATAAGGTTGATAAGGATTCCGATCCTAGGTATAATACCTTAATGTTCATTATTAAGAAACTGTAAAGATGCATTATGTAATGATTTAAATCCAATTCTGCGATTCGAAAAAGTCATAAATCCTGTTAGCTTTCGCGGGCTCGATGTTAAGTAGGTCTTGACAGTCTTTTTTCTTCAAGGCACCTCCCGTTCGAAGAAGCTCCCGAAATACGAGCTCTTTTATTGCGAAATAAGGCTTGGGCAGGATCTTTAGTTGTATGCATAACTGCTGCTCGTCGGGCGACAGCAAATTGAAATCGGCGCCATGTTGTATATCATTCATTGTCAAGATTTTCTTCCTTCCTCCAAAACTTTCATTGTAATTCTGAGAATAATCCGCATTGCTTCGATGTGCTGAAGTGGCTCTATGTCTGCCGTTGATGCTATTTCCGTTAGCGGCCAAATGAGCGGAGGAACCAAGTCGCTCAATGGACGATATTCTCAACTGTTTATCACGTTCATATTTCAATCCTGCATCTATTGTTGTAATTCCATTGCTTCTCCATTCCTGTAATTGACGTATCCTTGCTCGACAACGAAGCTCCTCTAGAACATCTTTACTGAATTCGTCAAAATCCTGCGCCGTCATAAGCATTGCTAGCGGCTTTATCCTATTGAAAAGCTCTTTGGCTTCTTTGCTTCTTCTTTTATCTATGCTTTGCAACCGTCTATACTCCATTAAGTTGTTTTCGAACAGTAACCTTTTCTTCTCCGCCCTTGTCGTCAGTCTCGAGTTGTAGATATCCAGGATAACGAACTTTAATTCTATATCCAATGGCTGGTCGTCTGGCTCAAAAATCATATCCTTTACAGGACCCTCCGCTTCGTTTTCAAATTCAGTCTCGAACTCCAGCCTTCCTGGCATAAATCCTTGCACTTCATGACAACTCGGTACAGAAGCCATAGGTTTCCTAGACGGTTGTAGTGGCTTTTCCCTGAACTTTTCAATCCTTTCACGTCTCTGCTCCAGAAATTGCTCCTGATCCACTTTAATATCCTTGGTTATATCGGGAATAGGGTAAAATTCGCTGTAAACATAGTACTTCAAATAGTGCTCTGCCACCTCTTCTTTGTCTCTGCTACCAATATGATCAGCCACATCCTGCCAATTGCCCAAACCCAGGCTTTGGCTTCCCTTAACCAGCGCTAACTCCTCATCAGCACCCCAATCCTCGCAAAGGATCGGATATGACTTTGTCTCTATAATTCTGTAATCATGATATGGTCTATGATTACCATTGTACGACCCCTGGGAGAAACAAGGTACACACAGATCGTATTCGGGGCATTCCGCACATGATATTCTCACTCTATTGGTACAATCTGAGGAGCAAACATCGCAATGGAATTTATTCGACATCCTCTTCAAAACACAGTGACAATCTCGTCACCAATCGTACCCTAGCCTCAAAGCTAGCTCCTTGACTATCTAAGTATAACGAGTCATATCGTTAACTAGCCTTACAATATTAGTCAACAGAGCTTGAAGTCAAGGGCAACTGCCGTATAAAGTTATCCATATTTTTTATGACTGTTCAGATTCCAAACACCCAAACATCCAAGATTGCAAACTGAAATTTTATTTTTTCAAACTTTTTTTTTGCGTCGGTTCCGATGAGGCGCCTTCTCTGGAGGGAGTCCAGGCTGGAGCCCAGGCTGGAGCTAGAGGCTCCCGGGCAGAGGTTTGCAGACTCCACCGTGGTGGGACAGCCGGGGTCCTTCCAGGGTAGACGGGCGTAGGCTAGAGGGAAGCTCGGCCCACAGACTGGCGGAGGTAGCGACGCGAGCTCGCGCTGCTAGCAATTTCACCACATTACGGTGGTATTATTGATCAAGAGCCTAATGAGCTAAGTCTATCACAGCTTCTGTATTCAATAACGTCGAAACTAGCAAAACAAAATGGTACGTTAATGGCAATATTAAATGGTTGATTTCCTGCTCGATAGAAACGTCATATGGCACTTTGAAATTGCGCGATAAAACATGATAGAGTGGTTTATGAGAGGAGATCAGTCTAATACGTGTGAACAAATTTACTAACGAGTTCTCTCATTCTCGTAATGAATATTCCAACAGGGTAGAGTTAGAACCAAGACCGTCAAGCGTGCTTCCAAGGCTTTGATTGAACGTTACTATCCAAAGTTGACTTTGGATTTCCAAATCAACAAGAGACTGTGTGATGAGATCGCTACGATTCAATCCAAGAGATTGAGAAACAAGATTGCTGGATACACTACCCACTTGATGAAGAGAATCCAAAAGGGTCCAGTCAGAGGTATCTCTTTCAAATTGCAAGAAGAAGAAAGAGAGAGAAAGGACCAATACGTGCCAGAAGTCTCTGCTTTGGACTTGAGCCACTCCAAGGGCGTCTTGAACGTTGACAACCAGACCGCCGACTTGGTTAAGTCGTTGGGTTTGAAATTGCCATTGTCTGTTACCAGCGTCTCTGCTCAAAGAGAGAGACGTTTCAGAAGAAGAATGTAAATGCTCTTGCACCGTGCTTCTTTTTTGTGTACAGTTAAATAACCTCGAACAACGAAATAATCATCGATTAATCCTCACTAGCAAAGGCGCTGCTGTCTCGCAGTTTGGTCGGAACTTTGCGCATCAAATGATATTCAAGATCTCTTTTCCCAGGTTCTCAATCTTCTTCAATTTCTCGTCTAGAAGCTGACCTTGCCTGTTAAGGGCCTCCGCCCGGTCGTTGATAACCGATGTTATGGCGCGAAACTTTGCACTCAACTCGATTCTCTCGCGTACCAATTGACCAACTAAACTAGTATGTGCATTCAGCAGCATCTGACCTTGACTGATCCATTCGTCAAGCGACCATTGCGCAGCCTCACGGCAGAACTTCCTCTCGGATTCTTGGTCTAAGTCCTGGAACAACGG
Source organism: Torulaspora indica (assembly GCA_931305995.1). Taxonomy (NCBI): domain Eukaryota; kingdom Fungi; phylum Ascomycota; class Saccharomycetes; order Saccharomycetales; family Saccharomycetaceae; genus Torulaspora; species Torulaspora indica. Next base: position 174,306 of record CAKNUP010000004.1, on the reverse strand, counting down.
CGCTTCAGACTCGTTAAGCGACTTGCTGCTGCATTCGTACAGCATCTCAGTGATCGGACGGTAGGGCCCCGGGGTTTTAAGCGACTTTTCGACAGCTTCAGCCTCCCGCTCCTCATTTTGTGTCGCCACTTTCTTCAACTTACCGGTGTCGAGCTTCTTCCTTTCTTTATCCGCATCTTCCGCTGCTACGGTCCTCTTGACAGGCGTACTGTAGTTGCTAGGGCTCGTATTCTTGCCAATATCTGGCTCTTTCTTGATCGGAGCCCTGTCGCTTGAGAAACTGGTCTTGAACTCTGGAGAACTCACGTTCGATTGCCTGCCTCCACCAGCATTCAACAGAAACTCCTCAAACTTATACTTGGTCAGATCTTTCGCTGGCTCTTTCTTACCGCTAACAACGTTCACCTTCTTCGAACCCAAAGCTGGGCGGCTATCTGCTGAGTCCTTTGATTTCTGTATCCCGGTGATTTTACCATCTAAAAGTGATATCGAGCTAGTCGTATTCGGTTCAGACTTGATGAGAGTCATTCTAATCAGCCCTTTTGTATTCTGAAGTGAGATGTACTTTAACTTTTAGGCCGGCCTTTAAAGCTTTCGGGTACTCTAATACTACAAGGTCTTGCTAAGAAGATGGATGTCAGATCGTCAAGCTCGGCGTTATGTAGGATGAATACGTTAATGGGATGATGGATATTATATGTATAGCCTTGGGAACGGCCAGAACTCAAGAGAACCTTCTATGCCATGGCTTGTCATCAGTGTCGAGTACTTCCGGTTGATAGCTCGAAGACCTTCTTTCAACTGGTAGCCAGTCGACCGACTTCCATGGCAAGACACCTTCCTCGTACATCTGGTTGACTTCTTCCAAGGCCAAACCTTTGGTTTCGCAAACGAAGAGGAAGACGTAGAAATATGAGAAGATTAGACATCCCATGAAGACGTAACCGTAGTAGAAATCGATGGCACTGGTGATGAAAGGTGTGAAAAAGGCAATGAGGAAACCCCAGATCCAGTTGGAACCGACAGCGATGGCCATTGCGCGGTTCTTGACACGCAAAGGATAGCTCTCAGCAACAATGACATATGCAATTGGAGCCCAAGTAGTTGCAAAACAGAAGATGAAAATGCAGGTGAAGACGATCATTACGTTTCCGGCAGGTTTGGAGGATGGCGCCTGTTTTCCGTTTGGCCATAGGCTGGTGACACCAACAGTTGCAAAGACGACGAAACATGCCGCCATGGAAGCGGAACCCCATAGGAGACATTTGCGGCGCCCAAATCTTTCCACGATCCATAAACTGACAAATGTGGAGGCGAAGTTGACAGCTCCAAGTATGATAGCCGTCTCGAAAGAATCTTCTAGCCCGACAGCCTTGAAGATTGTGGTACCGTAGTAGAAGAAATAGTTGTTGCCTGTCAATTGCTGCAAGGACTGAATCATTATCCCCATGATGACGCGTGGTAGAACTTTACCTTTAGCAGAGAACAGTTCACTCCAGCTAGCGTTGCCTGCTTCTCTTTCAGCTTCTACACCAGCGGTAATTGCATCCAATTCGCAAGTAACGCCCAAGTCGTCGATTGGAAGTTTGTTTGATTTAGCCAAGGACCGTCTAGCATCATCGAATCGGCCTTTCTCGACCAGATATCTTGGAGATTCAGGCACCATCAGCATACCGACAACCATGAAAATAGCACAGGCAAAGCAGAGACCCAACGGGATCCTCCATTGAGCAGAATTAGAATACTTTTTCGTACCATAATTTGTGCAATAACCCAAAAAGATACCCAAAGTGATCATCAGCTGGTAAAATGACACACATGTCCCTCTCAAATGTTTGGGAGCAATCTCAGAAATCAATGTTGGCGACAAAACAGCGATACCACCAACTCCCAGACCAGAAACAATTCTTCCAGTAAAATACTGGTACCACTTGTTCACGGAACATATTTGAATTATAATACCAACAACATAGACCATGACCACGGCCATTAAACCAACACGACGGCCATAAATATCACCGAGACGACCCAAAGTCAAGCCACCGATAGCGCATCCTATGTTAAAGATAGCCACTATAAGACCAGTCCTGACATCGGATAGGTAATAAGAATCAGTAATTGGATTGTACTGCCCAAACCTTAGTATGAAATCCGTGTGATTCACAAACCCTGAGATCGTACCCGTATCCCACCCAAAGACAAACCCACCAAAGGCGATCATCAGACACATGATAATGACGGTGACATACTCTCTTAACGGTTTCTCCGCAAGCGGAATCTCCTCCCGCTTTTCCAGTACATACACATCAGAAGCAGCCTTGTTCGATGGGGTTGAAGCATCAGAGATCCCAGATATCTCTACCGCTTTTTCAAGCGACGGGATCAGCGAAAGATCGTTATTTGGCGTCATAGTTTTCGACATTATCTGTAGTACGCTGTTCTAGATAGAGTACTAACCGATCCATTTAATCGAGTGACTAATCAGCATGCTGACTTTTTATATCTTTCTATCATTTCTCTACTTTCCCTCATCGAGATTTCTGCCGTCCTTTCTGAAGAAACTATTCAGGTTTCGCACTTAATAGTACCACGCATCTCATTGTTTCCTACAAAGAGATTCGACCTAATCAGATTTCATGGAGGCTTTAACTTGAGCTAGACCTAATACAATAGTGGTCTCTAACTTGCGTAGTTGTCATGGCTACTGATTTAGCTATCACCTATAGCCAGATAACAGACAATCCGAGGCTCTATGTCGAGTCATGTGACTAATATTGCCTACCATATTATTCTGCAACTATTTTTTTCCACAAGATAAAGAGCCTTGTTGGCGCAATCGGTAGCGCGTGTGACTCTTAATCACAAGGTTAGGGGTTCGAGCCCCCTACAGGGCTTAATTTTTTATTTCGGATACATACTGCGTAATGAGTTCTCGATTCGAGTGAAGTATCCATCTTCTTAATAGACTTGTTATTCAGCGATGCTATTGATTATTCTTAGATTATAGTGCAGCGTATTTCTCACAAGCTTGGACTCCAAAATGAGTCTCGACCATGTTATGTACGACTACGTTTCCAAACAAGTTGGTAAACCTTCTTCTCACACATATATTGTTATGCGAATCAGGTTTTAGGTCAACCAGGACCTTTCTCCATGTCATGGTTTCTTGCCAAGCTCTGGCTATACGCTCTTGATGCCTGTTGTTTGATTCATTAGGATAGATGACTTTCTTGATAAACGGCCTGTTCGTATAATGCGCCGGCGGCAGCTCATCCGGATGGTATACCTTATCGTGAATTATGGCGTCGGTACGCAAGCTTGGATCTTTTATGTATTTTTGAGTTGGAACCGGGGAAGTGATAACTGAGATTGCAGCCATCACGGTGGAAGCTGCTGGTGGCGGTACGAATTTTTTTTCCTCTTGGTTGACATGCATCGTTCCGGTCAAGCCAGTATCGCTTTCAGAAGATTCTGAACTGATGTCCATTGTCTGAGTGCGCATGTATTTGCTATATTTCTTCCCTTGAGAAATGCCCTGTGGGATAAGCCACTGCAAGGCGGCTTTCTTATCCATACTTTCCACTGGAATTTCCCCTGTGGTGGTCTTTGTTTTATGATTATCGCCAGTCGCACTGGTTTCGTCAAGCTGTTCTGGTTTGCTAGAGCTGCCGCTTTTGTTGTCGCTCTCCCACAGAGGTCCCTCTCCATCCTCAGCTAATTCATCCTCTCCATTTTCGACAACGCCATTTAGCTCATTGGAGATTGTAGTTTCATCCATAGGAGATGCAATATCTGAAGACGAACTATGAGCAACCGGTGGTCTGGTAATTTGATCCGCCTCAGCGGTATCCTTCTTCATAGCGAGTGATTTTTGCTTACGAATCTGATGAACCTTTGATAAACTGTTCCAATCCAGGTACAACAGAGCTGCAGTTCTTAAAGGAACAATACCGTCGTGCAAAACATTTGCGTAAACCGTTCGGTGAACCAACCGCTGGAGGACCTCCAAAGCAGGTTTCTGTGGTAAAGCTTCTAGTATCAATTTATGAAGACGACTAGGGCCTTTTGACCCGCCCATTCCGTCTCTGGAAATGATCGGTGTGTGTCTGAGAGTGAGATCGCGACCTGTGATGCCAAGTGCTCCGACGTCCAAAGCCAAAGAAACGTACCTTGGGAAATCACCCACGACACCGAGAAATGGGCTGGCAAATGCTATGAAATTTATCGGTTTCACCCCAGTCTCCGGGTCGAACAGATCTGGTCTCTTGACGGCGATATAGTGAATGGCCATTGCCTGTACGGGTCCCCCCAGCGAATGACCGATAAAAGAGATCTTGTCCACCTTATAAGATTTGTTCAACTTTTCAATTTCAGCGATGACATACTGACCCACCCTAGTTCCCAAATACCTGATTCCCCTAGCTGACTTCCCCACATTTTCCATACAACCTCTCAGAACGACGTTGGGATTGATTCTCTCCTCCATTGCAAAACACTTTTGTTCGATCTTATCCTTCATATAAAGCATGTCACAGCCAATGTTTGAGAAGATTCCATGGGTTAGAATAACCAGATGTACCGGCTTTTCGGGATACTTGGGCGGTAAGTGCCACAGAGCCTGCGTATCCAATTTTTCCACCGTAAACCCCTCCAATATGCTCGTTTCTGCAACGTGTTTCGTCGCCGCCTTGGTGGTACCAATCCTAAGCCTATAATCCACCTTAGGCAACGCACTCACACTCACCTGAGATATCACGTCCACAATCCACGAGTACAGACCGTTTTCCATCCTGGAATTATCGTTCAAATGCAATTTCGCCTTGAAATGCTCATTTGGCCTCAAATCACTCGTGAACTGAATCGTCTCACTCGACTCAAACTTGCTATCTTCATCATAATTGTGAGGCCTGACGTCCACATAACACGCATACGGCCCGGTCAAGTAAATCGGCCGCAGTAAAGGACTCTCTTCATTCTTCACCCTCACAAACAGATGATCCACGTCAATTCCCTGCTTCTCCAGTTGCGATTTATCGACAATAACCCTGTACCGGCACAAATCTCCAATCCCTAGTGTTTGTCTGTCGTCAAACAACAGCAGTCCGCCATCCGCTCGAGAAGACCTCTCCAATATCATTATCGCCATATAAGCGAACCTCGAGCTCCCAAGAACTCCAAATGCAAGCAATCCAGGCCAACAAACAGACTGCTTCTCTTTATGTAACAGCTAGCCCTGTGTTTTCGTGCTGCATCTCTTAGAATCGATAAAAATCTATGAACCGTTTGACCAGCACAAAACCGATTCAGCCTTCCTAGAGACCTGGGATCCTGTCTCACGTTCTCTGCAACGTCAATTGACCGGTAAGCCTAGCTCTTGCAGCTTTAAGCGGAGATTTTAACGTCTCTTTGGCCTTTGTAGTGTTCGGCCTTATCCTAGCACGTCTTATAAGCCCTGTATCGGCTTACTTATAACAACTATTCGGAAAGAATCGCTGTAGAAGATCAATTGGGTCTGCAGAAGCACTGAGTAAGGGCAATTGAACAGGAAGGATGTCGGGATTCTACAAGTTAGCTCCCAAGGACCGCAAGGGCGAGCCATTCCCCTTCTCGCAGCTCGAAGGTAAGGTAGTGCTAATCGTGAATGTTGCGTCGAAATGTGGGTTCACACCTCAGTACCAGGAGCTGGAGCAGTTGTACAAGAAATACCAGGACCAGGGACTCGTTGTGATCGGGTTCCCTTGCAACCAGTTTGGCAGACAGGAGCCAGGGTCTGATGAGGAGATTGGCCAGTTCTGCCAGTTGAACTATGGCGTAACTTTCCCAGTGTTGAAGAAGATCGACGTTAATGGGAGCGATGCTGACCCTGTGTACGAGTATTTGAAGTCGCAAAAGGCTGGTTTGCTCGGGTTCAGAGGCATCAAGTGGAACTTTGAGAAGTTTCTGGTTGACAAGAAGGGTGAGGTGCATGAGAGGTACTCTTCGCTCACGAAACCTTCTTCTCTGGATGCTACCATCGCGGAGCTACTCGAGGCCTGAGTACGTCTGTTGACAGCGACGATATGTCTCGGAAAGCCCTAGAGACCATGGAGAATCCAGGACTAGTCTAGATAATATACAGTACTCCTAGAGCGTTAACTGGTGACAGAGCGAATAGGCGTGCTCCCTAGCACAGAAGCCAATAAAGTCGTAGTCTCTTACAGCTTGGAAGCGACCTGGCAGTCGATCTGGCGCCGTTCAAGGCCTGAGGCGTGCTGGCAGGGCCTTATCTTGATCTGCTGTCTTGCGAAGAGTGCAGAATACAAAGGGTCCCTACATCTTGATCTTACAAAAACAGTTAAACTTGTAGTTACAAGTGAAAGAAACTCTAATTGGACGCTCAAATTAACGCTAGACGCTGTCAGAAATACTGCCACACCTAATGGTGAATGATTGCTCGATCTACAGGCTCGAAGAACTGCTTTCGAGCTTCTACAAGATCGAAACGATAGAAAAGATCAATTATCACCAGTACGTGCCCAAGAAACAGGATGATCAATGGTCGATTCAGATGGAACTTTACCTGAGGAGGCAAAATCCAAGAAACCTGGTTGCTTTGCTGTCAAGAGAACTTTGGTGCTTTAGTATTAACGATGATCCAGTACCGACGCCTCCCAAGCTATCTGCTGCGGGCAACGATGTCACAACATTGGATAAGAGTGGCCAGTTTACAGCGCAGTACTCCAAGCCAAATTTACCGCCTCATTATGCCTTGTTTCTGAAGGCACTGCGAAGAATGATCTACATAAACTTGGCAGCCAACTCTCAGAACAAAATAATACCGTATGGTAATGCCTGTTTATTTGTCGAGGAGGCTAGAGAGAGCCAGGTGTTGCAGCTTGAGCCACATCTGTTCGAAAACGGTGACCTTTCGCTAATAATATCAACACGCAACATTGTGCTTGTACCGCTGACACCTAGCCATATCGAAGAAACGTTTCTGCGATCGCATGCCTTGTATCTTTCCCCGTCAGGTATAAGGATTTACTTACCTTCCAGCAATCGACAGCAATGTATTGTTCCTCCGCCTAGAAACGCAGACGTGTTATTCAAGACGCTACTTGTTTCTCACGGCATTGATTTATCCGCAAGACCGGATGTTCAGTGGGTCAGAGTGATCCCACATCTCGGTCATCTAAACGGTTACACTCCGAACGTCGCAGCTTACATGGATGCTCCCACGGAAACGAGGACCATTGTTTGGCCGTTAGATTTATGCTTTGCTCAGCCGGCGTCAGATGTTGATGAAAAGTCTCAGGATGAGCCTTCAGGTCATGACTTAGTCAAGGCATTTGATATTATTGACGATTTTATTCAATTGAAGCAAACTTCTGCATATCGCACGCCAACTAGCTCGAGCGGGGCAGTCGGGAACTCGTTAGGAACCAACCCTCTTAGCAGTGGCGGAGCTTATACTGAACAATTTCAACACTTTTACAAGAATATGGGTGGAAATCCTGCAAGCAACTCATACCTTCCGGCTAATGAAAACCTGAATTTAAAACCGAGTCCACAAGAATCATCTCCGTCGGTTTCTACCTTTGAGAAGCCATTGCATAGCTCAAACGACAAAATCTCTATCGACGCATGTCTTACCACACCTAATGTTAACGAGAATGAATACAACTACAGAAGATCGTTTACAAATGATCCTGAAATAAGCCCTACAAAGTCTGATCTGGCTCTCACTTCTAGGCGTGATGAACATAGGCGCACGTCAATCATTAAGCCGCCAGCATCAACCGAGCTCAGCCCAAAAGCTGATGGGCATGTCAGCGATGTCATTACGGATGACTTGTTCGGAGATGGTGAAGAAGAGGCCGGAAGCGATGACTTCGATTTATTTGGCGAAAGTAAGACCTCATCTTCTAGCGGCAGGACACAAAACTTCACACCGGAAAAAGTCGAGTCGGATGAAATAACGGAGGATATGTTTGGTATGTCTGACGATGAGGACCGAAGCCGAAGCGCAACGTCCAAAATTAAAGATTATTATTTAGGAGATGACACTGACATATTTCGAAGCTCGCCTTCGAAACGTCCTCCGATGAAAAGGAAATATCTGGATATTCCTATCGAAGAGATTACGCTTTCCGCGAGTCCCCTATACATGGATCCCGGTGCTCCACTTCCTGTAGAAACACCTAGAGATAGGAGGAAAAGTGTCTTCGCACCTCTGAACTTCAACCCAATTATCGAAAATAATGTTGATAACAAGTATAAAAATGGTGGTAAATTCTCATTCAGTCCATCCCAACATGAAGGATCGTTAAAGTTTGATGTATCAACTGCAGATATCTCAAGCTCGGGTGACGAAAGCGATTCCTCTGCAGATTTAGACGACTTGAATATCAAATCAGAAGTTATGTCTTCCGACAATCTCCCAATCAATTCCCAGTACAATATTTACTCGTCCGCTCAAATACCTCTGGATTCTATTGCGACAACATTAAACAAGAGTGACATTGCCCCATCCAGCATATCGAGCAGTATTGAGCGAGATTCCTCCAATACAATTTGGAGATTATCCCATCAAGAATTGGCTAACGGTGATTCTTCACTAATTTCATCGAATGATACAATGCCGTCCGAACAAGCGACTTTGAAATCAGAACTGCATACTGACCAGTTCACCTTTTCCAACAAAACTATGACGACTGGTGGCAGCAACACATCCAATCTCCCGGAGAGTAATAGCGGAGTTCCAGAATCAACGCCGGCGACTGGTTCTTTGGTGCCCGAGTCATCCAGCAGCTTACCATTTTTATTAAGACATATGCCACTTTCTTCAATTCCTGCCACCTTTTGGTGCTCAAATCCGACTGTGACGATAAAAAAGAACGATCAGTGTATTCTGAACTTGTTATCTGAGCAGATCGTTTTTGACCACAACATGTTCAGCAGTATAAGCAAGCCACTAATTCGTCATGCCGGCCTAGAGAAGTGTAATGAAGGCCTCATCTCTAAAACCATACGAGATCTTTTCAAGGAGTTCACAAGATTAGATGGTAGCCATCTAATTTCTACATTGTATCCCATTAAGGAGCCATCAGTCTATGTGAAGAAGCATAACAGTGTGATAAACATAAGCGCTGATTCTCAAGCGTTTAGTAAATTCCTGAATGTGAGGCCTGCAAAGGGAATAAAGAATTTTAGACTTTTGATGTTAACAGCCTCCTATTGCGACGATTGCTCATCCTTTGTCTCCACATTGTATCAAACATATACCGGCCACGAGTTCGGTTTTTGTGAACTGCTCAAGCTAACCAACGATGACAGTCCCGGATTAAGGTGCCTAGAAAACTTTGACAAAGGAAGGCTCTTTTTATTGGCAGCCCAAATTGTCACATACTGCTCGACCAACAAAAATGCTGTCAGGGATGTGCCTGTTGTGATTCTTTTGCCGGTTGATTCCTATAATTTTGAAGAGCTTGTCTTGAAGGTCGCAAAATTCGACATTATACGCAACGAGGTAACGTCGAAAATCCCCGACGCTCAAATATTCTTAAAAGTCGTCCCAATCAGTTTTATCAGAAATCCCTTAAGCTCTGTTGATGATTACAGTGATCTCTGTGTTGCAATCTACAACCTCTTACCGCCCAAGAATGTTAAGTTCACTTCCATCGCTCGGAAGTTGCCAGAAAAAGTGACTTTCAAGACGTTGCAACAGAAGATTGGCACTTCTGCTATAAGCTATGATGCTTTTATCCATTTAGCCTATGCACGCAGTGTCGATAAGGAGTGGGTATTTGCAGCTTTGTCGGATAGCTCTGGCAATGAGAGCATGATAAAATCATGGTACGTCGGAATGTCCAAGACAAAATTTGATGAGGCTTGCAATGAGATTTGGACCTTAGCCCTCCGGCTCTCCTCCAAGAAGTTCGGAAGAATATGCTTGATTTTAACAAGACTAAATGGTGTACTGCCTGATGATGAGCTGATGAACTGGCGGCGTCTATCAGGGAAAACAATTCACCTCGCCGTGGTTTGTGTCGATAATGATACGAAGATATCATTCTTTGACGAAGATAAGATCTATCCCACTTTCAAACCTCTCTTGCGAAACGGTGAATTGTCAAAGAAGATTGATCTAAAACGTCTGGACTCATATGAAATCAGAGACATATCTCAAGATATTCATGCTGTCATCTTCGAAGGCTGTTTCCCTTTAACCAATTCTCAGCACAGATGTGCCATAAAGAGCGGTGCTCTGATAAAATTCAAAACAAGCGCTTGGGACTCGATAGTTGATAAATTTGAAGTTAACCTTCTCAACTGTCCCCATTCCGATAGTACAAAGCTGTTGAAGACGATCCTAGAAGAATTCAGAAATCTCGGAGCTCTAAGTTCCTGGTTTGGAGTCTCCAATGGTGAAATGGCACACATTCCATGGCATGTTCTTGCTGTAAAAAAAATGATGCAAGTTATGATACACACAAGGGTCAAGACCGTTGATTGAAACTGATCTATAATTTACATTTTTAGCATTTTCAATAAAGATGGCCGTAGGAGAGGTGAACTCAGGTCCGAGCTGCTTTGCATAAGCGCTTTCTTCCTCCGCTTGTCGTTTCTATACACAGCAGCCGTAAGCTCATTGCATCTTGGGTTGCTCCTCATCTCGGAAGCACTATTCAAATAGATAGCATATTGGAACATTACCAATAGGCAGATATCGCCCTTCATGATATTGGCTAACTGTTGGTCGTTTATTTCTTTCTGCTGTGGAACAAAAAAACCATCTTTGAAGAGCGATGTGCACTCTTTCAAAAACTTGTCAACATCATCAAGGTTCTCAATGAGAGCGAGTGGCGATCTGCCATCAAGCTCGCCCGGTGCGGCTTCCTGAAACTCCTCCAACAGACGACCGAGAGTGCCCTCCGCCAGCAGTGGCATAAAGTATAGCGCACTCGATAAATCCCCGGTTATGAAGAATGCCGTAAATTCGTCTATATTTCTGAATTTCGCCAAAGAGTTTGAAATGTCTTCGAGTAGCTGATCTGCAGTGAGTCTGGGTTTGATCAGACGCCGACCGGCCGGAACTTCAGATAGCAACTTGAAATATGAGCCTATAATGCCTCGTCGCAGAGACATCGATCTTTTGAGCTTGTAGTTCTTACTATAGGTAGTCCTCGGAACGTAGGTCTTGCTCAGGACGTCCTCATTATGGAAAACAGGATGAACCTCTATGTCGCCACATACATCATCATGTAAGTAGTCACACGCTAATAACAAGCATCTGCAAAAGAAAGATCCCGAGTGTGAGGAGTCGATGATAAGCAGGAAACTGGCCAATGGACTTTCTGAGAGCTGCCGAGAAACGACTTTGTCGTCTGCAGACTTGGACAGCTCAAAGTTGACGTAGAAGTCATGCCTCAGGACAATCAAATCAACCAGTATCTCTAGCAGCGGCAGCCAAATATCATGGCTCGAGATGTATAGCGCCGTGTTTTCTTGCAGCGAGTTGGACAAAGTCCACATTATCATGTTAATGAATTCGCCGGGCGCCTTCAGTTTGGTACTGAGCAACTCGTTGCCCAGGATCCACTTCTTACGCTCCAAGCAACTCATGTACGAGTGGTAAGGATTATCGACAGAACACTCGCCGGCTTCAGAGTCGCTATTTCCCGACACAAACGGCGTGTAAGACACCCCATTCTCCGTTTTCCGGCGTTTCACGCGACTAATTCGTCCGCACCGGGTATTGCCAATCAGCGAGTCCACGATGATAAAGAACTGACACCTTAAGAGCTCCATTTCGTACTGTCCACCGCTTTCCGCGCCATACTGTTTCAACAACTCTGTATAAAACCTCAGCACTTTCAAAGCCCTGAAGCTCAGCTTGCCCCTAGAGACATTATAGGCATCATTAGCCCTCAAAGCCGGTTCTCTGTAGTGTTCGGACACCGTTGCCAAAGTCATCAGCACCAATAAAACATCAAAAGGTGGCACCACAACGCTCCCACTGCCGGAAATCTGGCATTCCAAAGTAAATAAAAGATGATCGTAGTTATCCAGCAGACACATCGAATTCAGCATCTCAAAAGTAAACAAATGCTTGCTAGTCAGCTCGACCAGGTACGGAACCATTCCGTCTTCGTTTCGACCCGGGCAAAACCTCGTCAAAGCTGTATCACCCATCAATCAACCTCGTTATGGCAACATGATCCCACCGCTAGCAGCGAGCTTCCTTCCTCTGTAAGATTCACAGTAACAGTTACTATGGGCTAAAATTTTCAATACCTTAAGTACTAGCTTATAGGAAGAATACACCTTCTTAGGAGGATATACCCATCAATTGAAGCCTGTAATGTCCGTTGAAGTGTATGCCCAGGAGCTGAAGGCTGCTCTGCACCAGTACCCGAATTTCCCGGAGAAAGGAGTGTTGTTTGAAGACTTTTTGCCCATCTTTAGGTGTCCCAAACTGTTCCAGAAGTTGATAGATGCGTTCAAAATCCATTTGGAGGAGAAGTTTCCCAGCGGTCAGATCGATTATGTGGTTGGGTTGGAATCCAGAGGTTTTCTTTTCGGACCTTCTTTGGCACTTGCGCTTGGTGTCGGGTTCGCCCCTGTGAGGAAGGCCGGCAAACTGCCTGGTGAGCTGGTTCAGGCTGTTTACCAGAAGGAATACGGGACCGATGTGTTTGAGATGCAGAGGGAATCGATTCCCGCGAACTCGAATGTGGTTATTGTCGATGATATCATTGCGACCGGTGGATCTGCAGTAGCGGCGGGGGAATTGGTCAGACAAGTGGGTGCCAATGTGCTTGAATACTGCTTTGTGATGGAATTGGACTTTTTGAAGGGCAGAGAGAGGTTGCCTAGCCCAATTTTCACTTTGCTGAATGCTCAGCAGGAAAGTCTGAAAAAATGATTACTTTAAGTATGGCGAGTGTTTTATTTTATAAACAGATTGTTGACTTGTCATCAACGGGTGTAGTGCGTTGGTCTCTTTGTGTTCCTCTTTCTCATGGTTGGATCAAAAAGCGAATCGTCTACGTCGGGCAGCACTGTGGAAATGAAGTATTCACCGCCGTTGTGTGTCCAGGAGACGCTTCCCTCGCTAAGCTCAAATCTCTCGACTTGTAGCCTGTTCAGTATGCTATCGAGGTTGAAGAAGTTGATGGTGTAACCACACGGTCTGAGATTTTTCAGCGTTATAATCTTGCAACCTACCTTGACGTTCTGTATTATCTTCTCCACTTCCCGGTTCATCTCGTTGTCAAACAGGAAGTTGTTGATTAGAATGACATCGCTCTGCGGTATAAGCTCATTGACTCGATCGTTGTTAACAAAACTCTTGCGCAGCGAGAACTCAAGTGGGGACAATTTCAAACCTGCTAATTTACATCTCTTGACGAGTTCTTCATTTTGTAATTCAGTGAGAGCACTAGCACCGGACATTATTTCGCATCCAAAACTTAGTTTACAGCCATACTCCAGGGCAGCCTGTACAACACAATTGCCGACGCCAGATCCTAAATCCATAAAGATTGAATCCGAGCTAAGACAACATTGAGAATATACTTTTGATAGGAAATTGGGTAGCAACTCTCCATAAACGTAGCTGCTGAAGGCTTCGTACTCTTTCAATTTCTTGTAATTTGGATGTATACTTCTGGTGTAGACAATATGCAAAAAATCATGGATAAACGAAGGAGGAAGAGCCTTGAGCTGTGCCAAATGTTCTATAACTTCGCCTCTCGGTACTAACTCAATCAATCTGTTATATTCATCAACTTTAGCAGCAAACAGAATATCATCCGATGAATCGAATGCAGCATTTAATTGGGGTATGACACTTCTTTTCAGCTCGTCGGCATATTGCTTTGGAAGATATATCGAAGCTGAATATTCAATGAGCTTTCCAATCTCGCTCATTGGATTGTAAATGCGACTGTCCTTGGAGAAATCCACATGGTATTCTTCACTGTACGTGGTATAGAGGGGCGATCGCAGCGCCACTTTCAGTACGCCAGAGTCGTCTTTGTATCGCTTACTAGTTAAACTGATCGAAGGCACGGGAATGTCCTTTAAATCTTGGTCAATTTTCAAATTTGCAATGTCAAAGATATCATATCTCAAATCGGCGAACTCTTGATTCCAATCAATAAAATTGACCTCTTTACTCTCCGAAACATGGCGCTTGACATTGTCCTCTGTTTTAATAGAATCTAACTCATCAGGCTGACTTATCTGGCAAGCATTGTTATCCAAAGCAGCGCTTCTCGATGAGGAAGTGGAGCGGGTTCTTTTGACTTTGCCAGAGGGCGCCTTTGAGCTTTTAGTCTCGGTTTTTGAAACCTCTGGGTTTACCTTGGACTTTTTCGATTTCGTGGCAGTCTTCTTAATCACTTTGGGTTCCAATTGGGACTCCTCATTGAGTCTCTTACTTTGATTTCGATCCCTTAGGAACCCTCTTGGCAGTGTATATTCATACTGAGAATTATAGCGATTGGCCTCGTTCAGCAGTGCTTCCAATGACGTTGAATGACGGCCTTTCTTCTTGCCAGTTGCTTTCCCATCCTTTGGGACCATATCCTTGGAATTCATCTCTTCCAGTAAGCTAGAATCGCTGGCATCTATTGATGAAGTAGTAGTTGATGTTGCCTTAGGGGAGGAGAATAGCGAGGAAGCCTCCTCACCAGAGTGCTCATTCTGCAGCACCGACATTGACGAGCTGCTAGTCGACCAGCCTTTCAAGATTTCAATAACGGATAGGTTCTCTTGAAGTAACCTTTCTCCATTAGAGAAAGACGTTACTCGCAACGCGATCCAAGAGAAGAAGCTAATGAGGCCCGATTGATTATAGTTGTACTTAAAAGTCTATAAAGTCTTGCCTTGGATATCTATCTGGGCTTTATGGACACCATCAGGTTTTGGACGCATCCAGAGTCGAATTCGCCTTCTGGACTTCCTCCAAATGACAGCCTGGCACTATGCTCCAATCAATCATCTTCTCTTTCCTCTCGTTATACAGCCAGTCGTTAATCTGCCTGAAGTGATTGTTACCAAAGAATCCACGGTTGGCGCTCAGAGGCGATGGATGCACCGATTTGAATACTTTGAGATTCTTCTTTTGCGACAGAGAAGACTTGCTCAATAACGATTCGACCATCTTAATCGCATTGCTTCCCCATAGCAGGAAGACTAGACTCTTGTCGTCTTGCTCTCTGTCCTTCACCAATGCTTCGACTACTTTCCTCGTAAAAGTCTCCCAGCCCTGCTTGGCATGAGAATTCGCACTGTGAGCCCTGACTGTGAGCGCTGTATTCAGCAGCAGAACCCCCTGCAACGCCCAGGGCGTCAGATCGCCCTTGGTATTATCGATCACAAAGTCCGGATAGTTTTGTTTAAGCTCTTTGTAAATATTCTTCAATGAGGGAGGCGCTGGAGTGGGCGGTCTAACGCTGAACGCCAGCCCATGAGCCTGGTTGTGGTTGTGGTACGGATCCTGGCCGATTATCACCACTTTCACCTTATCGAACGGCGTTAGCCTGCTCCAAGAGTAGATATCCCGCGCTGGAGGGAACACCGTATGTCCCTGCTGCTCCCTAATAACAAACTGCTTGAGCTTAACAAAATACGGTTTCTTGAATTCCCCTTGCAGCTCCTTAAGCCACGTAGATTCCATAGATTCGATCTCGAGAGCGAGTAAGTTCCGTAAGAACGGGCTCAACGACACCATAAGTTTCTTACTCATCACATCAGCACTTTCTAAACTCAAATCACCTGCTAGCTGGTCCTCAGCAGCTCCCTGAACCTCTGTCGTGATCTCAACTGACGCGTCAACTTGGGCCTGTACTACTTCCTCCTTGTCGACCAGTTTCACCTTCTTGGAGCTCTTTCCAAAGAACTCTTCAATACTAGACTGTTTCCTCTTAGCATCGACACTCATAGCAGCACGATTGGAGCTGAATTGACCATCTCTAAGACTGCTGCTACCACAAGGTGTTTTGTCTTAGGCTTGCCATGGCTTATAGCAGTCGCGTGCAATGGCTTACACAGAGGTATCACTTCACAGAAGGCATAAGCTTGGAAGCCAGTCGTTCTGAGCTTGTTGAGTGGGAATAATAGTGTACAGATTTGTGGTTGTCAAGGTGGTGGAACACAGGGTCTCCTTCTTGTGAAGAGGGCCATTGTGAACAGGGAGCGATGGGATCTGGTACCCCTTCATCGCAGGGAAGCTCCAAATCATCAAAAGGGAATGGCAAGACGGAGGCTGCTTTACCGGAAGATGGAAGGCCCAACAGTCGCAGGTCTTCTCGCTTGAGTCGAGATGATAATGGTGAAGAGACGAGAATGAAGGGGAATCCAGAGAATTCTCAGGGTGCTGCAAGTGATGGTGGCGATGTTAGGACTACGTTGTCGCCAGATGGGAAGCAAGATGGTGCTGGACCCAAGGAGGACGCTGTTAATGCGAGCGAAGCGAAGGGTAGAGTTCGCTTCTTTTGGGGACGACATTCTCACACTACAGAGCAGGCTACAGATACTGGAGAAACGGAACGAGTGACAGCTACTGCTTCCAGTGGTCCCTCCGCGACGAATGAGCTTATACCGCATTCTGATGATGCGATTTTGTACCGGAGTAAGAAAGACACAGAGATAACAGAAGAAAGAGATAGGCAGGTGTTGCAAAAACAGAATCCCAATATTGTGGTGCCCAGCTTTGATATTTTGCCCCGTAAATCGGCGTGGAGCTCGCTGAGCAGCTCCCTAGGCACCATAGCGCATAGTTGGCACCTCACGTCGGGCGAGCGTAAGCGGGAACGCTGTCTTCATCAGAGAGGTCCCGAGGAAAATTTGTACAGTTTGTCGAATGGTGGGAAATGCCCTATAAAAGTATTGATTGTTGGGGTCCATGGATTTTTTCCCACGAGAATGATAAGACCATTCATTGGCGAGCCAACGGGGACTTCGATGAAATTCGTGTCTGAAGCTGAAGAGGTTGTCTTGAAGTACTTCCACAAGCATGGAAGACCGATTGAAATCAGTAAGATAGCTTTAGAGAGAGAAGGAGAAGTCTTGGACCGTGTGAATTTTTTCTTTGATGTGATGAGAAATTGGGTCAAAGAGATCAATGAAGCCGACTTCATTTATTTCGTTGCGCATTCTCAGGGTTGTCCGGTAACAATCATACTACTTGCGCAGTTGATCGACGCTGGCATCATTGATCTAGATAGCACCAAGTTTTTTCAAAGCGAAGAAGTGCCTTTATCGAGAAACAAAAAGATCATATCGATAGTGGCTATGGCTGGAATCAATAACGGTCCATTTTATGGTGCTGATCAAACACTTTTTGTTCGTGCTTATCAAACCATTGAAAAGGAATCATTAAGGGAGTTGTTTCAGTTCCAGAAGTTCGACTCGGTGCTATCTAAAATGCTAATGCGAAGTATAAGGATCATTATTGGAAGTGGAGTTAAGATCACATTTGTTGGTTCAGTCAATGATCAGCTTGTACCATTATATTCTTCGATATGCCTCTTTGCTAATCATCCCAACATGTTTAGGGCCACGTTCATCGATCGAGGATCCAGAACCCCAGCATTTTTAACACGGCTGCTGAACATTGCCGGAACACTTTTAAACCTTGGATACGACGATCATGGTATTATTAAGGAGATCAGTTCTTCGTTGGCGGGAACCCTAACGGGAGGGGGACATTCAACTGTGTATAATGAGGAGCAAGTCTATGAGCTGGGCCTAAGGTTTGCCCTTGAGACGACTGACGTCTCTGCAGATGTCCCAGTGGAGTTTAGGCCGTTCCAATTGAAAAATCTGGGCTCCAACCCGTATCATCTTCCATGGTGCATGAGAGGTTTGTTGTACGAGACGAACGCCCACCTTGACCCGGGCGAAATCAGCCACTTATTCAGAGAATTCGAGGATTGGCAGCCTGACACCAAGCAGCTGAAGGACGTAAAATACAGGTTGAATGGTCTTCGGTCAAGGTTGTAAATAGGAGAACGCCGGTCGTTCTTCCTGTCCGAAATATGTCGTGATCTCAAAGCAGTATTTATAGATTTATTACGACAAAAGATTTCAGTCATCATTATCAGAATTCGCTGTTTGAATGCGCTTACGGATGAGTTTTCGCTTTCTCCTGGAAATATCCACAACAGCAACTGCTGGCCGCGATTTCTTCACCTTGCCAGGCGGCTGTGTCCCATCATTATCCGATAGACCATCAGACGGTAAAACTATATTAGCCAACTCATCCTTATGCTTTAACGAATTAACAAAAATCGCTTCCTCACTGCGTTCAGCACTTATGTTGTCCAAAGTTTGATCTCCGTCAAAGAGAGTCTGATGGCCACCCTTCAGAACGTAACGCAACCGAGTAGGTTGCGATGCTGCTTCGTTGGCATGGCTCTGTGTGCCTCCATCCTCAAGTTTTCTTGCATTCATAGGTGACAAAAGGTGAAAAGGCGCTTGTCTCTTCCTGAGCTTTGCCGGCGGAGGTGTGCTAGCCGATTTATCGGACGGCACACCGTGATCATTACGTTGCTCTCTCTTCAGTTTCTCGATCATCTTTTTGGAGTTATTGAGCTTAGATTCCATCAGCGCCTTATGAGTCGCTTGAAGACTCCTCAAATTATCGTTCTCCCGGCGCAATGACTGGATCTCCGCAGTCAATTGACTAACCTGGCGTTGCAGCAGGAACATTTCCTCCACAACCCTCGAGGGAGAATCCGAACCGGATGAATTTGTGCCCGTCGAAGGAGAAGCGTATATGTTAACATTCTCGTAGTAGATCCTCTCACTTTCCAGCACTGCCTTGTAATATGTAGCAAGCAATTGAACCAGGGTACTCATTTCGAGAGCCTTAGCCTTCAGTCTGTGTAACGATGTTAGTACAACACCGGTATCTTGTCGCTTACTTTACCAAATATCACCAAGATATGATGGCTAAACAGAATAAAGCCGTGAAAGAGCCCACCGGTGTGCGAGTGGATCGGTAATTGAGATGGTTCTGAGTCAGAGATGGTTCCTGTGGTTTACCATACTCTTCCTAGGGGTTTCTTATGCTGTTTTAGATGCTAGCGAGGTGCTAGGGTTAGAGGACTCTAATGGTGTAATTAGAGTTACTGAGGACAATTACAGGGAGCTAAGCCGGGGATTGCCCGATTACTATGCGGTTCTGTTCATTACTACTTCGAAAAGCAACAAGCAAGGTCTGATCTGTGATATGTGCAATGGTTTCGACCCAATATTTCAAAAAGTAGCAGCAGCTACTCATCAGCAAGTTCCTGATACCAAGGTACTGTTTTTAAAAGTGGACGTCAGTGAGAATAACAAGTTTGTGCAGGATCTGGGACTGACTACGATCCCACATGTGTTAATATTCCCGCCTCCGGAGGACGAGCAGTTTAGTTGGCAAACGTCGGCATTTTACCAATATGAGATGTCAGCGAATAGTGTGAAGACACCTCTTCATTTTGCGGATTTTCTGGCTAAAGTGCTGAAGGTTTACATTGGGATCAAAGAAGATTTTGAATACCGAGAGTTTGCACTTTATTTTGCCGTTTTCGTGATTGTATTCTCATTGTTCAAGCGTAAAGTGCTTCCGTTGATTCCAAATAAGGCCAAGTTCTTTTGCATGTTATTGTCGTTTGCCATTCTAATGTTGAGCATTACAGGTTACAAATTCACACAGATGAACTCGATTCCCTTCATCGCTCGCGACCCCAAGGGCCAGATCATGTATTTTAGCGGTGGCATGGGCTGGCAATTTGGTATCGAGATATTCACCGTGTCGATGATGTACATCGCCATGGGCGCTCTAACGGTGTTCCTTATTATGAGTCCGAAAAGCACACAAGAAACCACAGCTGCAAGCCTGAGTACAGCGATACTCGCATGCGTCATATGCTACACCTTCTCCTACTTTATCGGATGCTTTAAGATCAAAAACCCAGAGTACCCGTTTGCATATTGATAGAAATATGTAAGATGATTAATTAAAGATCTTTAGCAGGGGAAGATGCAGATTAGGTGTCAGAAATGCCAGAAAGTAGTTTATGCGATCGCCACAACGTTGGAATGTCGGTCTGATTCTTCCATCAGAGCCTCTAGGCCCTCCTCTTCGGAACTTCTGTTTATGATAAAGAACGCTCCCACTATAAGCATGGCTCCGATCAAGTACAGCAACGTGATCGGTTTACGCTTGAAGATCACGTCGCCAAACATGGCGAACGGTATGGTGACGCTCAACCCCACGGTAACCGTGAGCGGGCTTGTCAGCAGCATGGCGTTTGCCCAGCAAAAGTCCGAAATGAAAGTGATCAGACAGTTGGAGACAATTACAGCCAGCACTCGCGTTGAACCAGGCCATTGGAAAGTC
This sequence comes from Torulaspora indica, assembly GCA_931305995.1. Classification (NCBI taxonomy): domain Eukaryota; kingdom Fungi; phylum Ascomycota; class Saccharomycetes; order Saccharomycetales; family Saccharomycetaceae; genus Torulaspora; species Torulaspora indica. The sequence goes on along the minus strand of CAKNUP010000004.1, from coordinate 153,926 downwards.
TCCCAGCCCAAATAGTCCAAGACGATCATGGAAGGCCACAGGAAAAGCAGCGTCAGCAAACCTACGCAACCGAAGAAGATCTTCATGTTAACACGAGACTCGTCCTTGACCCGCCGCTTCAGCAGCGTGCTATAGACACCGTACAGCAGAGCTCCCGACAGCGCCAGCACATTTCCTGCCAACGTTATCAGCGGCGACGCCTCCTGCTCAACACGCGCCCCCGGCAGAGGCTTCACACCCGCCCCAGACTGCGTCGAGTCCGATCTGGTCACCAGCAGAATTCCCACAAACGATACCACCGATCCAGCGACCTTGACCTTGCTGACCCGCTCTACATGGCACAGAGCCCCGATAAACAGCGTAAAGAACGAAGAAGTAGACGAAAGAATCGTCTGAGAAGCCACTGAAGTGTACGCCAGCGACGCATTCGTCACCAGGTTCGCCGAAAACCACAGAACACAAAACTCGCCGCTCAGTTTCACCGTTTCCCGCAGCGAAAGCCTCGACACAACACCCCGATCCCCATCCTTGGGCAGCAGAGCACCCTCTTCCTCCTCTGCACGCAATTCCTCCCAAATGTTCCACTCTCCCGTTCTCCAGTATTTGCCCACCACCGCTCTCGCCGTCGGCAGCAGATACATGCTAAACGCAGCAGTATTGATATACGTGATGAAAAAAGGCTTCCTATAGCTATTATCCTCGAATATCAGGCTTATCAGGAACGAAGACACCACCCAAAGCACAATTACCAGCCCCAGCATCATCAGCCCAAGAGTCCATCTCTTGCCGAACTTTGACAACATCCTGCCGCACTCCTGCTCGACTACCCAACCGTCAATGCCCTCCAGATCCCTCCAGATCCCGCCAGATCCAGCTACAAGCTACTATAAGCTAGCTCATCGCCTTATAGCTCGACCAGGCCTCGTTCAAGCCCACAACTGTGGCTTCTTGAAATTTTTCACTGCGGTTTGGTCACGTGAAAAGCGTGAAGAAGATCAATTTGACCAGTTTACGGCCCAAGAAGCGGTTCTTGGAGGCTGAAAGGCCGGTTTGGCGGTTCTGGACGGGTTCAGGAGGGTGTAGCCGGCAGCTGGAGGGTCAATGGCAGCTGTGTGTGCCGCTGGAGGCTGTTTTGTGCAGCGATGAGGGCTTTGGCCCTAAGTACGGCAGTCTGAAATTTGGCAAACTGGAGGAATATACGGGGATTGATGGGCAAAAGAGGCAGAGATCAGAGGACTGGGGTCGATTTAGAGGTCGGATCAGTTGGGAATCAGGTTGTAAAGTGCGGATTATGAGTATGTGGAGTTTTTTCGGCGTTTGTAGGGGTTCTGTAGCGTGTTTTGGGCGGATTTACTGACAATGGTGAATATGCAGGTGCTAGTAACAATGGTGGGATTAAGAAGATGTCGTTGGAGGAGTTTCTCGGCGACGATAGTCTGGGGGAATCGGTTTGGAACGAGGAGGAGATCAATTTGGATGCTATAACGAACACGACGAACATAGACCTGTTGAAGGGGAAGAGCAGGATTGGGAGACAGGAAGGGGAGTTACACCACGGAGGCGGGTATGCGGGGCATGGGATGGGCGAGTCTGGCGGGTTTTCGAGCCAGGGTCCGCCGTATATTGTGAAATTCTCGCAACTGCCTCCGAGGTTCTCGGATGCGGATATCTTGGATCTGTTCCATGAGAAGTACACCAAGTTTGTGAAGTTTAAGCTGTTCTGGGAGCTCAATAAGAATCCCAGCATTGCGACGTTGAAGGAGGGCAGTGTTTTTGAACAGAATTTTAAGCGGACTAGTAAGGTAGGGTTCGTGGAGCTGTACTCTGGAAGGGACATGGATAAGGTGCTCAAGTACTGGACCACGCCGCTTATGAAAATCCACAATATCAAGCTGGAGCCGGCGCAGTTTGAAGATTTCAAAGAGTACAGGCTGAAGGGAGAGCTGTTGAAAGACCCGAGGGACAGTGCGTCCAGACCCTACGTGGAGCCCAGACGCAAATCTAACCCGTTCGGATCGGCGAAGCCGGTAGATACTCAGTCCAAGATCCTCGAGATAGAGGAAAAGGTTGCGAAACTACACATAGAGGACACCAAGACGCTGAGGAGACTCTCAGGCGGCGGAGATCAGAGCAGTCTACTGCAACCGGGGAAGGTTACGCTTTTGAAAAAGGCTCCAGAAGAACAGGAAAAGCCAAAACCATTGAGCTATTTGGAAGTCGTCAAGAAATCAGCAGAAGAGAGCAAGAAGCAGGGATCCAGCACTCACAGCACTGCGTCTCCTTCTCCGCTCCCAAACCTTGCAACTTTGGCCATTGCAGACGGGGACAGCTCTGCAGCAGCATTAGCGCAGGATGAGCTCGACAATAACTCTGGCGACGAAGAATCGAATAAATTCACTTTTAAAAACCCGGAGAGAGGTGGTGACGCCAGTGGGGCCCAACATGGCTCCTACCAGCGCTCACCACGAGGAGGCCGTGGAGGACACTCTAGAGGTCATGGTTATCGCGGCGGCCGCGGCGGTAATCGCGGTGCTGGTCGCGGTGGTTCGCGCTACCAGGGCAACCGTGAGTATAAAGAGAACGAAAACTATCAGTCCCGCAAGCCCAATCGCTCACAAAGCTCCAATGATTCCAGAAACAATCAGCCCGAAACTCAAGGAACTGGTGGCGGTCATCAGGATGAAAAACGATATTCGATGTTCAAGCCTGCCAGTGGATTCTTGCATGAGAGCCAGGGCGACAGCTCAAATTACAAACATAACTACAGAGGTGGTTTTAACAATAATCGTGGGCGACCAAACCAGCGTGGGCGCTTCACTCCTGCATAACATGTGATCTCATTGGCGGTCTAGAAGAATAACTATTGTAGTATTATCATTTCATAGCTCTTTCCGTCCATATTCTTCCTGCTTAATGATTATTCACGAGAGTACAGCAATGCGTCTTGACAAGTAGCTACGTATACTCATTAAATGTTCATGATATGGTAGTATTGTCCTTGGCATACAGGATTTCGCATACATCCATTATCGGGAGGTCAATAATCCCACTAGTCTCCTTGAAGGCGTATTTTCTGAGCAGTTCAGCATCGTTGGCACAAATAATCGTTTCTCCCCTGGAGTCTGTGATTGTTCGTAGGTCGTCCAACGCTGGCGTCAATACGTCCTCATTGTACATTAATATGGCAAAGTAGGCATAAAGCATCCCCATTAATACTAGGCACTGGCTGTAGATTACCCATTTCCGTTGTGGCAGGACATCTAATACCGCTTTATATACGCTGTTGCTCCATAATCCATTGGCATCACCATCTGGCAGCAAAGACCATATAATTATCAGAACTAGCACAACTGTGACAGAAATGTAGTAGGAAAACCATTCATACTCCTTGTCAGCACCATCAATGTCCTCCTGCATCTGTCATTGATCACCTTATGGCACCTTATGTGCTTAAAAGTTGAGTAAAGAACAACGTCTCTTTGAATGATGAGTCGCGACAGAGCTAAAAGTGGATAATTGTATCATCCATCGCTTCAGACCAATTGACTTGGCTATCAAGATGAACTACGTTTCTATGTACAGTAGCTTATTGTATGTCCCGTAGTGGGTCTGAAAAATCGTTAGTGGTATAGTACTTATATGGGTTTATGAGTTACTGCTGAACTTGCATTTGTTGTTGATTTGCCAATTTCCTTTCTTGTCTTCCCTTCTTCATTACCTGCTTGAGAGCTGGTCCATCTAATGGATCTAAAAGTTCGAACGAACATAGTAGTCCCTCGCTGACGCTCATTACCGCTCCCCAGTTATCGAATTCTCCGCAGTAGTTTGGAGCAGAGAATACTGTTACTAAACTTCGATCGTTGAAGAACTCGTATCCATCTTCGACGACCATGTGGGCCCTGCAAACAAGATCGAAACCAAATTTGTTTAGGAATTTGTTGATGGCGACCTTGTTGTAACAGTAACTTACGCCTCTTTCATTATCTTCCCACTCGTTCGGCGAGTCGGTAGGGTCTGACCAGAGCAAATCGTTGATAAGACCGAAGTCTGGAACGTCTGTCGGCCTGCTTACGTGTCGAATCTCATCCATGGAGTTTAAAACCGGTGATAAACCACCATGAACACAAAAAATCTTGCCAGCCACGATGGCTGCCAGCGGCAGGGTGTTGAAAGTGTCGACAAATATTTTCCACGTTTTGATGTTACAGCGACGCTTACATTCGTCGTAGAACCCATAAACTCTTGTAACGTTAGCACATTCGTGATTTCCTCGCAGGAGAAAGAAATTTTCTGGATATTTGATCTTGTAGCAAAGCAGCAGAAGTATCGTTTCTAGAGATTGCTTACCGCGATCCACGTAGTCTCCCAAAAACAGGAAATTTGCTGCAGGTGGGAAACCACATTTGGTGAAAAGTCTGAGAAGATCAGCGTATTGCCCGTGAACATCGCCCACGATCTTAACCGGCGGCGAAAGTTCCAGGAGTGAAGGTTGTGAGAGGAACATTTCACGCGCCATATGGCAAATTCGGGCGATCTCTGAATTCTTGAGGCAAACGTTTTTAGTTCTTTTGCCAGCGTAACCTGCGTCCAGTAATTTTTGTATCGTTTCGTCTATATTCAAAGGTCTGACAGGCCTCTTTTTTTTACTAATCGATTGAAGAGCATTATCATTACTGGAAGACTTGTCATCAACTAAACCATCCGGCAGATCTGGATCCATTGGTAAGTTGGTGGGATATTCGTTAGTCGATTCACGTCGCGATAAGTTCTTGATATCGGCTCGATGACCGCGTGCTCCTGATGTTGTCGAATCCAGCGAACTGGGTTGTCCCAAATTACTGGTGCTGTCTGCATTGGAATCTTTGCTGGCATTAGACGCCGCGGCTCCAAAATAATCTTCATCCTGATCATCCATGCCATCAACGTCTTTCCTGAACACACCAGGAGAGTTCATTGGCGTACTGTATGCGGTTGTTCCTGCAGATGTAGATGACTTTCTGCTATGTATCGAAGAGGCATGCGAATTGGATCGACTCATGACGTGCTGCCCGGGTGATAGGCCCGTGTCTCCATCGGACCTCCTACGAGCCTTTGAAGACGACCCACTTCTCACACTTGAAGGGCGAGGTGAATTGTTGTGTCTCAGCACGTCTAGTTGATTCCTTCCACCTAAAACGCTATTCCTGATCGTTTCCGCAGTCCGGTCGTCGTCATCGTCAGTCAATGCATTTTCGTTTGAGTTCAGAATGCTAGCTGAGGTGTAATTGCTATTTTTCAAAATCGGCGACTTGGGTTCCATCTGGATCATCGAAGGTGGCAGTTCTGTAGTGGTAAAACTCGACCTTTTCGACGAAAGTCTCCTCTCCGAATGCGGTGTCCCCGGTTGCAAATGATTCTCACTCTGCAACGCCTCCTCCGACGCTTCATATCCGCTCTCCCTCTTGCCTGGCGGCGTCCCGCCATGAGCTGTGCTACCAATCTCGTCACCAGCCGCACCGCTGGAACCTCCCTCCGCTCCAAACGTCTCCGACCGCCGCGAACGCAACGATCTGGACGATTTCGCCGATCTCACCGACTGTCCGGTGTCCGTTCTCGTGAACGCCTGCGTTGTCGACGACGGCGAACTCCCGCGAGACTTGGATTTCTTGCTAGATTTCGATCCCGTATTACCCATCTTGCTTCCTTAACCTCTCTGGCCACTATTATCCTCTAACGGGCCTCTGATGTTCCTAATTCCTTGCACAGATCGACTCGCTGAAAGCTTCAAAAGCTCCTCCCAGACAACCAGCTTATCAAACAAGCAAATCACCAGTTCAAGACCCTCCAACAGCCTCTAACTCTTGTCCTTTACGCCAAGATTCGTCTAGTTTTAAAACACAAACTGAGTTTGTCTATCTTGTAAGGCAAAGGGGGTCCTTTTCACGCTGCCGGCTCTTGCAAAAAGGCGATAGCAGCAGATAGTCGGCAAGAAAGAGCCCATTTCTGGTCGATTCGTAGCTCAATGGCTCGAGTGAGTGGCATTGTAGTTTCCAGCTCACTGAGAGCTTTCTTTAGAGACTTTTAGGGCGAAAAACGGCTGAGATACGGGTACTTGAGCAAGAAATCTTGGAATCGGCAGCATTGTGCTTCTGGAGTCTGTAGCAGTGGCTTCTAAGACGCCTAGATGCTTTCGTCTTGTTCTTGTAGGTGTAGGCTGTGCTAAGAGGATGTCTTGAACTGGACTATCGGGTTTTAGATCACTTGAAGAAGCAGAGATAGCTGGAGAGGAGGCTGGTAATGGAGAAGGTGGTTCAGCAGACCGATTACGATGCGCTCTCATGCCGTATATCGGCGATCTCGAAGGGATATTTGCCGTCGCCGTCGCTGCAGGTGGAAAGATGCCACTACGATGGGTATCGTGAGATGCATGTAGAGTATTTGAGGGCTCTGAAGAATGTGAGTATGAAGATCCATTCCAAGGTTTACCAGGTTGCCAAGACATCCTTCCCGGTGATGAATTACGGAACTTATCTGAGAACTGTGTCGATAGACCTGGCACTGGACGAGTTTCTGAAGCAGGTTGGGCAAGACAAGAAAGTGCAGGTGGTGAATCTGGGGTGTGGTTCTGATTTGAGAATGATACATTTGCTTCGAAACTATAGCAAATTGTTCTATGTGGATGTGGACTACGAGAGATCCATCAGCGTCAAGAGTAAAGTGTTATGGGAAAGTCCGATGTTGAGGGAAATGCTGGATCTGAAGCGCGAAGATGCTACCGAGGAAGTGTCTTCAGAGAGGTATAAGCTTCTTTCGTGCGATTTGAACCGATTGGACCAAACCATGCAGGCTCTGGAGGCGTTGACAAGTCCGGATTGCCCAACGGTGATCATCAGCGAGTGCCTGCTTTGCTACATGGGGGACAAGGAGTCGCAACAGCTGATCGATAGCGTAATGGGATTCTACAAGACGGGGAGCTGGATTTCGTACGATCCTATAGGTGGATCAGCGCCTGACGATAGATTCGGAGTTATCATGCAGAACAATTTGAAAGAGTCCAGGAACTTGGATATGCCTACTTTGATGATATATAACTCTACGGAAAAGTACGCTTCGCGGTTCCACGCAGCTGATACGACCGCTACCGACATGTGGGAAGTGCTCACGTCGCAGATTAGTAAGGAAGAGTCGGCGAGACTCAGGTCTCTTCAGTTTCTCGACGAAATTGAAGAGCTCAAAGTCATGCAAAAACATTATTTGCTGCTTGTAGCCAGATGGTAAGAAGGTGGTGTCTTCGCTATCTGAACATGCAACCGTTGCCCTCGCCCTGAGTTCGCCATTGAGCTGATGGCAGTGTGTCCGATTGTAGCTGGTACAATCGCCATGCTTCTCTGATGTGCTCCGGTAGAATCGGACTGTTTGCAAATTTTTCAACACTTACGTCTATAGCGTTGAACTCTTTGACGAGCTTGTTGTAACGAGAGATCAGGCCGGCCCTGACATCTTGAGAATTTTCTTGGCTCTTGAGCAGCCTATTTCCTAGCTTGACCTGCGTCATTTGCTGCTCGTCATCGTCAAAATATGAATCACTCTCCGTCTCGTCAACGCTGTCTTCTACATTCTCATGATTGTTCTCCACAAGTATTGTCAATTTCTTGAGAAACTTCTTCAAGCTCTTGGCAACCGACCTACGGCGGTCAAATTCTATCATCATCCTTCCAGCCAACCATTTTTGCCTCACGTCAAGTGCCAATTCAATAATCTCCCCCGCATACAGCTTTCCTATCGCCTGCAAGAACACACGAATATTTTCTGTCACACTCTGATTTATTACCACACCAGCGATTTTCTTTACCTGAGTCTTGTTCAGTGACGTTCGATGGAATACTTCAAATCTATTGGTCTGCTGCTCGTCTAGGTTTGTCACCAGCAGTTTAAACTGTTCATCCTGACTTAGCTCTCGAGGCCTTGGGTTGTCCTTCAATGTCTCTTCGTAAAAATCTCTAGGAAACCGTAAATTGCTCGGAACTTCATTTATCTTATCTTTGCTACTCACTCTCGGTACCTGATCCTCCAGGTTCCTATTGTAAAATGATCCTTGGTTCGTCATAAACCTGCTGTCCTGTCTGTCGTCTTGCATTTCCTTTATTTGCTCCTGCATGTACAAGTTCATAGTGCCTCCAGTCCTCAAATTCTTCAATTTCCACGATACATATTCCTGATCTTCACTTACAACCTGATCGATCATCTGCTTTGTAGATAGGTAGTTCGCAGTTGTGAGCAAAGGCGGATAGTTCACCGAAGGAATCAAATCCAAAGGACCATCGTTATCTGCCATTTCGATTTAATGGGCAATCTAGAGTATAATCAGGACTCTCAAGACCTCCTCAGAGCTCTATTTGACATAAAACTAGTGCACTTTTCAGAGCGAGCTTCACTCTTTTTTCATAGTGGAATAATAGTATATGTCTGTAAAATTCCATACTTAAAGTATAAATGCTATGCTGCTATTATGGGCCGCCACTAATCTTGGGAATGCCGGTGTCTTGAAGTACTTGAGTCTCATCGCCTTGCTTTTCATCTTTTTCGGCAACCTTGGAGCTGTCCTGCTTGCCTTCGTCAGCGTTTCTCTCTTTTAGTAGTTTCACGAGTCCGAGGAAGATTACCACTGAGGTTGGACCTAGTAGAGGTAGGTAGACGGCTATCTTGTGTTCTTGAGGGAAAAAATTCTGTTGTACCATTTCACCGTGGAAGAAGGCTGTTTCGGATGCCTTGACAAGTTTATTGCTCAAGACTAGAGCTTGATTCCAAACGTCATCGCCGCCTTTCTCAGGATCATTCAGTAAATCTATGATTTCTAGTCTCAGTTTCAATGCTTGATTGACGTTGTTCAGGACATCTTCTGGAACTGCCATCTGTTTGAACGATTGGGTCAGCTTCACTAAGGACCACAGGGTTTCTTCTGCTTTGTCGATGTTTCTTAGTGTGGTTAACCTCTTGAACGAGTCGATAGTAACGTAGGGTGATGAAAGGTCCTGGGAGCCTTTTGTCAGTCCAAGCAATTGGAAGAGATCGGTTGCGAACTGGTACATTATAGGGACCAGGTAGGACTCTTTGAGCATAGCGTTCGGCGAGAGAGGGTTCTTGTTGATGATGAGATTCCCCCATTGCGGAACAATAAAGCTCTGCCAGTCCGATCCTGTGTTGTTCGATACGCTATGGATAAAGTTCAAGCCAGATGGGCTACTCGAATTGCTGGGGAAAACGATCGCTAGGTTCAAAGCACTCGATTCAGGAAGATAATTCATCGAAGAGAGCTCGGAGAGATCGATTGTATGCGATAGCTCTTGAGGCGTCACAGAATCGCGGTCCCTGAGAGCGTGTACATTCAAATCGTTGTAGTAGATGATACTTGTATCGACAGTAAAGTTCACTAGCGGTGCCAGGAACCTTCTAAAAGGTGTAAAGTAATGCTGCAATGTCTTTTCAATTTCCCACCGCACAGGTGCGCCGTCACCGCTTAGTAAAGATATGCTCAGATGCATGTTCGGGTTGTACGTGACAACCATATTATCACCGTGGCGCGAAAACCCAGACGAGAGCTGCTCCCATTCGAGACCAAACGTATGTTCCACCAGCGATTGCGCCACAAAGAACGGAACGTCGTTGCTTATCACAGCCGCATCATCAAAGAACACCGTAGTCTCCTTAGCGTCGTACGCCACCGAGTACCCAACGAATTCATCCAGCACAAGCGATACCACATGGTACTCATCGCTTCCATACCTCGATCCCGTCGCATTGTACTCCTCGTAGGGCAGCATTTGCAAAGACCACGCCACATGCTGCTTCTTCGAGTTCAGCAGGTGATTCACCTGCACCTGGACCGCATCGTGGATATCAGGGAACCTGTAAACGTCAGATTTAATGAAAACTGGGATCACCATATGCACATCTTGAAACTTACCCTCGTGCAACGACCGTATATATTCCACCGGCAGCGGCGCCCGATACACCGTAGTCAGCTTGTACCACAACGGAACCCCCAGCAGCACATAACACGCCAAAAAGCATAATCCCACGATTTTTCGAAGCCTACTGTCCAGCATGCGAACACCTTGCAATATAGCTACCACTGAAAAGCGTAGCGACCACCTTCACCAAAATTCCTCGAGAAGAAGCTGCGACAATTGATGCGAGCAAGTAGAGACAACCCAATGGCACCCCGTTACCTAACTATCCCACCAAATACCGATCTTCCCACTGATAACCTAGGATCTACAGCCTCTCAGAGGCCTATTGTGTGAAGATCTCTTTGAACGACGTGGTAAATCTCCATAATCCACATAGTGAGCACTAAGACTACGGTTAGAGGTCAAGATATTCCTGGGAATGGCATCCTGGATGCCCAATTAGACCTGGTAGGCCCCTCCAAGAGCCATTGACATCGTTTTGTGCTGCTCTGTGCTTCTAGTGCTTGTAGTAAGCTGGCTTCTAGTGAAAAAAGTTGATGCGATGAGCTAGAAGAGGTGAAATCAGAGCGTTGGGTAGCTGGGAAGGAGGCTCTGATTGGTATCTGTGGCAGTGCAATGGCTGAATTGAAGGAGGAGGAGTACGTTCACAAGGTTTACAATGAGATAGCGGGCCATTTTTCCGAGACGAGGTATAAGCCGTGGCCGATAGTGACAGAATTTCTTGAAAGTCGCCAGGTTGGCAGCGTTGGGATCGATGTTGGCTGTGGGAATGGGAAGTATTTGAATGTGAATCCGCAGATTTTTTTAATTGGGTCCGATCGTTCATCGGGGCTCATACAATGTGCTCGCGAGATCGATGGAAGGCATAATGTGGTGGTCGCTGACGGGATGAGGCTGCCACACCGGGACGGAAGTTTTGATTTCGCTATATCGATCGCTGTGGTACATCACTGGGCGTCCCGGGAACGGAGAATAGCGGCCATTGCTCATATTTTAAGCAAGCTGAGGCCCGGCGGAGAGGCACTGATATACTGTTGGGCGCTGGAGCAAGGCAGCTCCAGAAGAGGGTACCACGAGGGCATGCAGCAGGACGTGCTGGTGCCCTGGGTGCTGCAGGACAAGACGAAGAAGAGCCCGTTGCAGACAGGGCAGGAAAAGCCTGATCTGACAGGTGTGCCGGCACAGGAAAGAGCTCGGTACGTCGCCCAGTGGAGGAAGGAGGTGGAGGCAAAGAGGGCTGCGGAGCGGGAGGAGGCCACGAGGCGCCAGCTAGAAGAGGAGAAGAACAACACAAAGTACAGGTTCTACCACTTGTACCGCAAGGGCGAGCTGGAAGAGGACTGCACCAGCGCCGGCGGTACCGTGGTCTCGCAGGGATACGAAAAGGACAACTGGTACGTAGTGGTGAGGAAGCCGGCAATATAGCAGGGCGGTGGCCGCTAGAATCCATCATTTGTAGAGTGAGAGTGTAAATCATGTGATTAAGTCATACTAGGCCTTGTAAGGTTCGTTTAGACAGGCTATAACTAACCACTCTCTGCTACATGGACGCTAGAGGAAGCCTTCAGGATCCATATCAAGCGATAGAATGCCGATAGTAAGGCACAATGGGGAGGAGTACCACTTATCCCATGAAGAGGAGGAAAAATTGAACGAATTCCGTTCAATTACAGATTTCCCAGAGGACGAGCTGCCCCTAATAATACGTTTGCTGCAGAATTACGGCTGGCATCTGGAGCGAGCGTTGGGGTTTTATTTTGACGGCGATTGGAAGCAATCGGTTGTGTCTACCGGGTTGCCAGAGATTCCTGTGCGGCCTCCTACACCAGCTGCAACTAGAACCGAAACACCGATTGGACCAAGGGAACCGTTTCTGGCGTCCGAAGCTCATATGATTCCTTCCTTGAACGTTGTCAAGCCACTTCCGGAGAATTTTAGGGAACGTTTCTCGGTTGTGGGTCTTACTGGAAAACGCGGGGATGTGTGGAATATTACTTCGCAAGAGAGCCCTTTCCTTATAATACTGATGTTCATACCAAGAATTTTGATAAAATTGGGGGGTCGGATACTCTTCTTACTGTGGAGTCTGATCACTTTTGGGTTTCAGTCGCACGTCGATGAAAGGACAAGGGTCTGTAAAGTTCCTGACATGCCGAAGCAGAGGCCTGAATCTTTGAAGGAAGTTCTGCCGCAACATATCGATGAAAAAAGTCTGAGTCGGCTTAGTGGTCTCATTTCTGATCTCTCCTTCAACGAAGCATTAAAAGTATGTCGAGAAGAGTTCAAGTATCTCCTTTTGATTGTCATTGGAGATGTTAGCGATGTCGAAGCTCCAGACTTCAACTCCCGGAGGTTTCTGTCTAAAGTCCTAAGCAACCCTTCAGTCATTTCCCTGCTTGAGAAGTACAAAGATGAACTCGTCATATACCTAGGAAGTGCTGACGAACTTGAAACTTGGCTTGTGGCTCAACAGCTTAATGTTAGATACACACCGGAATGCCTACTGATTGCTAACGTTCTAAACTCCAATGGGTCTCTAAACGGCATCACAAGATTGTCGGTCCTCTCGAAAGTAAGAATAAGTTCTGCCCGAAAGTTTGAGAACTCACTCAAGGTTTCAATTGAAAGATTTCGTCCAGAGCTTGTGGTAAGTAGAACGGAGCAGGAGGAGTTGCGATTAGCTCGTGAAATTAAGCAAATGCAAGACGCCGCCTACGAGGCATCATTAGAGCAGGATCGTATCAAGGAGCAAGAGCGTATCTTAAAGCAAGAGCAAGAACGAGAGCAGAAAAAAAGCGAGCAGGAGCGTGAGAAAGAGAGGGAAATGAAGGAAACTCTAAATCACTTGACTTGGCTTCAGTCTTGTATCGAAGTGGCAAACCAAGAGCTTTCATCCTCTGATACTGAAGAAATCGCTACTTTACAAATAAGGACCTCTAATGGGCAAAGGTTTGTCAAGAAATTTGCTAGCACCACCAGCTTACGTTCGCTATATGTCAATATTGGTTGTCACTTATATTTGCAAGAATACACGAACGATTCGAAAAAATGGGTGTCAAGTATGGTCAAGAAAATAGAGTCTCTAACGCAAAGCAGCTCCGTTCATTGCTTCAAAGAAAGTTTAATACCAGATAAGAATGCCCACATCAGTGATCTAGCTGAAATAATAGACGAGGAATTAAGCAAATTGAACTTCGAAGGACCTGCAAACCTGGAGTTCGATTTCGAGCTTGTTTCGCCCTTCCCAAGAGAAAAAATATCAGTGAATGAAACACTAGCCATCAAAGATGTCTCTCAATTATGGCCCAAGGGCAATCTCCTGGTGGAATATATCATTGAGGAAAGCGACTCAGATGAAGATGGTGATGAAGCTGAGTCTAGTGATGAGAAGTGAACAACTTGGAACATATGGTTCCAAAGTCGTTGAATTATGCATAGATGTATAGAAAATAAATCTCCAATAAAAGGATATCACTTTTAATACATGGAAATAGATGGTAATATTATACATAGAATATTGTTTTAATGCTAGTAAAGTTACAGTAATTCTTCCGCGGCCACGAAATGAAGAGCTCATTAGATCTCTAAATTAGCCTAACGGAAATGGTAATGCATTAATGGTAAGGTCTATCATTGCAAGAATAAAGGACGACGTCAGATCCAATGGTATCCACAAATAAACGCTGATTCTGACAGCTGAACGCGAGTGACACCAAGCGCTGATTGGCGCTCCCAAGGTGGGATAAGATGCGCCTATGCAATACGGAATATCATTATCCAGGACTTTAGAATGACTTTCAATTCTGGCACCACATGGGGTCGTTGTGTTTCGCCTTGCCTGGGAGATTTATTTAAAACTGGAGAAGGGGCTTGATAACATCACACTAGGATGGGTAATAAGTAAAAATAAGATCCACTACAAAATATTGATTTTTCTTCATCTTTTTCAATATGAATTCATTCATCGGTTTGGATAGGTTTACCTCAAACAAAAGGGGCCCAAAAAAATGGAGATTTCATATAGCTACAACGGAATCCACACAAATGACCCTCTTGTTCGCCAGTAATAGCGATGAACTGCATTTTTTTTATTCATTGTCTGGTTGGTGATCTTTCACGAGGAGGAGCATCTCTGGTTCTGTAAGAGTCTCTTGGTGCGCCGTAATCACCACGAGGAGCGCCATAGCCGCCACGGGGAGCACCGTAACCACCGCGTGGTGGACCATAACCGCCGCGAGGAGCACCGTAGCCGCCACGAGGAGCACCGTAATCGCCTCTTGGCGCACCAAAGTTCCCTCTTGGAGCGTAGCCACCACGGGGAGCGTAGCCACCTCTCGGAGCGTAACCACCTCTTGGAGCGTTGAAGCCGCCTCTTGGTCCACCAAAACCGCCTCTTGGTCCACCGAAGCCGCCTCTTGGTCCGCCGTATCCGCCTCTGAAGCCGCCGCCAAAGCCGCCTCTGAAACCGCCACGGCCTCTAAAGCCTCCTCTGTTGGACCTTCTGATAGGAGGAGGATTGTCGTCTCTCTCGGCGCTGATCACAGATCCTCTGAACTCAATGTTGTTCAATTTTTCCAAAGCATCGTTCATCACTTCCTCAGTTGGGAACTCAAGCGCTCCGGTACCGTCAAAATCTCTAGTATTAACGCTAGAGAACGTGGTCTCCAAGTTATTTTCACGAGCCAAATCCTTCAACTCCTGCCACGAACAGCCCTCGGGCAAGTTTCTCAGCACAATACGGTATCTTTTTGGTGGGATTTTCGAAAACATAACCTCCAACGGCTGATTCGCAAAAGTTTTCCCGTTAACCTCTTCAATAGCTCTAGCAGCAGACTCTGCCTCTTCAAACTCGACAAATGCAAACCCGTTCAAAATCTTAACTTCTTTCATGTTCCCAAACGGAGTAAAAATTTCGTTCAATTCAGATTCTTGCACATCGAACGGAAATGGTCTCACAAACAGTCTAGTAGAAGAAAGCTCGCCTTCCAACTGAGGTGGTGGTGGATAATACGGCTGAGGACCGGGATGATGCTGGTGTTCTTCCATCATTCCGTGATCCATAGGGTGTCTCTCATGTGGCATCTCTTCTCTTTCCGGTAAATGCATCTCACCATGTTCTTCTGGATGAGGAGGCTCCTGCAACTCTTCCACTGGTGCTTCTACCTCTCCTACCGGAGGCTCTGCTGGTGGAGCAGCTTCCTCTGTGTATTCCTCCACTGGTGGCTGTTGTTCGTGCGATTCAGACATCTCGAAATACCCAATTGGACCTCTCAATGTTGCTCCCTGCCGCTCCAAAGTGGTGTTCAACTCTCATCAACGCTCTTAATGGCCTTGTTTTGCCACCTCATTGAAAAATTGCACTCGTACACGGTGATTTTTCACGCCCAAGATCCAAAGTATTTAAATCTGCTGTTGAAGCTCCACGATAAGGCATCTTGAGCGGTCAATTGCAGAGCTGAGGGCCTTGGGGTTGCTGTACTGCTAGCTGGTCTGGTTTCTCCTCGAATTGATGAGGTGGAGGGTGATTTTAGGTGTTTTACACCCGTACACCACATAGTGAACGCGATTTGATAAGCTACAATACAGATGAATATGGTAAGAACACTCTATAGAAGGGAATAGTGGTGAGAGAGAGTTGTAGAGTAGTATGCTGCGGTTCCAGAGGTTTGCTACGACGTATGCCCAGCGACAGGCGCTCAGACGGTACCCCGTCGGAGCTACGATACACGGGTATGAGGTGCAGCGAGTGATGCCGGTTCCTGAATTTAAACTGAGCGCTGTTCACCTGGTACACAGTCAAACGGGGTCAGAGCATCTTCACATCGACCGAGACGATACCAACAATGTATTCAGCATAGGGTTTAAGACTAATCCGCCGGATTGCACGGGGGTACCGCATATCTTGGAGCATACGACGTTGTGTGGGTCGTACAAGTATCCGGTGCGGGATCCGTTCTTTAAGATGCTGAACAGATCGCTAGCGAATTTCATGAATGCGATGACGGGGCCAGATTATACGTTTTACCCTTTTTCGACGACAAATAAGGCGGATTTCGAGAATCTTATGAGTGTTTATCTGGATGCGACGTTGAATCCGCTGTTGAAGCCGGAAGATTTCTACCAGGAAGGGTGGAGATTGGAACATAGCCGGGTGGAGGATCCCGAGAGCGATATTGTGTTCAAGGGCGTGGTGTATAACGAGATGAAGGGCCAAGTGTCGAATGCCAATTATTATTTTTGGATCAAGTTCCAGGATTCGATCTACCCGTCGTTGAACAACTCAGGCGGTGATCCAAAGAAGATAACCGACTTACAATACCACGAATTGGTTAATTTCCACCAACAGAACTACCATCCGTCGAATTCGAAAACTTTCACATACGGCAATTTACCCTTGGATAGCACTCTGAAACGCTTAAATGAGCAGTTTATGGGCTACGGTAGGAGGAAGAGCAACAACAGGCCGCTATTGCCCATCGAGCTTGGAAAGGATGTCGAGGCGAATTTCGATGGACAGGTTGATCCCATGTTACCGCCCGACAGACAGTTGAAAACTTCGATGACGTGGATATGCGGGTCTCCGAAGGATACGTATGAGACTTTTTTACTTAAAGTCCTCGGTAGCCTTTTGATGGATGGACATTCTTCTATCGTTTACCAAAGATTAATCGAATCAGGCATTGGGCTTGATTTCTCCGTCAACTCAGGAGTTGAGTCAAATACGTCCGTGAACTTTTTAACTATTGGTGTGCAGGGAGCATCTGACGTTCCCAAGTTTAGACAAACGGTCCATCAGATATTTACAGACGTTCTGAAGAAACCATTTGATCGCCAGAAGGTTGAAGCCATAATCCAACAACTGGAATTGGGTAAGAAAGATCACAAGTCTAATTTTGGCCTGCAATTACTTTACTCCTTGTTGCCAAATTGGACAAATGACGTGGATCCATTCGAAGGATTACAGTTTGATGAAACATTGCAAAGGTTCCGCGAAGATTATGAAACCAAAGGTGATAGACTATTCTATGATTTGATTAACAAGTACGTTATTGATAAACCATGTCTCAAATACTCAATGGAAGGTTCCGAGGGCTTTTCAAAGAATTTAGATGAAGAGGAGAAGAAACGTTTACAAACGAAACTGAGCCAGTTGGATGAAGATGATAAAGAAGTGATTTATAGACGTGGTCTGTTGCTGCAAGAAAAACAGAACTTGAAAGAGGACCTTACCTGTCTACCAAGTTTAAAGATAAGCGATATATCCCGTAACGGAGACTCTTTCCCGGTTGATAAACTGAGCCCCGTTATCACAAGCCGTATAACCGATACAAATGGAATCACATACATTCGTGCTAAAACGCAGTTGAGTGACTCCATCCCAGCGGAGCTTTACCCATATCTAACATTGTTTGCTGATTCCCTAACCAGTTTAGGTACATCAACAGAAGACTATAGCGAAATAGAAGATGCTATGAAGTTGCATACAGGCGGAATCTCCACACACATCGATGTGACCACTGACCCAGTAACTTTGAAACCACATCTCTATTTTAAATTTGACGGATGGTCCCTGAACTCAAAGACTGATCATATCTTTGACATCTGGAAAAAGCTTTTAGTGGACACCGATTTCCGCAAGCACAGTGACAAGCTGAAAATTTTAGTCCGGTCTTTAGCCTCTTCAAACACCTCTGCCGTAGCGGAATCTGGTCACAGCTTTGCGCGAGGGTATGCGGGAGCCCATTACAGTGCAACTAAAGCTATAGGGGAGAGCCTTAGCGGTATCGAACAGTTACGGCTGATCACCAGGCTAAGTAACACGCTGGATGACGAAGAAGCTTTTCAGACCAACCTAGTCAATAAACTGATTGAACTGAAAGATCATGTCATCAGATCAGAGAATCTCGAATTTTTCGTAACCACTGACTCACATCCCTCTGCTGAGCAGGTGCAAACCCAAATTTCCAAGTTCATCGAGACACTTCCACAAGGTGCTAGCCACGGAGGCCTAGAAGCATCTCAATATCCATTAATGCCAATGCGCACGGGCATACGCAACACGCTAATTGACTTCCCTTTTCAGGTTCATTACGCCGCCAGCGTACTGCCAGGTGCTTCCTACACACATGTCGACGGCGCTCACCTACAAGTTCTCGCGAGCTTGCTTACCTTCAAGCATCTGCACCGCGAAGTGAGAGAGAAGGGCGGCGCCTATGGCGGCGGAGCCTCGTACAGTGCCTTGGATGGTCTCTTTAGCTTTTATTCCTACAGAGATCCGCACCCACTACAGTCTCTCGAGACATTCAGCAAGAGTGCTTCCTACGTGTTGAACAATGCGAGATGGACCAAAGCCGACCTCGACGAAGCCAAGATGACCATCTTCCAGCAAGTTGACGCTCCCATAAGCAGGAAAAGCGAAGGAATAACCAACTTTTACTCCAATGTCACCGATGAGATGAGGCAGACGAGGAGAGAACAACTGCTGGATACTTCTCTATCTGATGTTCAAAACGTCACGGAAAAGTATCTACTCAACAAGCGTCCTGCCAACGCAGTGGTTGGCCCTACCATTGATGGTCAGACTACGGGAGATGGTTGGCAAGTCGAACAGCTGTAAGAGCTACAGCTTGAGAGCAGCGCGAGGGCTACAGCGTGAGAGATACAGCGTGAGAGCTACAGCGTGAGAGCATAGAGCTCTTGAATCGTGTAAATATTTAGTTAAGTCGTCTGGATCTATAAGAACATGCTTGGGATTTTTCATAGTGACACGCGTTAAATAGAGAGACCATTCTTGGAAAAATCAACACTACTGGGTGTAACAGGAAAAGGCCAATTAGCGAACTTTGAGCCGGGATCCGTTTCAGTAAAGTACTATTGAGATGCAAGTTTTACACTGGAGTTTTTTCCTAGCCTTTTCTACCTTGCTGACGAGCGTAGTTACCGCATTGCGCTTTGATATCCCAGCTTCGACGAAACCAGAACCGTTTTGTGTGCGTGATTTCGTGAATGAAGGTCAGCTAGTGGTTATAGACATTACCACCGATGGTTCTTCCCGTGATGGCCAAACTTTGAACCTTTACGTGCGAGACTCGATTGGTAACGAGTACCGTAGAAAGAGGGATTTGGTCGGCAACGCTCGTGTTGCCTTTACGGCACCTTCTACTACTTCTTTCGATGTGTGTTTGGAAAACGTTGCTACGTACTCGGGCAGATCGATGAGCAGATCTGTCGAATTGGACATCGAAAGTGGTTCAGAGGCCCGCGATTGGAACAAAATCAGCGCCAGTGAGAAGTTGAAACCTATCGAAGTGGAGTTACGTAGAATTGAGGAGCTCGCTGACGAGATCGTCGATGAACTGACCTACTTGAAGAACAGAGAGGAGAGGCTGAGAGATACGAACGAATCCACCAACAGAAGAGTGAGAAACTTTTCCATCCTGGTAATCGTCGTCCTGGTCGCGCTAGGTTTATGGCAGATAAACTATCTGAAGAACTACTTCAAAGCAAAGCACATCATCTGAGCTGCAACCCGTTAAAACCTTAAATATCCCAATTTACCCAGTACATACGCGAAATCCAAATATGTCATATACACTCTTCTACCACCCGTGGCGACACTGATCATCTCAACAATCCCGCTCGCCTGCTCGACGCCCACGTAGTTCCTGATCTTTTGCAGATCCTTCAGGCTCAATACGTGATTTTTCAGCCGCACTTGCGGAAAGTCTCGATCTCTTCCACAACCCTGTACCAGCAGCGACCACATCTCCGAGATAATCTCCTCATTATCCATAAAGATCAACAGATGATACGTACTGGTAAGCAATTTGCCAAAATCCACCACATTGGTCCCCGCCACGACAAGCTCACTCCTCGGGATCATCTTGTACAGTTCCCTGGGCAGCTCCAGCTGCTCAAAATACTTGTTCAGGTCCTCTACAGTCATATCATGCTCCAGACTGAACGACGCATAAGTCGTAAGAATTTCGTCCTCAATTTCCGTCGGAATTTTCACCTTCAAAAAGGCCTCCACTTTCTCATAGCTCAATTCCATCCCACACAGCCAACACCCACCATCTAGCGACCCAAACCAGCCATCTAGACCTGCTTTCAACGCTGTAAAGCTCTTCTTTAAAGCTCATCGCTGCTTTAAAGAAGAGGGTTACCCTGTCTCGTGACTCGAGAGGGTTACCCTGTCTTGTGTCTTAGAAAGAAAAGTTTTCCAGCGGAGCCTTTAAGAATCAAGAGGTTTATAAGAGAGAAGAGGTGGAATTGTGGGTGGCAACGACGAGGAAGGACGGTTTGCAGACGGTCAGGATGTCTGAAAGTCAGGGAGACGATAGGGTTGGTGATATGGAGACGAAATCCGATGAAAAACTGCCGGTTGTAACGACAGAAGAGGGGGAAAAAGGTGGTGACAAGGCTGTTAGTGATTCTGCAGAAGATGCAAAGGAAGTGGCAGAGAGTGTTGAGAAGGCTGAGAGTTCTAGTAAGGAGGGAGAAGCTGAGGAGCCTGTTGCTGGGGAAACAGATGAAAGTGAAGCGACACATAAGAGGGATCGTGACGAACGGACAGCAGAAGAACAGGAACGTGGGAATGATGAGGAAGAAGACGAGGAAAGTGGTGATGAGGATGAAGACGAGGAGGAAGAAGAAGGAGGTCCATCAAAGAAACGTAGGCAGGAGAGAAATAGGTTTTTGGATATTGAAGCAGAAGTTAGCGACGATGAAGACGAAGAAGAGGACGAAGAAGAGTCGGAACTTATCCGGGAGGGCTTTATTACGCGAGGAGATGATGATGAGAGCGCTGAGGCGCAAAGAGAGGACAGACTGCATAGACAGCTGGATCAGGATCTGAATAAGTCGTCGGAGGAAGACGCTCAACGGTTGGCTAAAGAACTGAGGGAAAGATATGGTAGAAGTAGTTCAAAGCAGTATCGTGCCGCTGCGCAGGATGGGTACATTCCGCAGAGATTTCTGTTGCCAAGCGTCGATACGGCGACGATTTGGGGTGTTCGTTGTAGACCGGGCAGGGAGAAAGAGTTGGTTAGAAAACTGCTGAAGAAGAAGTTTAATTTGGATAGGGCTATGGGGAGCAAAAAATTGAAGATTTTATCTATTTTCCAGAGAGATAACTATACTGGTCGACTTTATATTGAAGCACCAAAGCAATCGGTGGTGGAAAAGTTTTGTAATGGTGTTCCCGACATTTACATCTCTCAGAAATTATTGATTCCGGTGCAGGAATTGCCACTGCTGTTAAAGCCTAGCAAATCGGACGATGTGGCTTTGGAAGAGGGCAGCTATGTTAGGATCAAGAGGGGCATATATAAGGGTGATTTGGCGGTGGTTGATCAAATCAGTGAGAATAATTTGGAAGTTATGTTGAAGATTGTTCCACGTTTGGACTACGGTAAATTTGATGATGTCGATCCCGCTACAAATCAACGCAAAGCTAGAAGGCCAACTTTTGCTCATAGACCTCCTCCACAGTTGTTTAATCCAACTATGGCGCTGCGATTGGATCAAGCTAACTTGTACAAGAGAGACGATCACCACTTCACTTACAAAAATGATGATTATGTTGATGGTTATCTTTACAAATCGTTCAGAATACAGCATGTGGAAACCAAGAATATACAGCCAACGGTGGAAGAGCTGGCGCGGTTTGGCTCTAAGGAGGGTGCAGTTGATTTGACTTCGATATCGCAAACGATCAAGAAGGCACAAGCTGCTCGTGTCACTTTCCAACCCGGTGATCGTGTTGAAGTGCTAAACGGTGAACAGCGTGGCTCCAAAGGTATCGTTGTAAAAACTGCAACAGACGTTGCCACCGTCAAGGTTCCTGAATTCCCTACGAAACCTTTGGAATTTTTAATGTCCAGTTTGAGAAAAGTTTTCGAACCTGGTGACCACGTAACTGTCGTTAGCGGTGAACACCAAGGGGATGCCGGTCTAGTGCTTACGGTCAAGCAAGGTCAAGTTACGTTTATGTCGAATCAAACAAGAGAAGAAGTAACGATAACCGCGAACAACTTAACGAAATCTATCGATTCTACGCCAACTTCAAGCCAGTACGCGCTTCATGACATCGTCGAGTTGAGTGCCAAAAACGCTGCCTGTATTATCCAAGCTGGTCATGACATTTTCAAAGTCATCGATGATTCCGGTAAAGTGTCGACCATAACCAAGGGCTCGATCCTAAGTAAAATAAACACTGCTCGTGCTCGTGTAGCGGCAGTTGACGCCAATGGAAACGAAATAAAGATCGGTGATACGGTTGTTGAGAAAGTTGGTGCGCGCAGAGAGGGTCAAGTGCTCTACATTCAATCTCAGCAAATATTCGTCATGTCGAAGAAGATTTTGGAAAATGCTGGTGTTTTCCTCGTCAACCCAATGAATGTCGAAGCCATTGCATCCAAGGACAATCTACTAAACAACAAACTTGACCTGAATAAGATCAACCCGGATGTTATCTCAAAGATGGGCCCACCTTCGAAGTTAGGGCTGCAGCAACCGCAACAGACCCAACTTCGATTGGGGCGCGACCTGGCTCTGGGCAAGACCGTTAGGATTCGTTCAGCTGGCTACAAGGGCCAACTGGGTATTGTGAAGGACGTCAACGGCGAAAACGCTACCGTCGAGCTGCACTCCAAGAACAAGCACATCACCATCGACAAGCACAGACTCACCTACTACAACCGCGAAGGCGGTGAAGGTGTCACGTACGATGAGCTAGTCAATCGCCGCGGTAAGCTGCCGCAGGCAAGAATCGGTCCAAGCTACGTCAGTGCTCCACGACACATGGCCGCCGGAGGCAACCTTGCTGCAGCACACGCTCCCGGCCAGCCTCTTGCCGGCGGCATGACACCCGGATGGAGCTCCTTCGACGGGGGCAAGACCCCCGCGGTCAACTCTCAGGGCGCCGCTGGTGGCGCCTCCACCTGGGGAAGTACTTCCACCTGGGGCGGAGCTTCCGCCTGGGGTGGTCAGCCGGCAGGCGGTGCCTCTACCTGGGGTGGCCAGGGAACCGGTGCCACCTCCACCTGGGGTGGCAACAGCGCCTGGGGCAGTAAATCCAGCTGGGGCGGTGCCTCTACCTGGGCGTCGGGCGACGACGCCAACGGCGCGTCGTCCGCCTGGGGCGGTCGCGGCGACCGCTCCTCCTACGGCGGGACCTCCACCTGGGGAGGCAACAAGGCTCCGGGCTCCTCGTGGGGCGGGCAAGACAACAGATCCGAGTACGGCGGCGCCAGCAGCTGGGGTTCCCGCTAGCCTCTTTGTATACTTTTATAGCATTAATTTTGTCACGAGACCAGACCTACTTACACAACTATATACAAGAACACTCATTTCGACGTACGCAAAAAATCCAGCGGTTTCCGCTCTGCGATCTTCCTCTTCTTAGCCTCCGTGAACAGCACATGTCGCTGCGCAACCGGGTCGTATCTCACCTGTTTGACCAGCGGAGCACCCCGGCTCACCGTAACGTGCCGGCTGAATCCCGTGGCGGCCGACGATACCAGTTTCACGATCGTATTCTTCGACTTAGCCTTCGCCATGGCTCCACAATTCCTGCTCTCTTATACTCTTGAAGCACCGTTAGAGCCTTGATGAGCTTTAAGCTTAGATTTGTTCGCAGGCTTGTCTACTGGGTATCATAACATACGAATATTATCGAGTTACCTTCTATTTTATATATACCTGATTGCCTACCCGTTTGCAAATTAGTACATTTTTCAAGAAGCTGCAACACATCAATCAATTCACAAGAATGGTCTCCAGGAACTCCAACTGCTCAGGCTACAGATGTCCTACACCTGTGGGGTGATAGGCATACCTTAGTGTCAATGCTAGATGCTTCGCTAAATCTCGTATAAAGTAACACATCCTAAATCGTGACCCACGAAGATACTCAGAACTACCCAATTGTAAATAGTGATAAACTCACATTCTCTAATAAGTAGGTTCGCATACTCATTACTCGAATGGCGCTAACGAGTTGGATCAGAGCTATTACCCGGTTACTCATTGAACATGATACCCTGCTTGTTCGCAGGGTATCATAATGTACGATCAAGCACGCATCCCCGTGACCCTCACGTGATTGTATATCATAGTATACGTGTAGAAGTGCCCCGTGACTTTCACGTGACGGCCATACCTGAGTACTCATTGTCAACATTTACCAGATCGGCTACCCGATTGTGATATTTCAGCAGATACCCACTACATCATTCACAAGAAATGTACGTAATGCACCAGGCCGACAGAATCAAGCGATGAATCGTAACCATAGAATGCTCTGCACTTAATCTCAAACTCAGTTATCGAGTATCACAATGCACGAGCATCCGCGAGTAACCCGCTATTTCCAGCCATTCTCAGTGATTGGACTCGGAATCTGTAATCGTTGTTGACGGTATTTTGAGTACTCATCCCTAGCGAGAATACCTGATCGGGTACTCGAAATCTGAACTGAGTACTCATTCGGAACATGATCAGGTGATCGGCTGCACGTGACTAGCCGCTACATAGAATGTACCCGTTTGACAGTAGTGATGAATGGTGATTCAACCAGGCATCGCCAATGAGTAACCGGTAATAGCTCTGATTCAACTCGGTAACCATTCGAGTAATGAGTAGGCGAACCAGAGAATGTGAGTAATTATGAGTTATCACTATTTACAATTGGGTAGTTTCTGAGTAAACAAAGATATGTCAATAACGAGTCCGGTCTCGAGTACTCAATGATGAAAATAAGGGAAATAGCAGGTAACTCATTATTCGTATGTTATGGTACCGTGTGATTCAACCACAGAATAAGTACTCAAATCAGACCGAGAGTACTCAAAATTACTCATTCGTAGGAAGTGAGTCTCGTCGAACGGCGCTACCAAGTTAGATTGTAGCTCTGCTCACGTGACAGGTTTGGGGAAGTTGATTTTGAAGATCACTTTTAACGTAGTGAAAAATTTTCCAATACTAGACAAGCTCATCGTTTTATAGCCCAAGATGAGTAGGATAAGTGGGTGAAATAGGCTTGTTGAAGGTTGTTGAGGTGGTTTGAAGGTGTTAGACGGTGATGACTGAGACTTTGCAGCCGGAGGTTATTGAGAATCCCGATGGATCCAAGAGTGTGATCAGTTACAGGGTCGAAAATGGTCAAAAGTACCGGGTGACGCAGAAAGTGAAGGAGATTAGGGTGACAGAGAAGGTTCACAAGTGTGTGGCAGCGAGGAGACAGTGGGCCAAGTATGGGGAAGAGAAGGGCGCTCCGCCGGGACCGAACCATTCGACTACGCAGCTTGGAGAGGAAGTGCAGTTGAGATTGAGCAGAAACTGGAGACAAGTGGAACAGGAAGAGACTAAGAAGGCAAAGATTACTGCAGATAACGTGATTAGTTGTAGGTTGTGTGGTAACGCGCACTACACGATGAACTGTCCTTTCAAGAGTATACTGAACGATATTGCGGCGCTGGAAGATCCGGGCAGCGTTGCGGCACAGGGCGTAGAGGTCAAGGAGGAGACGCCGGTGGCCGCTGGCGCGGCCGCCGTCGATGGTGGGTCCAGGTACGTGCCACCATCGCGCCGTGCCGGTGCCAAGGACCCTTCGTCGGACGCATACAGGGACGCCAGGGAGCGTGACGATATGAGTACGCTAAAGATAACGCAATTGAACGAAAATGCAGACGAAAATACATTGCGCGAGGAGCTGCTGTTCCCCTTTGCGCCTATTCCTAAGGTTGTTGTGGTGAGAAACAGAGAAACCGGCAGGTCAAGAGGTCTGGCCTTTGTTACTTTTGCCAGCGAAGAGATCGCCGAACAGGCATTGCAGTTCTTGGACGGAAGAGGTTTCATGAACTTGATTCTGCGTGTCGAGTGGTCGAAACCAAAGGTTAAAGAGTAGTAAACGTGTATAGTTGTATAACAATCCAGTGCATTTGTCGAAAACCATTCTTACAAGAATAACGCACCAAATCGCAAGATGGGAGCTGACGAGTCCCGTTATAATCGAACCGAGACTTTCTACAAGCCTCAGGCGGCCGCAGACACTGGAAAAGCATTGGTATTCATCCATGGGGGCGCTTGGATTGACGAAACTTGCACCGCAGCGGTCTTCAAGCAGTTAGCTGCTCTTATGGCAAACGGTTCCGAACAAAAACTGCCATACTCGCTCTTCAGCATTGACTACCGTCTCTCGCCAAACGTTCGGCACCCTGTTCATGCGCAAGACGTTGTAGAGAACCTTTACAGGTTAGTCGAAGACCATAAGTTGACTTCCCTGCAACTGGTAGGCCACTCAGTGGGCGCAACGCTGGCATGGCAAACTGCAGTGGCTGATGAGAGCCTTTTCCCATCGCTAGAAAGGTTGAAAGCCGTCAGATCGAGACTAGAGGGAGTTTTCATGGTAGACGGGATCTACTCACTGGCACAGCTACTAGACGAGTATCCAAACTACGATTACTTCGTTTCCCAAGCCTTCAAGGACTATACTAGAGACTTTGAAGAGTTTGAGCACTCAACTGATAGGTTGCAAGAGACCTTGAGACATACACATCTCATCCACTCGTATGGTGACGAATTACTATCGCTACGCCAGTCCAATTACATGTCGTCCGTGTTGCAGAAAGCTAGAATATCCTTCAAGAGCTACTTTGACGATATGGGACTGCACGATGAAGTGCCTAGGAATGCAAAATTGGCCAACTATCTATTACATAACGTTAGGTTCGCTTGAGGGAGCACTTGCTGCCCCGTCACACCCAAATGGCTTTACCATTAGCATCGATCTTTTCGCCCAAAGCAGCAACTTCGTCACTCCATTCGACCAATTTGTCCTTCATCCTGGCTATTTGCTCCGCGTTGATGATTCTTGGCTGCACCCAGGTCACAGAGACGAGTTCATTGACTTGATCGATGGAGCCCTTGATCAAATTCAAACTGATGGCACGCATAACCAAATGCTCGATGTTGCTCTTGGGCAAATGTGTAGCTTGGGCAATGTCGTCGAATGAGAGCGTCCTGATGTTCTTTGCAAAGACACTTTCGACCAGGGTCATCAGGCAGATCTTCTGTCTCAAGAATGACTCATGTTCGTTCAGTATGGGGACTTTTGGTATCTGTACGCCAATTAGGCTGTCAAATTTGTCGAAATCTCCTACAGTCAGAGCGTTCAACAGATCAAATAACCACTTGTATGCCGAATCGCTGATGATGCTTTTCATTATAGGATGACGGAGCAGCTCTCCAAAGTTGTAAATCTTGTCCCCTAAGAGAGCTGCAATGCTCAAGTTGTAAGCCAATTCCTTGTACTTATCTGCGTCATCTTCTGGTTGCTTCTCCTGTGATGGGATGGTGGAAAGGTACAAAAGACTCGTGTAGTAGAAAGAGTTGAAATCCTGCTTCAATCTGTAGTACTCGGCGTTCGCTGAATAAAATGCGTTCGTTACTTTCAATGGCATTGCATCCCTTTGATCCAGAACTTTCTCCAATTCGTCTAGCAGATCTCTGCTCTTAACCAATTCGTTCTTTGAGAGATATATTCTTGCAATCTCAATCTCTATCAATAGACACCCATTTTCGTGGTCTTTAAGACCATCATTTCTCTGCTTCTTTGCATCAATTTCCTTAAATGATTGTTCCAACTCCGTTAGAAACTTTAAGGATTCATCGTGATCCTCATGACTCTTAAGCGATTGCAGCAGGAACTCTACAACGCTCAATTGATTGATCTTGTCATAAAATTTCGAGATAAAGTTACAGTAAACTCTCAATCTCAATGGAATCGATCTCGAATCGTCAAAGAACACCTTCAACCGCTCTGTCAACTGATGCCATAACTTCTGTTCGTATAGCTCTTCGAACTCTAAAAACAGCGGAGCGAGCTCCGGATCCGCTTCCATTCGCAGGGTGGTAAGAACAGTGTCAATTTCATGTGATGTAGGCATTATTAGAGCAGAGATACCCATCAATTCACTTCAGTTTGACCTTCCATTAGCTGTTTATACAAGGGAGGTGGCAAATTAGTACTTCTCATCTTGAAGGTAGGTAGACCGCTTTGTCCGAAATACCCGGGAACGACCGGACAGAATTTTCATGTCCGAAAATTCCGGGGAGTAGTCGGACAGAGCTTCAATACGGTCACGTGAGCGGATGGACAGCATAATAAAGATACCGAGTCTCAGCTGTAAGGTGTGCTCAGGGCTCGATGTTACTGACAACCTGCTTTGCGTTCTGCCATGCGTTTAAGCACTCCGTAAGCCAGCGAACCATCGCTTTTGCGAAATCTTTGAGCATCAAAGCCCACTTTCTGTCAATGTAGTCAACTAGAGCAGATAAGCTTCGTAGCGAGGACTGGTTAACTTCGTCCATGTCTTTCTTAATGAGTGCAAAACAGTCGTTTAGTTTTTCAACTTCTTTGTATAGCCTTTGTATCTCTTCTTGTCTCTCTTCTTCGGTTAACAGATGAGGTTCCACGTCACTTGAGCGGGCAGATCTTCTAGCTTTGTCTCTTTTCCGCTGCTTTGGCGGCTGCATATGGGACGACTGTGTGGGTTCTGGTTTCTGTTGTTCAGGCTCGGCATTGGCAATCTGGCGTGTATTCTCGCTCGGGTTACTGGATTCCCGATGCTTGACAGCTTTGGCGATCGTTGGAGATTCCCTCGCGTTTTGTAACAGGGCTTCTTCGAGTCTTTGCAATTGATGTTGAGTCTCTTTCAGGCTCTTTATCCGAGCCTCTCTTTTAGCCAGCGTATTTTCTATTATTTGATATTGCAATTTCTTCAGCTTCCTGAAAAGAAGGACTCTTTGTGATTCTTCGAGAAATTGCAGTATCTCGCTCGCTGGCTCTTCCAGTACTGTCAGCAATTTCTCAACCAAAATTTCAGAGCTCACATAATTAACGTCGAAACCGTGTCCTATCTTTTCTATTCCGTTTGAGAGGGGTCTTATTTGGTCGGCTGATAATTTCGAGGTGATGACATTACCTTCCAAGCTGAACGCATTGTAGTAGGCACCAAGCTCAGAGAATAACGCGGATAAACTGCGGAAATGGAGCCGATGTTGTCTAAGAATTCTGTGCAGAGGTTGTAACGAGTGCTTGTATTTCGCCAGGTACCCTTCCAGGTGAGCAAACTTCGTCTCTTGCTCAATGCTGCTTCCATTGTGCGCTTTCGGATCCAGCCTAGATAACGCCGTTTGAGCTGGCAGTAATAGATGTAGCGGGCTTGGCTTTGTTGGATTCAAAGGCGGCGCCAGCAGATTGTTCATCGGTAAGATCACGATCGGCGGCGAGTTTAAGACGTTCTTCCACGAATACTCCGGATTCAAAAACTTGACGAATACTATGTGGTCCCTGATTTCACTTATAGCATAGCAGTTATTCAAAAAAGACGCCAACATTCTTTTCCTTTTCTCTATGATCTTGGAGTCGTTCTCTACTGACAAAGGGCTTAGGAAATACTTAATCAACGGATGTTTCGACGGAATAGGCGGAACCACTATCGTCGGCAATAATCTCACCAACGCCTGTCGGAGCGTGTCAAATTCAGAGTATCTTCTAATTATCTCCCTGTCCTGGTACTTAATCACATAACCAATAGCGTGTTTCCCCCAGGGATCCTTGTAATCGCCAGCTTCAGGAATGCTAATCACAGCATCATCCTCCGGTAACACAGCACTCGCATTCCCGTTGGCCATTGACATAGATAGTGACACATACGGCTCAAATGGTGCATTTGCACTCGAAGAACTTGCTCCAAACGACTCTTCATGAGCTTCTTCATCTTCCCTGTGGCTCACATCACTCTTATCATGGCTGCTATCAACCTCACTGACTTTCTCCTCCTCTTCTTCCACAAAGATTCCTTTAGGGATGAAATCGTCTTCACCATCAGCTACAGCAGCAATGCCAGAGGCATAAAGATGGTTCGTCCCGCTAAATGGGTTATTGTCTTCCTCCTCAGAGTCTCCAAATATATTCATGAGCCCTCAACTAGCTTCCCTTCCGTTGCTTTACGGTTTTTGCTTAAGGTCTCTTTCTTAGCCTCTTAGTTAACGCATCGCGAGCTTAAGGCTAGTCCCCTTCCTTAGACAGCATAAAAGAGCTAAAAGAGTCCTTTAAAATCGTCTGAAGACCCAATTCAAGATGAGCAGCGTCAGCAGTAACCGTACGTTTTTTCCCGGTCAAATTTGCTTGGCTTATCGCTTACAAGTTTACTAACAACTTTCGTTACCATGACGAATGAATCTAGCCATATTGAAAGCATCGGATATTGTAAGTTAACTAGGTGTGGCATTGAGTTTGCATGGTTTACTAACCATTTGTGAAAAGTCGGAAGAATTGAAGGAGGATGTGTTTGCAATTAGTGCTGAAGCAGTGGATAAGTTCGAACTGGAGCGAGATATAGCAGGATCTATCAAGAAGCAATTGGACGTCAAGTACGGCAGCACATGGCATGTTATTGTGGGCAAGAATTTTGGAAGTTATGTGACCCACGAGAAGGGCTACTTCATGTACTTTTACATTGGACCATTGGCCTTTTTGGTGTTCAAGACCGCTTGAGGGACCAGATCGATATTCTAGTTGTCTGTAACAAGACTTGCACGTCGTTGGAATGCCCGTTGGTTCGGTGTTTTACTAACATATCGGTGCTGATGACGCTTCTCCGACCGGTTAGAGAATTATATAATGGCAGGAGATATGTAATGTCATTAAAATTGTTAAAATTCGATTCGATGTTTCAGTGTCTGGACAGATCTAGCAGATATCGAGTGCTGGAAGTTTATGTTTTGCTTGCAATTTGACAAGTTTGAATGGAAAGATGTCCTCGATGGTTAAGCGGTGTATATATTACAGAAAGTGATAATTCTAATAGATTTCCTCCGTATGATCTTTCTCTTTGGTCTTCCACTCTGCGTCAGAGGAGGATTCGTGGCCAAATTCAACTTTTGAGTCCTTGGGGTAGCCCAATTGGATGGTGTCGTAACCAGTACTTCTCAAATACTCCAAAAACTTGCGGTCCTCTTCATCACTAGATTCCTGATCAACAGGAGGCAAAAAGAAGTATCCTAGCAGAGCTGAAAAGATACAAAGCGACGATGCGACCCAGTAAGGTGCTTGCAAGCCTGAAGTGGTGTCGTAGCCGCCCGCATTTCTGATAATGTCAGGGAAGACGTAACTACCAACAAATGCACCGACTTTACCGATAGCTGCAGCGACACCATAAAGTGTACCTCTCACTGGGACGGATATGGTCTTTGAAGCCAGCAGACCGACGTTATCGCCTGCAGAAAATTCACCCATCGTCATAAAAATACCATAGACTACGACAAAAC
This sequence comes from Torulaspora indica, assembly GCA_931305995.1. Classification (NCBI taxonomy): domain Eukaryota; kingdom Fungi; phylum Ascomycota; class Saccharomycetes; order Saccharomycetales; family Saccharomycetaceae; genus Torulaspora; species Torulaspora indica. The sequence goes on along the minus strand of CAKNUP010000004.1, from coordinate 122,637 downwards.
CAGCGATGTGCTTACGCAAATGCTCCAGAGCTCCAGCCATCACAAAGCCCAGCGCAGCCTGTATGATTAACCCAATCGCCAAAGTGTTACGAGGACCCCACCAATCGGCAAATATGGCGCCCAAAAAGGCACCGGGGATATAAAACAGGTTGAGAACCACATTCCAACCAAATTTCTGAACTAGGGAAGCATCTTCGCCTAGAACAATACTAATGATGATGGAGGAATAAGTACCGAAGGCGTAAGCAGAAAAATCGTACAAGAACCAGATGATGGAGACAACGGTCAACCGGAACCAGTAAAATTTGATAATCCTCCAGTAGGGCATAACCTTTTGAAACTTGGTCTTCCTGAAAGCCGCGCTTTCTTTATATTTTAATCTCAAATAGAACAAACTGAGAGGCGGCAGAGCACCTAAACCAATGGTAATTCTCCAAACGGGAGTCAAGTGGTCAGAGCCGCAAATCCACAGCAAGACCAGCGGCACAAATGAACTGACGACAAACCCTGAATCAATCATAAAATTGGTAAACCAACAAAAATATCTGTTTCTTTTGCCCGCAGGGAACAGATTTGAAGCCTCAGCGGCCGCTGGCGAACTGCTACTGTACTCACTACCGATGGCAATACCCAGGAAAAATCTATAAGCAGTAATAGCAGCAAATAAACCCCCGGCATTCGTACCAGAAGTGCCTACACCCCAAGCACCAGCGCAAAGAATTGTGAACAAAATCAACATCGTGGTACCAATCAACATCCCAGCTTTACGAGAGTAATTATCTGCAATGTAGCCAAAACTCAACTGTCCCACTACAGTTCCTGCAAATGCAATCGACGAAACATTCTGAATCGCATTAGAATTCAAATATTGATCCCCATAGATGAGCGATAGACACAGCGACACAGTGCTAATGGAATTATTGATGTACCCATCGGAGAACAGACCTGCACCAGTAGTAATAACGGCCCAATATTTATTCCGCTTGTCCTCTTCCTCGGTAAGACCATTTATACCCGGCCCATCCGCCGCCACAATATCTGTGTCCCCTCCAGACTCATCCTCAACTGCCTTTTCCTTGAACCATGTAACCTCTCGCAGCGGTTGATCCACAACCCGATGCTTCAATTCAGCTAGCGATGTAGGAAAGTCCCGCCATATTGGATGATCAATATGTTTAGTGTCGTATCTTGCTGACATCTCGGCCTAGTTTCCTCTCTTAATCTTCGTATATTCTACAACTATTAAAGCCAGAATTAATAAAATGCCAAGCCTTTTATAAATGACGTGCCAAGACTATTAAACTCGCCAGATACGTAATTAAAAACGTGCAAAGGACATGGAGCCAATTGATTGCCATAGCACATTGCCATAGCAGTTATTTCAGCCTTTATTTATACTGAGAAACACACAGAATTCTATGGCAACCTTCTCGAGGGTGCCATGTGCGAAAATTATATTGTATATGCGGCGACGGAGTCTGAAATTGTGACGCGGCGATGACAGTAAATGATTTTCCATCTAAAAAGATTTGAATATACATAATCGAAGAGACGTATGAGGGAGAGCGGCTTAGTCGGATGCGTCGAGTGGTTTCTTGGCGACAAACAGCATCATGGGAGTGAATAACTTTTCTCTGCCACCGGCGACCAAACCGACTGCGGCTTCTTCTAGGGCGTGGGTAACTTTTGAAGAACCTTCTGGGGCGATGCCGACTTTTTCCATGAGCGCGACCATGGCGCTGGTGAGTTTTCTGCCGAAGAAGGACGTTCTGAAAAAGGTGCCGAGATCTGTCAGCGTTTGAACGTATTTCCACTCACCGGTCAGTGGGTAGTACCATGGAACCTCATCGTCGTTGTCGGCAAGATCTTGGGCCACGGAGACTTCGAATCCCACGTTTTTCAGCGCTTGTTTGGCGACGTCGACGTGGAACATCTTTGGGATACCGTCGCCAACTTCGATTTCGTAGGCGATCTTTCTGTGTTTAGGGTTCGATTCGTCGTATCTCTCGGTCATCACCCATTCGTACACGGCAAAAGTACCGCCAGGTTTCAAGACTTTGTAGATCTGGCCGTAGACGCCCTCCAGGCTTGGCGCGTGACATGTAGCCTCGATGGCGTACACTTTATCGAAGGTGTTTGGGTCGAAGTCCATGTTCATGAAATCGCCCTTGACAAAATCCAATTGATCCTCCAAATGGTACTTCTTCGAGTACCACTTGGCCTTGGCGATCTGATAGTCGTTATTGTTTAGTCCGATGATATTGCAACCGGTGAAACGCGATATCTCGCGCGCGGGACCCCCAACACCGCAACCAACGTCAAGAACTAAATCGCCCTTTTGGATACCAGCCTTGTAAGCCAGATAGTGTTCATGTCTGGCCATAGCGGCGAAAAAGTTCTCGCCCTTGTAGTAGCGAGAGAAATGGAAACTAGAACCCCAACCATACTCGTAAAAATCGGTCACAACGTTGTAGTACGAATGTGTAGATTCATTATAGTCTTCCAGACGTCTGCTCTCGGCATCCTTATCAACCTTACCGTCCCAATGTTTTAAATACTTGGCTACCGCCTCCTTCCCAGCAGATTTATTCTTGGACAAAAATGCAGAAAGGCCTGTTTTCGATCCAATATCATCACCATGCAGCTCTTTGGTGAATTCCGCCTGTCTACGTCTCAGTTCAGTAGTATCAGACATTTTACTAGCTTTTCGAGCTTTTCTCTGGATCAAAACAGAATTGTAGACCGAATTGTACCACACACAACTCGCTACCGTCTCGTTACCAAGCAATTGATCAATACTACGGCATTCCCATAACGTCAAGGCCCTTATTAAAGAGCCATCAAGCACTGTCTCGAGACAGCGACTAAGTGAAAAATTGGTCGGTCAGCCTCGTATAGCAACGAGCAGTGCACTAAACGACGTTTTTTCATTTCATCTTTCGATGTTGCATTTAAACGAGTAAAGGCACCCTCTTTTTTTGAGTTAAACGAAGAATTTCAAAATCAGGTGTCCGGAACGGAGATAAGATAAAAAGGTGCCCTGTGTCCGGTCGTGTTAACTCCGGGAATTTTAGGGCGCGCACCTTTAGGGCTTTTCAGGGTTTCCGGATTAGGGCTTCAGCGGCGTCTAGAGCGAAATCGCATTTTGGCCACTCAACAACGATTGGTAATTCAAGGAACTTGACTAAGTGTAGAGGGAATGAGTCAGGATCTGGTACGGTTGAATATTAAGCCTTAGTTCAATCATTGAGGCAGAGTAAGATACTGGTGTAGGCGGTGTTGCGTTTTGTGTGAAGTGTTTGAGGGCAAAAATGAGTACTCAGACTGTTAAGAGGCCTTTGGAGCTGGGAAACGACGCCACGTATTCGAATGAACAGGATTCAGCGGAAGTTGTGAAGCGTACTGAGACGAAGAAGAAGGGAGGTAAGCCTGGGAGGAAGTTACTGGACGATGAGGCGAAGAATAAGAGAACGGCGCAGAATAGGGCGGCGCAAAGGGCGTTCAGGGAGAGGAAGGAGAGGAAGATGAGAGAGTTAGAGGAGAAGGTGAAGGAGTTGGAGCGGATGAATAAGAATAGTATGCTTGAGACGGAGTTTCTGAGGTCGCAGTTGTCGAGTTTGGTGAGCGAGTTGAAACGGTACAGGCCAGAGAGGGATTCTGATGTTCAAGTGTTGGATTATTTGGCGAAGCATGAAGAGGCGGAGAAGAATGGGGAATCAGTAAAACGTGATCCGGATGAGATTGAGGCCAATATACGGAGGAAGATGGATTTTACGTTTGCGTTTCCGTGGAAAGGGCGCAAGGATACGGAGCAGATTCCGTCGCCAGGGTCGTCGATGGTGTCGTCTTCATCGACTTCTGTGAACTCTTCGTCCTCAATGGGCCGTAGAAGAAGTAGCCAGCGCACCAATTCGGATAACAGTGCCAATAGCAACAAGAACTCGCTGAGCCTGGGTTCGGTACCCGTGATCAACCAGACGCCAAGCTCAAGATCCAACTCTTCGTCGACGTCGGGCACCGGATGGATGGACAGCATGTTTTATAACGACGATGCTAGACAACTGCCGCAATTCGCTTCCGATAGCAATAAAAATGAGAGCGTGGGAGCGCCGCTCAACTACGATAGCACGCTGTTTTCGAATCAGTTCAATTTCGACGATCAGTTCGATGAGCAAGTGTCGGAATTCTGTTCAAAGATGAACCAGGCGTGCGGCACCAAAGAGTGTCCCGTTCCGTCAAAGAGTCTCACGGGGCTTACGCCCGTGTCTGTTGGGAACGATTCGGCCATGAGGACTAGGGATATGGTTTCACCTAGCCTCTTAACGAACTCATGGGACACAAAGACGTCACCCGCTTTCGGCCAGCCAAGCTTCCCATCCGGGGGACTCACTCCAGGAAAGCTCACTAACGAATTCCTCGCCGACGACGGTTTCACATTCGCTTACGAGGACAACAACAACAAGAAAGAAAAGCAAGACTTACTGCCATTCATCGACACAAACATAGCTTTCCCCAATGAGGATGACGAAGGCTTGTTCTTCAGAGAGAACCCAGCCGACAACAATCTGTTGTTTTCAGAGTTTGTGGACGACACAGAGGCAACCGATGCTGTAGATAACTTCGTCAACGAGAATCTAATAAATGAGGAGCCTGCCGATCCATCGCGACAGCAGCAGGACAAACAAACTCCCGAAAATGACGTGGTTCCCTCTCGAGACGGTAAATTGCTAAAATGCTCAGAAGTATGGGACCGTATAACAGCCCATCCAAAATACTCATCCATTGACATCGATGGGCTTTGCGGAGAGCTGATGACGAAGGCCAAATGTTCGGAGAAGGGTGTTGTCGTGCAAGCTGAGGACGTTCAGTCGGTTCTCGATAGGCATATGAGCAACAAGCAACCACAAAGCAATCTCTAAACCGGATTTCTAGTTTATTTTACATTTTATGGGTATAATTCGTAGCGTGATGCAATAGTTACGCAGCAGTCGTGAATCACTGTATATCGACTGCCTATTTTCACTGCGTCGTCGAAGTGTCAGCATTTAATTTTGTGACGCAGCAAGAAGTCCGCGTCGGGTAACCGGCCGCCAAGGGGTTCCAAGCTATAAGCCATCAGTAAGCTGAGTATCAACACCACTTCAGATGGTCTCAGCGGCACTCTGAAGCTCTGGTAGGTGTTCTATTACCTGATCGGAAGCTAAGATCAGTTGCGAACGCTTTTCCAGTGGTGATTCTTTGAGTTTTCGCTTTTAACAAGCCCAACTGTACACAATGGGTAATACTCCGTCGGTTCAGCAGCAGCAGCAATACCAGCAACATGCTAACGCTGCTAATGGTCAGTCCGATGCTATTCATCCGTTCAAACCGGGCAGTTACACTCCAGATATTGTTAACAGCAGACAACAGAGTATTACATCACAGCTCTTCCCCAGTAGGAATACGAGACATTTGAAATCGAAGAAAATCGGCAGCAAAAGGGATCATATTTATCATTCCAAGGGACCTTCTTTGTTTAAGTCCGGTTATTCTATGGAAAATTCAGTGAAAGAGGTCAAAGAGAGCGGGGGATCGACGGAGAACATCAATGATAACTTGGCAGGATTGTCGTTAAAATCTTCACACGATAATGTGCAAATGCCTTCTTTTCTGACTCCGGGACATTCTACCCCGACGGTTCAGCCAACAAGACAGGATGCGGCGCCTGCGGAGGATCTGCAAAATAGACTAAAGAATAGTCTAAAGAGCCCAAGGCAGTTTCAGGACTCTACTACTCAGAATAGACCCAGTGTTGTGGCTCTTAAGAAGAATCTGATCGATGATAGCGAGGCGAGCTCCATGAGTCCGACATCTCCGTCTGCAGATAGCAGTAGATCAGAATCGGTCGATATTTACAGTGCTCTGCATCTCCGGTCGCCACAGAGTCCGGCGACCAAATTGAACCAGGAAAATAACGATGCAGATGCGAATACATCCGATTTGGAGGATATCAGTGATGATGGATATTTACAATGCGAAGATGTGGTGTTAAACCAGTCGTTTTTACAAAATGTCTTAAGGAGGGATATGAAGCGGAAAAGACCGAAGAATGCTAAAGAAAAGCAAGTCAATACAAACCAAGCTGAGCTGTCGAAGGTTGATAAGAATACATTTTCCTACGAGAGCCTCGAGAATGGAAATTTGCCTGAATCGAAGAAGCTTAAATCTTTAGGATATGACGCTGAATTGCCCACTTTCCAATCTACGTCCAGTCCGAACAAGAAGGAAGCAAACAATGACACATTTGATAGGTTTGATCACCTGCACCACGATTTAGGCTTTAACAGATTCGATTCATTTGAGAAAGGTTCTATCGAACATAGAGAAGTAGAGCGGACGTCGCCAAACAGGCAAAACTCTTCTTCGATGTCACCATCTACCGATTCTGTACTTTCGAATGCGGAGCCGGAAAAGGTTCATGTTATCCTAAAGTGGCGAGATCCAGTCGAGGATCCATCTAAATGCAAAATCACGGTCATCAGCACTGACATCGCTTCCGCCTTGAACTTCGATCCATCTGATAAGTCTTTTCATGGTACGTTTTCAATGGAGTTTGATGAAAATGATAGGACATTTTATGTCCCTGATTTGTGGTTGCCACCAGGGATCTATAAGTTCCAGTTCATCATCAATGGAGAAATAAGGCATTCAAATGCTCTCCCTTCAGCAACAGACTCGGTAGGTAACATTGTCAACTGGTTCGAAGTGCTTCCCGGTTACGAGAAAGTTGAGCCTTACAGAAATGAAATTGAAGTTCCCAATTATTCGCAGCAAATTAACGAACCTGATAAGGCACACCGCAACATTTCTCCCTCCCAAGGAACCCTGATGGAACCTGTACCTAATAGAGGTGAGAGACCACCTTTAGACGCTCGAAATACATCTTCGTATTCCAATAGGCCAGAAAGATCAGGAACACCGTATTCAGACTACACTGGTATCAGTCGATGTAACTCGGCGATGAGAAAATCCCCAATGATGCAACAAACATCAAGCAGCATAGATCTCATAACAGCTTTGAAGCCCAAAAAATATGAATATTCTAATGAGATACCCGAACTCTTCAAAGCTGGTAATTTGGTAGGTCAAAACGATGAAAATGAATTTCCCACACCGCCACAACCACCTGCGGAACCGCCCTCATATGATCAGCCCAGTTTTTTACAGAATGTAGTGGACTGTAATCAAGATAATCTTTTTGCAAATCTCCAGCAAGGTGGACTTTTGGACGCGGAAACCGCCGAACAATTATTCCTGGATAAATATCCAGTACCAGACCTTCCTGTGTATCTGAACTCCGCTTATTTGAACAAGATATTCAACGAATTCCAGAAACCCAACTATTTAAGCGGGAATTCTACCGGTTTGAATCACATCATTCCTCATGTCAATCTGAATCACTTATTAACTAGCAGCATTAGGGAAGAAATGATCAGTGTGGGATGTACGACCAGATATGAAGGCAAATTTATTACACAGATAATATACGCTCCTTGCTATTATGCAAGTGGAACTAAGAAGGAAAGCAATGGGAACTGAAATAGCACTGTATAATTAAAGTGACAAGCGTCCGATGTGTATCACTAGAAACAAATTAATATGGATTCATTACATTTTACACATTATGCTACATTATTACACAATCCCTTTCATTCCCGTGTCCCCTCTGAGTTTTCTTCCGTCTGAATGCCGTTATTTTATCCTTCCAATGTCTACACTCACCGTCCATACCGTTGAGCGACCCAGGCAAAGGCGTACTCTTTGATCTTTCGACGACGTTCAAAGATCCAACAGTGCTGACCTTCGACAGACGGTTCCTTGAAGGTGGTTTATGAAGTGACAACCATTGTATGCCGTGAGTGTTGGAGTCTAGATGCGTATCAGTGCCATTGGAAATATGCCGTTTCTCCCGATCGCTAATCCTCGTGTCGCTATTATGACTAAAAGACCAGTCGCCTGTACTGTTGGCTCTACAGACGGAACTAGCGGCTGTAGCGTTGGACTGTACTCTTGTGGCGCCGTATGTATGAGAACCCGATTGTCCTGCAAATGATGCCTTAACATCATCTATGCTAGCATAAAAATCTTGTGGCTCTTGAGATACTGAAGCAGTCGAATTCACTCTCGGTACCGCGGGTATCACGTTTGTTGCTTGCTGTAGAGTCATTTGAGATGACGATTCCAGGCCATTGTGTGTGCTGCTGAGGTTCAGCAGCTCTTCCTGCTCATCGGATACAACAATCATACTGTAGAATATAATTTTTGGGAAAGACCTATTGGCGTCAAGTAAATCTTGCAAAGTAAGCATTTGAAGGTTATTCATCGAGAAGTGAGAATCATACAAAAGCCAGTCATCTTCCACATCCGCTACTGCAGGCTGGTTATTGGATTGCCGGATTGCTGTGTATATTTCTTTCGTCTCAGGGTCCTGCAATAACGTGGATTGCAAAACCAGCCGAAAATGCCCCATGGCATCGCTTATCGAGATTGACGGAAGAATGGAAAGTACAGAGTAGTCTGATGACTCGCTTCCATTCTCGCAATCCTCACCAAACGAAGTGGCAGATTCCAAGCTATTCATCGATTCACTAATGCTTGATACTTCTGACGTTTTCTCTTCTTGAGAATCATCAGAACATTCATCTTCGTTTCTGGTTATTGTTAGGGATATCGGTTGACCTGAGTAACTCCCACGGTCGCTTATGCTATCTTCGAAACTGTTAATCGAGACATTCTCTGAGATCGGCGGGCTGTACACGTTGACGTCTGGTCTCGACAAGCTCTGTTCATCGTCCTCGGCATTCTTTGCTCGCTGTTGTTCTTTTAATGCTGCAAGCTTTCTCGCTTCAATCCGCCTTCGGAGCAAGGAATGGGAAAAGTTGATTACCACCGATCCACTCTCACAGTCCCCCGTGTCATCCTCTGCGCGGGAATTCGAATCAGCCTGCTCAGCTGTGCTTTCCGATCGTATCGAGTTCACTTCCACGAATTGCGGTTCTCTCCTGTACTCGTACCCAGGATTTCGAGTGCCGTCCGATGACGTGGAGTCTGAGCTCAACCCACTGCGCTCCGTGACCGTGCCGCACAGTTTCTGACCCGTATCGACGCTCGAAGCCGGGTTCGACAGCTTATGGCTCCGCTGCCGCGACAGCTGCGACTGCCACTTGGAGCTTGCAAACTGCAGAAAACTCGGGTCTCCAAAATTATCCGCCCTATCAATCAGCACATAATGATTTTCGTGATTGTACACCCTGGACTGCGTCAACTTGGTGATCTCGATATGCTCCAGGTGCTCCAGATGGAAGTAATCTCGCAAAAAATTCTCCAGCAGGGGCAAGTCCCGGTGAACCTGGTCCGGAATCGAAACAAACAAGATCTTGGTGTTCTGCTTCCCCAAATGCGTTTTCAGAAATCTCCTAAGCAACGACACCTTCAACTCATTCCGGCCAAACTCTTCAAAATCGCCGCTCCGGATGTGGCTCAAGTACCACGACCACACCCCGTTATCGTCATTATCGAACCCATCTCCGACCCTGATCGACCTAGGCATGACGACTTGCAATTTTTTCCAAACCAAAATTCGTCTTCGCCAGCCTAACGCACTCACTAAAGTATCTCTGGCAAGACGGTAGGCCTAAAAAACCGCACCGCAAGGGGAAATCCACTTCACTGTCCTCCAGCTTCCGCTACACTACTTCTTCAACAAAGCAATCAGCCGTTTCTCGCTCCAAAAACAACACCACGGCCGCAACCTGCAAGAAACCACTCAATTGCCACGCTGGCACCATCAACAGCCGTCCAAACCGAGATAAACCGATCCAAATCGCATCACCAACTCATCGTCAGCTCCATAGTCCATCATCGTCAATCACCGTGCTGAGCGATGCCCTCGGCAAGGCAGGCCATCGGCCACTAGTGCGCTGTTTTCTACAGAACACTCGGTACTGCGAGAATGAAGCAATCAATCGGTCAATTGACCAGCACCGTTGCTGTCCTGGCTATTGTGATGTAACTGCCAGCGTCGATAGCGAGCCGTAGTCTTGCGAAGATATCCCGCTTGCGATTAATCGCGCAACGATAGCCGTATTGTAGCTTGTGCATTAACGAGTGAAAAATTTGAGCATTCTTGGTCTTGCATGGCGATGTGTAGGGATTGCGAGGGTTGGGATCAATGCCTGTGCGGGCTGTGTAGGGAGCTGGCTGGGAGCTGATCGTAGAAGCTGTCTAGCAGCTGTTCCTTGACGTCTTGGCTGTTCTGTAGGTAGCGTTGCTCGATCATTTCGGTCCAGGATTCGACGAAATCGAGGCCGATTTCGTCGCTGGTGGTGAACCAGTCGAGCACGTCCGCGGGGAGCGAGGGAGTGCGGTGCGGGTTTGGACAGTCGTTTAGGAAGGTGTCTTGCGCGGGCTTGGAGGTCTCTCGTGGAGGTTGCGGGTCTTTGTTGCGCATTTCGGAGCATAGGTACATGAGTATGGTGGAGTAGCGGGTGCAGAGGTGGAGCTCGTCGGGGCTGGCGTCTCTGAGGATGATGGCAGCGGTTTGTATCGTTTGTAGGAGTTCTTCTGTAGAGATCACGGTGAGTTTGAGGATCGTGGAGGTGAGCGGGTCGTTGAGGGCGGTGTTGCCCATGAGCGTGAGATAGCATTTCACGATGAACGCGACGGATCTGACGATCCTCACGATCCACCGGACGGGCACGCATTTCAGTAGTTGGAGCCGTTGCAGTCTTGCCGCGGACGCGAGTAGTTTCTTGGCCGCGTTGTACGCGAGCTCCACGTATTTGGCACACCTGGTGATGTCGTTGGGCTTCAGCTGGGTCTCCCTGACGTCGACCTGCAACGCGAGGGAGTAGATGTAGAGTTGGCAGTAGTTGTACTCGCATATTAAGCTTTCGCCGTCTATTTTCTGAGCCTGCGCCAGCGCTTGCCTTCTGGTGGGGGAGCGGCTGTCGGTGTCGTCGAGTGAACCCTCTGCTGGCGTTTGCAATGCCTGGTAGGTCTTGCCCCAGCTTTCAATCAGCGGGGATATAATCTGTAGCAGTGCCAGATTGCGTCGAGGATCGTTTAGAAGTAGCTGCTGTCTGTCCTTGCCCGAGTAGATCGACTCGTAGCCGATCGATATGATACGTAGGAGCTCAATCTTTGCTTTCTGAACCTGAGTGAATCTCAAAGGGTAGGGCAGCGTGTCTGAGCTCCTGGGTCGCGAATCATCGTTTGTAGCGTAGTACAGGACGTATTCGTCATTGAGAAATTCAAGCTCAATGTCAGTCAGGGGACCTGTCTCGCCGTTCGATGAGCATCCTCTGATATCGCGTAGAAATCCAGTCCACCTGTCCCTGCTGTCGTGGTCCTGCAAGATCCGCTCTAAGTAAAACCTCTCGTTGCCATCAATTCCTTCTGCAGATTCGGTGCTGGTGTCAGCCTTCAGAGTGTTAAAATTGATTTCACTTAGGGACTCGGATAATGTCGATCGCTGTCCAACGTTCATTGCTGTGTATGTCTCGGCTATGTGTGCGGCGGTAAATATCTTGCCGCTGATCTCCAAGAGTCCCATATCCTGGGCCAGCCGCACCGCAGTGCCAGTAAGCATCCAGTTCATCCTGTCACTGCGTCTGATCGCTGCCATGCCGCTGAGTCCTCCTTCGCCTTCCGAGCTTGATGGTTCCATCCCGGCATCGTCACCTTGATTGGCATAGTCAGGCCAATTCCAATGAATGGCCCTGGGGTTCCATTCAGTAAAGAGGAGGAATGCAAGCACAGTGCCAATGGATCTTGTACTGGCCTCGGCCCATATCGTCTGGGATATGAGCTTTTGGCAGCTAACCCATAATTGTTCATGAACTTTGATGTGGCGGCGATGATTCTCGTCATCTTTCAATCCTATTTCATGGAAGGCATGGTATCTTGCCGAGACGGTAATTATTGCACATAACAGTAGCGGATACCTAACCAATTCTCTTGGATCATGTAATTGAAGCGGGATATGAGGGAAGAATGGATGCATCGTTAGGAAAAACACCTCGATTAGCCTCACCGCTTCATCCTCGGTTATAAGTTTACCGGGCCCAATGTACTGAATGTCTGTAAGCCTCATTGAAGACTTTGGTCTCACGTTGCTGAGCTTGTTTATGAGTGGAGCTGCCTTCTCGCTTGAAGTATCGATATCTTGCAATGAAATGGCAGTAGTATCATCCGAGCTGCCCGATGAAACGGTAGAGATTAATATTTTGTCCTGCTGGGCGTCGCTGGAAGCTTGTGAAGTGGCTTGAAGTTCAAATTGGGTTGTTGAATCGTCCTGCTTGGCGACTGAGCCGGCAGCTTTCGCCAGAAACACTAAAGCGTTCTGCATCGAATTGGTATCGAACTTCCATTTGAGACCAGAGCTTGATATAGCATGTGGGCTATTCGAATTACCTCGATTACTGTTCGTTATACCGACGATCGCTCTTCGCCAACTGTCAGAGTCATCATTAGCCTCCAAATTGATAACTTTGATGCTCTTATCATCCAAGGAACGTGTGCTAGCCTTTGAGAATTCACATACTTTGCCTTCCCTTCTACATCTCCTACATGGGGGATCGTTCGGTGCATCTAATGGCCCTAAGTCACATTTAACCTTGCGTGCCCGGCAGTTTAAGCAGGCTTTAAAACTTCTTTGCCAATTATTCTTCTTGCTGACTCGTTGCGAGCTTGATCTGCTCATTCAGCCAATCCCTCTCTTGTATATGGCGACTGATGGCCTGATGGTTTGATGGCTAATGCGAGTCGCCTTATAAAGAGACTCTTAAAAGATTCATCCTTACGGACACTAAGAGATGATCTCTCAAAAGATCAAATGTTTCTATATTACTTATGCAAAAGTTAAATTACAACGAACAACGAATGTTTCATTGTTCTGAAGAATAAGCGACAAGTGCTTCTTCTTAAAATTAAAAGTCATTGCGTCTACATCTTGGCTTGATCCCACTTTTTTGCACCTTGGCGGCGATGACATTTGAAATATGGAGATTCCCGCTCTCATTGTTTTGTTGGTGCTCCATTATTTTGGATAGCCTTCTGTACATCTCTTCATCGAGTTCGTCCAAGTCTTGTACGTGGATATCAATAACATCATCGTCCGCTTCATCAATCTGGACTTCGAGGGGACTGGTAGCTGAGAAGGCATCAGTTGCACCCTCGTACAGATATTCATCAATAGAATCGCCGCCAGGCAGGTACTGAGCCGCGTTGGCACGATTATCTGTGGAGTAGGAGCCATAAGCTGCTCGGCTACTGGTGCCGTGGCGAAGGTCTTGGATGGGCCGAGAAGGATCGCTGGCCTCCCAAGTGTTAAATGGCTGCATCGCTTCGTTTGAGCTTTCGTATGAATTGGTGCTTCCCGTCATTTTGTAGAGATTCCTATTATTATAAGACTCAACGGTTTCCGAGTTATCGGTCTCAAGTACAATCGGTTCGACTTCTTCGCTAGGGTCAGATACAATGAAATTTCCCTCATCATCAATCTCAAGGCTACCAATGTCATAAGTTTCGTTCATGGCCAGGCTTGAACTTTCCTGCTCGGCAGAATATAAAAAGTCGTCGATGTCCTCTATGTCGGGAGAAGTATGTTTAGTGCTTTCATTCCCGTCTGCAGTGGAATCCAGAGCACCAGCATAATAGAAATAACCTTCTTCAGAGACATAATATTCCAGATCATGAGAAACACTGTAAACAGTATTGTCGCTTGTTACCACAAGATCTCTTGGCGAATTTTGACTTGAAGCAGCTTCCTTGTTGATGCTCTGAGTGAGATTGCTATTAGGATTCTGTGCGCTGCTGAGGACAGAATGAAGGCTAGTCACATCGGCTGATAAATATTCTCGCTTCTCGTAATCCCGGAAGGTAATGGGCGTATTTGCTCTTCTGTTGCTGAAATTCTGAAGATACCTGTACATCAATAGGCTCGCTAAAATCCATAGCAGAGAGCCGAAGATGAAGCAGAGTAGATACGCCACTAGCCTTTTGGTAATGGCCAAAGTGATGTGCGAATTCACAGAGGTCTCCAGACTTCCAGATCCTTGATCGTTGGATAAAGATTTGGAAGCACCTGGCTGCGAACCGCTCTGCGGCTCCTGGGCGGGAACTGGAGAGGAACCGTCTGTCGAACCATCAACTAAACCTGTAAGCGGTATTGAAGGATCAATGAGCTGTGCTAGAGCGTTGAAGGTTGGATTAGGGTTGTGATAAAAAGTTGAATTCGTATTGGTGATATAGCTTTCGAGTTCGGATACCAAGCCGCCTGGGAAATACACCACTGCTACGGAAAGCAGATAGTTCCTTTCCTTGAGAGTCATCGGCTGGATTTCAATGACTTCCACATCTGACACATTGACAAGAGAATATTTGCTCGTTTGTTTGAGGTCGGCCCGAATTTTATCGAAAGAATAGGAGTCGGGAGCAACTGTCGTTGTACCGCTATGCAGGTATTTTAGGATGAGTTTGTCATTTCTCTTTTTAGCTCCACTGTAGTTCTTGATTTGGTTTGCGTTGAAAGGATAAACCAGTACTGATGGTAGGAAGGCGAAAATCTGGGCTGAACTCTGAGGATGATCAACAAGGAACTCGAAGTTCAATTCTCGAGCAAAACCTATTGTGATTTTGGTCGAATCAGGTGCAGGAGCAACAGTGCTTTGTGGCGCAATAAGATGAGGTAGGCTGGCCGTAACGCTGGGGTTGAACGATGAGGTGTCAGCATTTGAAGTTTGTGATTGGACTTCGATTGAACTTGGTAACCACCAGGTTCCTGTAGCCATAGGAACGGTGCTACTGGCGGAAATTGTAGTCAACGCACCCACTGAATCGGCGGTATCGGCGGTATCCAGGCTTTGTGTGGCTGTGACCACCTGTGATATCGGATATGTCAAGTGATCTGAGCCTTGTGAGGAGCTCACGGGCGGAATTGTGCTTTCTGAAGGTTCTGATCCGGTGTTCGAATTAGCCAATGTCCCTCCATAATTGCTTTCTTGGATTGAAGAAGTAGAAATGCTGGCACTGATTATCGGATTCGTTAATACATTTGAAGGCGTGAGGCGGGTTGATCGCAAGCTGTCAGGTGAATTGACCGTTTCTGTTTCCTGCACAAAGCTACTGGATATCCATGTTGGTGCGCCCAACTGACTATCCGTAATGGCCCGACTGCTAGTTGACCGTGGCTCTGAAACTTGGTAGGAGCTGGCCTGTTCCATCTCAGAGAATGAGGCCGTTGGTTGCATGTTACTTTGAATCGAGCTCACGGGCTCACTTTCACCGGTATGTTGAAAACTGGACGACTGCACTGTTCTTAAATCGGTAGCTGGCATGCTTTGAAATGAAGAAGTATCAGGCACTACTGATGGCGCAGGGGAAGTCGACGATAAGAATGTTAAGGTCATAAGCATACCAGATTTTTCTGTGCTTTGTGAATCAAGCGCCACTAAGCTCTCTAGAGAGTTGCCATAATTACTCACTTCGGTCATAGGTTGGGTTGAAGAAATCGTTGTTGCTTCCATGGCCATCGATAAAGTGCCACCATCAGTCGAGATGGAAAAAGTCTCAATCTGTCCCGTTGAGCTTAAAAGCGTAGACTCTTGAAGATTTTCGCCATAGATGGTTGCACTCTCTACTCTGTGATCGGAATTGGTATCTGAAAGATCTGTAGTATAAACAGAATTCAGTACTGGTGATGAGCTTATCTCAATCGTGGAAGCCAAATATTCTGGTGAGGTCACTTCTGCCGTTAACTCTACGTTTGTCGCTTCAGGCCACATCGTGATCGAAGCAGAATTTGATGTAGGTAAAGGAAGATACGAACCCGTCTCGACCGTCTGCTCAGTGACAACTGATGAAGGTACACTGTTTGTGTCATCCAAGGAGACAAATGGTGGGTTAAGGCTCGCTGAGGACACGCTTGTAATTGAAGAAGTTGTGTCAGGTAACTTCGTGGTAATCAGAAAAGTGGTACGATCCTCTGCAGATTGGCTAGTTACATCCGTTGTGATGAGAGGCATATCACTTTTTGTTAAGGTTGTTGAAGATGTGGTTGGCAGTTCATTCGAAGACTCGGTACTTATGGAAGAAGTTCCTGGATTTGATGGAACGGTAAAATACGTTGTTTCAAAGTAAGGTTCGCTTGTTGAGTCTGTTGTCATTATTAAAGTCGATAGTCTCTCATCACCGGAAGTCTGGCTTTCCATCACACTTGGATATAAAGTGAACTCTTCAGTCTGCTGTGTGGAACTGCTTGCTGTTGCAATATCAGTTGATGACGAACCTGTGGTTCGATACTGATTGCTGTCTTCAGTCGGCTGTAAAGGGTTGCTTGTTGTGCTATCACTTAATGACAAACTCGTGGTTTGATGCTGATCATCCTCTCCGGTCGGCTGCAAGGGGCTACTGGTTGTGATATCATTTGATGTCGAACTTGTGGTACGATATTGGTTTCCTTGTTCAGTCGGTTGTAAAGGGCTTGTTGTGGGTCCCACGATGGATGTGGTTGTTGGCTGTTCAGCCTGAGTAGTTTGCACCGTTGAAATGTCACTAGAGGAAATGTCCGATGGTGTTATTTCCGATGCCACCAGTTCAATTGTTTTTTTAGAGAAGCTGCCTAACAATGGTTTCTCGTCTGTTGAGGTTAGGGACTGACTAACAGGACTCTGCTTAGAAGAAGGTTCAGGAACATATGACAATTGGCCGCTAGTTGTGTCACTCGCTAAAAGAGAAAGAGTGCTCGATGTCGAAGTGGATGGAATGCTAGAAGTGACGGCTGGGGTATTATGGGTGGATGTAGAAGTTGGCGATCCATCAAGGGATGGGGACGCAGTTTGAGCTGTTGAGCCAAATGTTGTACTCTCATTTTCTGTAAAACCGTAAAACTCATTCAAAATGATTTGGCTTTGAAACGCATCAGTATCAGATAATGCATCTCCGGCAGATTCAGTAAGGAACCTCGTCTGAATTGGCGTCGATACACCATTCGCAAAAAGATCACTTCTTATGCTAACAGAGGAAGATAACTGCTCTGTAACTGCCGAGGAAGTTACAGAAACTTTCCCTGCAGATGAACTCGGTTCCTGACTGCTCGTTGAATCTGCAAGTGAGGCAAAGCCTGAAGAGGCAAAATTTGCCTCTGTGGATATGGTAATCAGAGATGAGGTGCTGGTATAGCCACCACTGCGTTGCGATGAAGAAAGCTCTCTGCTCTCGAAAGAAAGAGCAGGCGTAGAAGTCGTCTGCGAAGGCTCAGCAGTTGGTACATTCGGAGTTTTGCCTGAGCTCGATGTAATGCTCTCGCCGGACGGTGAAGATGCTACATCAGGACTTCCAGTGCCTTGTTTTGACGATACTTTGAAAGACTGATTGGTGGGCTCTTGCGAATTTTCTAGTCCATTGCTGGACGACTTCGAGTCTGCGTACGACGCAGTCGGCGAAGAGACTAAGTATACCGAAGTAACGGAGCTTTCCGAGCTGCCCGTTTCTGTCGTGACTGACAAAGAAGTTGTTTTCTGGTCATTTCCCTGTAAACTGTAGCTTTCAGTCGTACCTGAACTTGCTCCTCTTGATTCCGTAACAGTATTGACTGTTGCATTAGAATAATGGATATCATCAGAAGACGGCAGCCCTTTTGCCGTGGATATAAGGAATAGAATGAGAAGTAGAAGTTGCGTCAGCAGGTAGTTTTGTAACATTCAAACACCCTAAACTACCCTGGAAGAACTTGCCTGTGGCAATATGAAGCAGTCCTCCACCCTACCGGCTAATTGAATTACAACGATGGTATGCGAGCTGATTTTCGAGGCCTTTCCTGACGATGAGGTTACTGGGAACTCATCGATTTTTCAAGATACGGCACTGTTATAAAGATCGCCCTAGTTATAGAGCTAAAAAGAGAACCTTCAAATGATGTTTCGTCAAAAGATGTCGACATAGTCCATCAATTGCTAGATCTCAAGAATTAAACGGTCTGAGATTGACGGGAATAAGAACATTCACATGGCTCGGGTTAGATCTGAGATCTTATAATGACAAAAATTTCGACAACTGCAGGACTCGAACCTGCGCGGGCAGAGCCCAAAAGATTTCTAATCTTTCGCCTTAACCACTCGGCCAAGTTGCCATGTAATTGTTGTGAATTTTTGATTTTGTGGTGGACCATACCAGTTTTGCGAACTAACTGGCATGCCGATACATTAGGTGATCAGTAAAGTGAGATAACTACTGCTGACGAGCTATCTTGAAGTTTGAATGGAGCATAAAAAGTGGCTACTAGGTTACTGTTAGAATTGGGATATGAAAAGGCCAAGTAGCTCATGGAGAAAGCACTACAAGCTAAGTAATAATCGATGGGCGAACTATTTACATTTGGTAACGCTATAATCCTCACCATAGATCTCTGACCTACATTGAGGTTCACCCAAACAAGGACTTCACTATGATGTCTGGGCTAACCACCAAAAGACTGCTGAAGCAGAGGCCGTTTGAGAGTTACGTGCTCTTTCACTGAATGGACAACCGCATGAACCGCTCGGATTCCACAGCGGTCTCGATCACTATGGCGTTTACCGACTTGCCGAAAGACGAAGGGGCCAGTGGTTGTTTCATTATGTGCTAGAGCAAAACGTATCACAACTTGTGTAACGACAACGCAGAGTTCCTCGGGCAGCTGCTCGAAGTGATACCATCAATTAAATATGCATTGATAAATTTCTATCGGCGAACAGACTGAGTCATCCTTTCTTGAAATACTTGAAAATATCGCTCGAAGACCCAGCGCTCTTGCTTTTGGGTTTGGATCGTCTCTTACTAGGTGGTTCCAATGTATTACTCCTCATTAAAAGTCGTTTCTCGCCAAAGGTTAGACATCTAGAGCTATCGTTTGTGCCATTCATTTTATCAGAGAGGGCTAAAGCGATATGGAAGTCTGCATGCTCCTGAAACTCGCGGCTCGTTTCGAAAGTTTTATTACATTCATCACACCAATTTTCTTTAGGAGGTGGATGGGTATTCGAAACCGGCGTAGTCTTCCCTGTATTTTCCTTTTCTTGTCGACTTTGGATGCTTGCCTGGTTGCCAAACATGTCGAGCACAGACTTCCTGCTGTCAACAACATCCAGATTGGAAATAGACATGTTGATGTTTATTAAAGGATAGAATGAATGCTCCTTTCCTCGGGCGAATTTAGCGTCTAACTCTGCGACAAGCTTTGCTCCCGCTCTTAAAAGGTCTTGGCTGCTTATCTTTGCGCCGCTCTGAACAAATGGACCCGATTTGCTATGGGTGTCACCAGATTTCGCTCTAACGAGGACATGAAGAGTCCGCGGTCGTATTATTTTGTCGTATTCTTGCTCCAGCTCATGAACTCTTCCAGCAAGTTCGCCAGCGAAGACTTCGAGCCAAGAAAAACAATCAGCCAAACCACTGCATGCCTGGCCTGTCATATTTTTATTCGACATCATCGATTTTACAATTGTTTGCGGCGTTACTGCAACCCGGTACTGTCCGCGAACTAAGTCATAAAGCTTGTCAGCGACTTCGTGTGATCTTGATGCGTCGATTACGGTGCTCGGAATAGACGGAGATTCTTTGAGTGCTTTACTCAAGGACGTTCTGAGACTATCTCTTGTTGGCCACTTTTCTCTTACATGGCGGTTGCTACCCTGCTGAGGCAACTTTAGAATTTGAATGAGTTCCTTGCCCAGTATCCCACCTAAAGACCAGAATGTTGTTATTTCGAATTTACCATTATCCAAAAAAGCATTCACGCAGTTGTTCTTGATTATTGTCTGTGCATCAGGTTTCTTGAAATTGGAAGCTAGCTTGCAGACATTCTTGGTGCTCGCTAATCCACAAGAAGTAGTGTAACCGAGACTCTGCTTAATTTCGTCTCTAAGCTCTTGTGCTATTCGCGACCCGAGGGCAAAGAGAACATCATCCCAGTCTTCGATTAACGGCAGGTTTTCGGGATTGTACACGTCCCCAATAAATGGCAACTGTTTAAGCTCTTCAGGAACAGCCGGCAAAAAATCGTTTCCATCGTAAGTTTCGTTTTGAAATTTGGCCCGTATGAGCTGAATCGTCTCAGGATTTTCCTGGCCTGGTATGAGCTGTTCGCTACACATTAAACTCTGCAAACAAAGTCTTGCGATATCCAAGAATACCTCATCCACGCTGGCTTTCTCGGCCAAATCGCAATACTCTGTGAAGATCTTGAATATTTTCCGGCTCTCTCTCCGGTACGGATCTAGAGATATCTTGTAGTCAGAAGCCGGCAGCTTTTTATCTTTATCAGGGTTCCAAGGTCCCCATCCATCGTGGTATTGCCAAAAATCCTCGCCCTTCTTGAAAACAGCAGTATGAACGGGAATCAGCTTGTCAGTCTTTTTCATAGCTTCTTGAATCGTAATCATTCTGCTAATACCATATTTTCGAGCAGCATAGGAGACAGCCACTATGGAATTCCACTGAACACACACAACAGGATCATCTTTCGTATAACCACAACGTATAGCTTCAACCTGGGCATAGAAGCAGTTGACATCTATATGACACAGGACCGAAAGCGGCGATTCGTAAGCCAAACTAGGAGACTTTAGTTTCGTCAAATCCTTCCATTTGAATTTGGACATGGGAGGGTCTAAAACTGTCAAGTAAAAGCTTCAATTCGCATTAATAGGAGGCAAAAGCATATGACTAGGATCAATTTAGATGATCAAGCCCGAGTAATTGTTGTTCAAGTTAGTTGCGATATAAGAATATAAGCCCAACTTTCACGAAATTAACGTTTAGTAGGACAAAGTGTCAATTCGAAAAACACTTTAAAATATCTGCCAGCAGATTGCCAGCAGACTGCCAACTTGGCCGTAACCAGGCAATTCAAAGCTGCTTTCAAGTGCAATCCATTGAGGATGTTATATTCAATGGAAGCGAGCATGTACTCATACTCTTGTTAAGAGCTACTGTGCAAGAAAACAATGTTACGATGAGATGTATGACATTGAAATGGACCAATAAAGACACAGAGTAGTAGTCGATCTTGGTGAGTAATTGTCATAGTGTAATCTTGTTTGAAGATAAAATAGGGACAGAGTACGAGGTTTGAGTATATTTTCCAATGGAAAATAACCCATCCAACTAGGTCCCAGAGTGTGTCAAACGTGCAAGTAGGTCCGCGAGTTGCGGCCAAGACGGGAAAATAAGCACCAATTTCTAGCAGTACCATTGGCAAAATTCAAGCAGGCGTTAGTAGTCGAAGTAGCAAATCGAGTGGATACAGTGTGAAGCTTTTTTCAATAAAAAAACCCTAGACTAAAAAATACAGAAAGTGAGTATGATGTTTGGATATTATACCGAATGAAATGGGAAACAACCTTAGTTTTCTGGAATTTCAATTTCACCAGCGTTGATGGCGTCAATGATGTCATGTGGGTTCTTGAAGTCGACACGGCAGCCAACGGATTGAGCAGTACCCAAGATCTCCTTAGTAACAGAAGCCAAGTTCTTACCGAAAGATTTCTCCCTCATTTGCTTGGCGATCTCAATGATCTCATCCAAGGCGATGTTACCGCTGTGCTTGACGTTCTTCTCCTTCTTTCTGTCTCTTGGTGGCTCCTTCAAAGCAGTGATCACCAAAGAGGAAGCAGATGGAACAACAGAAGCAGTAGCTTGTCTGTTCTGGATCTTTAGTTGGACAGTCACCTTGATACCCTTGAAGTCCTTGGTGGCCTTGGCGATATCTTCACCGACCTTCTTTGGGGACAAACCCAAAGGACCAATCTTTGGAGCTAGAGCAGCGGAAGCACCAATTTCACCACCGACAGCTCTCAAGTACAAGTACTTAACTTCATTTGGATCAAACTTTGGAGGCATCTTGTCGTGTAATTTACCTGTGTTTGGGCACTGTGACTTTCTACAAGGCAAAGACTACTTGCAAAGGTAAACTAATGTCACATATCCTTCATCTTGTATATTTTTTCAGCAGTACCCTGGTATCTCGACGACTAGTTACCAGCAGTCGACTGCCTAGCTGGCAGCCTAGCTTGTGCAGCGCCCTGCCTGCAGCAAGAGACCTCCCGCCTGGAGCTAGAAGGACAGCGAGCGTTCCCGGTCTGGCTGGCGCCCTAAGCAGACGAAGCGCTCCGCCTAGCTGGTACTACAGTGGGATCTCGCTCTGCGTAGCGAGCTTACTGGAGGGCCCACGCAGAGAAGCCAAGCCGCAGACCCACGCAAACAGTAAAGCGAAATGCCCTTCGAAAATGGTGCTGATATAAAACCCAGACACCCATAATTCTTTCTAGGATGTACAGGTGCAGACAGTCAAATTTTGGTAGACACATTCACGTGACGGTAAATAAAAAAACTGGAGGAGGGGTGGCGGCTATTTAACACCATATCGTCTTCTATCAACTAACTCATTCTTCTATCAACTAATTCATGCTATTTACAGTTGCTTGTCTCTATCTATCTAACATATCACCGTCTTACTTGCTTGTTCTTTGTATTGTTGGTCAGCTCTAGTAGAGGAAAGAACCTTGAAGCATCCTTGGGTATGCTGAGTCGCACAGTAAACTTGTCACTTGTGCTTGAAGATCTTGACGTACCCAATTTGCTGGTAATGATGGCGCTGTTGAGTTCGATGGCTCTCGCAGAAGCATCCAACTGATCGTAGTACAATAAGGCCTGCTCCTTGACCAGTCTTGTGCCAGTGACGAGAAGTCCGTTATTATCACCAGCATTTATACATTTCTTGATCGTGGCAATGGCGGTGCGGGCATCATTGATTTCTTTAGTGATACGTTCTAGCGTTTTCTCCAGTTTAGAAGAAAACATGGGCTCTGTGATCAGGAAATCTTTCAGAACAGATTCGAAAGCTTCATAAGTCAACAGTTCCGGAACCCCGATGGAGGAAAATGGTTTCAGTCTAAGTTCCAGTAACAATCTATCGCTGGAAAAGATTTTGCTTGCGGATGTTTTATTATCGATGACACCAAAAGACTTGAGGATCGAAAATTGAAGAACCTGGCATAAAGATAGCGATTTTACAATCGAGTTGTGCATAAACAGGTAACTCAAATAATGCTTATTCCTTCGCAACGATTCCATATTATTGTCCATGAGATGGCGGTATTGAGCTTTTAGCTCAATCTTCTTTTGGGCATTTTTCTGCTTCTTGATCTTTTTGCCTAAAGAATGGATAGAGTTTATCTTGCTTTCAATAACTTCGTGAACCTTTTGCAAACAGGACTCTTGTTGATATGAGAGGTAATATGAATACCAGAACATAGCGAATGCCTCGAATGGTTTATAGACTTCCAGGTCAAAGCCTTTCAACACATATTCGATCATGGCCGTAACCTTCATGAAGAATACCCACGAGGAGCATGCCATGAATATACCCGTTTCAGTGGCGGGCTCGTCGCCTGCGGTCTGGGATGAGGCGTCATACTCGCAGCTCTCCATTTGTGCGTGCAGTGCATCCCATAATAACAGCTGCCGGTTGTATCCCTGCCTGTAGCGGGATGTGTTTTGAGCCATATTTTGGTACCATTCGAACATTATGTTCATAGCTTCCTGCAAAACAGGCTTCATCTCAGGAGAAAGTATTGTAGTGGAGGCTGTGCTTGTCGCACAAAATTCCGTTAAATGCAGATTGATGCAATCAAAGGCAGAATATTTACCTAGAACTCTCTCATCGTCCCTGATAAAAAAGAGAGGGAATAACGCTCTTGCAACCACATGTCTTTGAGTCAATTTATTGAAGAAACTGGCAAGCTGTGCTGCTTCCAGCATACTGGCGGCTTGGTCAACCATCAGGACAGCTTTTATGTCTTGAGCCATGACTACAAATCCTTTATAGTTCCACGTCGGTACCACTAAATGCTTTGGGGGAAATTGATTAGATAGTCTTCTCTGAATACCCATGGAGAAGCACCCAGGTGGTGGATGACATTCTGACGAACGCTGCTGCTCCAGATATGTCGCTTCCTCAATGAGATGATCCAGGCCTGTAGTATCCGCCGAGTACGCCTTCAAATGGTTCTCTATCGACACCAAACAGCAAATCAGCTTCAAGAGATGCTGTAAGAAAGCGCTTTCTTGGTTCTGTAACGACTCGAGATAATCGATACTGCGACGCAATCGTGTCAAAATTAGTTCCTGATCTTCCACATAGCTCAGGAAGTCTAAACCCATGTGGTTAAAGTTCAGATCCTCTTCCTCAAATACCACCCCAGCCTTTAGCAGCTTCTGCACAAACTTGGCGAAATAACAGATACCGTAGATCGCATCGCAAAGCACTTGATCATACAGTCGATCTCCCGTTCGCAAATAGCTCAATTCCCCTCGTTCGGAAGACACTGTCAGAAGGAACTCCACGTACCGGCAACTTAGCACCGTAGTCGGCAACGTTTGGTACTCGTTCAGCCAACACACAAGAAACCTCGCAAGCCTGTCCACGATAGCAGTAACATACGTCAGCCGTTCCACAGCTGTACTACCGTACGCTACATCGCAACTGAATCTCTCTTCTTCACTGGTCAAACTGATCAGCGAAGAATCCAATTTGGGATTGTTCACTTCCAGCGAATGGGTTCCCTCAAAAGAGTTAAATCCTGGGTCCTGTATAATGGTCTGGGGTGACAGATCTTTTCCCAGATCAAAGAATAGTTCAGTAATGTCGACAAGGTCATTCAACTTTTCATGAGGCAAACCATTTTTGCTGCTGCAATTGCGAGATAAGTGTAAATTACCAAACTCCCTCTCCAACTCCATGCCAAAACAAATTGTAGTCCGTGAACTGGATCGGCTCAATATCTATCACTCTCTTCCTTCGATCCCTAACTGCCTCTTGTTCTTACAGCCTAGTGACTGCCAATCGCGTTACGCTGTGGAAAAAGTGTCAGCGGTTAAATGCTTTACCGTCAGAGTACTATATTAGTTAGAACTATAGCTTGTTAACAGACCTTAATAAGCGAGGAAAATTATCAACACTTTTGAATTAGACCTAAAAACTTTAGAAGTTGGGGAACTTTGATGTACTTCTCACTGGTAGCCCCACTTCACCACGGATGACCGGCCGATCTTGTTCGGCGCTTCCTGAGCCGGGTGTCACGCAATGAAGCCCGGGCCGAAGAAGATTCGGAGACAGTGTATATAAGAACTGACGGCCTAGTAGGTGTCGTAAGGAGTTTGATATAGCAGGCTAGCTGCTTCCAGCGTTGGAATTGCACATAGCAGAGTTTATATGGTTCCGCTATGAGCATAATTAGCTTACGGTTACGAGACCTGCGGATAAATGATTATAGAAAATTTGCGAGACCCTTGTACAGAACTATAATTCGCAACCTTTCCACTTCCAGGCCCGATGATGTGGCGAGGAAACTGTCCACCAAGAGCGCGAGAGCCGCAACGCCATTGGAAGAGTATGACAGGCTAGTTAGAATCAATAAGCTAAGAGAGGATCCGTATCAAAGGGGGATCATCCGGTCGCTAGGTTCTCTTTACGATTCATTGGTTCAGTACAGTCCGCCGGAGATCCAGAATCCGGACGCTTTGGACCAAGTGGGCTGGAGGTCCTCTTTCCTAGGGCTATTGATGGGGTTCAGGACTCGGAAGAATGAGAATGACTTTTCCGGCATCCCAAGTGGTATTTATCTTTATGGGGACGTTGGTTGTGGGAAAACTATGTTAATGGATCTGTTCTACTCGACAATACCTGACCATCTTTCCAAGAAGAGGATACATTTCCATCAATTTATGCAATATGTACACAAGAGATCGCATGAGATCATAAAGGAGCAGAATTTGGACGAGCTCGGGGCAGCAAAGGGCAAAGACATAGATCCCATTCCGTTCCTTGCGGCGGAAATCGCAAGAAGTTCTAGAGTCTTATGTTTCGATGAATTCCAAGTGACGGACGTCGCGGACGCCATGATATTGAGGCGATTGTTAACAACTTTACTATCCAAAGATCACGGCGTGGTTCTATTCGCCACTTCGAATAGACATCCTGATGAGCTTTACGTGAATGGCGTGCAGAGGGCGTCGTTCATTCCCTGTATTGAACTTATCAAGAATAGAACAGAAGTTATCTTCTTGAATTCTCCAACAGACTACCGTAAAATTCCGCGGCCATCGTTGAGTGTTTACTACTACCCCGAGAAAGGATTGAAGTACAGTTCCGAAGAGTGTCGCCGAAAGCGGGAGAACCACATTGATCAGTGGTACACTTACTTTGCTCAAATGGAGAACACGGCATCAACTGAGTACGAAGTTCTCAATGATTTTACATTGACTACATGGGGCCGCCGATTTGCTGTTCCCAAGTGTACACCTTTATGCGTTGCTCAGTTCACTTTTAAGCAGTTATGTGGGCAGCCCTTGGCTGCTGGTGATTATCTATCGTTGGCCAGTAATTTCAAGGCGTTTATCATTACTGACATTCCGTATCTTTCCATTTATGTCCGAGATGAAGTGAGAAGATTTATAACGTTCTTGGATGCCGTTTACGATACTGGTGGAAAACTCGCTACGACCGGTGCAGCTGATTTTACCTCCTTGTTCGTGGAGCCTGAGGAGCTTCTGAATGATTTTGAATTGAAGGACAATTTGAAAGAAAGCGAATCACCTGTTGAACAAGTGGAAGAGGAAGACTCCCTCGTCAAGCATCACGGATTCTCAAAGGAAATTGCAAAGAAATCTCAGATAT
The DNA here is from genome assembly GCA_931305995.1 of Torulaspora indica. Taxonomy (NCBI): domain Eukaryota; kingdom Fungi; phylum Ascomycota; class Saccharomycetes; order Saccharomycetales; family Saccharomycetaceae; genus Torulaspora; species Torulaspora indica. The sequence continues at coordinate 95,882 of CAKNUP010000004.1, read as the reverse complement.
TTGCACTTGATGAAGAAAGGTTCGCATTCGCCCGAGCACTGAGTAGACTATCGCAAATGAGCTCGGCAGAATGGGTCGAGCGTTGAGAAGCATAGACATTGGCAGAGCAATCGACCGCAGATCATAGGTCATATATCCAACTCTATTTCTTCTGGATTAACGGCATTAGGTTTTGAAGCAGCGACAAATGCGATATTGCCCTCTATTTGGCTTTCAATTTCAGTTTCTATGCGCATTTCCTTTTCCAGTCGCCTTTTGAGTTTAAGCATATCTTTATAACTTTCTCTGTCCCCATAACGTACTTCAAATTCGTCCCAGCTTTCCCACAGTAATGCATTCTTCCCTGGAGGTAACAGTTGGGCAGCGTACTTCATAATTTCTCTCGCCCTTTCGATCTCGCCGAGCGTTGCCTCTGTATCAGCAAATTCGATAGCAAATTTGATTACCTTCGAGTTAGGCAATGATTGGATGCATTCTTCGTAAAATCTCCGGGATTCTAAATTTCCTAGAAGTTCCTTGACTTTTAGTAAGCATATTTGCCATAAGGTTACTCTATCCTCTAAATTTTCAGTCTTTCTGCAGCCTTCAAGTAAGATTTCGACACACCTATTAGAGAAGCCACATTGCTCTTCGAAGTCACTGTACAAAATGAATATGGCCTTACAGTCTATTCCGCTCGGTACCAGATTCTCCAAAGCTCGCTCAAATATTTCACGGATATGTTCTTTTGCGAGTAAATTCTCCTCAGCTGTGCATTCAGCTAGATAAAGATTCCAAAATTGAAATTGCGTTTCCGGTGGGAAAATACCAATGGCACGCTCATATACTTGAAAGCTTGCTAACTTTTCGCCTCTACCTTGCAGGAAATGAGCGTAATCGACAAACATATTCGGTGTTGCGACTTTCAAAGCTATTGCCTGTTCATAGAGGTTTATCAATTTTTCAGCGGTCTCCGGTGCCTGAGCACACAAAGATTCTGTAAAGTCGAGATAGAGTTGCCAGAGTTTTAAAGAACTGAAAATTACTCCTTGAGCAGGAACCTTTCTGTTGCCCTCATTGAATTCTGCTAGCAGTAACTCGGGATTTTCCGGCACGCGCAATGCGGTTTCGAGAAGTTTCAATGCAGCTTCCAGACCTGCCTCTTCCATTTCATTCTCCACCCAACAGCTCCATATATTCTCGAGATCATCGATAAATGGATAGGGTACCCGTAGGCCTCGATCGTAGACTTCTCGAGCGCTGTCATAGTCCCTCGCCTTCCAATATAGATTAGCGTAGTCGCACCACAGCTTACCGAATGAGCCAGGGACATTCACCTTGAAGGGATCTATTGTCAGAATTGCCTGTGAGTAAACACTGCACTTATCAACGTTTGTATGAACCAAAGCTGCCCTTTCGGACCAGTTGGCGACTAGATTTGGGTTCTGTCTAATCTTAAGGTCATTTAATCTGATCTCATAGGTGTCCACGAGGTTTTGCAGCCGATCTATATGGTAGTCAACCATATCTTTCCACTTGTTTTCGTCGGCTGATTCCGTTTTGGATTGCCATTCCTGTAAAACGGTTTGAATGAATGATTTCTCATAGTTGAGGTAAGTTTCATAAAGCACATGAAAGTTCTGAGCAGTCGTCACTTTTGCCAAAGAGTCTTCCAGCAACTGAACTACTTTTTCATGCTCACCGTTTTTGACGTAGAATTTTACTAGCATTATAATCATCTTGGTTTGCATTTCGGGGAAAACCTTTGCCATCTCAGTTGCAAACGCTTCATATTCCAGATCCTTTTTCAAAAAGTCCAGCGCCCTAAGGTATTGAAGATGAGTCTCCCTGGGCAACGTCTTATCGGGCATACGGCCGGCCTTGCTGTCAAATGCCCTGTTAAAAGACGCAAATAGACTCCCGTAATCCCCAGCACGAGCCAACCTACCGAGAGCGTCCGGCAGCTTATCTCGAGGACATACCTCCAAGTATCTTTGCACCATACTTGACGACCACAGATCAACCTCATTCACATCCTCCGCCGTACCAAAAAGCGACTTGTAAATGAGAACGTGAAACTCTTCCGCCTCGTCCTCGTACACGTCCCCCTCCTCCTCGGTCAAAGGTGCCAACCTCTCGTCTATAAATCGCAGTATTTTATCCCAAAACCGGCCATGCAAGTCTCTCGGTACTCTCTTGAGCGACATATCAAACGCTATCCTAATGGCTTCCAAGTCCGCTTGTTCAATGGTAAACTCCAAAAACATCAAACACAGCTCATCACAACCCTTGCTAAATTTCTCCAGACATCTCAAGAACAAATCTACCACAAACCTGTAATGAACCTCTTTTCCACATTTTCCCGCTACCCATCGAATATACTCTTTCCAAACATCAGCACTATCACTGAACTCGGCACAAAACCTCTCGTAAAGCCAAATTACATGCTTCAAAGGCCGCTCTGACCTCGGCTGCGACTTCCAGTCTTCCAAATACCGACCCCACGTAACCACACTCCCCGGAGTCCGCTGAAGCTCGTACTCGTAAGCAAGATCGTCCTCCCGCACAATATACTGATCAATCCACTCCATCTAGCCCTCCAACCGACTCCAAACCCGGATCGAAGCCATAAAAGTGCTATTAAAGTGGTATTTAAGCCTGCTCATCGACCTTTCTAGCTTAAATCGACGGGGGTTACCCGTCCTAGCCGCTTGGCTGCAAACACAGCAGGGGTCTATACAGTTTAAAGTATTGAACTAGCTTAAAGAGCAGCTAGAATGGTGGTTAGCAGGCCCATTGGCTCTTCTTGAGGGCTGATTTGAACAGTATTGGTTACGTATAGTGGAAGGAGCGATGTCTGGGGCAAGAGAGCAGGTGTTTCCAACGCGTATGACGCTGGGGTTGATGAAAACGAAGCTGAAGGGAGCGAACCAGGGTTATTCACTGTTGAAGAGGAAGTCTGAGGCGTTGACGAAGAGGTTCCGTGATATTACCAAGAGAATTGACGACGCGAAGCAGAAGATGGGACGAGTGATGCAAACGGCAGCGTTTTCGCTGGCGGAAGTTTCGTATGCTACTGGCGAGAATATTGGATATCAGGTGCAGGAGAGCGTATCTAACGCGAGATTCAAGGTCAAGGCACGTCAGGAAAACGTTAGTGGTGTTTATTTGCCGCAGTTTGAGTCGTATATCGACTCTGATATCAACGATTTTAAGCTGACAGGGTTGGGACGTGGTGGACAGCAGGTGCAACGCGCGAAGGAGATCTATTCAAAAGCGGTGGAGACGTTAGTTGAGCTGGCGTCGTTGCAGACTGCATTTATTATCCTGGATGAAGTTATCAAAGTGACGAATAGAAGAGTCAACGCGATCGAGCATGTCATTATCCCAAGGACCGAGAACACGATCGCTTACATCAATAGTGAGTTGGACGAACTGGACAGAGAGGAGTTTTATAGATTGAAGAAGGTGCAGGAAAAGAAGCAGCAGGAGACAGCGAGGTTGGATGCTGAGATGAAGCAAGCGAAATTGGCGAGGATGGCCGAACGGAAGCAGACCAGCGAGGAAGACGGCGGAGCGGCCCCGGTGGCAGAGGAGGAACCTGATGCCGCGGCGAGTGCGGAGCCGGAGGCGCTGGTAGAAGAGCAGGAGGAAGATGTCATTTTCTAGTGTATAGACTTCATAAGCATCAAGAACGTCACTTTTCTTGGCATCGCGGACTTTCAACATCATCTAGAGCGTTGAACAGGGAGGGTCAATGCCGCAGGATGAAGGCATGCCAATTTGTTGTTCCGTTCTTGCTAACTTGGCAACTCTGCATTGGGAATCTGTTCAACGACTGGAGAATCTTGGAGATTGGGCAGGATGAAAGAATCCAAGTGAAGGAATCTGAAAAGTTATCGCTGAAAAGAAGAGGTGTTGAATTTATCGATGTGACGGATCACTTGGATCTACCATGGGGTAAGAAGATTAAAAATGCAGCTCCGGTTCCGGATTATAACTATCCTCAGACGGCGTCAAAAGCGGGCACGGTTAACAAGTTAATTGCAGAAATTGATAAAGCTACCATGCACGATGATTTGGCCAAATTTTGCAGCTTCTTTACCAGATATTACAAATCTGCAAGTGGGTACGAATCTGCTAAGTGGCTGTCATCGAAGCTACATAATCTCACTGCCGAACTGAATAGCGAGATATTCGAGATTGAACATTTCGATCATAAGAAGTGGAAGCAATTCTCCATTATTTTCAGAGTATATGGCATTGAGACGGCCGATAATGTTATAATTATTGGTTCACACCAGGATTCTTTAAACATGATATTTCCTTCTCTTATACCGGCGCCAGGCGCAGACGACGATGGATCCGGCACGATCACTAGCATAGAGGCCCTGAGATTATACGTCAAACACCTACGAAATGGCCATTTACCGAAAAACACTGTTGAATTCCATTTCTACTCGGCAGAGGAAGGCGGTCTTCTGGGGTCGATGGATGTGCTTGGATTCTACCGAGAACAAGGCAAAAAAGTGGTCGCAATGGTCCAGCAAGATATGACAGGGTACGTCGCCAATAAGAACGATGAACATGTTGGTCTTGTTCTCGACAATGCCAATGAGCGGCTAGTGAGTTTCCTGAAAGTAATCATCGACGCCTATGTCAAGATCCCATATAGAGAAACAAGATGTGGATACGCTTGTAGTGATCATGCGAGTGCTACGAAGAATGGCTTTCCGTCAGCGTTCATTTTGGAATCAGAGAATGCCAAGACCAATCGGTACATTCACACTACAATGGACACGTTAGATCGACTAGACTTTGATCATATTAGCGAACATGTCAAGATTTCTCTCGCAACAGTTATAGAATTATCGAACTGGAATTTCGGAAAATAAACGTAGCTGTACAGTCCTATTTACATGCTCTAGACAAGACCGATGACCCATCACAGTCTAGTCTCCTTACCTCTTGGTCTGTCCCTTACCTTCATCCTATTTTGATTCTTGCCCCGTCTCGTCTTGAAACCCTTGGCCAGCTGGCCCCATGGGGACATTGATAGCTTTTTGGATTTGGACTTACCACGGCCACCACCGTGTGGATGGTCACACTTGTTCATAGCCACACCTCTAACGGTCGGTCTGATACCAAGCCATCTGGATCTACCGGCCTTACCGAGAGATCTATTCTGATGGTCTATATTGGACACTATACCAATTGTAGCGCACGCTTCGAGAGAAACGTAACGGTGTTCACCGCTCTGCAGACGAACAACGGCCTTTCTTTTCTCCGGTATCTTTGAGATGATACGAGCATAAGTACCAGCAGCACGGCAAAATTTCCCTGGGCCTACAGGTGTGATACCAACGTTATGAACAATACTACCGACCGGGATCATCGAAATCGGAAGGCAGTTACCTCTCTGCGCAGTCCTCACACTCAAAATCGCAGGGTCGACTTTTCCCCCCATCTCACGCAGCAAATCTTCTGGGATACCCTGTCTGTAGGATTCCACAACATCTCCAGCTCTCAATCCATCACACGCAAGGATGTACGACAACTTCCCCGTCCTATCATTCTTCAACAACGCAATATGCGACGTTCTCCCCGGATCGTACTCAATTCTCTGCACTGTCTGTTTGCCCGCCTCCGTACGTGAAAAATCCACTAACCTAATCCGCCTCTTATGCCCACCACCTCTGTGACGCACGGTTATCCTACCAGAATGATTTCTACCACCTTTACCCCTCTTGGCCACCGTCAGCGCCCTCACCGGTCTTCCCTTGTACAAATACGGATAAATTGGCGATCTATACCATCTCAAACCGGGCGAAACAGGCTTCAATTTCTTCATCTGCGTAATCTCCTTCGACAATTTCCGACGTCTCTTGATCAATTCATCCTGTTTCTCCAACGTCGCAATATCCGACGTATCCGGAATAATCTTCAACATCTGAGGTGAAATGAACCCAGATCCCTCCTTACCACTGCTACTCTCCAATTTCTGCCATACTCTTGTCCCAGCCGAGAAAGACCTTTGCAAAACCGTCCCAAAACCCGCATTTTCGCACAAAAACCCAGCAGAAACTGCTCGTCTTGCCACAGACTTCAACATCAGCGTACCAAAAGCCTCCAACGGGACCAATTCTCGACCTACTCTCTCTATTTAAACCTCTTTAAGCTACCAGTTATACCGTCTTTAAGACCTCTTTGAAAAAAAACGCCGTTACCCGGAATCTTTAATTTTGAAAAATTATCACCAAAATTTGTATATAAAGAGACGTTTTCACTCTTCTGGAGTACTACGGCTTGTTTGATAGAATTGTCTGAGAACTAGTCATTGAGCTAGTGCATTTGCTAGTGCATTTGCTAGGCAATTGAGCTAGTCTCCACCGGCTTTGCTGGATCTTGTAGCGAATGCCAAGAACAGTAGTTCTTTTTGGACAGAATTACTTCTCACTGTTCATCCATTCCCATCGCAATGAGCCATTGACATGTTATACGCAAGACTTTTAGAATGATGACAAGTTGTCGCCCCAAGCGGATCGACTGAAATGACCGATTAATACAACACATTAGCCAAACACTGAAAATTCTGATCTAAAACTGTGAACATGTTATGGGCCATTGCGGGGAGTGAGAGGATTATTCTATCCAATAGTGCATTCTCTTGGTGATACCCTTTCTTATGATGATATATACATTTCATGCTAATCATGATGGAGGCAGCCTTCAGGCTGCCTCGGGATTATACAATATGAACTGAAGTTCAAGGGTCTCACATAACACTTGTATTGGGCTCTTCTGTTGTATTCCTGTGCGAACATCAAAACTAAGACGGTTTATAGCAGTATTACAGCTCAGTAGAAGAACTCGAGGACTATGAAGGGAGCGGAGATCCCGTCTGATGGTTGGGGGATTTATATACTTGCATCTCAACGAGTGAATGTTCTGCTTTTGGCCGCGATTTGGTTGTGGCAGTGGATGTTGAAAGTTCTATCGTCGTACCAATTGGACGTCTCGACTGTGATACAATCCAGGAGGCCCAATGAGATGGACCTACCGTTGTCGCATGCGCTGATGCAGAGGCTCTCCCGCCAGTTTGCCCTAAGATTATCGCGGATCATCGTGCCGCTGCAGTTGGTCGGCTTACTGTGTCAAGGCTGGGCTGTAGCGACCGATCAAGGCAGTAATGTGGCTCAGTTTGCGATAATGCTATTGCCTCTGGTACAATTCGTCATTATCGTTGGCTCAATAAGCCGCAATTGCCAAATCATTAATTACTGTATCAAGAGAATATTGTTGATTGAGACGACCCCAAGACCGATGAGAAACGTGTACATTTTACTATCGGATACGCTAACTTCGTTTACCAAGCCTTTGATCGATTTTACGCTATATTTGACCGCCCTTTTCCTCTCTGGGGACGCCTTGTGGACCCATTGTGATTTACTGATCTCGTTATTCCCACTGAACATAAGAATATGGCAATGCCTCAGGGAATTCTACCTCGGGAGGGATAAATCGCTTCTGGTCAACGCTTTGAAATATATCTCAGGTATACCGATCGTAGTGTGTGTTTGGTATAGCAGAGTCAAGCCTGAGAGACACACTAACGTGATTCATTGGTTCCAATGCTTCAATTCCTGCTTCACGCTTGTGTGGGACGTCAAGATGGACTGGAAGATCAATTCCCTGACACGGATAAGAAAGAATCACAAGACTTCGCAAAACGTCATTTTTCCTAAATTCGTATACTACATGGGTATTCTCTTTGATCTTTCTATAAAATTTTGGTGGATCTGGACGTTGAAAAGACCAAACCATGCGATTCTTTTCGCAAGCGAGTTGCAGTACTTGGAGATCCTCCGGAGATCCGTATGGGTCATATTCAAACTAGAATCCGAATATGTAACGATAAGAAACTTAGCTACCGAAAAATAAACCTTCATTTCCTTCTCTTATTAGCATTAGCCTTGGACTGATTCCTTCTCCTTTCGCCCTTGGTCAAGTACCTGAACTTCTTCTTCTTCTGTTTAGTCTTTTCAGTGTCCCCATCGGCCATTCCGAGGAACTTGGCGTATTTCCCAGCTCTCACTATGCTCTGTTTCAGCACCTTATCGCCTTCATTCAAATTCACGTTATTGATCTTGGCCAAATATGCAAAATTATCGTTGGGTTCCAACGTCTCTACGCTCACCGAAGAGTTATCCGAGTACACAGTTTTCAAAATCGGCTTCACCGCCTCTTCCTCCCCATCAGATTCAAACCCATTCCACTCTTCCGCATCCTCTTCATCCTCTCCCCGCTCAGAATCATCGTCTCCATCACTGCCCAACTCCAAACCCTGCTTAAAATTTCGTAACCTTTCATCCAACTGCCTCTTTCTTTCATCACGAATATTTTTTCGCTCTTCAATCTTACTCAACCGCTCCTGCTCCTTAATAAACTCTCGTGCCTTCTTCTGCCTCTGCAATTTACGTTTATGGAACCCAGTCAAGTACTCCAACCGACTATCTTTATCAAACGACACTTCATCAGTACCGAATTTTTTCACCTTCTTATCAGCATATTTTTTCCCCTGAGAAAGTATCTGTCTATTAGATCGAGCAGCACACATTCTACCGCAACTCCCAGACTCAATTGGGCCCTACCAGCTTCACCAACACCGCTATTTCAATGCGATGCTCTTCTATACCGATGAGCCTTTGATCTAATTTTTCAGCTAGGGCTTCTGTGAGCCCTAACCGCGGGCGGGTAACAGGGACCTCGAACCATATAAGAGATCAGGCCCACACCATAAAGAGGCCAGATCAGCACTGTAAAGCTGGCAAGCGACTGGACTGGGGGCCAATGACTGACAATATCCATACGCTGAGGAATAGTTCCGGTAGGGGCAGAAATGATAACAGTCCGCTGCAGGTTTTGTTTGGAATTCCGATCGTGACACGGTACCTGATATCGAGCGCCGTGGTGATGACGTTGCTAATCCGGTTGCGGATCGTGAATACCGGAGCTCTGTTGTACCAGTTCAACGAGGTGGCTGCGCATTTGCAGGTTTGGAGACCGTTTACTTCGTGTTTGATTCTGCCGTTCGAAGCGCTACCCGCGATGCTGGAGCTCTACACGATTTACTCGTGTTCTTCAGATCTGGAGTCGCGTAGAACGCCGCTGGATTACCTTTTTTACTTGGTCTTTTGCGTGACGACGATCGCGTTGACGCTGACACTGCTCGCTGGCGCGAGCAGTGCGATGGTTCTCACCAGCGGCATCGTCTCGTGTCTCACTTTCACCTGGTCCATGGATAACTCGAACGTCAAGGTGCTGTTCTACGGTCTTTTCCCCGTCTGGGGGAAGTACTACCCGATCCTGCAGCTTTTCATGGCGTTTGCCTTTGGCAACCGCGACTACGTCGTCTGTCTGGTCGGCTTTCTGACGGGCTATCTCTACGCGTGTCTCGACACCGGTACACTGGGGCCCTTCTACGGCTGGCTCGTGCGTTCTCCGAACGAATACTACGGTATCTTCCCCAACGGCAAGTTCGGAGCACCACAGTTCATCAAGAGCCTACTGCAAGAGTCCCAGGACAGAAGAAATGCCAACTCAAACGGTCGTCCGCGAGGCGGTCAAAAATTGGGCTTCAGAGACACCCAGGACACCTCGAGTGCCGGCACGCCGACGGCAACCACATCAGCTTACTCGGCGTCGGCATCACAACGCTCCACGAGCGCTACAAGCCATCGGCCAGCGTTCTTCCCTGGCACCGGTCAGCGACTAGGCAGCTAAACTGCTGAATCGGTATTATCATCGCTGCGTACGAGCAGGCAGTCACTTGGCGCTGGGTGAGGGCCGGAGATTATCCGTTACACCGAGCAGTGATGCGTGACTCAATAATGGCTGTCTTGATGACTTGGAGGTTCCTTCCCAGCCGTATATATACCGGTGATGATCTGGTAGAGTGCTGGGTGGTTGTGGATACCTGGAGCTAAGTGCCAGGCTCGTTGTTTTCCCCTTTTGTGATGAAAGTGTGCTGGAGACGCTCTTCCAGGTTTTTAGAAAGAAGTATGAGCACACATGTTTTGCAGAGGTTTCCTTTTGAGACGCAGAATGGTGAGCATTATTGGGCTTTGAAGGATAACAAGTCGTACCAGAAGGCGAGACCCGGATACAAGGGTTCAACGTTTTCTCAGCAGTCGAAATTGCCCTCTTTAGTGGTTCCTGAGCTTGGAGCTACGTTGGACAAGTATTTGCAGACAATTAAGCCGTATTGCGGCGATTCCGCGGAGTTCGCAAGGCAAGAGATGCTTTGTAAGGATTTTGCGGATAATATGGGACCAGTTTTGCACCAGAGATTGGTGGAATTTGCGTCTACAAAGAGGAATTGGATGTCTGATTTTTGGGATAATCAGTCCTATTTGGAGTACAATGATCCTGTGGTACCTTATGTGTCGTATTTTTACTGCCACAAGCCGTTGCCAATCAGTCACAAGGCGATTGAGTCGGATCCCTTGGTGAAAGCGACGGCTATCATTGTGACAGTGTCGAATTTTATTGAAGCTTTGAAAGATGAAGCAGTGCCTCCCGAGGTGATTAAGGGGACGCCCTTTTGTATGAACAGTTTCCATCTCATGTTTAACACTAGCAGGTTACCAGGCCCACCAGAGGAGAATCGCGACACAAACATCTTTTATTCGATTTACGAGAATAATTTCATCGTTGTGGCCTTTAGGGGGAATTTCTACAAAGTTGTGACCCATGATCCGCAAACCAATAAGCCGCTATCGCCAAATGAGATCTGGTCTCAACTTTACTCGATCGTCAATGCCAAGAGCGCTCATTTGCAATGCGAGACAAATTCGGGTATCGGCTTCTTAACATCGCTACCTCGTGATCAGTGGCGAGTCGCGTACCGGGAGCTGATCAAGAATCCGCTATCCCAGGAATCGTTGGAGACCATCCATAGGGCTTCTTATTTAGTGGCGTTGGACGATGTCACACCTGTAACTTTTGAGGAAAAATCTAGAAACACATGGCACGGTAATGGTTATAACAGATATTTTGACAAGTCGTTGCAATTCATCGTCACGCGAAATGGCTCATCCGGTTGCATTAACGAACATTCAAAGATGGATGGTACCCCAACTTGCTTCTTGAACCACTATGTGGTGCAAGAAATGGCAAAAATGAACCCATCCGCCTTCGTTGAAGCTGTTCGTAAGCCCTCGAAGCAACGCGGCAACGTCACTCACTTGCCATTCCTAATCACCCCCGCCGTGAAGCAATGGATCAATACAGCCAGCCAAGCCTTCAAAAACGTCATCGGCGAACACGATTTGCGTGTCTGGCACTACAACCGATTCGGGAAGAAGTTCATCAAGAAGCATGGCATGTCTCCAGATGCGTTCATCCAGCAGGTGATGCAACTTGCGGTGTACAAATATCTGGGCAAGCAATTACCAACTTACGAAGCCGCATCCACTAGGATGTTTTTCAAAGGACGTACCGAAACCGGCAGATCGGTCTCTGTAGCGTCCCAGAAGTTCGTGACGGGCTGGCAGGACCCCAACGTATCCGTCAAAGATAAGATAACGCTCTTGAGAGAATCTGCAAAATATCATTCCAACTACCTGAAGGCTGCAGCAGCAGGTCTTGGCGTTGACCGCCATTTCTTTGGTATGAAAAACATGCTCAAGCCCGGCGATCCCACGCCGCCGCTTTTCTCGAACCCGTTGTTCAACTACTCGTCGACCTGGCTGATATCCACTTCCCAGCTCTCCAGTGAGCTTTTCGACGGCTACGGCTGGTCTCAAGTCAACGACAATGGTTTCGGCCTCGCTTACATGCTGAACGACGACTGGTTGCACATCAACATTGTGAACAAACCACTCCCCAGCGGCGTCAGCGTCGACAAACTGCACTACTATTTGACACTCGCTGCCGATGAATTACACGACGCACTGGATGCTCAGGAAACCATCAAGGCCAAATTATGACTCGCTGCCTCTTTGACCTTTATAGTTCTAGATAACGTATAACGCCTGCTTTAACGACTTACAATAAAAAATCGTCATACAAACCCACCACTAGGGCAGCTGGACGATGCTAGTGGAAGAGATCAACAAGAAGACTTACGACCCAAACGTCTACTACACGTCGCTAGACTCCCAGGTTGCGTCCCATGCCAGGAGCAAAGTCAGCAAGACATCTACTGCCTACCGTTCGACCAAACGTGTGAACTATTCGCTGGCCGACCTAGAAAGCAAGCTCTACACACAGCGACAGGATGCCGAAGAATCCGGAGCATCCAACGAGGGTTCCATCCTCGACAAGTACACACAGCAGCAGATCATTCAGTCCAAGAAACGCTCTATGGAGCTTGACACCGAGAACCAAAAGGACCTTGTTGACGTGCCATCGCTACTGGGTGCCATAACAGGGATCCACCGAAACAGAATCGACGCTGGTGGCACCACCGCCGGCGGCGGTGGTGCCTCCATAAGACACAAGAACAAGATCGAGATTCCGAGGAACATCCATCTTACCTATCGTTCGACAAAGCCTCCGGTGCCCAAGAGGAAGAACACCAACAGGGTCGTCGCATTAAAAAAGACGCTGTCGTCAAAGAGATCGTTGCAGAGCTACCTCGAGACGCTGGACCAGGTCAACAAGAGTATCATCTACCACAGCGTCACCAACAAGAAATTTTTCAAAGTTCTTCCAGTGATTACTATATGCTCTGTGTGCGGCGGATACGATAGCATCTCGAGCTGCATCCACTGCGGAAGCAAGATATGTTCTCTGAGGTGCTTCAGCCTACACAATGAGACCAGATGTGTTCATCGATGAGCTTCTAATGTGCGGCGCTATCATAATTTTTCATCGCTGCGCAACGCTTTAGGGAACCATTGAAATTCGATGAACTTTGACCATCGAGAAGACAGCAGCGGCAGGTCTGGAGGCCGCAATGGTTGAGAATAATGGACGTACGTTAGCTGGGACGAGTGCGGGATACGCTGATATAAGGAAAAACCCGTTGAATGAAGTTTCTAGGACGGCTTTTGGGCTTGGCATCGTACTGGGCACCTTCTTGGGGTCACTGGCATTGGTAAGATTGAAGAATTTTCATCTTTACATTGTGTTTTTGTGTCTGTTCCATTTCTTGGAGTACTATATTACAGCGAGATATAACCCGTCGAAGGTCAGCGTGGATTCTTTTCTGTTGAACAACGGCGTGGAATATCTTGCGTGCCACACACTGGCTATATTGGAGACTTTGGTTGAGTATGTTTATTCACCGGGCTTTAAGACCGGCAAAGACTCTCGTTTGGCTTCGAGCGTAGTGGTTTTGGGCTACATCTTCGTCTTAGGCGGTCAGGCGGCCAGATCGTGGGCTATGGTCACGGCAAGCAGTTCCTTCTCACACGTCTTGGCGAAGGAGAGACGAGAGGATCATATTCTGGTCAAGCACGGTATCTACAGCTGGTTGAGACATCCAAGTTATTTTGGGTTCTTCTGGTGGGCACTGGGCACTCAGATGATTCTGCTGAACCCGGTGTCGTTTGTGCTGTTTGCGATCGTGCTATGGAGATTCTTTAGCGCTAGAATTGCGTCGGAAGAGTCTTATCTGATCCAATTCTTTGGGGTTGAATACGAGCGTTACAGAAATGACGTTCCAGTTCGAATCCCGTTCATTAAATAATCTATTTATCGCTGCTATGTACCCAGTAGGTCAGTGGACAATTAGCTAATCTGATGTCAAGTCTATGACGTCGTCCGATCGGCTCGAGCCCATCAGTCCTTCAGATGCGGCGGTACCCAGCGTGTGTGATTCAGCACCAAAGCTGTTTGGAGAAGGAGGTGAGGTATTCGCTATATGTCTCTTCTGAGGCAAAAGGTTCAAATACGGTTTTTTCGGTATGAAGGGCGATACGATGGGCCGCCTGCCTCTTGAGTGTGCCGGGGGAAGTGGTCCCCCGATCGGACTTGCTGATGGACCGCTCCCTTGCACAGGACTGCCTAACCTTGGATTGCCCAAGCTAGACGTGAAAGGTCGAGAAGGCAAGGGAGGAAGTTGCGGAACTCCAGTCGCATTTGCGTTTCCATTAGTGGGATGGCCCGGGTTGTGTCCATTGTACATGCTACCGTTTGCAGATGTGGGACCGCCGTTATTGCTCGTTAGAGGCGGTATGGTACCGCCTGTGTCGGGCGGTCTCATTACCTGTCCGGTCAGCCCTAGTATCGACGTCGTTTGCGGGTTGGATGGTCGTCGAAGGCTAGGCATTGATGCAGCCAGGTTAGTCGAGTCAGATAACTGAGGATTGCGTTCTTCGAGACCCACTGGACTCTCGCTTGCTGAGAGGGCAGGTGTCTGCTGTCCCCTATTGCCTGGAACAGGAGTGGGTGATGCTGGTTCGGGTAAAGAGGCCTCCTGATGTAGCTGACCATTATTAAGTGGAGTTTTCCCGAGTATGTTGGGTATTTCTTGATTGCGGTTCACATATGAGAGACTGTTATCGTTCGCTTCGGTCATCTGCCGACTAACCGTGGGTGTATTAGTGTGTGCTCTTGGGTCTAAAGTCGAGCCAGAGACACTGGATGTATGGTCCATGTACCATCCGCCAGACGGTGGCGAGTTCGTATTAGTTGTATCTTCTAAGCTGGCATTGTTTAGATTTTGTTCCGTTTCATGGTTCTCAGTTTCTTCAGTATCACTATCAAGTGATATGACTACTGGTTCGTTGGCAGGGTTTCCCGTCCTTGAGCTATGTCCCACAAGCTTTGACAAGGGAACATCATTTTCGTCACTGTCTTCGTTGAATTCCTTTTTAACAACTGTGTCTGCGGATTTCGATGATTCTTTTGGTTTATTCGACTCTTCCTCCAATGCCCTCCAAGAGCCGTCTGTGGACAGTTCTACCTGCTCGACATCTTCACTGGAATTTTTTAGAATCTCGTCGACATACTCACAAATGGCCAAATCACTCAACTTTATATCTATCTGACAAACAGGACATTGCCAAGTTGGAACTTGCAACTGCGAGTATATGTACCATAGAGCATCATAACATTGCAAATGGTTGCACATGATAGATTTCACCGGGTATCGCATTCGTGTATAGGAAACGGGACATTGCAAAGTCATTACTGTCGAAGTAGTTATCAAATCATCCTCTTCTTCGCTCAAACATTTCTTGATGTAATTCAATGTTGCAGCTTTTATTATTTTCGGCCTTTTAAGTACTTCCTGGAGTAGATGCTCTGGAGTAACCACCTCCACGATATAGCAGTATATGCAGTACTCACTCTTGGTGAATGCGTACACAACTTCTAATACGTTCTGTTGTGGGGACGGCCTCAAATATGGAGTCAAATCGGCTGGCTTCGCAGTACCAAGTTTATTTTTCAAGCCTCGTACGTTGTCCTTGACCTGTACGTTGTTGAATCTTATCTCATTGGGATGCGGGAATTGAATGTACTCACCAGCGGCCGAGGGAGCATTTCCGTATGCTCCACACAGTAGATATAGTCTATACTTGTCATCGGATTCAAGCATCGTCCAGTCTGCCTTTGATAGCTTAAATTTGGCGATGCAAGCGCCTCTAACCGTAGTGATATTGATCTTCTGGGCTGTCTCTGGTATCAGTTTGATCAACTTGTAGAATGGCGTTGGTTTGAAGTAGAGACATGGGCGTTTGGCGGGAGCAGCTTTGGGAGCCTCTGATTTCGCTACCTCACTGGGCCATGCTGCATATCCATGTCCAGTCTGAGGAGGTGCTGCAGCTGTCCTAGACGGCTGCTGTAGGGAGCTCACGGGCTGATGGCCCGTAGCAACTGGATGATAGTAAGCACCATCCCTAATCGTTTTCCAAAGATCGTCATATTTCGGTAGGGTCTCTCCCAACTTCAACTTTCCAATCAATATCCGCACTGCTTTCGGTCTCCATGGATCCAAGTTGCCTATCGTGCATGAATCTTTCAAAAAGACTCTAATGCGGTCTTGCAAATCCGCCTTTCGTCCCGCAATCGGCTGCGACAGCGACCTACAGATAGCCTTGAGTTCTGGAACTTTCAGCATTTCCATCTGAGCTGTAACCTCTTGTATATCTTGATGTAGGCCTCGGCCTATCCCAGCTGCCGCACTGGCCCTCATCGACATCTGTAATGCGGGAAAAACACACCTGGAAGCTTGGCTAGCGAACAGCTAAGCTCTTCGAGCAATAATCACCGGTTTTCAAGCCCTACAGGAGACTCTCGGAAGCGTACCGCTGCTAAATAATGGTTTATGTCATCATAACGACCGATTCCAGCAAAGAATCGGTAAATTCAGCCCGTTACCCGGATCTGGTGAAGTTTTGATCTTCCAAAGAATCATCATTTGGAAGGAATTTCATACCATTTCTAACCTCCAGAGAGTCTCTGAGGCATCATTTATTTGCCTCAGTTTTGTCCACGAGAAACTGGAATTTTTGAATCTCAAATTGGTATCGAGATAGCTGAAATAGCCATTTATTAGTTAGATTTTTATCTGTTAAATAGTGAAAAATTGTAAACAGTTAACCGCAGACTCCGTAGCTACCTCGGGCTTCTGCTTGTGCTGTTATTTCGGCTCTTCTGTCGCCTGTAATTACTGTCGCTGAATTACTGACGCTGATTTACTGACGCTGAAAAAATCTGAAAAAAAGAGCGATGAGCTCTATATAATCCATTATTGATGATTGAAAGTTGTACTGGCAGACTAGTATAGAGTCCTTGCATTCCGTTCAGGTGTAATTATGGCCAAGAGAATAACTGTGCTGATTTCTGGATCTGGATCCAATTTACAGGCTTTAATTGATGCACAATCAGAAGGTAAATTGGGCAATGCTGAGATAGTTTCGGTCATATCGTCGAGTAAGAAAGCGTATGGTCTAACAAGAGCTGCTGCAGCAAATATTCCTACCAAGGTTCAATCACTGTATCCATACACTAGAGACATACCACAGGATAATAAAGAAAAGCGTGCGGAAGCCAGAGTCCGTTTTGAAAAAGATTTGGCAGAGCTGGTACTCTCCGATGAACCTGATCTGGTGGTATGTGCCGGCTGGCTATTGATACTGGGTCCTGAGTTTTTGTCTCGTGTCAACAGGGTACCAATTATCAACCTACATCCTGCGCTGCCCGGTGCGTTCGATGGGACCACTCATGCGATCGAAATGGCCTGGAAGAAGGCTGAAGACGAGGGTAAGCCATTGAAGGCGGGCTGCATGGTTCATTACGTGATTGAAGAGGTAGATAGAGGCGAGCCGTTGCTCATTAAAGAGTTGGAGATTGTTCCGGGCAAAGAGACGTTGGAAGAGTACGAAAAGAGGGTTCACGAAGCGGAGCACATTGCCATCGTGGAGGCCACCATCGCCGCTTTGTCAAAGAAATAGAACCGTAGATTTCTTCGAACCAAGTGTTATGCTAGAGTTAAGTACGTACGAATTCTATCCCACGATATCTACCGTTTCTTCCTCAATGTCACAGATCTTCACAATGCTTTCCTTCAGCATTGCTGTGGTGCCCCTGGCGAACTTATAGCTCTGTTGTTTTGGTTCTCTGACGTTTGGAGTCAGATGGTTCCTTAGGTACTCGGCATCCTTGCCGATCTCCATCACACAGACATCCACGTTCGAACCCGAGCCCAAATCGTTCCATATACCGGCCTCAATAGCGTCCGACGCAAGCTTGATGGCCTCTTCTTTCGTCAGATCCTGCCTCCACTTCGACTCCAGCACCGCCATAGCGGCCAAAGAACCCGATCCCAGCGACTGATAGTAACCAACGTCTGTAGAACCATGTGCGTGAATAGAAAAAAGATGAGCACCCGTCGGATCCACTCCCGCGACGATCAAATACGCCCCAATGTGACCCTGATACTTGAAAAGGTGCTGTTTCAGCATCTGCAGCGCCGAAACCACACGAGGCTCCCTATTAACATAAAGCGAATGTAACTCCAAATTAGATCCAATCAGCTGAGTCACTGCCTCCGTGTCCGCCGCCGTACCGGCTCCAGCACACCATATACGCGGAGCAATCCGATGTAACTTGGCACAATTCTTATCTGCCACAATGGGACCCTGTGTAGACCTCGTATCAGCGGCAATCACCACTCCATCCTTAAATTTCACACCAACAATTGTCGTACCAGTCGACGTCGCCTTCGGTTGAACATACGCCTTCGACGCTAAGAAATTGTTTCTCTGATAGTTATCGAATGAAAGACCTGCCATCTCACCAATTGACCACCCAAATGGCACCACAACCTCTCTATTATCCACCTTTTAAAGGTGGCAAATCTTGATGATACCCAGTCCTTTAGAGTTCATAGTACTAGAGGGCCCTTCGTACCGAGTGACCCTCTGCTAAGGCCTATTTGAAAGATTCAGCGTGAAGATGAAGAGTTTTGGCCACTTAGCAGCTGGTTTAAGCCCTGTGAGAGGTCTGGAGTGGTTGTGTTTGCTTGCTGGTAGGTGGGCAAGGCTGCTGGGCGAAAACTGGAATGAAATCGCATGTCGGGTGTACGAGTTTTGTAGATCCTTCCAAGATCCGGACTCTGGTGGTGCCAGTGGGCAAATGGAGACGAGAAGAGTTTGTTGAGGCGGTGAGGAAGTTGCAGAGATACGGGGAGATCAGGCTTGTGGATATTAGTCCGATAGAGAGCTCGTTGTTCACTCCTCAGGGGTTTCCAAGCGGCAGATTGTTCTTTACGTTTAGCAGTTCGGGATACAATGACTCGTTGAACCTGTTTTTGTATGATTTTGAGCCATTTCGAAAGATCTTTGTGGTGATTGGACTGGCGAATGCATGTGGTGATTTTGAGTATGATTTGGCAAGGCTGAGGGAGCGGTACCCTACTGTGATTTCTCATAATTTGATCGTGGTGTCGAAAGATGCGATTGTGACAGAGAATTCTAATGTGTTTTACTGTGGTCCAGAGCTTGAGGATAAGTTGGAGACGACTTTGTGTGATATTGGTAAGAATTTCCTGCTGGCGTTAAACCATTATTATTCTTCCTACAAGCATGTTACACTGCGTTCTCCGGGGGCAATCGGCGGGAATGCTGTGCTCAAGACATCTCTGACAAGACAGGTCGCGGTAATGAACGCCACTACCGCGACTTCTGTGAATGCGTCCAAGAGGTTGTCGTCGATCGAACTTACCACTAATAGTATCAAGCGGTCGGCGTCGCTGAAATTGGCTAAGTCTCTATCGACACCTGAGAACAGATCGCAGAATCGCTCAAGAGGTAGGCAACTGAAAATTCTAGGCAATTTCCAATTACTGGCGGGAAGGTATACGGACGCGCTAGCGAGCTTCAGTGAAGCAATCACGCTGCTGCATAAAATACGAGATCATTTGTGGCTTGGATCTGCACTTGACGGCATTGCTATTTGTTTTTTGCTCTTGTCTTATCTACAGGTCTCCTTCCAGATACCTTCCATCATCAACGTTCTTTGTCCACATCAAGCA
This sequence comes from Torulaspora indica, assembly GCA_931305995.1. NCBI lineage: Eukaryota > Fungi > Ascomycota > Saccharomycetes > Saccharomycetales > Saccharomycetaceae > Torulaspora > Torulaspora indica. Next base: position 76,414 of record CAKNUP010000004.1, on the reverse strand, counting down.
TCAAACGCTATCTCGGAGACAGATTCGCCCAGAAATAGTATCTCTCATGTGCCGACGAGATCTCCTCGAGGCTCCACCAGCTCTTTATCATCGGCAGCAGCTATAGATGTCGAGTCCGTCAATCTGCCGAAACTTATCAAATCAATCTCTGAAAAGATAATGTACTATTATGAACTAAGTTTATCTCATACCAGTGATTACGCACCGCAAATGGTTTACTCTGAGATTCTCTTGAAGACGTTGTCCTTCATGGTATGCTGTCGATCAAGCGGTGGGTTATCTTCAGATGACTTGCGACTGATTATAAACGGCACATTGCCTGAGCCGGAAAAGTTCGATTGCTCTACTCTTGAGCCTGCATTTACAAGCAACGAAATCTATCTTTTTGCCAATAGACTTTTTGACCTACAATTGAAGGAAATGGACATTGAGCCCCAATGTGATATATACATGCATCTAGCGGAAGTATACCGTTCGCTAGGGTTCGGAAGAAAAAGAGCCTTTGTGCTCCGACTGCTTCTAGTTGCCATCAGCTCGAATGCTGATGACATACTTCTGACTCCCGACTACCGAGAATATCTGGAAAATATGGCTGAGCTATACGGTATAGAAAAGTCTTCAGCGTTTGAAACTATGATAAATGAGCAGGAGGACATCTCATGGCCCACTTTACAAAAGAGATGTTTACAACTTTGTTTGACAGTAGCAAGCAGAGCTAACGATAAAAAGCTATCCGCTTATTACGCATCATCACTCATTGGAAGATATACACATCTTCTGACACAATCCGAACAGGTTAATCTGTTAAATGATCATCTTGAGCCACTTGTATCAGATGGTTACATTAACTCATATTGGGATCCATATCTCTTACGAGATATCAAGTTTGCACAATTGGAATACACCGGTTCAGCCGTTGACGGAGCGGAGTTCCCCATTGAAATGCGAATGACGTCCTCCGAGAAGCAGAACGGCGAAGTTCGTAAACTAGATACTCACCAGGTTTTCAACCCATTTAAAGCAGTTCAAGCCACTTCAAAGACAACGGATCCAAATTTCATCCAAGGTACTTTTCTGGTTGGCGATAGAGCCATGATATCATGCTTGGTTCAAAACCCATTTAAATTTGAGATCGGCATCACGGAACTGAATTTTGGCCCGGAAGCTGGTAAGCACATAGAACTGGACCAAAATGACATAACTCTTAAGGCGCCTATTTTTGTATCACCTGAATCCACAAGAATGGTGAATCTACCAGTCAACTTCAAGGCTCCAACAGGGGATGAGTTGCTGAGCATCAGCTCCCTAGAGATGTCGATAATGGGATTGCCACCGAGAGCATTTACTATGATTCCATCAGAGACTGGATTTCCAGATTATCAAAAGTTTGATGGGGACCAGGATCTTGGAAATACCGTCAAGATTAAGATTCTGCCGCAACAGCCAGAACTTCAAGTCTTGAGGACAGAAAACATCGCTGATAACTCCTGGATGATGCTTCATGGAACAAAGCAAGAAATCTCCATCATTTTCAGAAACAAGTCTCTAAGCTGTTCCATTGATTATCTGCAATTTTCCCATTTGACCAATATTGAGAAATCGTTCAAGACAGATTACTGGAAGAAACTGCCGTACGATGACTTGTATGGTGTTGAGAAGCAGCTGGAGTGGCTCAAGGAGTCGTGCATCACAGTTTTGGACGCACCTGTAAAATTGGCCCCCAATGAGGTTGCGAAGGTTAAGATAGAGATAGACGCTACATCCGTTCCGCTACAATTTGACGGGTTCGACATAATAGTGAACTACGGTATGCATGCAAGCAAAGAATCCTACATGTACATGAAGACGTTGTACCTACCATACGAGGTGTCTCTGAAAAGAAGCATAGAAGTACCTGGAATAGAAATTGTTCCTCTGAATGAGCTATTTGCGCCTGAGATGGAGACGGTGGATTGGGTTGAGTTTGTGATGAACAGAAAGCGTTCCGACCAAAATTTTCGAGTCGGCGACTATGTCCTGCTTTTGCTCGACATAAGGAACTCCTGGATCGACGGCGTGAGCCTTGAGTTATCATTCCAGGATTTCCGCAGCCACCAATACCTGATTGAAGCGGAGCATACGACCAGAGCAGTGGTGCCGATCAAGAAAATTGAACACCAGCGTGTACCATTCGGAGCCCGGCCCATTCCACGAGTCTTCAACAACAGACAGTACATCCAAAGTGGCCTCAGCGAAGATCAGAAACGGGAGATGAGAGAAAAATTCTGGTGCAAAGAGCATATCCTCTCGCACCTGCGATGCCGATGGCACCTTGCCAAGGATCCCGCTATCACAGGAGAAGTGGACTTCCGACAGTTCCTGGACAAATTCGACGACCTAATGGTAACCAACCTCTACGCGGACCGATCGCCCTACCTTGTGGACCTCGCCATCGATCAAACAAAGATCTCCAGAAACCAATCTGTCAACGCAAGAGTGACAATTACCCCAACACCTGCAAGACAGGCAACCAGTGAGCAATTGCTGCTTACCTTCATGATATTTGATCATCAGACATCCAAGATTTTGCCAACTAGCAGTCGAAGAGTCCTCTACAACGGAACCTTGACCAGGCACATCGTCGCAGCGAAAGAGACCAAGATCGCGCTAGAACTCATACCGATCGAGCCCGGAACCTACGAGATATGTGCCCTCATAACTAACTCGACCGAGGACCGTCCCATGAGCCTATTCAACCAAGAGCCAGTAACTCTCTTAGTAACCTGATCTAGTCAATATCTGGTACACGTGACCCGAGGACGGTATACCTTTTCACCAAATTTTTCACTATTATAGCTAAGACTAGTAGTAAAAAGAGGAATAATTGATCCAAGTGAGCAGCTGGAGGGCTCTATTAGCTGGATTTGGTTCTAATTTTTGTGCTGTTTCGATGGGGAAAGGTCTTGCAAAACACGGGTTCAAGAGCGGTGTCCTACCGGTGACTAGATCCATATTGAAAAATCCTACCACTAAACAAGAGTCTATTGTAGCGAAAGTCAATGCTCCGCAGCCAAAAGGGCCTAAAGGAGTTGGGTACGCGGAGGGAGTTGCCCACCCAAGAAATTCTCATAGGGAACCCAGTCCTGTGAAATTTTTGGACGTTGAAGAACTGATTCAGAACACAGCTGCGGCACCAGCAGGCGTAAAGCCTGCTGTGACGCCGCAGCAGCAGACCAAATTGCGGAAGGCCGAGCTGAGAAGACAGTACCTGTCGGAAGCGTTCCGGCAGGAGGAAGCTAGGTTGATATCGCTGGGGAAACTGATGGAGGAGAAGAAAGAAGCATTGGAACAGGAGAGGAAAGCCGAGATATCGCTGTTGAATCAGAGCAAATCGTCTGATTTGACGATCCCCACGTTAGAGGGCATATTAGAGGGTCCCTTGATGAGACAGCGGACCCCCGAGGAGAAGAAACTTCACAGGATGAAGCGTAAGTACAACAGAGAATTGATGGAATTCGAGGCAAAGGAACGGAAACTCGAAGATCTGCTACATCTGTACCACGTTTCAAACGAATTCATCGTCACTGAAGCTCAACTACTGAAGAAGATCGACGAAGCGTTCGCCAACGAGGGCTCTGACGTACTCAGAACCAGACTAAGCATGGGAGCCTCTAGAATAAGGTCCAGAAACGAGAGCAACATCGGCGATGCCCTATTCGGGACGCTGGGCGCGGGCGAGCATCTCGGCCTGCCACCAGTGAAAGAGTTCCTGAGCGGCGAGATGACCAACTTTGCCCACAAAGTCGATCTGAAAACCTCACAGCTAATGGCCCAGAAGAAGACCGATGCCGATACCATCCTACAGACCCAATCATAAAAGTTATAACTATATTTCATGTAAATATACTACACCACTACTCATCCACCGGAGTAATCAACGTTATGTTATCGCCTTTCAGCAATATCTTACCCAATTTCCTGCTCTTCTCCACCTCTTCCACTCCGTTCTTCGCATCCACCGGTATTTCCACCGCATCCTCGATCACTACGTTCATAAACTCATCAAACCCATTTATCTTACCTCTTATCCTGATGCCCACCTGTTCGTACAGCCAAATCGTCACCACCGTCTGCTGTTGAAGGTATCCAAAGATGCAATTGATTGGTGGAACCATAGCTGTACACTTCCAAGACACTACGAGGCCGATACGAGGTCGCTAGAGAGCTTGAGCCGTCTTAAAGACGCCTAAGACTAGCGATGAGCTAGCTTATATAGTGCCATTTTTCACACTATATATGAAAAAGTTTCAACTAAGAGCTCTTATTTAACTGAAAAATCGAAGCAAGCGTGAAGAAAGCCTGGCTGTGATGTCGTTGCAGGTGGCCGATGTTCAGAAAGCACTACAATGTGTGTCTTCGAATGCTGAGCAGTCCAAAAAGAACGAAGCGTTGCAGTTTCTGGAAGGGTTCCAAAAATCGGCCGGTGCTTGGAAGATATGTCACGATATTCTCACTAATGTGGATCCTTCTTTCTTGGAATTACACATTTTTGCAGCCCAGACTTTGCGGAATAAAGTTACTTATGATCTGTCGCAGCTGGAGGGCAATTTGCTGCAGTTTAAGGACACTTTGATACATCTGGTGGTGTTACACAGCCAGAAATTGGTGATAACGCAGCTAAGTGTGGCGTTGGCTCGCTTAGCTATTCAGTATATTCAATGGAGGGATCCTGTGGTGGAGATTATCCAGTGTTTGAACCCGTATCCGTCCAAGTTGCTTTGTTTCCTGAGGATTTTGCCAGAGGAAACGCTGGATATCGGGTCTACTCCGTTGACTGAGGATGAGTTTAACTCGAGGACGCATGAGCTGATCAGTGCGATTGCCGAAGATGTGTTGAAGTTTCTGATCTCTTGTGTAGAGATTCTGAAAAGCCAGCGGAACGCGGATATCACGCTGGAACAGGTCATACATTGCTTGGCGTCGTGGTCTTTTGAGTTTCCAGTCGACCAGTTGCTTTCGGTAGAACCTCTCATATCGATAATTTTCGAATCTCTGCTGAATGGGCCTGGGGAGTCTCCAGAGGTGTTCGATGCAGCTGTTGATTGTCTGACGGTTGTGCTACGGGAGAGCAGAGATGCTCCTAATGAGCAGTTGGTTCTTGCTCTTTATGAGCAGCTCATGAAACTGCAAGCAAGTCTACTACCGAATCTTTTGGATGCATCGAATGGTGGAGAAGAAGAATATGAGATTATGGAGGGCCTCACGCGTCTGTTTGTCGAGGCAGGCGAGGCATGGAGTGTTTTCATCTCAAAATCACCACAGATTTATAAACCAATTGTGACAGCCTTACTGATGTTTACATGCAAAAACGATGATCTGGATGTCGCATCTTATACCTTCCCATTTTGGTTTAGTCTGAAGCAAAATCTAGTTCTGCCAAGATATCAACAATCAAAGGAGCAGTACGTGCCCATATTTGAGAGTTTAATAAGTGGTATCATTAAACATTTGCAGTATCCCCAGGATCAGTTCACATCTGGCGAAGATGAAGACAAGTTTAAGGAATTTAGATATCACATGGGAAGCGTGCTCAAAGATTGTGCGGCAGTCGTGGGCACTTCCCGAGCATTGCATCAGCCGTTAACCAAAATCATGACGGCAGTAAACAACAATGGATCCTGGCAAGAGCTAGAGGCTCCTCTCTTCTCTTTAAGGACAATGGCACAGGAAATATCTCTTTCTGAAAACAAGCAACTGCCGCAGATCTTTCAGATCTTGTGCAGCCTGCCAGAGCATCCAAAAATCAGGTATGCGTCTACATTAGTGCTTGGTAGGTACACCGAATGGACAAGCAAACACCCAGAAATGCTCAAGATGCAATTAGATTACCTTTTTGATGGATTCCGTCAAGCTCAAGGACAAAAGAGTTCTGAGATCATAACGGCGTCTTCCCATGCTCTCATGTATTTTTGCTCTGATTGTTCTAATCTTCTCAGTGAATATGTGGATCAGCTTTTTGATTTCTACTTCCAGGTTGAAAATATGTTGGATATAGAATCGCAGTTCGAGCTTTGCCAGGGTCTAAGTGCCGTGATAGATAAGCAAGCTACTGAGAGAATCTCATCCGTGCTTCAAAAGTTATTGGATCACAGTTCCGCAGAAATCAACGAGCTCATTCCTAAGTGGAAGTCTGAACCGACCGTGTTTAGCGCTCAGATCGCTGACAAGATTGATCTTGTCTATGCCCTATTTGAGGAACTCAAACCACGCAATGAATACCCTCAACAGGGCCAGGAACCTTTGGCAGCACAGATTGAGTTTATTTGGCAGATGTTGAGAAGTTTACTGGTAGACTTCGGTGCAATGTCGGACACCGTAATAGTTGAAAGAGCAACGAAACTTTTGAGAAGAGTTTTCGAAAAGTTCCACCTATTTTGTGAGCCAATTTTGGAATCAGTGGCAGCATTTCTAGCTCAAGGTTACGCGAACACAGGGATAGGATCGTATCTCTGGTGCTCTGGTTCCATTATAGTTGTCTACGGAGATGATGAAGCATTACCTGTGCCGCCTCAACTCAAGCATGCGGTTTGGCAATTCGCCGTATCCCAAACTGATACTTTCATGGTCAACTTCAACAAAATAGAAGTTGCACGCCTCAATGATCACTACGAATCGATTATGGATTTTTTCTCCATGATTTCGGATCTGATTATGTTTTATCCAAAGGAGTTTATTCTAACAACTGAACTACTAGGAAGTACCACCGATACTGCTTTAAAGTGTGTCACAAAACTCGATAATTATGACGCATACATTCTAGTTTTGCGTTGCTTAGATGACATTATTTCTTGGGGATTTAAAACACCACCAATCTCTACAGCAGCTATAACTTCGGTACCCGATGAATGGCGGCAGCAAATATCCAAGGAAATCATCATCTCAAGAGGCTCAATACTAGTAAATGCACTTGTTATCGGACTTGTATCAAATTTCGAGTCATCGACTCATTCGGATGCTGTAAGTTGCATAGTAAAGTGTTTCCGCCTAGCATTCGAAGTGAATAACAACGACCCAAGCGTTTGTGCACAGTGGGTCTTGCACGCTGTTGAGCAGCTAAACTCTGTTACTCCTAAAGAGAAGGAGAAATTAGCTGAGGCTGTAACCAATGGGTTAAGTCAAAGAGATTACCGCAAGGTGAGGGAGGGCATCAAGACATTTGTTGCGTGGTATCTGAGGAAAAATGTCAGCCCGAGATGTTACTGAAAACCCGTTTATAGAAATTGCATAGGTGTGTAGAAAGATCCACACCATTAGGTTTACACCGTTAAGTCGAAGAATAATTCTCTCGATTTAAGAAATATTATTATAATTTACCAAATTGCCATCTGTAGTGATCCATTGTTCTGTTCAATAGTTCCTGGTTGACGTCGCCATCTTCAGACGTCCTGGTGGCTCAGTTTTTTCAATACATCAGGATATGCTCTGAAAATCTCATCAAATCTCTGAGGATAAGAAGCCTGGAACACTTCAGGATCATTACCGAGGGCGACGAAAAGAGTGGCAGTACCCGATCTTATAGTCTCGTTTGCAACGTTGCAGATTTGCAACGCAATGACAAAGGAGAAAGCGATTAAAGGAGCATTGAAGCCACCTGAGGAATTATAAGCAGGCTTTGTAAATCTCAAGTAAAGGAAAGCCAGAAGAGCTGCCATGTAACTCGCGAATAGAGAGTACAATCCCAACGCGACCCCGATCAAATTATCATTCACCAAAGCATCCATACCCTTCTCTCTAAACATGTACCAAGTTTCCTTTGCAGATTTCAGATACGGGCGCCCATATAGGGCGATGAAGCAGTAAGCGTAGTGGTTGAAGTATGATGCCAACCATCTGAGGAAGCCAACAATCCAGTCGAGGAGAATGAATGCTATCTGATCCATAAAACCACCCCCACTGCCTGCGATGCTTTGCCTGGCCAGGTTGATTAATTGCTGCAAAGTCTCGATTATAGAGACAATCAGAGAACCGAAACAGACGGACCCGAAGCAGTATGTTATAGCCCTCTTGAAGGAGCCGAACGCAGGCCATCTGGGCATTCCCTGGTCCGATTTCGACATATAGTACCAGCAGCCATAAACACCCGAGACGGTGCAATGAATAACGTTTCTGATCACTTCGCTGATATAATAACCGAAGAAGAAGACAAGAAAGAGCAGACCGATCTTGGTAGCATTCGAACACCCGCCTCCACTGACATCACAACCGCCGTTCGAGCTCTTCGGATCGTACTTCATATAAGTTGCCACGATCACAGCTGAAAACAGCATTGCGAAAGCTCCACCAACCAACGTACCGATCAAAGAGACGAAAAGCGTCTGCGGACATTTTTTCATGGCGTCGATGACTGTCTTGAGGACTGCAATGCTGAACGGGATTCTAGATCTCATACACCAGTAGAACCAAGCCGTCAGCAACGTAAACACCAAGAATACAATCCCGGCAGACCAGTATCTTAGAGCCAAGTACATGACCGCGGTACCCAACCCTGCCATAATGTTAACAATCATTCCACAGTAAATGAAGAACTTTGGAAACATACGGCACAAGACAATCCCCACAACAGAAAAGAACATCGCAATCACTGCCGCAAACACTAGCAAAATCGCAGAGTTCGTGTTCAAAGTCCCGGTATTATTGTTTGTGTAGATCCCAGATCCGGTCTGCGAGTAAGTCTGAGCCCAAGCCCTCAACGTAATACTAGCAATCAGAATAAACCCTCCAACACACAGCAAAAAGAAGATCGTAAACGGCCAATCGTTCCACTTGGGCTTGTCATCTGTCGGAAATGCCTGTTCAAAACTGCCAATCGGAGCTCCTTCACCAGGAGCATTCAAATTATAGTACTTATCCTGTCTAAAGTGATACTGCTGATTATCTCCACCCTCTGGTTGCTGCTCATACGATGAATTATCCTGGCGTTGAACATCCTCGCTTATTCCACCACCGCTATGGCTCGGAGGTGGTCTACTAGGTTCTTGAAACTTCTCACTCATATCTCTGACCACTTTCCAGACTCTTATACTCGACCAAAGCTCCTTACATCTGTCTTTTATACCAAAACTGTAGCCTTCTTTATAGTCTTGTAGCTTGCCTGGTTTTTGCGATGGGACAACACCCTTATTGCACCACCACGCAAGGCTGAACAGCATTTAGCCATATAAAAGGAGAGCATTTGGCTGGTTTGCGAGCAACTAGAAGACTCAAGCTGGCGCACTTGACCTTTCCCAGGAAGTTCCCGGTTCCGCAGAGTGATTTTGAAGCCCATTTCGTGCTAGAGGCCGGTAGGTCCGAGTTTGAAGGGAAAGATTCCTGGAGGATATAGCAAGCGGGAGTGTACAAGAAGACAGGCTTGGAGTGAGATGACGAGCAGTTGGACAGCACAGAACGCTTTGAATGATGGTTGCTAAGGAACTGGTTGCTATGGGTTACCGTGAAGCCGGGTAACGGCCTTTTTTATTAAGCAGTTGACTGCCTGGAGGGCAGATATTGATTAATGGTGCCACGTTTGGTCAGAGAGGGCCAGGTGGCTGCTGTTTTAGACCAGGTAGCATGTCTTCGAGGTATAGAGTCGAGTACCATTTGAAAAGTCACCGCAAGGATGAGTTTGTCGAGTGGATCAAGGGATTGTTGGCGACGCCGTTTGTGCTGCACGCAGTTTCGCACGATGTGGACGATTTAACGACTACACAGAGGGTGAGATCGCAGTATGCGGAAATATTCAAGGATATTGAGGGGCTGGTCTCGAACAAGATCGATTTTGACTCGAGAAATGGGCAGTTGGAGGAGAACGACGACAGTGAGGTGAAGTATGATTTGATGGGCAAGTCAAGACTGAACCAACTGGTTCCGACTATTGGTAGCTTCTTTACAGAGCTTCCTCTCGAGAAAGCGTTCCTGTGGGAGGACTCGCAGAGGGGCATTTCTGAGCGGAGGATGGTGGCTCCGAGCTTTAACGATGTGAGAAGAATCTTGAATACGGCACAAGTCTTCTATTTCGCCGATAAGAGGAAAAAATACCATGATAATCAGTTAAAGTTGGTCACGTTTGATGGAGACGTTACGCTTTATGATGACGGTGGATCGCTTGACTACACAAACCCTGTTATTCCTTACATTGTCAAACTGCTGCAGAACGACATCCGCGTTGGGATCGTCACGGCGGCCGGCTACGACGAACCATCGCAGTATGAGCGCAGATTGAAGGGTCTGATTGTTGCCGTTCACGACTCTTCAAGTTTGTCTTTGACACAGAAACACAACCTGACCGTGATGGGAGGTGAATCGAACTACCTGTTCCGCTACTACGAGAACGAGGATAATACTTTTGGCTTCAGGACGATTGAGCAACAAGAGTGGATTCTTTCCCACATGACGGAATGGGATCAGTCAGACGTGAACCAAACACTTGATTTCGCGGAAAAGACGTTGCGCAGTCTCAAGGATAGACTACACCTGCCGGACGAGACAGCGATCGTGAGAAAGAAAAGAGCCGTTGGAATTGTGCCTGGTGAAAGATATGACCCTGTTGCACAGAGACAAGTTCGAGTGAAGCTTGAGAGGGAGCAGCTCGAGGAAGTCGTTCTCACGCTGCAGGCCACTCTTGAAACTTTCCCGCCAGCCAGACGCATCAAGTTTAGTTGTTTTGATGGTGGTAGTGATGTTTGGTGCGACATTGGTGGCAAGGACCTAGGTTTGCGTGTGTTACAGAACTACTACAGCCCTGAAGATCCTATCAGGCCCAGTCAAACTTTACATGTGGGCGACCAGTTTGCGCCTGTTGGATCGGCAAATGACTTCAAAGCAAGATTGGCAGGCTGCACGCTATGGATTGCGTCCCCAGAGGAAACGGTGACGAATCTACATAGGCTTTTAACAGAGTAATCGGGACTTACCGAATCATTAAGAAAAAAAGGCTAATTGTTTCTGTATAATTAGTAAAAAAATAATAGATTTATCGTTAATGATTTGGTTTGTGGGGGGTATCGAGGTTCAAACGTCACATCATTTTTTCGATTTTTTCTCCTTCTTCTCGCAGATCTTTCCTCTCGATTTTGGTTCTCTTGCTAACCAATAAAAGAAGATGGCGGCAACGTAGTTGAAGACGATGAAGGATATGAAAATACCATAGTTCCTCCACCTATGACTGTATTTGGATCCGACAGTCGCTAAGAAATCGTTCGTGTAAGAGAATTGACAGAACTGACATATATCAGTGGCATTAGGATCTTGTAAATAACCAGTGCCTGCCATTTGGATGTAAGGTGCCATATATTGACCGCAAGTCTGTCCAGGAATTGGTGTAAATTTGATTAGTTCGTAGTCAGAGCATTTGACCTTCACATTCGCGATACCTAGAGCCAAAAAGGCTTCAATCAAGTAAGTCAGTGGATTGCACCTGTACATGAAGATCCAGAAACCAGGCATAGCGTCTTTCGTAGCCATAACACCACAGAAAGATAAGCACATCGTGAATAAGAGCGATGCTAAATTTGCTGCAGTTTCTGCAAGTTCCATGAAGGAGATACACAATACAGCCATGGATCCAATGTAAACGTAAAAACCAATAGAAAACAGCCAAAACAAAGCACCTCTTTCATGTAATTGCCCAGCGGCAGAAGCGTTGGAATAAAACCCGACAGCATAGTAGTAAATTAGGTAGGCCAGAGTACCGGCAAGGATGTTCCATGGAACTTCCACCACTATTTGAGACACAATGAATGCTTTCCATGAGAAAACTCTAGACGAGCGCTCCCTCGCCTCGTACAAGTTTCTTTGTTCAACAAACAAAGGTATATATTGTTCCAGAAGAGTGTTGAAGATAACAGTGAACATGAAGATTGACAACATCTGGTTCTGCATACCTTGAAGAGATCTATCGGCTTTGAAAAACGTGAAACCAATGAAAAGATTGTCGAAAATCGTTAAGGCAAATTTAGCCCACAAGTAACCAGGAGATCTATAATACTGTTGAAATAAGCGGAGACAGACCAATTTTATCTGGTAAAACAATGATGTTGCATACAATTTATGCTTCTCTGCATCATCCATCAAAGAAGTGGTCTTATTTGGGAGTTCTCTTTCCATTTGATCCAATTCTTGTCTGACGGCCTTGTACTCATCAGAATTTCTCCAAACTTCATAGTAATCTTGATTCGCATGACTACCGGGAGCTGCACCCACGACTTCCAGCATCCACTCTGCAGGATTCGCATCGGGTGGGCACTTATGAGCACCATTGCGCTCGAAGTAATCGATCATGGTGCGACATCCTTCACCCAATTCACCAAAGTAGACTGTCTCCCCGCCACGTTTCAAAAAGAGCAAGCGGTCAAACTCTTGCATCAGCATAGCTGAAGGTTGGTGAATCGTGCACAGAATGGCTTGGCCGTGATTAGCCAGCTTCTTCATCAATTGACAGATAGACCACGCAGTTTGAGAGTCCAAACCAGAAGTAGGCTCATCTAAGAACACCAAAAGGGCCGGCTTAGCGACCAGTTCTACCCCGATAGTTAATCTCTTTCTCTGTTCCACATTCAGGCCCTCGCCCGCAACACCGACGACAGCGTCAGCGTAAGCTTCCATTTCCAAGACCTTGATAACCTCTTCTACATACCTGTCTTTCTCCTCGATGGAAACGCTGGCAGGCTGACGCAAGTAAGCGGAAAATTTCAATGATTCTCTGACGGTCGCAGTCTTCAGGTGCAAATCTTGCTGTTGACAGTAACCGATGGATCTTGGAAAAGACTCATCACGTAGATTGCCGTTGACGAAAATATTACCTGTAATCACACCCATGGTAGTTCTTTCAGCCAAACAGTCTAACAACGTGGTCTTTCCTGCACCAGATGCACCCATCAAAGCAGTAAGAGTTCCTGGTTTAACCCATCCATCTACATTATTCAAAATTCTTCTGGTTTCTTTCTTGATCTGAACTTCGTAACAAAGATCCCTCCAATGGAAGATCGCATCCGACTTGCTCAAACCGACTTCATCCTCCGAAGAAGTTAACGATTCTTCAGAGGAGTCCTGAAGCAACTTACGGTCAGTGACACTGGAAGCCTTTCCACTTCCTTTCTCGATATCACTTCCAGGGTTGGGTTGATTCAATTTCTTCTGCTTTTTCAATCTGCGAACGACAGAAAGTGGAAAGACCAATATTTCACCATTTTGCTTGGCTCCTTGATTAACTTCAGCTAGAAACAGATAGACCCCAAAGAAGAAAACCGCATAGGCCAAACCAACACCAAACCCACGCCACTTGTGCTTATTGGAATAGTTGTAAGCAGTCTTCAAGAAATCATCACCTAGAACACTAGACGCACCAGGAATAGATCCGACGGCTGCGCAAACTCTTTCGGTGCCAGTAATATTTTGATAGGCTGGTCCAGCGGGGATGAACTGCGCACACGGAAATTCCCTTCCATGAAACTCGTTCACCATCAAAGATTCAAACAGGTAGGATAATGGATTAATATACCAAATCCATTTAGACCAACCCAGCATCTTCGTTTCTGGAACTGCAAAACCAGTAAAGATCGCTAACGCCAGCAATAACATAGCAGCGGGGACCATAGCGGCGAATAAAGTTTTCGTCAAGGAACCGACGCATCTGAACAAATGTGACATGGTAAAAGTGGCCACAATGTTAACTATGAAATAGAAGAAAAATCTGCCAGCATTTCTCCTAAAATTAACCAAGAAATAGAAGATAATGTTGAAACAGATCGAGGTCATCAATTTGGGTGGGACTTCAGAAAGCACGGAGGCAAATGCGTCAGCACTTGGATGATATAACGAATAAGTTCTGTGCTTTTCAGTGATGGGTCTAGCCTCGTAAAGAGAGAAAATTTCCAATAGAGATGAGAAAGCATTAAAAAGGATAGCAAAGAACATGGAAGCACCACGGAAATAGAAAGTTGCTGTTGAATCACTTTTCATGATTTTGTAGAACATGGAACCAAGGATCAGAGCCATTACAGAATTACCAATCACTTGAAACAATGCAATCGCTGAACTGTTTCGTATTCTCCACACGTTTCTAATCAGTAGATACTTAACCTGCATCATATAACTGACCATGTAAGGAGACGATGCACGAGCCCTCTTCGATTGGCTTGCAATGTGGGATTCTCTAATACGAGCACGTTCTTCCTCGTCATTCTCCGCCATCTTGGCATCAATCTGCTCAATAAGTGTCCTGTACTCTGAAGAATTTCTCCAATATTCAGACATTTCCTCGGGGGTTTGTGGCACTCTGATTCCTTTCTTAACAAATTCCTGATTAATGATTCTTTCAGCAGGGCTTGTCACAGCAGTCAAAAAATCTGCCGTAGTCTGTCTATCAGGGCAAACGTAACCCATTTCTTGAAAATACCGTTTTGCGTCTTTTGCAGGACCAAAATATATCTGATAACCACCATCTAGGACACAAACTTTATCAAAAAGGTCGTAAGCATCCTGAGAACACTGGTAAATGGCCACTGCAGCCGCGCTGTTAGCGATATCAGCTTGTGTTTTCAAAGCACGAACAAACTCCAAAGCGGTTGCCGAATCCAAACCTCTAGTGGCATTATCCCAACATTGAAATTTGGATCCACAGATGGTAACTTCAGCAATTGAGACACGCTTTCGCTCACCACCGGAGACACCTCTTACGATATCGCTACCAACTTTTGTATTTCTCGTATGTGATAGACCATAGGTAGCCATGGCAACCTCGGTCATGTGGTTAGCCCAAGCTTCGCGCGACACACCTTTCACACGGTTTGCTGGCGTCTTTAAACGAGCCACCGTCAACAACGTCTGGTACACGGTAAGATGCGGTAGATGGATATCTGCCTCTGCATTGTAAACCACCTCGCCTCTAAAATGCTTGTTGATATCCTGTGGCGAGATTCCCTTGTATGACACATGCGATTCCTTCGAGATCTTGAACCCGTGAGTATTCGAGGAAATCGATTTCAGCAGCGTTGTGCAACCGGAACCCGGCCTCCCCAGCACCACCAGCAATTCACCGGGATTCAGCAGCCCATCCATGGGCTTCAAAATCTCAAACGTATTCCCCTCCTTAGCGGGCGTAATAGCCCTGTACGCCTGCCCGAGGTATTTCTTGGGAGCATTCAAGAAAGTGCTCTGGTACGCCACGTCAGCAGACGCTCCCGACGCTGAAAGGTTGCGCCAGCAACAATCTAGCGAGTAAGGCTTGAAATACTCAGGATCTTCATGTGTCAACCTCGACATGTTCTTAATCCACTCCGCACTCACAAACTGCTCGGACTTGGGATCCAATCTCGGATCATACTCCGCACCGTTCTCGCCATCAAACACCGGGTTTACACCCGCCTTCGACCTCACAGAGAACAAAGATTGTACATCTTCCCTCTCATTGCCACCTTCTACGCCAATTGAATCACTCACACTCTGTTCCGTCAACGTTCTAGCCAACTGCCGCACCCTTTCCTGTGCCTTGGCATCGAAACCTTGGTATACGGGCGCCTCGGAAGACCCGGACGAGTTGTCCTGCGACTCTTCAGGCACACCCATCGTCACAGCTGCTCTCTATCTTCCTTCCCAAATCTCACCCCCGACAATCCCACCATTGCAGGGTCCTTATATATCACAATGCAACGGGTCTAACTCGGCCATAGAAATAACTCTATTTCTTCCAGATCCACTAACAATGCTTCTTGCTTCCGCGGACTTCGTCATCAGAGGACCCAGGCTGTGCTCGTTCCGTGGAGTGCTTCTGGAGCCGCGGAACGAGAGGCGATGGTGTTACCCGTCCTTCGGGGTTCCACAAGGGGCCATACGCACAATGGCAGGCAGTGAAGAGGGACGAGATGAGCTAGCAGAGGCAGGGTTCGAGAGTGTTGGCAGTGTTGGCAGTGTTGAGTGATGATAGTGAGCTCGCTGATGTATCTAGTCTCTGTGGTTGTCCCGCTGCTGGTGACCGTGGAGACGCTAACCATGGTTTGTAGAGGCAGTGGCGCTTCTGCGCCCGCAATGGACACTCTCGTTCTGCAACTCAAGTACTGGTGTCTGTATGCGATTCTGTTTGGAGCGGTTCCCGCGAGCTTGAGCCGGGCGGCAATCGCCACCCTGCCGATGGCAGGGTTGGCGCTGTTGGCGGCTGCCGCCGCCGTAACAGCGGAGCTGTTACGAGACTTTACGCGGTTTGCGCAGTCTCAGGACACCCGGTTCATGTTTCTGTTCAATAAACTTAGTGATTCAAACGTGTCTTGGTGGCAATGGTTCAACTACGCGGGCGCTTACGACGAAAACAACACCGCGCGGCTATTTGTGTTTGGACAGTTTACGCAGTTTTGCGTGTCGTTGGCGAACAGACTGCCCGTGGCGCGGACAAGGCTGCTCGAGTCAGCGTTCGATGCGTTGCAGCAGTGGCTCGTGACGTTTGCCCAAGTCGCTGGGCGGCACTGGAAAGCCAGAATGCGACACGCCCCTGCCTCTTGCACAAAATCGAGTCCCGGAAGCTCTAAATACGCAGAGGGATACGATCTGCTGGAGGATTTCCTCGAAGATACCAAGAAAGGACAGTAGTGTTTTTAACGTTTAGTAGCGCGAAGCGCGGTTTAGTATGGAAAACGTATCTATTTACATGTTCACGTGTTTGTTCAGCTGCGATAGCTGGTCGTAGCGTTTTAGTTTACTGCGAGTAGCCTGTCTTGTGTTCTGCATCTGGCGACGCAGCTGCCGGGGGATGAACGGCTGCGCAACGGGCTGGAACGGCCCAACGGCACCGCCGAACGCCTTGGAGGGCTTGAACTTGTCCGAGCCCAGACGGAACGCGTCCTCCCGGTAGAGCTTGATGTTCTCCGTCATGGTCTCGTCCCACATCGGGTTGTCCTTCTTTGAAGGTTCTTCGGGCCACACGAACGGTTCGGCCATCTCGATGGTCATTTTCTTGATCTGCGGAGCCCTGTATCTCGGCAAAAAAGGCGACATCCTGGTGTACTTGCCGTGTAGAAGCTGCGTGGTGATGTTCATGGCACGCAGACCGTAGACGTGGAACAGGTAGTCTCTCAGGTCCAGCTTGTTGAACGATTTCGGAACGATAAATTTGGCCTGGTACGGGGTATGCTTTGCATTCGGTCTAAGAAGGATCACGCGCGCCTTGGGGAAGTATAGCTTGGTACCACCGACTTTGAAATGTGCGTCTCCGCGCTCGATAGCGTCTCGGGACCATTTCAGGATCCTATCGCTCACCCGCTCTTTGGGCTCTGCCACGGTAGCGAGCGGTCTGATTCCAACGAAACCGGCTACTCGGCTGAGTATGGGGAACCTACTAGCAATAACACGCGTCATGACGGCGTAACCGGGCCTTGTTGAGCTCAAATAGTGAGTCTTAGAGCTGATCTTTAAGCCTGGCAAGATTTGATGGTCTCTGGAATGTTGCCGTATATAGTGACGACGACGTAAGAAGTGATTTGAAATTTTTTATCAGATGGTGGCAAATAGTAAGAGAAGAGGGCTCTGATGGACAGTAAAGATGGGGTTTTAGTAGCGGGTAGGATCCTTGAGAGTGGCGGGGGTTTGAATTGGAGCAGTGGGAGCATTGTTAGTGAGATAGGCTACGGAAGAATTACGAGGATGTCCGCCGGAGACGAAGATTACTACAACGAAGATCCCTACGGGTACGAAGATGAAAAGTCACCGATCACCGCTGAGGATTCCTGGGCAGTAATATCTGCATTCTTTCGGGAGAAGGGTTTGGTTTCGCAGCAGTTGGATTCGTTTAATCAGTTTGTGGATTATACGCTGCAGGATATCATCTCGGAGGACTCGACTTTGATCCTGGAACAGTTGGCACAGCATACTACGGAGTCTGATAATATTAGTAGGAAGTATGAGATCAGTTTTGGGAAGATTTACGTGACAAAACCGATGGTTAATGAGTCGGATGGTGTTACTCACGCGTTGTATCCGCAGGAGGCACGTCTGAGGAACTTGACGTATTCGTCAGGGTTGTTTGTGGACGTGAAGAAGAGAACACATGAGGCGGTGGATATCCCGGGAAGAGAACTGAAGTACGAATTGATTGCGGAGGAGTCGGAGGATGACAACGAAAGCGGGAAAGTGTTTATCGGTCGTTTACCTATCATGCTGCGGTCCAAGAATTGTTATCTGAGCGATGCCACTGAGTCCGATTTGTACAAGCTTAAAGAATGTCCTTTTGATATGGGTGGTTATTTTATTATTAATGGTTCTGAAAAAGTTTTAATCGCCCAAGAACGCTCGGCTGGTAATATTGTGCAAGTTTTCAAAAAGGCGGCGCCTTCACCTATTTCACATGTCGCAGAGATCAGATCGGCGCTCGAGAAGGGTTCCAGATTCATCAGTACTTTGCAAGTTAAGCTCTACGGTCGTGAAGGAAGTTCGGCACGGACCATCAAGGCAACACTTCCGTACATCAAACAGGATATTCCCATCGTTATCATCTTTAGGGCTTTGGGTATTATACCTGATGGTGAAATTTTAGAGCATATCTGTTACGATGTTAATGATTGGCAGATGCTGGAAATGTTGAAACCGTGTGTTGAGGATGGTTTCGTTATTCAGGATCGTGAAACCGCACTGGATTTCATTGGTCGTCGTGGTACAGCTTTAGGTATCAAGAAGGAGAAGAGAATCCAATACGCAAGAGACATATTACAAAAGGAATTTCTACCGCACATCACCCAATTGGAAGGTTTCGAAAGTAGGAAAGCCTTTTTCCTTGGTTATATGATCAATCGTTTATTGCTATGTGCATTAGATCGTAAAGATCAAGATGATCGTGATCACTTCGGCAAGAAAAGATTGGACCTGGCTGGTCCATTGTTAGCCCAACTTTTCAAGACTCTTTTCAGAAAATTGACAAAAGATATTTTCCGTTACATGCAAAGAACCGTCGAAGAAGCTAAGGATTTCAATATGAAGTTAGCTATCAACGCTAAGACAATAACGTCGGGTTTGAAGTATGCTCTAGCAACAGGTAACTGGGGTGAGCAAAAGAAGGCGATGTCTTCTAGAGCTGGTGTCTCTCAAGTGCTGAATCGTTATACTTACTCATCGACTCTTTCTCACTTAAGAAGAACAAATACTCCTATTGGTAGGGATGGTAAGCTAGCAAAACCTCGTCAACTGCATAATACCCACTGGGGGTTGGTCTGTCCCGCTGAGACACCGGAAGGTCAAGCGTGTGGTTTAGTCAAGAACTTATCTTTAATGTCCTGCATTTCCGTCGGTACAGATCCAATGCCAATCATCACATTTTTAAGTGAATGGGGTATGGAACCATTAGAAGATTATGTTCCTCATCAGTCTCCAGACGCTACCAGAGTTTTCGTGAACGGTGTTTGGCATGGTGTTCACAGGAACCCAGCAAGACTAATGGAGACTCTGCGGACCTTGAGGCGGAAGGGTGATATCAATCCAGAAGTTTCAATGGTCAGAGATATCCGTGAAAAGGAACTGAAGATCTTTACCGATGCCGGTAGAGTGTATAGACCACTATTCATTGTGGAGGACGACGAAGCTCTTGGTCAGAAGGAGTTGAAGGTTCGGAAGGGCCATATCGCTAAGTTAATGGCTACTGAATACCAAGATATCGAGGGTGGTTTCGAAGATTCTGAGGAATACACCTGGTCGTCATTAATCA
Organism: Torulaspora indica; assembly: GCA_931305995.1. Classification (NCBI taxonomy): domain Eukaryota; kingdom Fungi; phylum Ascomycota; class Saccharomycetes; order Saccharomycetales; family Saccharomycetaceae; genus Torulaspora; species Torulaspora indica. The sequence continues at coordinate 56,718 of CAKNUP010000004.1, read as the reverse complement.
ATGAAGGTTTAGTTGAATACATTGATGCTGAGGAAGAGGAGACAATCTTGATCTCCATGCAACCAGAGGATTTAGAGCCTGTCCGGGAGACTCCAGCGTTCGATGAAGACGACGATTTGGCTAGACGTATCAGAGCTACCCAACATGCAACGACATTCACGCATTGTGAAATTCATCCTTCAATGATCCTCGGTGTTGCAGCATCAATTATTCCTTTCCCTGATCATAATCAATCCCCACGTAATACCTATCAGTCTGCTATGGGTAAGCAAGCCATGGGTGTCTTTTTGACCAATTACAACGTTCGTATGGATACGATGGCGAACATTTTATATTATCCACAAAAGCCTTTAGGTACCACTCGTGCTATGGAATACCTGAAATTCAGAGAGTTACCGGCCGGTCAGAATGCTATTGTGGCCATCGCATGTTATTCTGGTTATAATCAAGAAGATTCCATGATTATGAATCAATCGTCTATCGATCGCGGTCTCTTCAGGTCTCTCTTCTTCAGATCTTATATGGACCAGGAGAAGAAGTATGGTATGTCCATTACAGAGACCTTTGAGAAACCACAACGTACCAATACCTTAAGGATGAAGCATGGTACTTATGACAAGTTGGACGACGATGGGTTAATAGCGCCCGGTGTCAGAGTTTCCGGTGAAGATATCATCATCGGTAAGACCACTCCCATTTCCCCTGATGAAGAAGAATTGGGTCAGAGAACTGCATATCATTCGAAGCGCGATGCTTCGACACCTTTGAGAAGTACTGAAAATGGTATTGTTGATCAAGTTTTGATTACAACCAACCAGGATGGTCTTAAGTTTGTCAAAGTACGTGTCAGAACTACTAAGATTCCTCAAATTGGTGATAAATTCGCATCCCGTCACGGTCAAAAAGGTACAATTGGTATCACTTACGGCAGGGAGGACATGCCATTCACGGCAGAAGGTATTGTCCCTGATTTGATTATCAACCCTCACGCTATTCCTTCTCGTATGACAGTTGCTCACTTAATCGAATGTCTGCTGAGTAAAGTCGCAGCATTATCTGGTAATGAGGGTGATGCATCACCATTCACAGATATTACTGTGGAAGGTATATCAAAACTTTTGCGCGAGCACGGATACCAGTCTCGTGGTTTCGAGGTCATGTATAATGGTCACACGGGTAAGAAACTAATGGCTCAAATTTTCTTCGGACCAACGTATTACCAACGTCTGAGACATATGGTCGATGATAAGATCCATGCGAGAGCTCGTGGACCAATGCAAGTCTTGACCAGACAGCCGGTAGAAGGTAGATCCAGAGACGGTGGTTTGAGATTTGGTGAAATGGAACGTGACTGTATGATCGCACATGGTGCTGCAGCCTTCTTGAAGGAAAGACTAATGGAGGCTTCAGATGCCTTTAGGGTACATATCTGCGGTATTTGTGGGTTAATGAGTGTCATTGCCAAACTGAACCATAACCAGTTTGAGTGTAGGGGTTGTGACAACAAGATCGATATCTATCAAATTCAAATTCCTTACGCGGCTAAGCTGCTCTTCCAGGAGCTAATGGCCATGAACATCACTCCTCGTTTGTACACTGATAGATCAAAAGATTTTTAAAACAAGTGAAGGACGAATCAAGATAAAATAATCCATGAATGATAATGACTTTTGAACCTTTGGTCGAACCTTTCCGCATACCTCTCGGCGTCGATGGCTTTCGTGAGATTCAGCGGGAAGTCCTGAAGGTCCCTCATAAATACATGTAATATATAAAGACTTTTCAAAGGTTTTTGCCCAGGGAATAGTTACTATACACAAGATAAACCCTCCGCGATCATTCCGTCTTGTCAACCTTTGCCTTCTCCAACGCAGCCTGCACGTATGGCTGCTCGTATGCAAACGCGGTAATGTTCTGCTTGTACGGATGATCCGCTCCATCAAACACCTTCAATCTCTCCAACCTCGGTTTACGCAGCTTATTCTTGGGCAACATACCACTAACAGCACGTCTCAACACTTCTCCATACCCCTTATCTGCGACTACCTTCTCCATCGGAGTTAACTTCAAATGCCCAGGCTTTGTCGAATGCGACCAGTATTTCTTCTGTTCAAACTTCTTACCGGTAACCCTTAAACTCTGACAATTCGTCACCACTACATAATCCCCGCAATCCTGACTTTGATGATACACCGGTTTGTGCTTCCCAATTAACGTTATGGCAATCGCAGATGCCAATCTACCAAGCGTTCTTTTGTCCTTAGCGAGATCCACATGGTGCCACAAGCGTGCAAAAGCCAAAGATGTATGGCCAACTTTCTGAGACATTTCCAAATACCGCTGCTAGATACCAAACTGGTCTACCTGGGCTCTTAAATCGCCTATTCTTAAAGCTCTTGATCATCCATTATGCTTGAAAAAAAACGTGTCATTTAGCACGGGCGTCAAAACTTGACAGAAGTTGGCCCAACTTTAAAAGTACTTAAGATCAACACAACAATTGGTAGAAATTAGTACTCATTGAGGGCTTTGGCAGGTCAATTGGATTATCAGCGTGTTTGAAATCTACCATGTTTTTTGTTAAGGATCTTTCGCTAAATATAACGCTTCATCCGTCGTTTTTTGGTCCACGTATGAAGGATTACTTGAAAACCAAGCTTTTGCAAGAAGTTGAGGGATCGTGTACCGGTAAATTTGGTTATATTTTGTGTATTTTGGATTACGATAAGATTGACATTGAAAGAGGAAGAATTTTGCCTACTGACGGATCTGCGGATTTCACTGTTAGATACAGAGCGGTGGTTTTCAAGCCTTTCAAAGGTGAAGTGGTCGATGGAGTTGTGGTTTCTTGTTCTCAGCACGGGTTTGAAGTCCAGGTGGGTCCTATGAAGGTTTTTGTCACGAAACATTTGATGCCGCAGGATTTGGTGTTTAACGCCGGTTCGAATCCGCCATCGTATCAGAGCTCTGAGGATGTTATTACTATTAAGAGCAGGATTCGGGTCAAGATCGAGGGTTGTATCAGTCAGGTGAGCTCGATCCACGCAATCGGCAGTATCAAAGAAGATTATCTGGGCGCTATATGAGTAAACGCATCTTGGCTTCGGTTCGTTGAGTCCCGAAGACGAGTTGGTGTGAATGTCCCATATGCTTACGGAGACTTACGGGTAAAGTTAGAGACCAAAGGGATGCTGGAGCTACGTAACAACTAGCTAATCAACGATAATGAAAAGGGTTTAAAAAAGAGGCCGACCACTGTCTGAAAGTTAACAGCTCGCAAATCTAACAACCATGAACAAAATTTGGTGAAAACATTTATCAGCAGCATGACTGCAATAATGAAAACGAAAACTTCGATTCAAATTACTGGAACTTCCGGATATTATAATGTCCGCCTTCACCAAGTTCAAGGCATGTATCGATCCATTGTCCCGTATACGAACCATTTTCTAGAGCTTCCTTGACGACACTTGCCTTCGTTAGAACGAAATGGTTATCGTCAACCTTCACAACACAGTTGTGCCATGGCGTTGGAATATGCAAAAGATCTTCAAAGGTTGGTTCCTCCAAATCATCCAGAGACCTGACAATGCGGCATTGGTCGGATGAGATAACTTTGATACCGAATTTTGGACCGCTGTTTGTGTGAGCATGAATTGACAATCTCATGTGATGTGGGAAAATTAGTTCCACAAGGTTAGAATAGGCATCATTTCTTCTGATCATATTGAATGCGATCTTAGAAATTGTCTTCTTAAAACCCTTCCTCGAGCAGCCCTCAAAATATGAGAGACGAGAGAGATCTTCCAGCATGAAACGGGAGAAACCTCTATAGAGGTGCAATCTTGGATGACCATCGATGCTAATCTGTTTTCTGAGTCTTCCATCATCTGTGTCACAACCTTTCATCAAGATACCTCTTGAAACGTCGGACACAGGGCAAATTTGGGTACCCGTCAAGTGGTCGAGTTGCACATCTGCAATCCATTCAGTCTTAAATTTGGAAGCAGCAGCACCGCTGAAGAACAAATCATTCAAGCCGCAGAAGCCGATAGCGTCGACGCCCGGAATTTTAATGTTCGCATACAGTTGGTGCAACTTGGCTGTATAGCTGCTGACAACGTCGTCATCAACTCCAATGCAGTCAGAAAAAACATGGCCATCACTCACAATCCAAATTTTCATTCCCGGAGGATATACTTTTTGCGCATCCTGGGTAGCTTTAATGAGTCTTCTCAATGCAAATTCTTCACCTTTGTCTGGATATATTCCCCCAACTTTATCAAAATTGGAAGACTTACAAGGGAACGCTGGCAAAACACACTCGATTCTCAAGTTTCTATCAGTGAAATATTTGGCTCGCTTGATGAAGTAATCGCGTCCTCCAGCTTCCCACTGGTCATCGATGATAGTATTTTTCAAGCTTTCTTGAAAGAAATCAGCAAATTTCTCATGATAACTCTGGCCAGCGTTTGCACTTTCGAATGGCACTTCACTGAATGCAAGCCTTGCTTGATCCAATATGTGAAGGATAAACCAATCGTTAAAATCATTTTCATTCTCTATGGTGGTAATGCATCCCCTGATTTGTGACTCACCTTCCTTCATGTATTCGGAGACTTTGACTGGCAATCCCAAAGAATTAGTGAAACGGTCAGCAACATCTGATGGCACAATGTATTCAACCAAATTTTCGCTGATCGAAGATTCGGTTGGTTCCGTATCCTGAAGATATTTGATTAAGCGTTCCCATTCCTGCTTAATTTTGCAATCTTGCTTCTCTTCTATAGAGTAGTAAGCTGCATTCTCGGGATTCCTCGCATACAGAGCCAAGAATTTGCTATACGTTGAAAGGTCACTCAGATTATGTGGAATTGCGATATCCTCTTTGCTGCTGATCACTGATTTTTCTAAAGTGGCACCGGTGGGCTTTCCTTCCGTGATCGGAATGAATTTCTCGATGATTGTCATTATTGTTAATTTCTCTAGCTTTCCAGCTTAAGTCCACTCAACAAGATAAGAACTATAAGGCATAATATCAACATTATCCGCTAAGTTCCCTTTCAATTTATACAATTCATGATAGCAATCGGAAATACCCAAGTTTGAGCTAGCCCAACATCGTTTCTTCAGGACAAAGAACTGGCCCATCTATAGAAACACAATGTTTCTGGAGTTTTTGAGTTCGGAAACTAGAAACTTTCTAACATATCTTCGAATATCGACCCGATCAATTGGTTACGAGTCTTCCAACCACTCCAAGGGTAGCATCTCCCCCAGGTAAACATACCTAAAATTAGAATTTGTTTGTTGTGTTCATCGATGTTTCTCTAATTTTGTTTTCGTTCCTTCTGTCAATTCCAAGCTATTAGAAAACCGCGAGGATTTTCTTTGTTTTGGGGGTGAGGACCTTATAATTAAGCTGGAACCCTGGACCCTGACCACAGCTTGTTCTAGCTTTATTGCCTTTGCCATTATTGAGAAACTTCGAGGATTAGCGTCGTCATTATTTTTCGTGACGCACAAACTGAGGTGACAGAAAAATATAAAACGTCGCCAGTAATATTAAAGTACAGCTATTAAATTATAGCCATATCACCGTCGTTGTGGCCTCACAAGGTGCCAAACAGCCAATAAAAAAATGACTTGGACCACAATTTTGATTTCTATCTTCTGTATCCTTGTCGGTCGTTTGATCTTTAAGATTGTCATTCCGCCGCTCAATTTTCCAAGAAATATTCCTACAATACCATTTTATGTGATCTTTTTACCCTCGATTATGAATATTGACCAAAGGAAACTCTATGATATGTATTTGAGAGAACCCCTGGAAAAGTATGGTGCTGCCAAGCTATTTTTTGGATCGCGCTGGAACATCATCGTTACAAGGCCAGAGCTTATGGCCCACGTCTTCAAGGAGGAAGATACTTTTGCGAAAAGTGGTAACCAGAAAAAGATTCCTTATGCTGTAATTGCTGCCTACACTGGAGATAATGTTATCAGTGCTCATGGTCAGGTTTGGAGGACCTACCGCTCCGTTGTCACGCATGGGCTTCAGCATTTTGACGAAGCTCCATTCTACAATAATGCAAGATTGTTTTGTGATGGTATCGAAAAGTTGAGTAAGATGGATGATGCAAAACCTCAGGATATTCTTATGGGTCCCTTGATCCAGCGTTTGTGCCTGGACAATATATCACAGGTCGCTCTAGGCTTTGATTTCGGTGCCCTGACCCAGGACGACAATCAGCTACATAAACATTTGACGAACATCAAGAAACAAATCTTCCACCCGTTTTTCCTGACTTTCCCTTTCCTCGACTTACTTCCTATTCCATCTAGACGGAAGGCTTTCAGAGACGTTGAGAGCTTTCGCAAACAGCTTGTATCGAAAGTACAAGAGCAGTTAGTCACGAATTACAAATTCGAGCAAACGTCCTTTGCCTCGAGCGATTTAATTCGTGCCTACAATAACGAAGTTATCGACTACAAACAGTTGACTGACAATATTGTGATAATTCTTGTTGCTGGTCATGAAAATCCACAAGTCCTGTTAACAACTTCATTGTATCTACTTGGAAAATACAATGATACTTGGCAGCGCAAACTCAGAGCAGAAGTTGACGCTGTCAACGGCTCCAAAGAGCTCTCTGAGCTTCCACTGTTGAACTCCTTCATATTCGAGGCCATTAGGCTACTACCACCGCTTAATACAATTATAAACAGGAAGACTACTAAGGCATGCCGATTGGGTCCCGAGATTGTCATACCGGAGGGTACGTATGTTGGTTACAACAACTTCGGAACTAGTCATGACCCTAAATATTGGGGATCTGACGCGGATGAATTCATCCCCGAGAGATGGGGCGAGGATATCCAGACCATCTTCAAGAATTGGAGACATGCTAAAAACGCATACATGATGACCGCTTTCCATGGTGGACGTAGAGCATGCTTGGGAGAAAAGTTAGCGTTAACAGAGATGAGAATTACTATTGCAGAGGTTCTTAGAAACTTTGAATGGACTCTAGCACAAGATTGGGAGGAAAAAATGACGCCTGCTGGTCCCTTAAGTCCGTCTAATCTGAAGTTACATTTCAAAAGACGTCTAGAGCCCAAAAAGTCTCGCGCCCTGTGATTACAGCTACCGTTATGCTCATTGGTTATGTATTGTAGGTTCTTTCTAATCCTTATAGCGTTGTTAACGCCCTCGTTCAATAGTTGATACCTGTTCCGCTTGGTTTAATGCATCGTAAACTTGTTCCCAAAAATACTCGATATTTAGATCAAAACCCACCATAATACCAACACCTTCAGAAAGCTCATATTCCTTTTCGATGCAGGTTTTTCCCAAATCGCGGCTGTTCCTATCCTCTACCGCGTAAATGCCCAACCTTCTGTAGCTGAACTGAATGACAGAAGATGATTCCCAGCCGTAAAGCTCCAGTAAAGGCATTAGAGTCAATGGATCGTGCGTTGGCGGATGGTCGAACCCTTGAGCGTCCTTGTAACAATGCTCAAAAAACTTGAATAGTTCATAAAACAGCTTGCGCATGTTACTTCTGCCATTTGCATGGATACGATCCTGCACTTCAGTGGTAGCAAGTGCCTTATGTGTGACATTCAGAGGCAACAGGATACACTTATTCTTGATTTCAGGATCGCTAAAGATGAAATTCGCCGCATGTGGGTCGATCCAGATGTTGAATTCTGCTGATTCATTGGAGTTGCGATTGCCAACACCAAATCCTCCACCCATAATGCTGATGTACTTGATCAGTTTCTTCAGATGTGGTCGATCCCGCAGAAGGGTCGCAACAGAGGTCAAGGCACCTGTAGAAACAAGGCTTATCTCGCCACTGTAGGCCACTATAGCCTTCTCCATGGCATCCAAATAGCTTTCCGTAACGTTCAGTTCACAATCTGGAACCGGTAGTAACGTAGTTCCATCTAGACCTGAAGCACCATGCACATCGGCAGCGTACTCCGGTTCCAGTACCCACGGTTTCTTGGCACCAGGATAAACCGTAATCTCATGCCCTTTACCAAATGCCGTTAGCACAGATCTGGCATTATAGCTCGTATTCTCCAAGGGAGCATTGCCATAAGATGCACTTAGACCAACTAACTTGAAAGCTGGGTGGAAGCAGCTGAGAAGGATCGCTATAACGTCGTCATGTCCAGGGTCACAGTCCAGCCATATAGGGATAGCACTGATCGTCATACCGTGATAAACTTCTGCTTGTACTTTCTGTGACAGCTACTCAAGAAGCACTAGCTATAACAAATCAATGTCACAGAGCTTCTTCACGTGGAAGACTAGCTCTCAGCGGTTTCAGCTACGAGTTTGATTGCAGATTTGACTACGGGATCTAACTTACATCTGTGTGAATATGCTCTGCATTGCGGCCAATCGGTCATAAAGTATCTTGAGGACAATCTTGTCAATCTATGGCAAAAAGACGTCGTTGCCCTGCTCGATGGCCATCTTGGTGTGGTACACGATGTCTTTGGACTCCCAAGGGTATGCCAACCATACGTCTGGCACTGTTCTTGCTGCGAAATAACGGCTGCTGTCGTTCAGGATCTCTGCAGGAAGATCCGCCCGCTTTGGCTTCTGCTTGTCGTGCAACACAAACACTCCAAAAGTGGTCTTGAACTCTGGGTTCTTCTCGACATCGATTCCCTTAGCCTTAGCCTGCTCATCCGCATCCTTTTCCAACTCGCTCAAGGCATAGTGCAGCGTTGTACGGGTATCGTCGACTTCGTCCACAATCAACACGTTTTTGCCCACCAGGTCAAGCTTACATTGTTCGTAATCGATCCATTGCGTTCTATGCACCTTTACACCGATCTGCTCGACTGTACCACCGGCAGCAGTCGCTACATTCTCATATAGCGATACAATGATGGCAAAAATCCTAATGTTGGGCGTGTCGGGCTCTCGCAAGAAGGTGCGAAGGATTCTGGCTGGAATAAACCCACCTCCACCGATGGCAATGATGATATCGGGGTTAAAACTCTTGATTTTGGGAGCGGCCTCTTGGCATAATTGGTGAACGTTGTTATAAGAGATATACACCTTTTCGTCAGACATTCTAGCACTATTGCAACCACAATTGACGGGATCCAGAGCTCAAGCAAGTTCAAAAACGCTAGCAAGTCTTGAAGTTCCAGTGGTTATCGATAGATAAGCTTCGAGATGCCATATCAAATTTATTCAGACAACGTCATATCACGTGGAAGACATAGTCCAGAATGCCAGTATAAAGAGGAATCAGTTTAATGGTCTATTTGGATGCTCTATTACATTTCTACGTCGCTGTAGCCTGCCTCTTCGCTCTCCGAGGCTTCAAGATCCTCCGGATGAGCGGCGGAGACGATACCGTTGGGCAATTCTTCGTCGCTTGCGGCGCTCTCATCGGATTCGTAGTCGTCTTCGCCGTCTTCTATCAGTCCTGCGTCGTCTAGCTCTTCGTTGTATTCGACATCGATTTCATCGTCGTCTTGCTGGGTTGCCTCATCGTTTAGAGAGGTTCTTATTACGGAATCGTTGAAGTTTTGTAGTCTGTTTAGTACCGAATCGAGTCTTGTTTCGAGCGTCAGGAGTCGTGGCAGCAAAGCTGACCGTCCTTTCAAGGTGGAGTGCAGCGACGATAGTGAAGACATGAGATTGAGGATGGTGACCAGATAGCCACCGTGAATGATCAGACACCACTTGACCCACACATTCAGCGGGCCCTGGCGATGGGTCTGGCGAGCAATGCGCTCCGCCAGGCGTTCGAGAAGGATAACAGCCAGCGCGGGCTTCAATCTGAATATGGTGTCTCTGATGACTTTTTCGTCGCGGTTGTTGAGTACCGTCTCGAGCAACGAATGGTCGCTGGACTGGAGTGCTTGCGAGAGAACGATGGTAACGGTACCTGCCGTTGTGGCATTGCTGCTTTTTTTCTTCGACACATGCATTGTCGCCAGCTCTAATTTATCTGCCAACGATTCTGTCACGTTGTCGACATCTTCAGCCTCCCGTTGGGACACTTCGCGTTCCCACTCTTTGATGGCATCATTGACATGCTTGAAATTATCACCGTGGGTGATCCGAACATTGCCCTCTCTGTAGCCCGACACAGCGGAAACCTCTGTACCATGCAAAGAACGGTCGTCCTTGCCGGCGCGCCTGCTTGTGGCGGCTACTTCGAAAGTGTACTGTACGGGCAACTCTTGCCATTTTAAATGTGCAAAGTAAGGTATCGTGGCGTTCTGTAGCCAAACAAGGTTGATTATGTCGTCCTTTATGGAAACATTCAACACCGGCAGTCTACCTTCCCGATGGTTCACACTTATCGTCTTTGTAGACTGCTTGGACATGTTACCTCTTTTCCTCTTGCTAGCCACACTGTTCACAAGAGGGTTGGCGAATATCTCCACACCATCCTCTGTCGTGACAGCTATGGCGTGCTCCCCCGAATGTGAGAACTCCAGCACGTCTGATTGCAACACCAGCACCGTCTTGGTAGAACCATTCTTTAGATCGTAAACGTTTAGAAACCTGTCGCTTGCAGCTCCCGTCACAAAATAATCGTCTGTCAGCATGGCCAGGTGTGTCACCGGCGTAGTATGACCCGGGAAAGTCTGTAACACCGTCTTCGAGTCAGCATCGACCAGGAACACCGAATGCGACGCCACCAACACTTTCCCATCCGCTACCGGACAGATCCGATTCAACTTGCTGCAAGACTCCACTTTAAACTGCCGCTTCAAGCTCAAATCTCTCAAACCAAACTCGTATATGCCATCCCCCGCGTCTACACACCACAGAGACTCTCCATCCTCACTCACAGCCACATCGTTCACCTGCGAAGCGTTCCCGGTCGACAATTTATGAACCACTTCGTTCGCCAACGGCGAGTATACCCAGATTTCACCGCTATTCAACGCCAAAAACACACAAACAGTATCCGTAGCAGCCAGCCTCCCCCACCGTAACGCACAAACCTTCAAATTCGGGTCATCAAGATACAACACACCCTCGTTAATCGCCGCTCCGGGCTCCGCCAGCTGCACGCTCACCCGCTGCTTGTTCAGCACCACTGTCACGTAACAAAGATATCTGCCGTCTCCATCGTACTCCGACGCAACCACAGGCAACTCTAACGCAGACATCACGCCCTAAACAGCCCTCTTCATCGCATCTCATCGCATCTCATCGCCTCTCTTAGCCTTTAAATTGGTCAATTTTCAAAAATTTTTCACCTTCGTACCAAACGACCCAGCCAACCAAACCTGGCCAACCTGCCTTTAAGCATGCTAAGCAGCTATAAAGAGCCGCTTCAGAGTCCGTCCCGTGTCTGTCGGGCCATCCTCACCGACTCCAGCACGCTACCGCTTCCACACCACCTCTTCTTGCTCTCTTTCAGCGTGTCTTCTTCACAAGACCGCTTTTTTTGTACAGCGCGCTGTGCTCTTAAAGTATAAAAGGGCCGTGAAATTCGCAGAGTCGCGTGAAGAAGAGAGAGGGTATCGAGAGAGAGGCTGCCGGAGGTGCCGTAGGGATCATGGCTAATGAGTTGGAAGACGTGTCGTTGCCCAAGGCCACGGTGCAAAAAATCATATCGGAAGTGCTGGAACCGGACCTGACGTTCAGCAAGGAGGCCCGTGAGATCATTATCAAGTCTGGTATCGAGTTCATCATGATCCTGTCGTCGATGGCGTCCGAAATGGCCGAGAATGACGCTAAGAAGACAATAGCGCCGGAACACGTGATCAAAGCATTAGAAGAACTGGAGTATAATGAGTTCGTACCGTTCCTGGAGCAGCAACTGGCCGAGTATAAGGGCTCGCAGCGGATCAAGGAGAAGCGGGATGCCAAGTTCAAGAAGTCAGGTCTCTCCGAGGAGGAATTGCTACGACAGCAGGAGGAGCTTTTTAGACAGTCGCGGTCGAGATTGCATCAGTCGAGCGTGAGTGGAGCGAGTAGTGACGGCGGGAGTACGGGGGTAAAGCCCGAGGATGATCATTAAGGCATGGCTGGGCGGGTTGTATTGTATTGTGTGGTGTATAGTATGTAGGAAGCATTTTGTTTACCTCGCGGTGTCTAGTTCTGGGCGACAAACTCCAGGATTACGTGCAGTGAGTGTCTTTTATCGTCGTTCAGAGAGTTCATTATCGTTTCGTATTTCTTGGCGTTGGTGGCCTGGAGCTGCGCGAAGAAGGAGTGGACTTGCTGGAAAATGTTTATTTGGTCCAGGACGGTTTCCTTCAGGTCCTCTTCGTAGTCCTCGAAATAGTCGTCCTCGTCTGGGTTTGCGTCGTTGCCGAACATCTCTTCGACGCCTTCTTCGCCCTTGGAGATGGCGTCGCGTTTCCTGATGGCCTCCGGAAGTTTCTCCAGCAGCGAGACTAGTTTCTCGGCGAATTGGGTCGTGAATCCCTTCACGCAGCCGGGCAATTCGGGCAGCTTGAAGAGCGATAGGATGGCCATAATCTGTAGTTTGATGGAGAAAACACTGCAGAATTTGCAGGAAAACCATTTGGTCAAAAGTACCAGTGTAGCACCTTCGTTCTCGCTGATTTGTAACGTTTCTACGGGCTTCACTGAGAGATTGGCCAGGAAGGTCTTGACAATGTCGGCGTCGTCAAGCTGCAGTTCGTCGTTCGATGATGCCTTTAAAGCTCTGTCGAACAACTGTATGTCTCTCATAGAGAGCGCATAAAAGACTAGAATGTCCAGCACACTCTCCACATCGTAGTCGATGTCGCTGTCCAATTTCACTGATAGAATCTCTAGGAAAGGCTGCAAAAACGTTTGGTCTTGTGGGAACCCATGGGTAACTAGGGTCTCAAAGAAAATAAGATATCCTTCAAAATAGTCCATTGCGTACGTTTGAAACGAGTCCAGCACATCGTGGACCATCTCCCAAATCGCAGGCGTAAACTGGTTGAATAAGGCTTGTGACGATAATGCTAGTGAATCCATCAAATCGACTATCTCTGTGAGGAAAGAGATTTGTGCATTCACTACGACGAATTTTACAACCGGCAGAAATTTGTCGATCAGCGAGACCTTACTCATCGACATAACCATCGTTGTCATTGTTTGTAATAAAGCACTTGCTTGAATCTCAGAATCTTGGTCCCCAGTTGAGTAAGAATTGCCCGAGTTGTCGACAAGGGAACGCCCAAGTTGCAAAAATTGGTCGGCCAAGTTGGCGGCCAAGTCCTCTGCAAAAATCGTTAGTTCATCAGCGAATCTCTCCACAAACACTTCCATTACTTCCGACAAGATGTCAATTTGAAACTCTTTAGAAAGTCTCAATAGCTTCTCCATGATTCCGGGTACTTGGGCAGATATATGGGAGTGAATCTTAGGATTGCTGACAACCAATGCTTTCAAAGCATCAGCGGCTTCAATTTGAATGGGTAGCACATTGCTGTTCATAAAATGGTCGTAAGTTAATTGAAAAAGTCTTGATAGAGTGTCCATATCTTGGAACTCATTCCCGTACACGGATATAGTCTCCAATGCTCTGGCAACCAAGAATGGGTATCTTGACTGTGACAGAAATGGGACGATATAATGAGAAAAGATACCTTCCAGGCTTTCCTGAGAGTCTAGAAATGTGAACAAAGTGGAAATCATTCTCATGGCACCTTCCTGCTTGAAAGCCACCGAAATGTCTTCAGGGTGTTCATTATAGCTCATAAATACGCCATTCACAAAAGGCAAGACTTTATCCAGCTCCGAAGGACGCTTGTGTCCAATGACAAACACAAAATCACACGATGCTACGTCAGCTGTTGAGCTCTCCTTGTTGAGATCAAAATACCTTCTCGTATATTCTTCGGGATCCTCCTCGAGCAATTGCACGCTCTCTTCATTAGCGGAAAGGCACGGAAAGATAACTTTTTCGATGATTGTTGACACATGAGGCTGAATTAGTGGATAAACCTCTTCCGTGACAAGACACTTTTCCAAAAACTGGATCAAGTAATGCAATGAGGCCTCTCCCAACCAAAGTGAATTATCCCTCCAGGCTTGAATCACTTTAAAGTATTCCTGAAGAATCGTCGGAATGATGTTGTTGAAGACGTATGACACAAACTGCTCGGAAACGGACTTGGTGACTCTAGAAAACTTGTGAATAAATCTGTTCAAATTCCCAAAACCCCATTTGTTCACTTTTACTCTTTTGTCCAAGCATCTATCAGAGGGATCCAGCGCAAATACTTCCTTTGGAAGAGGTTTCGCGCAAAGATACAGATGCAGTTGAATCCAAGCGTTTAGTTTCTCCAAATTGCTAAAATACTGCGGAAAGTTGTTCAGACAGGCGTATTTGAAACATTTGATTATCAGATACATCAGTTCGTTTGCTCTGTAATCATCCCGGTTCACCAATTGCGATGCAATATTTTCCACGGTCGGAAATACCACCGAGACAACTCTATCAATCTCTTTCCGGTTATCTGCCATATCCCATCTGTGCGCAATACACGTCTGAAATAGCAATAATAAACCACTGTACACGTATTCTTCCTTCCCACTGTTCAAAAGTTCATTAATAACTCCCGTTAAATCCCAATCATCGTTATTATCCAAAATCCCCCGCACTGATTCAGTCAAATGCGGTCTAATATGATTATTTTCAGAATTTTTCACAAGCGACTGGATCAAATTCTCCTTAATCACTTGCTGCTCCTCTGGCTTGATCCCATCTTCGCGATTCGGCGTATTCCACGACCTAAAGATCTTGTTTTTGAAGTAAATCGCCGAAGAAAGACGAATATGTGTTGGAATGTCCTCATTGGAAACCACTTGAAGCAAAAAAGTAGTAAATCCAGGCTGTTTCTGGTACTCAAAAAGCTGCTGTTCTGCTTCTTTGATAACCTTCGCATCGGCAACCATTGTCTGCTCTACGCAAGCCAAAATCGCTTGCTCATCGTGCATTTTTTTTTCACACTACTATTTCCCCGTTGCCACCGGTCAATTACAGGCCTCTATAACAGATTAGAATCGCAAATCACCGTCCCAAATCCATTAACTTCATCGCCAAGTTGTCCTGATAGTTGAACTAACCTGCTAGTTAAGGCCAGCCGTCACTGTAGGAAAAATTTGCACCTCGTTTAGAGTGACCATAATACGCTCATAGAAGACCATAGTAACAGCTATCAGTATGGCATCTCAGTTCGATGAGCAGTCGTCTTAATGAATCTGAGACGATTGGAGGCCCTTGGTTTAGCTGTGGGGTTGTTTCTTTCAGTACAGCTCTCGTATATTCATCCTGATGAACATTTTCAGAGCTTAGAAGTGCTTGCTTGCCGATTTTTTGGCATTAATGGGACAATACCGTGGGAATTCCAGCCTGAGACGGCCGCAAGGAGCTTTGTGCCCTTGTTTCTTAACTATGGACCCTTGTTCTGCGTACTCAAGGCCATTGAGGTCAATAATTCGCTGGTGATCTTGAGACTAGTCCGAATTCAAAACTATTTGGCGTTCGTTGCCACAAGTCGGTACGTTATGAGGAGGCTCAGTGGTGCTGGTGCATCGAGATGGTGTAACTTTTTCATTGCAACTTCTTATATTAGTGGCTGTTTCCAGAGCCACTCTTTCTCCAATTCATTCGAGACAATCATTCTGCTTATAGTGCTGGCGCTGTACAATCAGTTGTTGCTTTGTGGTAGAGGCCATAAGAGACAGAGTTACAACATTTCCTGCCTTCTGGGGTTTCTTATCGCTTTGGGATGCTTCAATAGGATCACGTTTCCGGCATTTATCCTTTTCCCGTCGTTGGTTGTATTTTGGCGCTTCTTCAGAACTCATCAAGGTCCTCTGGCATTGCTGCTCATGTCCTCAGTTGCTAGTAGCCTGGTCTTTGTTCTCATAGACACGAAAATGTATCAAAGTAGTGGGCTCACCATCGCGCCGCTAAGGAACTTGTTGTATAACTTTGATGAAGGCAATCTTGAAAAACACGGTTTGCATCCGAGATATCAACATATTTTGGTCAATCTTCCGCAAATGCTCGGTCCCGCTATATTTCTCATCAATCCGAGCCGAGAAAACTTCAAGAAAAGCACTAATGGTTTGGTCATATCAGCGGTCGCTTCAGGTCTGCTATTTCTGTCGATTTTCAAACACCAGGAGCTGCGATTCCTCCTGCCCCTGAGGCCTCTACTCTTTGCTTGTTTGAACCCGATTAATTGCATCGCATCAATCAATTCTGCATTCATACTAAAGCTCTGGCTCGTCTTCAACATCATACTCGGGACAATTTATGGAATGTACCACCAGGGCGGTGTCTTGAAGGTCTTAGGCAGGTTCCAAGAGGAGAAGACAGTCGGCGTGCATGTATGGTGGAAAACATACTCTCCTCCGACTTGGATGTACATGAATAAGGAACTAGTCGTCTCCACGACTAAATTGAAGCAGGGAATAGAAACTGTTGATCAGATTCCGTTTGAGACAGTTAGCAACCATGTTGTCGATCTCAAAGGTTGTGCCGAAAGCCTTTTGAACTCCACATTACATAGCTTCCTTGAGAACGGGGCGAATGTGAAGCTTATAGCGCCTGACTCATTAGCAGAACGCTTAGATAGTTTGCAGGGTAGCGGGTCGCTGACGCTGACCTTGTCAGATCGAATGTCTGGCCATTTAGATTTGGATCATCTGGATATCGGCGATTTATCAACTTTTCAGCCCGGAATCTCAGTTTATAGCGTAGATCTTATCAAATAATTGACGCGAGTTGTTCTGTTTCTTTATGCATGCTTCCGCTACGTCCCTATGTAGTATACAGTAACGGCTCAAAGACGACTATTTGTAGAAATCAAATTTGTCAACATCATTATCGGTCTTGACTTGCGCAGCGTAAGCCTCCTCCAAGTCGCTCTGTAAAATAACGTATCTGTTTTTTCTAACAGCACGCAAACCGGCCTCCTGCATAATAGCCGCGATCGTAGCACCAGAAAGGGAGTCATTACGTATAATCAGAGAATCCAAATCAGTCTCTGGGGCCAAGGACATCTTAGCTGCAATTGTACCAAAGATCAAACGACGCTCCCGTCTATCACGAAGCGATGGAAACTCTATTTTCCTATCCAGTCTACCGGGTCTCAGTAGCGCAGGATCCAATGTGTCCGCCCGATTGGTTGCCATAATAACTTTAACATTGGTAGATTGATCAAAACCATCCATCTGCGTCAGAAGCTCGATTAAAATACGCTGCACTTCACGGTCCGAACCCGTCTGAGCGTCGAAACGTTTGGTGGCGATAGAATCGACTTCATCAATGAAAATAATAGAAGGTGCGTTCTCCCTTGCTAGCCGAAAGACATCACGTACCATACGTGGGCCTTCTCCCAGATATTTGTGAACGAACTCGGAGCCATTAACTCTAATGAAGGATGCGTTTGTGCTATTGGCTACAGCTTTGACAAGCATTGTTTTACCCGTACCCGGAGGACCGTACAATAACACACCTCTTGGAGGATCTATACCAATTTGCTGATATAAATCAGCCTGTGTCAAGGGCAGTTCAACCGCTTCTCTTATTTCTTGTTTCTGCATATCTAGCCCACCAACGTCCGCGTATGTGACATCTGGTTTCTCATTCTCGCTCATAATCGATATACTAGAATCAGAATCCGGTGGCAAAATATCTACCAGTGCGTTGGAATGCCGATGTAATGCCACTGACATCGAAGGTTTCAAAAGTTCACGGTCTAACGTGGACAAAATCCTCACAACGTAACTCATGCCCGTGGTACTTGACACAATACCTGTATTTTCATCAATCGGCTCCAAAAACTGCCCAATCACCAAAGGAACAGATTGAATTCTCTTAACTTCCTCCTGGGCCCTTAAAAGCTCGCGCTTCAAATGACGTTGCTCATCTTTTATGTATTCTCCCTGCAAGATCAACAGTTCAAGCTCCTTTTCTAGTTTTTTCAATGTCAAATACACATCTGAATTGCCGCCAGAACTGATATTCGTCCCATTACTGTTCAACTGTGATAAAAGGGCGCCATAAGATTTTACCGAATTTTTCTCTCCCACCACAGTTTCCACCGGATTGACAACTCCTAACTCTTCCATCGCTGCGCAATCAAGTACTGGCTATAACCACGGATCCAAAAGCCCTTCTCTGCCTTCCCAAACCTTCAAAACTTGTGAGTTCTACTAGTCTTAGAGGTTTTGCCACCGCGACTAGTCGCTTGTTAGTCCATATCACATCGTACGTTGTGTATCTTATAAGCTTAAGCCCATAGTATATAGTTTATTCGCTATTAACAGGTATTGTCAGGGCATGAGCCTGGCTGATAGTGCTCCCAGGAGTATCAGCAGCGTCGAGTAAACGTATACCTCGAGATTGCTTAGTATCGTCTCGGAGTGAACATGCGAGATCACCGGGGGACAAAATCTGTAAAGAAAATCTTGGATCCACACTCGGAGTTTTCGTATCAGCGATCTGCTTTCTATCTCAGCTTGTAGGCTGTGAGCTGTGCTGACCGTTTTGGTTGGTTCTGATGGGGTTACTGTTGTCGCGAGTTTCTCGGCGGAAGCTTCCTCTTGAGCTTGATCATCGATAATGGGCGAAATTGCCGCTGGGGAGGCTATGTTCGCGCTCAATTGCTCTAACTTGATGTTCTGCTGCGTTGCGTAATCATCCAGCGCTTTCTTCACCTTATCTTCGAAGGATCTTGTTAGTCTTCTGCGTTTCCACGGTTCAAGAAGCAACTGGAACACTAGGAAAAGAATAATATTGACTCCCATAAGGATAAAGGTGCCCCAGGTGGAAGTTCTTCTGATTTTATCCGACCAAATCTGCTCTTCGTGGTAACGAGTTAAGATGGCCCGGTAAAGGTCATCACTCAGCTTTTCCTGCTGTGCTTCCTTGGCGGTGACTTCCAGTTTCAAAGCTTGCTCTTTTTTCTGGTTCAGCGCATCGTCCTTGTAGATCTGGGTGAATCTTTCGAGATCAGTCGGTGACCAGGTGCTCTTCCTTTGTAACAGCTCGTTTAATTCTTTCTGTGACTGCCTTCTTTCCTCGATCGCAGTGGCATATTTATCTTTGAGATTTTTCAATGTGTCTCGACACTCTTCCATGTCATTCTCCATGATCTCAATGCTCTTTCGCAGTCTCTGTATGCTGGAGTATCCGGTAACGTCGTTCAGAGCTCTGGTAGCTGTAAAGATTGTTTCTTGCAACGAATCCAAGTAGAACTCCAGCTTCCTTGCCCATCTTCGGCGATAAAGCTCTCGTTGCGAGGGCAGGTCCCTGATTGTCTCGCTCGTTTCCACGTCCTTGTCATAGGTGAGCCTTTGGTCAGCTCCTTCTTGCTCCTGCTCTGCTAACTTCTTGTTAGCTTGCATTATAGACATCTTCGCTTTGGCTACATGGTATGAGAATTGTGATGCGTGTCGGCTCAGGATCGAGCGTGTATCCTTCAATTGACGCTTGATTTTGTTCCACTGAGTTCCCAGAGGCTCCCATAGATTCCCTATCGCCTTGTTCTCCTTGGTATCCGTCAGAGCCTTCTTTTGATGAAGTGGCCCTCCAGAGACATGGCGTAAGTTCACTATCAATCCGCACCTTTGATACAGGAGAGTCTTACCAACTAGAAAGGCTGGCCTCTGCCATCTCTGCAGCATTCCTAATAGCGATCCGGAGGCTTCCAGTATAGTATCTTCACATAGCTTCTGTTCAACACATAGTTAGCAGTGATCTTCAAGCCGGAAGTCGTATCTTGGAAAGTCTCATCAGCGACAGTCTTTGACAAACAGCTGTAGCATGAGTACTGGCTTCTCTTTAAAGATTGCCAAGAAGCCCAAGAAGGGTTCCAAGTCGACCAAGAAAGGTGACAGCCAAAAGAAGCAGAGTGTCTTTGGTGGAGACCAGAAGAATGAGATCAGAAGTAGAATAAGCTTAACTCATGTCGAGAGATACACAGAGGAAAAGCCGAAAGAGTTAGTTATCAAGCCAGAGAAACTACGATCTTCGTTATGGGAGACGCCGGCTGGTCCGGCAGAGGATAAGGTAAAGTATGGCCTTATATACAGTGAATCCAATGGTGAACAGGGTCCACAAGAAAACAGTACTTCCAAGAAGCCATTGCAAAGCTCGAATTTACGATGGCTTGAGGAACTTCCTGATACGAATGAAGATGAATATGAACAAGTGCCAGTTGAGGAGTTTGGTGAAGCTTTACTACGAGGCATGGGATGGGACGGTGCGAAGGAAGATTCAGGTTCGCAAGAAAAGAAGAGTAGTAAGTTTCCACAAGCTAGGCCTCTCTACTCGGGAATTGGAGCTAAGGGAGCTGAAGTGAGCCAGACAGTGAGTAGAATTTCTGAAAGCTCGTTTATGCCGCTAGTAAGAATCAATCGAAAAACCGGAGAGAAAGTCGATACTACGAAAAGTGGAAGTTAGAAGGTGGTACTATCCTTCAACCCCAGAACTCTGATCTAATGAGAATTGAATGCAATAGTGTTAACCGCAGCAGTTATCAAAAATCCGGTTAATAGTAATCGTTATAGAAATAATTCAGAACGGAATTGCTGAATAAATGAACAAGTTTGACGTTAATCGTTCGTTGATTATCGTACGTGTGGGCGTGCATAACACTGCGTAGTTGAGGTTGTTTCAGAGCGAAAATCGTTTATGGTCGTTAACTTCGTTATGCTAGTAAACTATATACAGGAGAGACAATCGTCGATCAGACCATAGCGCCTAGGCCGAAGAGAAGGAGTTGAGAGGCTACTGTAGTGCCCCATAGCTTCATCCAATCATTTTTCTTGTTATACTCCCATTCTTCAACCATTCTAATCAAATCGACGTATAGCTCCATACTTAAAGAATCGTAGACTCCCGTCTCCTGAAACATCACCTTATCCTTGAGCTCTTGGATGTTTTTTACTATTCGGCAACGCAAGACCAGCTCATTACCGTTATGTTGGGGTTGGTCATGGAACCTTATGATCTCTTGGCCCTTCGCTCCAACTTCATCCTCACTGTGAGCCCATTGCGCTGCAGATGGTATTACTGTCACGTTTGGATAAGACCTCGTCTTGCTGATTGAGACGTTGGATGAATTCCACACCGAATTCGTATTTTCTATATTAGCCATTGAGCGACAATAGCTATTTTGTGTGTTGATGTATGAGATTAAAGGCTTCAACTCTTCGAGTGAGATAATCTCTTCGCCTGATGATAGTCTTGGTGCTTCATCGGGGAAACGTGCTCTGGCATTTTTGAACTTGAACCTGAGATCAAACACCATATACTTCTTGTTATCTGCATCATGTTGTGGCTCGTCATCTTCATGCGGCAGCATAACATCGGCTGTAATCTCTAATTCTCCATCTTCAAACCAGTTAAATGTATTACTCTTATTGAGGCCCAAATCTTTGACATTGATGGCATCTAATCTCAGCCTGCTAATTCTCTTCCATGGGGAAAGATCCTTTTCCATGTCATTTAAATAAACCAATTTATGTTGTCTTTTGTGAAGTGTGAATAGAGCATGGTTTATTGCACCTGTGGCAATATCTGCGTTAAAGAAATCAGGAAGTATCCAGCGAAATCTCAATTGAGGCATTGATAGATTGTATATAGACACTCGATACTTCATATCAAGCTGCTTATCGTAAACGTTCACGCATGAGTCAGTTAATTGAACTTTTCCCAGTTCATATTCTTTATTGGAGAACCAATCGATGAACAATTTCTCTGGATTCGGTTCATACGCGTAATCTATGCTTACATCACCTCTCATACCGAAGAGCGATAGATCTTTAATGGCGCCATGGCCAAAGAGCCACTTTTTTAGCGAAAGCGTCAACTCTATTTGATGGAATTTCAATTCAAACTCTAGATTAGATTCCTCCCCGCTACCGACACCTTCTACCACGTCTTGATTTTTGTCGACGGTTCTCAATTCCACTTTGTTAAACCTAATACAGCCTTTTTTCCACTTGGGAACCAAGGCGTCTTCGAATTTAATGTCGATATCATCCAGAAATGCGTTCAGCAATTTCCCAATACATTTGCCCACCATCTCCTTAGCGAATACGGTATTGAAGATCAGCAAAAGGATAGACACGAATGTCGTAGTACCGAGAATAATCCACGCTATCTGCGAAATAAGAAGCCACGAAAACATCGTACTAATTTCATTCGCTGAAAACGGCCGGTTATTACGAATCAAAAGCCATTTGGTGTTAACTTTGAACCTTTCATAGAAATTAGTCGCCTCCGACAGCATTCGTTTTTTATTCATCCTTTCTTGGTTCTTTTGCAGTAAGATATTCTGAATGTGCAAATAATCAGTATTCTTGGACAAAAAATCTTCATGATTCCTATTCTGTTGGTTGGATTGATTCCACAAGATTTTCCCACCATGGAAAGGTCGATTCACTAGTAACCCAGCAGAGCTTCTCCGAATACTTTGATCATACAGAGAAGACAGCCGACTTCGCATCACCGATCGACTCAAAAGTCGCCTCATTTCAAAGCCAGAAGCTACCAAACCCAGTCAGCGTATCGAACGCCTCTTAAAACACTCTACCCGGCTGATATCCTTTTGTACAGCCGTCTGTACTTGCTAGCAAGCTCCGATGAGCAAACTTTGTCAAGATATTACTACCTAGGAAAACCCTGCTTATACGATATACAGGCAGAGAGCGTCAAGACGACTGCATCAGCAGGTATTCCGGCCCGTACGTACCGCAATGCCTCGACTATAAGTTCTGCCACTGAAGTGATACAGTTAGACATATCATGTAGGAAAGCTACAAGTCTTGACCGCACGTAGAGGCTTCAAAGCCCAGGGAAGACAATTCTCAGCAACTAGATTGAAGTAGACCAGGCTAGGCGAGCAAGAACTGCTTTAAAGCTGGTTAGAGGATCACGTTTTTAGTTTCTTCAAGTAATAAGTCCTCCGGTCTTATAGTGCTGAAATTTTTCACTGCTCATCTCATCTCATCGAGAAGATACGAAGACTTTATTGAGTTGGTAGGGTCCGTTCTCGTCTGTTAGTGGCTGGTTCTTGGTTGATTAGAGACTGGCAATATGGTGGCACCAACAGCTTTGAGGAAAGGTACCGTGAGCGAGACTGCTAGTGGTAACGGTGCTAGCAGGATCATTGGTGTCGACAACGCTCGTGAAATCGATGAGGATGATGACGATGTGATGGTTGGACAGGAAGATGAGACCATCGCAGTTGAATCGGCAGCAGAGGATAAGGAACAGCAAACTCGCGAGTCAAAAGCAGTCGTACTGGATGAACAAGGAAAACCCCGGTTTGGCTCTGCAAATCTAGCCAAGAATGCTAAAGTTAAGCTGGAGAGTCGCAAAGTTGCGGTCCCACCTCACAGAATGACCCCTTTGCGGAACAACTGGACAAAAATATACCCTCCTCTTGTCGAACATCTAAAGCTGCAGGTTAGAATGAACTTGAAGACAAAGTCAGTGGAGCTGAGAACAAACCCTAAACATACCACAGATCCGGGAGCGCTGCAGAAGGGTGCAGACTTCATCAAGGCGTTTACCTTGGGGTTCGATCTCGACGATTCTATCGCACTGCTTAGATTGGACGATCTGTACATAGAAACGTTCGAGATCAAGGACGTGAAGACCCTCAACGGGGACCATCTGTCAAGAGCCATTGGTCGTATTGCGGGCAAGGACGGAAAGACCAAGTTCGCTATCGAGAACGCTACGCGAACGAGAATTGTGCTCGCGGACGCCAAGATCCACATCCTCGGTGGGTTCACACACATCAGGATGGCACGGGAAGCGGTGGTTAGTCTGATCCTGGGTTCCCCTCCAGGAAAGGTCTACGGTAACCTACGTACTGTTGCTTCAAGACTGAAGGAGCGCTATTGAAGTTGGGATTTAACTAAGAGTATAGTATTTGTAAAGTATAGGAAGAATTATCACAGTATAGCATCGCGTGTTTAAGAAGACGCGAACAACACAAGGTCTAGAACAAATACGCGTCAGTTCGGAAAGGTGCTGCTGCTATAGCTCTCATTCGTGGTTGAGGTGTTTGATTATGCTTGCATGAGATGAAGAAAGCTACCACTTTAACGGAATTGCTTAATGGTTATAGCGGAAGAAGGAAGAGTGAGGAAGCGACGTGCGATGAGGAAGCTATAGAGTATATAGAAGATCAAGAAGCAGAGCTGATGCGAGACGAAGACGAAACGATCGAATCAATAGACACATCGATGGGACTGAGCTCTTCTCCATCTTTGGCGACCAGTCAACTGGCATCCCAGGAAAAGTCTGGTGAATCGGTTCAGAGCTTCCTGATGAACAGTCGTCTGCGGAAAGCTGATCCACAACCACTGAAAGAAACTGAGGTTATATCTCTTGATGATGACTTCAACGATGAGCAAACAGTCGAAAAGAATGGAGCTGCGGAAACGCTGACAACCGTTAGTCGAGTTACTACTCCGTCGCATTTCAAGAAAACGGCTTTGAAAGACCTCTTCAATTCTTTCAAGCCATCTAACGACAAGCAAGTCAAGCTAAACTCATCCGTTGTCTCAAGTAGCTTTATCGAAAGCGAAAGCAAAAAGAATAAGCGGGTCGTGGTAGTTAATCAAGCGCCATTTCCAAATCAACAGCTGATTGAACCATCAGATGATATTTTTGAAGATAGGGAGCTTAAAATATGCATGAAAGCTCGAGATGCTGTGGTGCCGCCGACGATGTCTTTCACACCCGAGGAATACAAAGCTCTCAAGACTAGGGACGATCTGAATACCAAGTTCAGGCGGATTAAGATAGCCAAAACCAGAAAAACGCACAGTGTTCTATGGACCAAACTTCTTAAACCTAGATCGCTGAAGGAGGTACTGTTAGAACCTTTATTAAAAGAAAACGTTAGTGAGTGGGTCGCACAAGCATTTATAAAACTGAAGAAATCTACCACTAGAAACAAAATGCTCAAGCGTCAACGCACTGAATATGATCCACTAG
Source organism: Torulaspora indica (assembly GCA_931305995.1). Taxonomy (NCBI): domain Eukaryota; kingdom Fungi; phylum Ascomycota; class Saccharomycetes; order Saccharomycetales; family Saccharomycetaceae; genus Torulaspora; species Torulaspora indica. The sequence goes on along the minus strand of CAKNUP010000004.1, from coordinate 31,735 downwards.
ATCCGTTCATTGTGGATGATGAAACGGATGAGACAACGCAGAGAGAAGATTTTGTGCCTCTAATGATCTTATTCGGTGATGGAATAGGCAAGAACAGTCTTATGGAGGTACTTATGGAACATCACCGAGGTCAAATATATGAGGTAAATGCATCGAGCAATAGGTCGAAGAAAGATATCTTGGAAAAGCTTTTAGAATTTTCTACCACACATTATGTGAAGGGTCAAGGATCTAAAGGAATCATTCTACTAGACGAAGTTGACGTGCTATTCAGAGAACATGACAAGTTTTTTTGGCAGACAATTGAAAAGGTACTTTTGACGACCCGAAGGCCTATTGTTATGCTTTGCAGGGACATCAACTTTGTGCCTAGCAACCTGGTTGATCTGGCTGTGAGCGAGAATTCCCTGTTTCATTGCAAACGAGTTTCTCATCAAACTGTTACCAAGTTTTTGCAACGGTACTGTCGAAAACTCGATGTTGAAATTGATCAAAGCATTCTGCAAGTACTTGTAACCTATAGCAAGAAAGATATAAGAAAATGCCTGATGGACCTCGAGTTTTACTGCACGCCCCCTGGCGAGCTCAAAGTACCAGAGAAATCTCCTCAACCGAAACCTCCAAAGCAGAACTTAGCAGAGCTTCAAAAGTCTGCCGAACTTCTGTCGTGGGCGGATGTGCTGGAGAGCAATGTCTCCTGGAATTCTTCAATTCTGCAGGATACAGACAACACACTAATGACACCACACACCCAAGCAATAGTGGGAAATATGTCCGACGAACAGCAACGTCTCCAGAATGATTATATGGTAGATTACAGGCTTCATCTGGTTGATAATGTTAATCAGGCTCAGTTACCATTCGAGCTAAACATAGGACAATATTTACAGGAGAAATTACCGAACGATGAACTGGCCAAGCTCACAAAGTATACCAAACTCCAGAAGGCCCGTTATGAAAAGATAAAGAAAGCAAGCATCAATTACTTGAGCACAAGAATTGGAAAGAACGGCTTGACGGATGTCAGGCTTCGAAAGACTAGAAATTCTCGAAAGATTCAAGAAATACTCGAACGTTTTGGCGGCACCAGCTCTCCTCAAGGCCACGACGAATCTGTAGCCTTTGATTTCGATATCAATAATAGTGCTAGTATCAAGGAGCAAATCAATCCCTATGTGCTCGAGATAGCGAAGAAAGAGTTTCAAATAAAACAAGAAAACAGGAAGCTATTTCTTGAGCAGTGCGAAGCTGTTGAAAAAGCACAGTATAATGAAGTTGCATGGCGCTTGACACACGAGCGATTGCTCAAGCCAATATGGTTTCAAGCTGACCCCAAATCTGTCATCGACAGTTGGCGGTAAAACACTTAGTATTTTTCACTCCATATTCGCACTACATAAACCTGCATATTAGATCAACCTGTTACATAATGATCGGTCGAGAACTGAACCTGCCACCTCTGAAGTTTGTCAAAGCCCTATGTTTCATATTGATAGTTTGCAATGTGCGCCATGCCTCTTCTACATGCTTCCTTTTCAACGGATTTACAACGTTATCGGGCCCATCGAAAAGCCTTTTCTTTCTGTGCATTTTTGTTACTTCAAAATTGATATCGGAGCCATTTTGTTGCAGTTCGTCCTTCTGTAATTGCAGCCTTTGCTCGTGTTTCTTGATCTTGAGCGCAGTCTCTGTCAGGGAAGACACTATTTCGAACGTAAGGAAACCAAGTATATCAATCACATCGTCGTGCGGTTTACTGTCGGTCAGCTGCGAGATACCCGACCAGTCCTTAAATCTTTTCGCCTTCCTGAATGTGAAACTAGCCTGCCGACAATCCGACCAATGTACATACTCTTCTTTGGTCATATTCTTTGTACGATCATCAGCCATCTTCAGTTTCTTCAAAGTCGCTAGATTTGCCTCTCTTTCATCTTCATCAAGTTCCTCATCATCGTCGTTATTTTCCAAAGGCTGTTCGTTGAACATAAATTGAAGATCCCATGGGAGCTTGATCTGCGATTTCCTTACTTTCATTGCACTCCCACCGTCCTTTTCCTCCTTCTCCGCCGCACCCTTCTTTTCCTCCTCGTCTCCCGGTCCACCTGAGCTGGATCCTGCGGCAACAGCGTCCTGATCCTTGGCATTTTTCCGCAGGTCCTTCCATAGTAGATAAGTTCTCAAACGGTTAACCTTGGCCTTATCGTGTCGGATTAAAAAAATCACATCTTCCGGTAAAATAGTCTTGCTGTTACGTGCCTGAGCAGTCTTGGTAGCCTGTAGTAGAATCTCCATCACCTGTCCTCGAACAATATCCTCAATCAGCGACGTAGTCTCCACCGGTGGATCGTTCGTCTCTCCAAAGACGAACATCATCTGCTGGATCTCCACACGATACTTGTGCTTATCCATCTTCAGCTTATCTAACCTATCCCAACGCTTCTCCAGGCTCTCTATTTGGGCCAAGTTCAAGTCTTCTTGTTTCTACCATCTCGAGGTCTAAGGGCATTGAAAATATACATACTATAAGAGCTACTACAACATGCTATAGACAGACAATATCCAAGCAAGACAGCTTCATCTCATGTCAGAATGGTGCAAGGAGAACGAGGAGAGGATCCCGATCACAATTGACCCTTCCAAGTATTCTCACAGGCTTGATTTGAAGGGCTGTATCAAGCCTGCCAGCAGGATGAGGTCTGTCTTGCTGTTGCTGAACCAAAAGATCAACATACCGTCGGTTTTTCTGAAATTATGGCGACTCTTTAAGCTGAAAGTTTGCGCTGATGGGGGCGCAAATCGCCTGTATGAGTTTTTCAATGGTAATGAAGCTGCCAGGGCATGCTATCTGCCTGATTATATTATTGGTGATTTTGATTCACTCAAGCCTGAGGTTGAGGAATACTACAGAAAGGCAGGGGTTGTATTGATTGAACAGAGAAGCCAATTTTCGACAGATTTCACCAAGGCGTTGCATTTGATTTCTATTCACTTCAACGACGCAAGCTTTGCATCGCGGGTGTCGCAATCAAGGCAACAGAATCATTCAATTGAGATAAATTGTGGGATCCACGATTGGTTCTATCGCATCCGGGGCGCAAATGGGCAGCTTGAGTCGGAGAAAATTAGTCTGCTGGCTATAGGTGGGATTGACGGTCGGTTTGATCAAACGATGCACTCGATCACGCAGCTTTACAAGCTGTCATCTCCAAAGAGCCAGTTCAGGTTGAGCTACCTGAGTGCCACGGATCTGATTTTTTTCGTTCCGCCTGGTGGTGTTTTAGTCGAGTACACAGCAGACTTTCGAGAAAAGTGTATCGGGAACTGCGGGCTATTGCCACTGAATGGACCTACCGAGATCTATGAGACCGCGGGCTTGAAATGGGACGTGGGACTCTGGGAAACCAGCGTGGCCAGCGGTAAACTCAGCAGTAGTAACAGATTTTCCGGCATCGACAAGTGTTACATCAATGTGAAAGACGGAATTGTCATGAACGTTGAGATTTATATCGATAGACTAGCAGAGTACATATGATAAAGACACTGTAGTATTAGAAACCCTTTCAGTTCGGCCTGAAGTGGCCTACTCTGTAAAGTATGATATTTTGGGTAAAAATAAATGCGCAAGCCGGGAATCGAACCCGGGCCCCATCCTTGGGAAGGATAGATTCTAACCACTGAACTACTTGCGCTTCAGTTGTTGTTGAAAGATTTCTTTCTGTCAGCTTTATAAAATATTTTCGATAAGCAATTTCATGATCTTCATTGAGCTGTTTACACTGCCCACATAAAACGGGACTCCTCTTACGTTTGCGCAGAAACTGCGTTACTCAAGCTGAGCAAATCCTGTCCACTTCTGAGTCTAAGTAACCCTCTGGTATCCTCTGACTGGCGCTCTTTATATCTGTTTTATTTGAACTTCTAGTAGCTCATAATAAGCGGCTTAAGACTCAGAATACTGATCACTCACATCGATATGACGATATATTCTTAGCCAACCATTCTTCGCTAAGAAGTCCAAGGCGTACACAAACTAACGAAGGAGTTTGGTCATTATAACTGCTCATCGTAGATCATCATGAGTTCATGACCTTTGACTTGCTAGGGCGTCTATCGAGTTGGTAGGTGAACTGCTGAAGAGCACATGCCCTGATAGCAGGAAAGGGACTAGTGAAGGAAAGTTTTGCGTGGGTGTCAGTTTATCATCGGTCTCCGTCCAAGCAGCAAATAAGGATGTCGGGCTTATAGCTACATGTGGGACTTAACTTTCCAACATTCACAATCGGACAAGCGTCATGAATCGTGGTCAAATTATTCTTTAATTTTCAGCTTCAAGTCGCCGCTAGTAACGGAAATCTTACGGCAATGTGTTGGGATTAGTGATCTTCTTGATAGGGAACCGCTCCATTAACGCGTATTGAAGCCGGATGGTTTATCTGGTGGATCTCGTAATCATACAACATACACTTAGCATCGACCTGAAAGTACCCGCATCAATTTGCCAAATCTCTTACAGGAAGTTGAGTATTGTGATGTCTATTAGTAACTGGCGGAATACTAAAACAAGTAAATCGTGAAGCGCACACATCTAATAAACAATCTGAGGAAGTTATAATAAAATTTAGCATTAGACTCATCATTATGCCGAGTTCTTCCCAACCGTGGTTGTTGAGTTCCTTTAGCTCGACAGCAGTTTCCTCGACTGAACAGCCATTTGAGCTAAAGTTCATGTTGTGACCATGAACCATAGACACATAAACTTCCTACGGATTGTCAGTAACACCTTTTGTTGACGTGCAGTATTGTATTGATAGCTTAGACGTGTTCTGAAGGTCACAAATGCTTATGTGAAGTGAGTTCGAACTGGTATCGATATGGTTCCACGATTCATTCTGTGAGAATAATTATTGTTTAGCTTGGCACCACAACCTTTGTACAGTAGTGCTGAGGAAGCACATTTCTTTCTCTCACCGGTTAGTGTGGCAACGCGTCCGACTATTATCAAACGAGCAGATCAGTCACAGGCTCTCATTGAGAACTCTATTTCAAGCTTAATAATCCGTATACATCTATGCTTGCAGTTTCTTGGCCATTATCAAGCTCACCTTTGGTATTGAATGTAGTATAAATCGGATGATCCCATTCGACATCTATAGTCAAGCTTCAATCACGGGATGCTATGGCAGTTTGGCTGCCCGATGTATGTGATTTCAGCTTACGATAGATAAATATGTACAGGACGTGATGATTTGATTCTACTATCTATCTTATTATTGCTATGCAAAACTCCAAGACAGTTTGAGAGAACCCACAACGTTCCAGAAGGTATGCGATGTCGGAATATGAAGCGCAGCTGTGTTGAGCATAATTACGATTATTTCAATTTTGCGAATTCATCTAGAAGCGCCTTACCCAGATGGCCAGGGGATTCGACAACAACCACACCAGCGGCTCTCAAAGCCTTCTTCTTAGAGTCAGCGTCAGTACCGGAACCTTCCACGATGGCACCCGAATGACCCATTCTAACACCCTTCATTTGGCCAGCAACGTTACCGGCAATGAAGGAGGCAACTGGTAATGGGTTTGGCTTAGAGAAGTTGTATTCTTTCAAGAACTCAGCTGCTTCAATTTCAGCCTGTCCACCAATTTCACCTAGCATGATGATACCTTCAGTGGCAGGGTCATCCATGAACAATTTCAAGGAGTCGATAAAATCTGTACCGGGGAAAGCATCACCTCCCATGCCGATAACCAGCGTTTGACCCAACCCAGCCAAAGTGGTCTGCTGAACCGCTTCATAGGTCAAAGTTCCCGATTTCGAGATGATACCGATTTTACCAGGCTTAAAGATCTTTGGTGGCTGAATACCAATTCTTACCTTGCTTCCGGGATTGATAATACCCGGGCAATTGGGACCTACAAGTCTCGTTTTATCCTGCGATTTCAACATCTCGGCAACATATAACATATCGTGTTGTGGAATACCCTCAGTGATACAAACTGCCAATGGGATCTCTGCCTCAATAGCTTCCTTAATCGCTGCTGCCGCGATTGGTGGTGGAACGAAAATCCCAGACGCATTAGCTCCAGTCTCTTTCATCGCCTCCTTCACACTAGCAAAAACCGGTTGCCCCAAATGCATTTGTCCAGCCTTCTTAGGATTCGTACCACCAACAATGTTTGTGCCGTATTCCTGAGATATCTTGGCATGGAAAGTAGCTTGTTTCCCGGTAAATCCTTGAATAATCACTTTAGTACTCTCAGGTAAGCTCAAATTCTTAATTGTTCTATCATTCGGTGTAACTTCACGAGAGAATAGACGGCGCAATGCAGGTGTCCTGCCAAAAGTAGATCTCAGCATGCTAAATGGAACAAATATTGATTCTATCGTTAACTCCAAATACCTTCAACTTAATTGAACCCTGAAAGATCCCAACCAGTCGCTTTCTTTGTGCTGTATCTGTTCTTTGAGTCCTCGTCGTCGACGTTCCAATTTCTTGGCGTTTATATAGCCGTCTACTTACCCCATTGAATTGGCGGACTGAAGGAACTTGGCCGATCTCGGGGTTACCCGCCGTGAAGGTATAGGCGGCTATTTAAACACAAAGAGGTGTCCTTGTCTTGATACCACTTCACTACCACTTCTAGTGGTGTAGTTTGCTGGTCGTTCCATGAGGCTGTCTGGGAGCAACGGAATTCTCAACCTGAAAGAGCGAGAGCAACGGAATTGTCTTAATGTGAGGGGGAGCAACGGAATTGTCTCAATGTGAGCTCGGCCTACAAGATACGGGAGTTGGTTTGATACCAGAAGATGGTTAAGCATTGGAAGTGTAGCACCCGGCGATCGGACGGTCGTGGGGCAGCTGCAGAATTTTTGGTTGGAATCTGCCGTTCGTGGCGCAGGACAGCCCGTTGAAGCTAACTTTGTTGATCGTTAGGCGCAACATGAGTAGAGTGCTCCGCTCTAATAGAAATTGCTCAGCTATGAAAGGGCTTTCGATTTGGTCTCGGAACGAAATTAGCCGCCGATGTATGGACGTTACCCGGCTTCGATAGGCTCTTAAAGAATAGCACTTTGCACGTTAGTGAGTTTGATGGCTAGCGGTGCTTGATCTGGTCTGCCTATGTAAAGATGGAAGACCAAAGTGGCAAGCTTGGCTCTTTGCAGATTGGGCAGCAGATTGGTCATGGTAGTGTACGAAGAGGCGATTGAGATACCGTTGGTGGACGACGATGAGGATGATGAGGATGACGACAGTGTTGAAGAGCAAGATCACGAGCATAATCAGGAACAGGACAATGTTAAGGAAGAGGACGATGACGAGGAGGATGATGCCAATATGCAGGTACCCGAAATATCCAGAAGTGCTACTGCTACCCCGTTGAGCCATAGAAATACGGTAGATGATGACCAAGATGAAGATTATGAAGAAGAAGAGGTAAAGAGTAGTGAAAGAGGGAGAAAGCACGCAAAAACGGGCAAGGGACCGGCCAAAAAGGTTCCACTGCATCTGCTCGAGAAAAGGAGACTGGGTAGAATCAAGGCAGCAGAAGAGTTTGCGAGAAAGCTGAAGCAAACGGGTATCGAGAAAGTTGAAAACACAACTTTGCCAACTACTGGTTTATTTCAACCAGTCTTACTTATCAATCAGAAAAACTATTCATCAGACTACTTAAAAAAGGATGAGCAGATGTTTGCTTTACGAGAAAGGAAAACGCTGCGAAACAACACTCAAGTCTCATCAATAGGCAATACTCCAGATATTGCCGATTTGAAGAATAACACGGCAGAACCTACTGATATGACTGTTGCCGCTGAAGAAGATATCGACCTCAGCGATGCTAATAAGACCCTTGTGATACATCCTGGTTCTAGAACCATAAAAGTCGGTCTAGCTAAAAATGAGGTCCCACTTGTTGTTCCTAGTTGTGTTGCAATCCCCAAATCAGAGTCGAGATTTAATGCATCCGAACCACCGATTACAGCTGATCAATCAGCAGAATTTGATGAAATGAAGTCAACAATACAACAGAGCTTCAAGGAGAGGATGCGATACTATAAGAGAAAAGTTCCTTATAATGCCCGTGAACAAGTCCTGACCTTCAACAGAGCCTCCAAACCTCAGTTTATAGAAGATAAAAATGATCCTGATCCAAAGGAATGGATTCATCTGGCCGATAGAAGATATTATGGTTTTGAAGCTACAAGATGTTCCAAAGATAGCTTTACACTCAGGTATCCTTTTGCCAAAAGCGGTTCCTTTAATGTATCGTCGCCCTATTACGCTTCCCTGCAAGAATTAATGCTCGATGTCATAAATTTACTCGAATATGCATTGTCGTCCGATGGTCTTTCTCTTAATCGAGCACAGTACTCACAATACAAGGTTGTGCTGGTAGTTCCAGACCTCTTTGAAAAGACACATGTTGAAATGTTCATTAGGTCCCTCTTAATTGAGATGCAATTCCAAGCCGTGGCTATCATACAAGAATCTCTCGCTACCTGCTATGGGGCAGGACAGAGCTCTTCAACGTGCGTTGTGAATATAGGGTCAACACATACAACAGTTGCTTGCATAGATGAGGGTTCTGTTTTAGAAAATAGTCTGATATCTTTGAATTACGGAGGGGATGACATAACGAGACTTTTCGCGATTCTACTGATGCAAAGCGAGTTCCCCTATAAGAAGTGGGATCTGAACTCTTCGCATGGCTGGTTATGTGCTCAGGAGTTGAAGGAAAAGTACATTACGTTCCAAGATGCAAATGTTACGGTGCAACTTTATAACTACATCAAGAGGATACCAGGCCGGCCATTAGAACAATACGAATTTAAGGTGTTTGATGAAGTAATGGTGGCGCCATTGGCTTTGTTTTATCCTGAAATAATAGCGCACTTGCAGTCAAAGCAACTTCAAGATTCAGGGAATACTAAGCTCGAAGAACAATTGCCTCCTTCTCGGGATATCTTTACGAGTACGATGAATGACTGGAGGTCACTGTCGCAAAACGAGTGCCTAAACGGTGACTTGTACTGCGGTTGGAATCAAGACGAACAAATGCTTTCCAGACTACTCGATTTGCAAACGAATATAGAAGAATTACAAAATGAAGATCTTGTGGAGCCAGATAGGAGAAAGAATTACACACCGCTGGAAAAGGCAATCATACAAAGTATAACCAATGCAAGCATATCTTTAGACGTAGGAAAAATGACGTCGTTTTATTCAAACATTTTAGTTGTCGGAAAGGGTTCCGATATTCCGGCCCTGGATTTTGTATTGACTGATCGGATTAATATTTGGCGACCACGACTATTAAGCGTCAGCTCTTTTGCTAATTTCTTCAAGAAACTAGCGAAGAAAGCAAAAGATATAAGGGCGGCTGCTAAATCGGCAAACCCAGAAGATGAGGACAAATCGCCACAGAAGATAAAAGAGATGATTAAGGAAGAGCTTGAAGAATATTGGGAAGTTGCTGAAGCTCAAAACGGTAATGAACAACTTCTCCCTGTGAATGTTCTTCCGCCACCGCGTGACATGGACCCAGCGGTTTTGGCTTGGAAGGGTGCCAGCGTTCTCGCTCAAATTAAGCTCGTAGAGGAACTGTACTTGACAAGTACAGATTGGGACATGCATGGGAGCAGAATCTTACAGTACAAATGTCTGTTCGCCTACTAGTTGGTAACATTATTATTCCAAGGCGACCATAGCTATCGGTACCTCACCGATCGATCAAAACTGAGAAGAACTGAAGAGGTTTGATGATAATTAGTTACATAGTGCAATGTCATATGCAAATTGATTTTTCGATGGGAATATGTCAGACATGATAAAACACAATTGATGCATAAATACAAATAATCATTCACAGTTTGGTCTTTTTCTTTGGATTAGTATCAAGTTTGGGTGATGATCGCGCAGAGGCCGCCTCAGCATTCAACAATGAGTAGACGCCACTACTGCCACGCCGATTCTGTATATCAGACCTCGAAGGAACTGGACTCAAGATTGCTTGTTGAGATGGTTCTGTTGGTTCTGGTGTTTCTAGATTTGGTTTCTTGAACTCGAACTGTTTGGGTGAAGTCTGTGTACTTCGCGGTGGAGCAAAGCTGCCTGCACTGTGCAACGTCGAATAGTTTCCTAAGCGGGACGGGTTTTCATTTTTTGTTTGGTCTTCCTTTACTTGGTCACTGTTCGCACCATGACTGTAAAAAGTCCTAAATGGCAAACCAATAGCGGAAGGATCTCTTGGCCCAAAAGTCTCAATATTGGAAGTAGCGAATCCGCTTCCACTCGTTGGTAGCATGGTAGTGCTGTCGCTTCTACTGCTGGAATCGCTGTTGACACTACTTCTCTTGGTATTGAAAGTGCTATTCTTGTTCGGCTTTAATAGAAAAGTGCCATCTTTCACAGAGATCCTGGATGTGCGTTTCGTATGAGAATTGATTTGTGTTTGTTGATTACTATCGTTAGTGTGTGAGGAAGGTTCTTGCTTTGGAGGCCTCGATGAGTTTACCAGAGGCGATGGGTTACGAGGAATCTGTGATCCCAAAGTGCCTGGTATTGGACGCGACGGAGAAACTGTTACTCCGCCGACATTCGGTGCGGATGATAGAGGGTCCATGAGGATACTCATTGTGCGTTTCACTGTGGAAGTCTGATTGGTGGTCTCGAATGGGTTCATCATGACAATTCTTGGACTGGAAAAGTGCTCTGGTTGTGAAATTAACGGTCCTGTTTGCTGATAAACGGGCCCCGTTGGGGCAGAAGGTACTGAAAACAGGTGTGGTGCAAATGCAGCGGCAGCAGACGAATTACCTGGTACGGAAGACCCTGGTCTTATATCTTTTGAAATCGGCGGCGTGGCGTGTCCGTGCAACACATTGGCGCTATACTGCAGTACATGCGGTTGTTGCTGTGGTACACATGGGTTATATTGTTGCTGTTGCTGGAGTGTTTCGAGATTTTTCTGAAATCTTTGCATTAAATTTGTCTTAAATACCTGCATCTCCTGCTCCAATGCTGTCATCTCCTGCTGATGTTGGCGAAACTGTTGCAACCTGGCAGGATCACCTTTTAAATTCTTCTCATTAAATAAATCACAATTGGCGCCTTGCAAAGACACAAGGTTCTGCACAAAATCGAGAAGTTTCGCCACGTCGACATTCAAGACCCTCAATTGCTCTAGCAAACCGTCATGCCTGCACTGAAGATTTGAATACTCGTAGCGTAATCCGCTGTAGCTTTGACACAGCTCAGCAAATCTTGTCTCTAAATGTTGTTGTTGAAATTGCTGATTGTAAACGGACTCTGACGAAGGGTAAGCCGTGAGCCCCACCTGCGGGTGCTGCTGAGCTTCCTCCTCTGTGTTGACCATAAACTGTGACGGCTGACGCTGCTGAGCCGCCTGCCACTGCTGTTGCTGTTGCTGCGGTGTGGGCGGCGGCGGCGGCGCCGGAGGAACCGACGGTTGCTGCTGAGGTCGTTGCTGTTTAACCGCATCCGACTCTTCTATCTGAGGGTACACCGGACCCAGCGAGACCGCAGATCCAGAATTCTTTCTGCCGTTGAGAGTCGCGATATTTCTTGATGATCGCCTCTTGATGAGCTTGAGACCCTCGATATCGCCTCTCTTGAAGATCCCCATGCTATGTCTAAACTCCCAAATCTTGATGCTTTCTCCCGTAGCTTCGGATCCCGACTGTGTCTGTTGCTGCACATCCTTGCTATGGTCATTAGATACCTTGTGGAATCCGTACATGTTCAGCTGCCTGACAAAGCTGGCAATGTTGGTATGCTTGAAATACGTCGCCAGCGCCCTGCTGAACCTCTCTGTCGGCCTTATAAGGAAAGAGCTCCCCGAAGGGGACCACCAGATCAGATCTTTCAAGTCCTCGTCTTCCAGAATATTGTACAACTTGTGGATAAAAACTGTATTCTGCAGCGGTCCATGAACACCACCACTGCCGTTCCCGCTCGCTGGATTACTTCCCGGGTTTCCCGGCAAAATCGATGACTTCCGTATCCCATTATTCTCTTCATGGCATTGCATCTGCTGCTGTTGCTGCCGCTGTGCCATCGATCAGCTACTCTATCACTATACCCGCAAGCTCCGGCAATGAAAAATCCTATCAATGCAACCTGCTATTCTTTCACTCTACCAGCAAACTTAAATCTGCCCTAAGGACGCTTTGAAAACCTAGCTGACCACTACAAACCCTGCCACAGTCACCTCGAGGCACTCCAACACTACTGCTGCCTGCCTGTAAGCAATGCAAGTCTGGCTTGGAAGGAAAGGAAACGGGCAAGGGGACGTGACGGAAAAGCCCAAGAACAAATTAAAGCCAACTACAGCGCAGAATAACGCATAAACTTAAAAGAGAAGCAGAAGCACCGAATCGCAAGCTAAGAAGTTGACTAAAGAAGCAAAAGCCAAACTTGGCGCGCGCGAAAGGCTCCATACGGCGACCTGCGGAACCGTTGCGGTCTCAGTAGTCAGGAGGTTGCCGTCGTTGCTGTCTTGTGACATCGAGTGCCGTAACATCCAACGAGATGTCGTATAGGCAATTATATGTCGTATGCAGATTTTCCGTGCCCCACTGAGGGGCAACGATTTCGTCATTGGGTTTTTCCGAAGGAGTTTCCGAAAAATTCCCTTTTGGGAAACGGTCCGAAAAGGGTGAGTTCCGGCGGAAAAAATTGGGTTTTTCCGAAATCGCGAGGGATTGGCAAATTCGGAGGAGGTCTGGGTGCCGTTGATGGTCATGTGCTTTGGAGGGTGTATGGGTGGTGGTTTTGATGGTCATGTGACCTGAGGGAGGGTCTATTAAGGCCCTATTAAGGCCCTATTATGCCTAGCTTTATCATAGAGGTAAGGCTGGTTGCTAGAATTGACTGCCAAGAGTGATAGTGTGACGATATGGATGCGGTCCGGTCGTTGACGGAGATGGGCATTGCCCAGGATGTTGCCGAGGAGGCGCTGAGGAGGACCAACGGTGACGTGGAGGCGGCTGGGAATCTTATCTTTTCGAATGAGCTGGCGGCTGGGATTTCGGAGAACGTCGGTCAGAGTGCTCATATGGAGCTGCCTGCGGCAGCGGGGGACGGCTGCAGGCCTGGGGACGTGAACGAGTATGCGGTGGAGGTTCCACGGTCCGACAGCGAGGGTTGGGAAGAGATTGAAGTGGAGGAGGAGTACAATCAGGATGAGGCGTCGTTGGAGGAGTCGTGTTTGAAGTCGCAGATAAGTGCTCCGACCGTGGTGGCGCCTCTGCCGCCCAATTTCCTGTTTGAGAACTATTTTGCACTGTACTGTCTGTTTGTATCGAACTACTTGCCGCATATAGTGGCGAAACCGGACTTCCAGGATCTGAATTACGACAAGGATTGGTATAGGGGAAACGCTCTGCGGAGCCCTGATTGCAGAGTTGCATTTGTGAGTAAGGAGGAAGGCGGTGACGAAGAAGCGGAGATCCTGCCCAAGGACCAGCTGAGTGCGGAGGACCGCGAGTATACCTTACAGCCGGAGCTGCTCTGGCAGTTGCAAAGATTGTCGTCTGTGGTAAATTCTCGGATCTCCGATAGGGCTTACGTGAGGGCGAAAATGTTTGCCATTGCACTGGAACCGCAGGTGCAGCGGAAGCTTGGTGACGCCGAGCATCTCTACGAGATACTGCCGTCTTTCATCAAGTCACTGACTGTTGATCTTGAAATGTGCCCGGGTTTCAACGATAACGATGTAAGGCAACTGTTCATCTCGTCTGCGTTCCATACGCCTGCTAATCCAGACCTTCAACAAGAACCCACTACTAAGACGTGGCTATCTTTGTTCCACTTCCTACCCGAGGAATACGATACTAATTTGTACCGGATGTTTCACATCCTGCTCTACCCGGAAGATACCGTTGAGGATGGAGACGAGCAACTTTCTCTGCCAGCACCGGAAGAGAACGAGAACTCACTGTGTGATATTGCGCCAGTCCTAACTATTATTTTCGATGAAATGGAGGAGAACACTGACTCTGTTCCTCTAGCAGAAGGTGTCGAAATCCCACTAGAGTTTTATCCTCAGTTGTACACCAAGCGGTGCAAGGACAAGCTGATAATGGATATAATAGCAAAGAGAAAGCAAAGCCAGTTGGATTCCAGGGCAATACTGCAAGAGATCGCCAATTTGAAGAGCTTTCAAGGCAAGGATATTCTCAAATTTATCAACAGCTCGCTAGATTATTTGCAGAAGGATGGCAAGCCACGGGATACCATCGACTCATTGCTCAGCATCAAGGATTACATAACCGAACAAAAGACGCAGAAAATGGATGAGTATAAGAAACTAGCACATCGCCTGCAAACAGAATGGAATCTAACACGTCCGGAGATTCAAGTCATACAGACCGCCAAACAACTCGGGCTCATCGACGAGCCATACCTGCTGGTCATGGCTGTCATATCACCCTACATGTATTTTTCAAGAGACCGTAACGGACAGTGGTATTACGTTCGCTCACACCCGCACGAGCCCGGAAACCACGTCCGTGCATGTTCATCTCCGTTGGAGGTGCAGGATTCTATCAAACAATTCACTAGGCAACCCAGTGAATCTCCGCTCATGTTCATATATTGCAAAGAAGGTTTTATACCAAATGATGAAACCGTCTGGAAGGCACTAGAAAGCAATCGAGGATGCACAAAATTCGCCAAGGAAGACCAACTGCAACTCAATAAAATGCGTGATCAATCCAGCTCATCCATATCCTCCACAAGCGCGTCCGCTCAACCAGCTTTATAGATACCTGTAAACCTATCTACCAGCACGAGTGATCTGAGATTTCTCAGATGGCTCGTGCTGGCTCATCCCACTGATCCAATGGTCTCTACGCTAGCAATGGCCTTCAATTGCTCGCCTTCGGCCTCTTAGCCATCATCATCAGATGGCTCTTTTCTTTGAATGTGGTGAGAGGATGTTGGAAGGCCTGCGTTGCTAGCGACATATTGAAGATGCAAGGCAAAATCAGTACTTTGATCTGTTCAGATCTGCAACAAATCTAATAGCCAGATCTCATCAATAGCTGGGACATTTGAGTCAATTCTTCCGTCAGGTCGAGATCTCTATTTGCTTTGGAGTTTGCGAACGAAAGGCCTTGAGAATTCTGCCAATTGAGGGTTTCATGTTTCAGCAGGCCAGAGGTTAAGTGATTCCTATGAAACTACGATCCAGAAGGATAGTAAGAACATTGAGAAGAGTAGCTATTATTTTGGTGCTTCTTTTTCTCTATTGCGCAAGATCTTCCCTTATTGTTCATGTCAAGAATACACTTCAAGAACCTAGAAGCGAAGAATACCGCTATGGACTTATTGACGATGTGAGAACGATTCGGTGCTATCGATGGTACAGACAATGTGGAACTCTTTTTGCTGGACAAAGCGCTTCCAGCGATAGCGTACTTTCTTGGAGCAGGATCTCGAAGAATCTCACTGATGAATCGCTGTATTCCATTGAATCAACACTTTTCTATATGACGTTCTTGTATGTTCATCAATGGGAACCTTTGAGCGGAAAGAGCCCGATCACAGAACTTGCTATCTCGAGGCATTCTTCTTTGATCCCTATACAAGTGACACAGGACGTACAGAAATTGATTAAAGTCAGCGATAGCTCTGTCTTTCACGACCATACACACCACCAAAAGAAGAATATTCTGGATATCTTCGGTGGTGAACAGTCTAATTCGGATGTAGTGCATTCGTTTGGGGAAGACTGGCAATACAACGGTGGCGGGATCTGGTGCAAGCGCCGGAGAGATGAAAATCCCATCACTAGCTTGGAGATTTATCTCGGCTCAGGATTCCACGAATCAAGACCGGATTGGAAAGAAGTGATTCACGAGTATGATAGAAGGCTTGGATCAAGAAGACTGCCCTTGTCAGTGACCAGGAAAGTTAGTAGACCCAGAAAGAAGACGGATCTTTTGGACTACAATCATGGAAGCGTTTCGTTAAACACCCGTCACGGCGACTCTTTCAAGATACTGCAAGTATCTGACGTCCTTTTTCGCTGTTCAGACGACACAGCCGCTGTTCTTAATGAGTTCCAAACGAAGCACTTCATTTCTGATGTGATCACTCGCGAGTGGCCAGATCTGGTTGTCATTACTGGGAATTTCTTAGACGGTCAGAATTCTCTGGATTATCA
Organism: Torulaspora indica; assembly: GCA_931305995.1. Classification (NCBI taxonomy): domain Eukaryota; kingdom Fungi; phylum Ascomycota; class Saccharomycetes; order Saccharomycetales; family Saccharomycetaceae; genus Torulaspora; species Torulaspora indica. The sequence continues at coordinate 15,544 of CAKNUP010000004.1, read as the reverse complement.
GACCTGCATTATGAAACTTGTGCAGCCGATGATCAGACTTAAGATACCCTACGTATTCACCCTGGGCACTTCTGATCATTCCCGATTCGCGACAGGTTCGCAGATACGAGACTTTCTTTCCAATCTACCCTTTTGCATTAATAAAGCATCTTCACCGGATGGACACACCGCCATAACAGCAAGTTTCAAAACGGGCGCTGATGTTGTTGTTTATGCTTTCGATTCGTTTCAACCGGTTAATCCATTTCTTATGGAACATAGTGCATACAAGCATTACAAGTATGCTTTGGCGTTTAGGCATCTTCCAATACCTGAATACAGACCTGAAGGTATGTTTCCTATCATTGGCCAATACAACGAACAATCAAATTATAAATCCAATCTGAAGGAAGAAGAGACTATGCATAAACTGTTACGTTCATTTAACGTGAAAGCAATGAGTTGCGGACATGAACACAGCAACGATTGTTGCTTGCAATCACTTGGAGATATGTGGCTATGTTACGCAGGCAGCAGCGGAGTGGGCATTGATAGAGCTAATGGCATGGAGCCGAGCGTACGGCTGTTCAAGATTGATGACGTACATCAACTAATCACATCCTGGAAACGAAACTTCAGAATGATTGATTCCGTTTACGATTATCAGTACATATTTCAAGAAAAGTAATATTTATGATTTTATATACATATGGAGTTCGCTAAGCAGAGAACTAATGAATGGTAGTCAAAACTTTGTCGGATTTCTACAACCTTGTAATGACAGCTTCGGTGAAGGAAGAAGTAGTAGCAGAGCCTGCCAAGTCAGCGGTTCTTGTCTCTGGACCCGCTGCGATGGTCGAAAGAACCGCATTCTCAATCTTGTTAGCGTGCTCGTACAATCCCATGTGATTCAACATCATAACAGAGGACAATAGAAGAGCAGTTGGGTTAGCCTTGTTTTGACCAGCGATATCAGGTGCTGAGCCGTGAACCGCCTCAAAGATCGAAACCTTGTGACCGATGTTACCTGATGGAGTCAAACCAAGAGATCCAGCGCTCAGACCCGAGTTCAAGTCGGACAAGATATCACCGTACAAGTTTGGACACACAGAAACGGCATCCGAGTATTGAGCTGGATTAGAAACAACGTTCAACACAGTGTTATCGATCAGCTCAGTCTGTAACTTGATGTCTGGGAACTCGTGAGCCATTTCCTTGGCCACTGTGACGAACAGCCCATCTGCCAACCTCTGGATCGTGGATTTATGCACAACAACCAATCTGGGTCTGCCAACAGCCCTGGCGTACTCGAACGCATATCTAATCACCCTCTCAGAGGCCTCTCTGGTGATCAACTTGATAGACTGCACAACTCCCGGCACAATCACGTGCTCGATGCCTGCGTATTCACCTTCGGTATTCTCTCTGATAAGCACCAGATCGACGTTATCGTACGTAGTCTTGAAACCCTCGACCGATCTAGCGGGACGAACGTTCGCAAACAACCCAAAAGTCTTTCTCAAAGTCAAATTCATCGATCTGTGGCCCTTACCAATCGGAGTAGCCAATGGCCCTTTCAAAGCCACCAAATTCCGGTTAATCGACTCCTGAGCCTGTTCTGGGATCGTAGTAACCCCGTTCACCAACAATGGCGTCACGGGACAGCTTTCCCACTCAATTGGCACCTTTGCTGCGGCAAAAATCGCCTTCACAGACTTGGAAATCTCTGGTCCAACACCATCACCTTCGATAAACGACACCGTGTATTTGCCAGTCTTTGGATCGGGCTTCCCCGTGTATTTACCAATACTAGGCTGTTTTGGAGCTGTAGCTAGCAGTCTGTTAACCGCGCGTCTGCAAATCTGAGATCTCAACATCCTGCTCTGTACTCTATCTAATGTGAACCACCGCTAAGTGAAATGAACTCGACTCACGTAGCAGGCTCGATGGAGATCAACTGCGTAACGAATGCCAATAATATAAATACTAAAACAAGAGTAGCCGTCCTAGCCGTCAAAAAAGGCTATATAACATCCTGCGGCTTAACTATGAGGAATGACGGCCGCTAATTATGGGGGTTATTTAGCTGTTGTTTCGCCTGACGCGCTGTCTTTCGGAATCCAGCTCGCTAAAGCAGGGGAAACGCGCCGTCTACCGGCTCCGAGATCGGGAGCTGGAAAGCCGGATCGGAGATGGTCGGCGGGTAATGCCGGGTAACGAGGTTTGTCTTTTTTCGTGTGTTTTTGTGGCACTAGGTACTGCCGCCAAGTATAAATACCGGATAGCCGCCATGGCTAACCGCCAAGTACAACTGGTATCGTCGCATATGAAAGAACTGAGCGTTGAGCGACAAACGGTGGCTGTATATGGGTAGTTGGTTGGTACGTGAGCTGCACACTGGTTGAAAGAGGCTTGGTGGATGGTTGCACGTGATAGTCGTGGTAAGTAGTTGCACGTGACAATTGTGGTCACGTGGTCTAAACACTGCAATTAGCTAGCAGTCCTTCAAGTGAGACATCAGGAAGGCTCTTCTGTTGATAGATGATCAGCGCTGAGATCTTATCGATTCAAGATGGCTAGGGATTCCAATATTGTCAGGATCGTTGGTAAAGAGAATTTTCAAAGGCTGCGCTCTCTGAAATGTCTTATTGTCGGTGCGGGCGGCATTGGATCCGAACTGCTGAAAGATTGCATATTGATGGGATTCGGAGAGATTCATATCGTTGACTTAGATACTATCGATCTATCAAACCTGAACAGACAGTTTCTTTTCAGGCATCGCGATATTAAACAACCAAAATCAACCACTGCGGTAAAGGCTGTTCAGCATTTCAGTAATTCCAAATTGGTCCCGTATCAAGGTAATATAATGGACACAGTGCAGTTTCCGCTGGGCTGGTTTGATCAGTTTGACATAATATTTAATGGATTGGATAACCTTGCAGCTAGGCGTTATGTCAACAAGATTGCCCAGTTTATCTCAAAGCCCTTGCTGGAGTCCGGAACTTCCGGCTTTGATGGGTACATTCAGCCAATAATACCGGGTGAGACCGAATGTTTTGATTGCACAAAGAAAGAGACACCAAAGACTTTCCCCGTTTGCACTATAAGATCGACTCCATCTCAACCAGTTCATTGCATTGTATGGGCCAAAAACTTTCTCTTCAACCAACTGTTCAACGAAGAGACATCATCAGCGGATGAAACTTCTACTGATTGGGGTACAGAGAACAAAGAGGAGATTGATCGAATCAGACAGGAGACCAATGAGCTCCATGAATTACGTCAAATTATTCTATCTAAGGATGAAGAACACATCAGAGATATCCTGACAAAACTTTTTGTGAAGGATATCGAGAAGTTGCTGCGGATCGATAATCTATGGAAGACAAGAGCTAAACCAACTGTATTGGACCAATCTCTGATAGATGATGCGTCGCATTCTGTCACAAGTGAAACGCAGAGTTTAAGTTCGATGTGGGATATTGGAGAGCAGATCACCCAGTTTTTTGCGATAACAAAGAAGCTCATGCAGAGAGTTCACAATGGCGAGACTAACATAGAGTTTGATAAGGATGACGATGATACTTTACTATTTGTGGCAACTGCCGCTAATATTCGGTCACATATTTTCAACATTCCTATGAAGACTATATTCGACATAAAGCAAATTGCAGGAAATATTATTCCAGCCATAGCAACTACTAATGCAATCATCGCAGGTTTGTCGACTCTAACAGCTTTGCGTGTCCTGAACCTGTTGCCTTATGAACCAACCAAAAAATCAACCGATCTCAACATGGCATTCACTGCAAAGGCAAGTAATCTTTCAAAAGATCGGTATATTACGAATCCAAAACTGGCCCCTCCAAATCCATCTTGTCCTGTTGGTGGAAAAGTATGTCGAGGAGTTGTCAAAATTTCACAAAAAGGTCTCAATGAGATCAGACTTTCCAAATTGATTGAGCTTATCCGTCAGAAGTATCAGTATCCCGAGGAAATATCGGTGGTAGACACCAACAATCAAAGATTGCTGGCTGACTTCGATTTCGATGATCTCATTGAACGTAGCCTATCGCAGGTCAATCTGCATGATGGCTCAATTATCCTTTTCTCAGATGAGGAAGGAACCGCTGAAGCAATCTATCGGAAATCAGTGGAACTTTACATTGAAGTTATCGATGGTTGGCTACAAGACGGAATTCAATTACCTGACATTGAAGTGCCTACTATTACGGTACCGGTGCAGAATACTACTGATACTGACCATGTAAAGCAAAAACAGGAAAAATCAGTAAACGATGAAGGCATTATAGATTTGAGTTTTGATGAGAAGATTGAGGCACCCGGTGCCAAACGTCGAGCACCCGAAGAGGTCCCAGATAAGGATCTGAAGAGAGTCCGGAAAGATGAAGAGTATCTTGCTGGATTGATTGAGCTCGATTGAGGAATAATCACCCGGAAGACATCTAGTTAATTCATCCGAGATCTGAGCATCCTCGTTAGTTCATCTTCTGAAGACCTATAATACATAATGGGCGTGATACATAAAAATACGTAAACTGCTCAAAAGTTACGACCTCGTATTCGATCGTGATCTACTCCGTAACCTTTGGAACCACGAGTCTCGTTTGCGAGATCTTGGCGTGTGCTCCTCAGTTTCGCTATCTTCTAATAAGGCCGCTCTGGCGAGAGCGGATTCATTAGCTTGGTTGGAACTCCCATTATCTAAAGCATCCGTCGAGCCATTTCTACTTCCACTTAATATGGCAGACATAGGTCGCCTTGTGAGAGATGAAGTTGTGCTGTTTCCACTAAATGTTCTGTTCATCGGCGGTATATGCAGATGCTGCCGTGGTAGAGAAGTTGACAGAGCACTTACCGGAGAATTAACCATGGCATCACGGTTTTCATCATCGAAGTTGGATTCGTCACCTTCTTCCTCGGTGGCAGTGAAGTCACCGCCGTTATCGCTTAAGATTCCTGGTTTAGGTAACCAAGGGAACAGTCGAGAACGTCTTCTGCTACTGGCGATAACATCTGGAGGAACAGGTGCTGATCCGATAGATCTGGAATGAGGTCTCCTTATCTTCGGTACTTTTAACGGCTGTCTTGCAGGGCTCTTAGTGGGTGACTCGAATGTTGTTGGGTTTGGCGCACCTGCGGTTGATGTCTCGGGAATATTCTGTGCTGCACTACTGTTCAAGGCAGAGATATCAATAGGGGTCGACGACGGTACTGTTACGCTTTCATTATTTTCATTCGTGACAACCAGTTTTCGTGGCTTTGGAGCTTCTAATCCCCCATTCTCCTTTTCTTGTTGTATAGGTTGCTGTTGCTCATCCCTTGCAAGCTTTAAAAGGTGTGGTAATAATTTATAAGAGTACTCTATCAGGAATTCAGTCACAAGTCGTGATAGCTCATATTCTCTAGGGTCCATGTCGTGCCGCGGGTGTGATAAAATGGAGGGTTGGAATATGGCAGCCAAATTACGCCCTGACATAAGGTTGAACTGCGATTGTCTGGCGAACAAACTCAGAAGATCCAGCAGATAGATAGTCAACTGTTTTGTATCATTGGATATAGAAATGAAAAGGTTCTCATAGTCTTTAATCGCCGCTTTTATGTCTCGAATCAGTCGTTTCCGATGTCGTTGGCTTTTTTTTTTCTTTTCTTCCGCCAAAGCAGGATCGTCCTCTTCTTTCTCCTCGTCACCGTCATTATCTCTATCATCTTTATCCGTCGCCGTGTCTGGACGTCGTAGCAGAATGGTGTCCTCCTTCTCAGCGGCGGGCGAAGGAATTACCTGTTTTGCCATGTGCCTCAGAATTCTCGGTCTATCTTTTAAAGGTTTCCTGAACGCTTCATACAGATCCAACGGTATCAACGGCTCTTCCAGATTATTCAGAAACCGTCTGAGCAACGACGCGACATCGTGAACCGTATAAGCGTCCCAATCGACAAATTTTGATCCGTAGTCTGGAGGTGACGAAAATATGTACTGCAGCTCCTTAACCCGCTTACTGTTACCGGCAATACGAAAGATCCCTGACGTCTCCAGCGCGTTTGCCTTGAGATATGCCCCACATTTTGCCACGACAATGGGGATCCTGCCAAAGCTGACCAATTCGCTTTGCACTATCACTTCAGCACTGGCAACGCTGAGCGACTCCGAGAGCGACACCCCAAACACCCTTCCTGTGAACCCATGACGGTTTGAAAGAAAGTTATCACGGTACATTCTATAATCACTCGAACTCTGCGAAGACGCTCCCCACACACCCGACAGTCGCATCGAGCTGCTGGCCTCTCCAGAGTTCTCCTTCGTGGACAGCACTGGCACATGTACTCCCATCTCGCTGTTCAAACGATGATCCGGCTCCACTGGTGACGGTAAGCCCAAGGAGTCTGTCGACATGCTCTTCGGGTTCCCACCCAACTGCTTCCAAAGCTGTGATATCGGGGATTTTGTAGGGGCAACAGCCCCGCTGCCACCATTCGTCATAACCAGTCCCTAGATGGCGATTCTCGAATTTTATCCAAACCGATACCCCAAATTAACCTTCCCAGGGTAGCTTCTCGACTCTTACACAAAACAGCTTATCCTGACGCGCTCAAACTTGATCTATGAGCTTGATCAACGCTCCAATCCACCTCTATGTCCCTACCCTGCTAACAACTCGTATCCCAAAAGAAACGGAACGGCGAAACCTGCGATGTAGTCTCGACTCAACCAAGGAGAAATCAATCTTCTAAATCCACTGCTCTACTCTGCCAAATTCCAACACCGTAGATCTGGAATCCACTCCCTAACCGGCCTATCTCGTTTGTGTCCTATATTTACTCCTTTATCCAGGAGCTCGTAACACTGCAACAACACCAAAACCCGGTCCAACAAGCCAGATATTATTCCAAAGGCGTCTCTGCTATGAACCTCGGCAAGATCAACGCACCAAAACTCAGCTTTCGTCTCTTTGTGGCGAAGTTTACCTCTTTAACTTGTAGTGTTCGTGGTCTTTTCCTTCCTTATAGCTTAAAGCCGTAAGGCTACTACAAGCCTACTTCAAGGCCAACGTGATTGATAGTCAAGAGTACGAATACAGAGTATATAGAGGTCAATTCTTGTTGACTTGGACGTAGTTGCCCGGGAACAGGCCCTGCTGACCGTTGTATCTGCCGGTCCACCACTCGTTAGTGTCTGCTGTGCGCTGGACAATCTCGATGACGGCGCCCGCAGGGAATGAAAGGTCGCCGGGAGCCTGGGCCTGGTAGTCGTAGAGGGCGGTGACAGTGTCTGCGGAGGCTGCCGGTGGGCCTGCGGCGAGCGGGGGCGATGAGACGGCGGCGTACGCGGGCGGTGGTGCGCTCGCGTGCTGGTAGGAGCCTGTGGTGACGGGAGATTGCAGGGCAGGTTGTGCTGGGGTGTTGTAGGCAGCGTAGCCGGCTGGAGCGGCAGCAGATGTGGGGCTGCCAGGGTAGCCTGAAGCGGAGGCCGCGGTGGAGGAAGTGGGGGACTGCGAGCCGTAACGTTTTCTTGTCATCTCCAGCTTGGCCTTGGAGTAGCCCACTTTGAAATGCGTGATTGTGAGCGCGTCGCATTGCTCCTCGACGTTGCCCCGTTTGAACTGGAACGCCTCTAGGATGTCGCTGTTGAGGTCGAAGTAAGGTATCTTGATCTCCTGGAATCTGTTGTACAGCGTGTAGAAGATATTCAGCTGCATGTAGTAGAACGAGACAAACAGCGGCTGCACAAACTGAGCCTGCAGACTAAACAGCACTGGCAGCTGGTTCTTCAACATCTCGTTGTAGTAGTCGTATTCCTGCTGCGCGACTTCCATCTCCGCCTGCGCCTTGAACATCCTCTCCTCGTCCTTGGGGTTCGACGACTCCTTCTTTTCGTACTTCTTGTACGTGTTGTAACGTCTGTCCAGATCCAGCTTCTTGTGATTTCTCTTAGTCGCCATCTTGCGAATGTACCCAATGGTCTTCAACAGGTCCGCACAGGGTGCCATAATTTTCTCGTCAATCAACTTCAAATCGGGCTTCAAAGTCTCCTGTAAATCCGCCACTATCGCCCTGTACTGCTCACTGGCCTCAATGCCCTCCGGATTGTCCTCGGGCACCGTAGCATTAGGGTCGCTCATCTTACCACTAATGGGCCTAAATATCTCTTCCATCGCCTTGGCAAACCCGATCTGGTGCGACAGCATCCCATTAACCGCAGCCGAGTATCTCTTCGACTCATCGCTCAGCTTCTTCACCTCGATCTCCAGCTCCTTGAACCGACGTTCCGCATCTTCATAAACCGGGTCCTCCACCTGTTCCCCCATGTTAAACTTCTGCCGAAAAGACTGTGGTGCCCTTGCCACCGCTTTGGTAAACCCTTTGAAACTCATATCCGCTGCTAAAGGCCTTCTGGACCCTCTATAACTGCCAAAAGGTCTCTTCATCTAGTTCCTCCTTTCTTAATTGACCCTCAATGGGCTTAGAAGGCGGTCACGTGACCAAGCTCAACTATCATCACTATAAGCTGGCATCCGTCTTGATGCTCCAATCGGCCTGGATCATGCTGTGGATCGTTTGCGTCGCCTTCTGTTTGTGTGTTGTTCAGGTCTTGTATGCTTCTGCCTAGTAGCGATGCATCGAGACATCGGATCGTGAAACTTGGCCATGAAATCTAAGAGGGTCCCGGTGGCTCTGATGGTCTGGTACGGGTCTGGTGGCGGTCATTGATGGCGGTTGAGCAACCGCGGGAGCAGCAGCGGTCCTCTGCGACTGTCTCGGATGTGGAAGATGTGTACTCGGATCTGTACTCGACTTTCTCGCAGGTTACTTCGACAACGGCTGATGATGTGGATCAGTTGCCCTGCAAATTGACTTCTAGAATGCTGTTTATCTCGGTTGGGGCTTGTGTTTGTGGCTTGCTGTTTGGATACGATACGGGCGTCATATCTGGAGTACTGCTTGTGATGGAACCGCAGGATATCTCTCAGGAGAAGATCACTGACTTGCAAAAGGAGGTTATCACGGCGATTACATGCCTGGGATCGTTTTTTGGGTCGATTCTGGGGTTCCCGCTGTCGGATAGGTGCGGGAGGCGCACGACGTTGGCGCTGTGTTGCGTAGTGTTTATCATTGGAGCTCTTTGGATGGCTCTGGCGACTACGTTGGGTGTCCTGGTCACGGGAAGACTGGTTGTTGGGATCGCCATTGGGGTAGCAGCACAGTGTGTACCGCTGTATCTCAGTGAAGTGTCTCCGGCTAATATACGGGGAACAGTGTTGACGCTGAACTCGATGGCAATCACGGGCGGTCAGCTGGCGTCATATATTATGGCTTTGCTGCTGGCGGATATGAAGCATGCGTGGCGATATCTGTTCGGGGTTTCCGCGATGCCAGCGCTGATCTTCCTACTGATGTTCCGGTTTATCCCAGAGTCACCTCGCTGGCTCGTCCTGAAAGGCGAGTTTCCGAAGGCCCACGCTACTTTAAGAGTAATCTACCCTGCAGCAACCCCCAAGCAGCTTAGCTTGAAGCTTCGAAGGCTCGTGCTGGACATGCGCAAGCTGGGAAAATACGAAGATATTGAACAGCCGCTGATCGCTCGACCAGGCCTGTTCGCACGATATGTCAGACTTTCAAGCTCAAAACAGTCTCAAGACGTCAACCTGGATGGATCCAGTAGTTCGGTATCGGTACCGCGGCAACATCAAGGGCGACAAAAGCATAGAATGGAAGCTCGCACCCGCAGAGCGCTCATTGTTGGATGCGTATTGATGTTTTTCCAGCAGGCTTCTGGATTCAATGCCTTCATGTACTATGCTACGCTGCTCTTTGCCGATCTCAACGTGCAAAACCCTCTCGTTCCGGCGACAGTCATCGCTCTAACGAACTTTCTGTTTACCCTGGTGGCTTTCCAACTAGTTGATACTGTCGGGAAGAGAACAATGTTGTTACACAGTATTTGGGTAATGACTTTTGGCCTACTTCTGGCCAGCTACGCTTTCTCGAAGGCAGATAGCGCATTGGTACTGTTTTGCGTATTACTATTTGTGGCATCATTTGCATCAGCGATGGGAACCATTCCATGGAGCAGCGTTGAGTTGCTGCCGCTCAATCGCAGGTCGTTTGGCGCTTCATGCATATCGTGCACTAATTGGCTTACCAACATGTTCATGTCGTTATCGTTTCTGTCGCTCATTGACTACTTGGGTGCATCGCATACTATGTGGTTATTTGCCATCTTTACCGCCCTCAATTGGATATTCGTGTATTACTGGTATCCTGAGGTCAAGGGCCTAACTCTCGAAGAAATAGGCAAAGTATTCGAAAATGGTATTGACGTGCATTATGTATACAGAAATTATCATTAACAGAAGCTTCATCAGGTCTGATTGAAAGAGACCTCGGATCTAAAGTAAGTCAGAAATTTCCGAACACATCGGCAATTTTCTCCGATAAGTTCTTGGTAATCTTCTTTGCACCAGGAGCATCTCCTAGCTTGTTGAACATCAGGAGTTTCGAATCCATTTCAGATTGGCATTCCCTATACGCCTTCATAATATGGCTCAAGGTTGGGTAAATACGTTGAATTGCAACGGCTTTCTCAATGGAGACGCCCTTGATGAACATTAAAACACGAATAGTCAATTCTCCAACGGTGCTCAATTCTCCCTTGCCTAAGATTTCCTGAAAACATTGATAAGTGTGACAGCATTCTATGTCGCGGCCTCTTTCGAATTCCGAACGAAACTCATCAAGTACTCTTAGATAATCATCTTGGTTCTTTAGATCGTTTGGAAAAACGACTACAAGGTTTTTCTCCGAGTATTCTCTCGCAATCACGGTTTGTAAAGTCTGAAGTTTCTCCACTGTGTCATCGGCATTGTTGGTCTTCATCATTGAAAATCGGTAATATACTAATATTACCCATAAAGCGGTTTTTAGTGCTTCTGTCATACCATCCATGGACTTTCCCGTAGTTTCCTCAATCAAATAATATTTGTTCCGACAGCCTGACTTCTCGAGACGGCTTTTTTGCTCCATAAACCTGTTATCCCGGATACTTGTCGCCAGATCATCCAGTCTCTTTCGTTCCACAATTGTATTTAAAACACATTCCGTTCCAGTCTTCTTGTTCTTCCCAATCCATATGATATCTCCTAAAGCTAGCTGGCGTATCTCACATTTAATCCCCTTTCTATCCAAAGCCTTGGAGAAGAAATTGCGATCACTCTGCGATCTCACTTCTCGGTGGTCAATTATTGGATAGACTTCGTAGCTGCCCTTTGCCCATAGTTCATATCTGACGCCAATAAATCTCCTCCTCAAGATGCGATCATTAAAGAGGGAACCATTGGCAGCTGCCAGCGGCGTGACATTCGAAGCCTTTCTAGTTAAAGGCGTCGAGATCGCCAAAGTTCGAGCATGTGAAATCCTAGACTGATTGTTGATGGAGGCCACATTACCATCTTGAAAGGTTATATCCATCAATGATGAACTATGAACACCCGGTCTTGATTTACTCTCATATGCTTCATCATCAAACAAGTCCTGGAAATTAGCAGATGTTTCTGAATCTGCATCCTTCGGATGTTCTATCTCGCTAGCCGCCTTCCCTTCCTCATTCGCAAAATTAATATTATCGGCTAGCTTCAACGTCCTAGCCATTGCCTGGCCCTCATCAGTCAAAAGATAAATTCTCGGTCGGCCTTGCTCAATCACTAGCTCATGTTTTATCAGAGATTTAATCGAAGACCACGCTCCTCTCAGCTCTTTCGTCATATAATTGGGTTTCATGCTGCAGTTACAGTATTTCTCGGCCAGTTCAATGATATCGTCCTTGCTAATACCTCTCGTTATGGCGTTTGCCTCCAGGAGAGCTAAGAGGATGCCGTAGCCACCAGATCGTTTCTTCGGTATATATTTGCGTCGCTTCTTCGCCAGTGGAGCTTCTTGATCAATTCCATTGCCATTGGGATCGGTATTTGCAACACGTAGGGCAGTAGACGTCCTTTTCGTCCCTCTTTGGGGTGATTCTCTTATTGGCGGCGTCGGGACCTCAACGCCTATCTCTTTACAGTATCTTTGCAAGCTTTTCTCCAGCTTTCTCATAATAGTATCACCTATGCCTCTGATCTTCTTGAGATCTTGAGGATAATAGATCGTGCCCTCAGCATCCAGTAGATTTCGCCTTGCCTTGTCATATGTTGCCGCTAACTGTTCTTGTCGAGGATTCAGAGCGTTGATGAACTCCTGTAACCATTCTGCATACAGGGACTTCAGGTCAGCTGGTAATGACATACAACGTATCTACCGTAGTGCTTCTTTCCTATGAGTTCTTCTTAAGAGTAGATTAAGGCCACTTCCTCAACTAACTTGACTCGCGCCATCTGCTCGATGAGCCTGATGAAGGTGAATAGAAGGTATTAGATACTGATGTGTTAAACTACAAACAAATTGGCAAAAAACTATACATTATAACGAATGGGATTAAAAGATTCCATGAGATGCGTGAAAACTTTCTCGTCTTATGCTTATAATTTGTCGTAGTATTCTTGCCAGCCTGGAACTTGTTCCTTCATACCGTGTCTCTTACGGGCTGCGACAACGATTTCACCGGCCTTACTGGTTGGGTCCAATGGGTCACTACCTAGAGTAGCCCAGTGGTCGAAAACCATTTGTGGGAAAGCTTGACCACCAGTAGCTTGTCTCAATTCACCGGTGAAACCGAAGGATTCGTTAACTGGCAAGTAGGCCTTGACGGTGAACAATGGGGTACCTGGTCTTTGCTCTTCAGAGACGACTTGACCTCTCTTCTTGTTCAAGACGGAGTAGATACCACCAACAGCTTGTTCTGGACATTGGATTTCGACCAAGAAGACTGGCTCTTGGATCTTTGGCTCAGCCAACAAGAAACCAGCGTAGGTAGCTCTTCTCATGGTTGGGATGATTTGACCACCACCTCTGTGGATAGCATCAGCGTGTAGAGTAACATCCAAGATGTTAACTCTGACGGATCTCATTTGTTCACCGAAAATTGGACCTTCCTTGGTAGCCCATTGGAAAGCAGCGACGACGGAGTCCTTGATTTCGTTCAAGTATTGAACAGCCTTAGTTTGGTCAACGACCAAGTTTGGACCGTTACCATCTGGACCGAAACACCAGATCTTTCTGGCGTCAGTGACATCCCAACCGAATTCATCAGCCATGATTCTGGCTCTGACCTTGAAATCATCTCTTGGGTTGATCTTACCGCTTTCGATGGCCAAAGAGACTTCTTCGTCAATTGGTTGAGCCTTTAGGTAGATTCTGTTATGCTTGTTTGGAGACTTGGACAAAGCGACTTGGGAGGATTCACCTTCAACGGTTTCTCTGTAAGCGACAACTGGTGGAGAGATCTTCAATGGGATACCAGCGTGGTCGTTTTCCAAATCTTGCAAACAAATTTCCAAGTGCAATTCACCAGTACCAGCGACAATATGTTCACCAGTTTCAGCGATGTAAGTCAAGACACATGGGTCGGACTTGGACAATCTCTTCAAACCTTCGACCAATTTTGGCAAGTCGTTAGCGTTCTTAACTTCGACAGCGACTTGGACAACTGGAGAGACAGAGAACTTCATGACCTTCATGTTGTGAGCAGCTTCGTTAGTAGTCAAAGTACCAGTCTTCAACAAGAATTGATCGATACCGACCAAACCGACAATGTTACCAGCTGGACAGTCATCAATAGCTTCAGTCTTGGAACCCATCATCAAAACAACTCTTTGGATAGCCTTCAAGAACAAATCGTCCTTCTTACCTGGGACGTAGTTTGGACCTTGAATTCTGACCTTTTGACCAGATTTAACGGTACCAGCGAAAACTCTACCGAAAGCGTAGAATCTACCCTTATCAGAAGTTGGCACCATCTTGGAAACGTACAACATCAAGTCGGCCTTTGGATCACAGTTCTTGATGGCTAAACAGAATGGATCGTCAGATGGACCTTCGTATAGTTGTTCAGCTCTGTAATTTTGAGCAGTGACTGGGGATGGCAAGTGCATGACAATCATTTCCAACAAAGCGTCAGCAGCTGGCAAGAACTTCTTCATGACGACCTTTAGCAAAGCCTTACCTTCTAGATCCTTTTCTTCACCCTTCAAGCTGATTTCCAATTTCTCCAAAAGAACTGGAATTTCGTCCTTCTTGAAGTTCATGATAGCAGCAAACAATCTGAAGATAGGGTCCAAAACGAACATGTTGAAAGCTCTCTCCAAAGGCTTACCATCAGCGTCAGTCTCCTTGTTAGTCCACTTCTTGGTCTTTGGGTTGAAGTAAGAATCACCCCACAATCTTTCCATCATCTTGACCTTGTCAACACCAAACTTCTTACCGTATCTGTTGGCGAATTGACGGATGGTGAAAGCCCAACCGTGCAAACCGGAACCGAAGGCAACGGTACCTTGAGATGGGTAGACTTGCACATCACCCAACACTTCGTCAGCGTAAGTAGAGATAATAACGTTAACGGATTCGACAGTTCTGGAGAAAGATTGGTACAAGTCCTCCTTCGAGACTTGCAATTCCAACAAAGCTCTGTCAACCTTGTTGATAACAACAACTGGCTTAATTCTTTCACCCAAAGCTTGTCTCAACACAGTCTCGGTTTGCACACACACACCTTCAACAGTGTCAACAACAACCAAAGCACCATCGGTAACACGCAAAGCAGCAGTAACTTCAGAAGAGAAGTCAACGTGACCTGGCGAGTCGATCAAGTTGATCAGGAAAGAGTTACCGTCGGTCTTTTGCTTCATGTCCTTGATGTCGTCTTCAGCAATCTCAGCAAACAAAGAAATGGCGGTAGACTTGATCGTAATACCTCTTTCTTGTTCATCCTTTCTGGTATCCATGAAACGGGCTTCACCAGCCTTGGCAGCAGAGATAATACCAGCCTTTTGCACCAAAGAGTCGGTCAGAGTAGATTTACCGTGATCGACGTGGGCAATAACAGACATGTTACGCACATTGGTAACCTTGTCCATCAAGGAACGCATTTGGTCAACAGTGAAAGCAACCATCTCTGTTTGATCCTACTTGAGCTGTGAAGTTAGTATGATTAGCTTTTCGCGACCTCTCTGAAGGAAATAACAAAAGAACAATTAAACAACAACTGAATAAGAGAGAGTAGAGAAGAGATCCTTTCCTGAGATTACCCAAGAGTAAAGAAAATTTGCAATAGTTCACCATTCCTTGCAACTTCCTCTGCACACGCAGCTCAATTTTCGTTCTTCGTTCAACAAGCTTTTTTTTTCAGCGTTCTGCGAAAAAATTAGTACGATTGCCGTTCCCAAAATTTCGCACCATCAGGTGCATTGTTAACATAGATATATAGTGAATCATTAGAAGGTTGGTAGGCCTAGCATGATGGCCGCATGGCGGGCGTCTAGCGACGAGTTGTCATGTAGATCTCTTTGTGTAGTGGGCTCTTGCAAATTTAGCGTCTTGTCGAACTCTGTTTGGGAGAGTTTATCGAACTGGCCCTGGGACCGGCGACGTACGTCGCCAGTCCAGTTATCTC